>CM061750.1:329803282-330403282 GCA_030979885.1 Lolium multiflorum
TAATGTAGGATAACGTAGCATAGAAAACAAAAATTTTCCTACGAGCGAACACGCAATCCAAGCCAAGATGCAATCTGGAAGACTAGCAACAAGGGGATTATCGAGACTCACCCTTGAAGAGATTCCAAAGCCTACAAAGAGGAGGCTCTTGTTGCTGCGCTAGTAGGCGTTCACTTGCCGCTTGCAAGCGCGTAGAAGATCTTGATCACGATCGGTTCCGGCGCCACGAGCGGGCAGCACCTCCGTACTCGGTCACACGTTCGGTTGTTGATGAAGACGCGTCCACCTCCCCGTTCCAGCGGGCAGCGGAAGTAGTAGCTCCTCTTGAATCCGACAGCACTACGGCGTGGTGTCGGTGGCGGTGTAGAAGTCGGCGGAGCTTCGCTAAGCTATGCGGGCAATATGGAGAGTGGAGGAGCAAAGCTAGGGTTTGGGAGGGTGGCCGGCCACTCTATGGGGGCGGCCAGCTTGTGGTCCTGGGGTGGCCCCCCTCCCTTGGCCCTTGTTTATATAGGTGGATCCTAAGTGTTGGTGTCCAAGTCCGAATAAGACCCGAAACCAAAACGTTCCATATGGTGGGAAACTTTCCCTCCCGCTAGAGGTGGGAATTCCACCTTCCGTAGGGGGCCGGTACCCTAAGGGGGGAGTCCTTGGACTCCTCCCCCACTAGGGTTGGCCGGCCATGGAGGTGGAGTCCCATGTGGACTCCACCTTCCTTGGTGGTTTCTTCCGGACTTTTCTAGAACCTTCTAGAACCTTCCATAGAACCTTCCGCATCATTTTATTCACATAAAATGACATCCTATATATAAATCTTATTCTCCGGACCATTCCGGAACTCCTCGTGATGTCCGGGATCCCATCCGGGACTCCGAACAAATATTCCAACTTCATTCCATATTCAAGTACTACCATTTCAACATCCAACTTTAAGTGTGTCACTCTACGGTTCGTGAACTATGCGGACATGGTTGAGTACTCACTCCGACCAATAACCAATAGCGGGATCTGGAGATCCATAATGGCTCCCACATATTCAGCGATGACTTTAGTGATCGAATGAACCATTCACATATGATACCAATTCCCTTTGTCACGCGATATTTTACTTGTCCGGGGTTTGATCATCGGTATCACACTATACCTTGTTCAACCTCGTCTCTTGACAAGTACTCTTTACTCGTACCGTGGTATGTGGTCTCTTATGAACTTATTCATATGCTTACAAGACATTAGACGACATTCCACCGAGAGGGCCCGGAGTATATCTATCCGTCATCGGGATGGACAAATCCCACTATTGATCCATATGCCTCAACTTTCCGGATACTTAATCCCACCTTTATAACCACCATTTACGCAGTGGCGTTTGATGTAATCAAAGTACCTTTCCGGTATAAGTGATTTATATGATCTCATGGTCATAAGGACTAGGTAAGTATGTATCGAAAGCTTATAGCAAATAACTTAATGACTTGATCTTATGCTACGCTTAATTGGGTGTGTCCATTACATCATTCATACAATGATATAACCTTGTTATTAATAACATCCAATGTTCATGATTATGAAGCTAATCATCTATTAATCAACAAGCTAGTTAAGAGGCTTACTAGGGACTCTTTGTTGTTTACATATCACACATGTATCAATGTTTGAGTTAATACAATTATAGCATGGTATATAAACATTTATCATAAACATAAAGATATATAATAACCACTTTTATTATTACCTCCTCTTGGGCATATGTCCAACAGTCTCCCACTTGCACTAGAGTCAATAATCTAGATTACATTGTAATATACCTAACACCTATGACTTTGGTGTTGGTCATGCTTTGCCCTAGGAGAGCTTTAGTCAGCGGATCTGCTACATTCAGTGTGTACTTTGTAAATCTTTACTTCTCCATCTTCGATGTACTCGCGAATCGAGTGGTAACGCAGCTTGATATGCTTCAGACTCTTGTGTGACCTTGGCTCTTGTGCATTGGCGATGGCACCCATGTTATCCCACAATAGATGACAAATGGGTCCAATGCATCATTAGGAACCACACCGAGCTCTACAATGAACCTCTTCATCCATACCGCCACGATCGACCTACGAAGCCCGCTATGTACTCCGATTACGGTGAGGATTTGGCACGGAGTACCTTTAGCCGAGCTTGCCCGGCTTCTTTGCGGCACCATTCAATATAAACACGTACCAGTTGTGACTTAGAGTCATCGGGATCGGTGTTCCAACTTGCATCGGTGTAACTTGTTACAACGGCTCTTGGTCACCTCCATAACAAAAACATATCCTTAGTTCTTTTCAAGTACTTCAGGATATTCTTGACCGGTGTCCAGTGTTCCATTCTGGATCACTTTGATATCTGCTAGTTAAACTAATAGCATGTGCTATATATCAGGTCTTGTACATAGCATGGCATACATGATAGAGCCTACTATCGAGGCATAGGGGATCCGACTCATCCTTTCTCTTTCTTCTGTCGTAGGCGGTCCTTGAGTCTTACTCAAGACCTTGCATGGTAACATGGTAAGAATCCTTTCTTACTTTTTCGTCCATTCTAAACTTCTTGAGAATCTTGTCCAAGTATGTACTCTGTGATAGCCCTATTAGACGTCTTGATCTATCTCTATAAATCTTGATGCCTAATATGTATGATGCTTCACCAAGGTCTTTCATTGAAAAACTATTATTCAAATAACCCTTTACCCCTGCTTAATAGTTCTATCTCATTCCCAATCAATAATATGTCATCTACATATAATATCAGGAATGCTACAGAGCTCCACTCACTTTCTTGTAAATACGAGCTTCTCCCATGACACTGTATAAACCGAAGTCTTTGATCACCTTATCAAACGTCGGTTCCAACTTCTCGATGCTGGCTTTGAGTCCATAGATTGAACGCTGAAGTTTTGCATACTTTGTCAGCATTTTTAGGATGCGACAAAAACCTTTGGGTTGTACCATATACAACTCTTCCTCAATGTCACCATTAAGGAACGCCGTTTTGACATCCATGTGCCAAATCTCATAATCGAAAAATGCAGCTATTGCTAACAAAATCCTCACAGATTTTAGCTTCGCTACAGGTGAGAAAGTCTCATGGTAGTCAACACCTTGAATTTGTCGGAAACCCTTTGCGACAAGTCGAGGCTTTATAGACGGTAATATTACCATCAGCATCCTGTTTTTCTTTTGAAGATCCATTTATTCTCGACAGCCTTGCGGCTATCGGGTAAGTCTACCAAAGTCCATACTTTGTTATCATACATGGATCCCATTTCGGATTTCATGGCTTCTTGCCATTTGTTGGAATATGGGCTCATCATCGCTTCTTCATACGTCGCAAGGTCCTCATCATTGTTATCCACAATCATGACATTTAGACAAGGATCATACCAATCACGGAGTGGCACGATCCCTTGTCGATATGCGAGGGGTAGCTATCTCATTTGAAGTTTCATGATCATTATCATTAGCTTCCTCTCACCCATTGCCGGTGTAGGTGGTAAGGGAACATTTTCCGATGCTAACGCTATCGATCCAGCAGTAGAGATTCTTCAATCTCATCGAGTTCTACTTTTCTTCCAGTCACTTCTTTGGTGAAAAAATTCTTTCTCAAGAAAGGTTACGTTCTAGCAACCAAGATCTTGCCTTCGGATCTGTGATAGAAAGTGTACCCTATAGTTTCCTTAGGGTATCCTATGAAGGCATTTCTCCGCTTTGGGTTCTAGCTTGTCAGTTTGTAACTTTTTTACATAGGCTTCGCAGCCCCAAACTTTTAGGAACGGCCGACTTAGGTTTCTTATTAAACCATAATTCATGCGGCGTCGTCGGATTTTGATGGTGCTCTTATTTAAAGTGAATGCGGCTATCAATGCATAACTCCAAAATGATAACGACAAATCAGTAAGAGACATCATAGAGCGAACCATATCTAAGAGAGTTGGACGACGTCCGGACACACCGTTTCGTTGTGGTGTTCACGCAGCGGTGTCAATTGTGAAAGTATTCCGCATTTCTTTAAATGCATGCTAAACTCATAACTCAGATATTCACCTCCACGATCAGATCGTAGAAATTTAATCTTCTTGATACGTTGATTTTCTACTTCACTTTGGAATTCCTTAAACTTCTCGAAAGTTTCGGATTTATGTTTCATTAAATAGATATACCCATATCTACTCAAATCATCTGTGAAGGTTAGAACATAACGATAACCACTGCGCGATGCTACACTCATTGGTCCACATACATCTGTGTGTATGATTTCCAATAAGTCAGTAGCTAGCTCCATCACTCTTAGAGAATGGAGTCTTAGTCATTTTCCCATCAGACATGCTTCGCATCTATCAAGTGACTCAAAGTCAAGTGATTCAAATAATCCATCAGTATGGAGTTTCTTCATGCGTTTCACTCCAATATGACCAAGACGACAGTGCCACATATAAGTAGAATTATCATTCAATTTAATTCAAACTAGCATCAATGTTATGTATGTGCGTATTACTACTATCGAGATCTAAGAGAAATAAGCCATTCTTTTGTGGTGCTCGACCATAAAAGATATTATTCATAAAAATAGAACAACCATTATTCTCAGACTTGAATGAATAACCGTCTTGCATTAAAACAGATCCAGATATATGTTCATGCTTAACGCGGGTACATAATAACAATTATTTAGGCTTAAAACTAATCGAAGGTAGATGTAGAGGAAGTGTCCCAACTGCGCATTGACCTTGGATCCGTTTTCAACGCATCGTCACTTCATCTTTCGGCAGTTATCGTTTATTCTTTAGTTCCTTTTTCGAGTTACAAATATGAGCAATCGAACCAGTATCAGGTACTAGGACGAGAACTAGTGAGATAAACATCTATAACATGTATATCGAAGATATACCTTCTTTCTTTTTCTTGATAAGGCCGCTCTTCGGATCCGCCAAATACTTGGAGCAGTTCGCTTCCGGTGTCCCTTCTCCTTGCGATGTGCTTCTCAGCATCAGGCTTAGGGCCAGACTTAGGTTTCACAGGAGGCGTGGCAACTTTCTTGCCACTCTTCTTGTTCTTGCCTTTAGACTTGCCCTGTTTCTTGAAGCTGACTGGTGGTCTTGTTGACCATCAACACTTGGTGCTCTTTCTTGATCTCAATCTCAGCGGCTTTTAGCATGCCAAAGAGTTCGGGAAACTCCTTGTTCATGTTACGCATATTGTAGTTCATCACAAAGTTCTTATAACTTGGTGGCGGTGATTGAAGGACACGATTAATCCCAGTCTGTTAGGAATCACTATTCCCAAATCACCGAGTTTCTTCGCATGCCCGGTCATAACGAGCATGTGCTCAGTAAGGAGTTGCCTTCTTCCATCATGCAATTTGAAAAAGTGTTTCGATGCTTCATAGCATTCCACGGCCGCATGAGTCTCAAAAATAGTCTTCAACTCTTTTATCAACTCATGAGGATCGTGGTGCTCAACACGTTTTTGAAGATCGGATTCCAGACTGCATAAGATGGCACACTGAACTTGAGAGTACCGAGTTTTCCGAGTCATGTAAACATTCTTTACTTCATCGGTTTCAGTTTCTGCAGGAGGGTGACCTAGCGGTGCATCAAGCACATATTGCAGATTTCCGCCATTGGGGAAGATCCTCACGTGACGGAACCAGTCGGTGAAGTTGCTACCGTTGCTCTTAAGCTTTTCTTTCTCTAGGAATTGGTTAAAATTGATTGAGGACGCCATATCTACAACATATTTGCAATAGTTTAGACTAAGTTTATGACAAATTGAGTTCAAATTTTAATTCTACATAATTAAAAATCTAGGTGAACTCCCACTCAAAACAATATCCCTCGCACTGTCTTAGTGATCACACGAACCAAATCCATCACACCTATGCCCGATCATCACGAGACAAGATGTAATTTCAATGGTGAACACTCAAAGTGTTCATCATATCAATCATATGATTCATGCTCTACCTTTCGGTATCACGTGTTCCAAGACCATGTCTTTACATGCTAGGCTAGTCAAGGCACCTTAGTATCCGCATGTGCAAAGCTGTCTTGCACTAGTTATATGTACTTGCTCGAATCTATCACCCGATCATCCGCGAGATGCTTAAACGATAAGACTTGATAACGGTGCTACTAAGGATGAACATTTTTATTATCTTGAGATTTAGTGAGAGGGATCATCTTATAATGCTACGATCGCGATCTAAGCAAAATAAGATGCATAAAAGGATTAACATCACATGGAGTTCATATGTGATATGATATGGCCCTTTTGTCTTTGCGCCTTTGATCTTGATCCCCAAAGCGTGGACATGATCTCCATCATCAACGGGCATGATCTCCATCATCGTCGGCGAAGCACCAAGGTCAATGGCGCCGTCTTCATGATCGTCCTCCATGTGGCAACTATTACAACTACTTTGAAATACTACTCAACATGAAATTTAAAGACAACCATAAGGCTCCTGTTGGTTGTGCTACAATACAATAATGATCATCTCATACATATTCATCATCATTATGGCCATATCACATCACCAAACCATAAAAAAACAAGTAGAAGTTCTCTAATTTGGTTTGCATATTTTACGTGGTTTAGGGTTTCGAGCAAAGATCCAATCTACCTACGAACATGAACCACAACGGTGATATAGTGTTGTCAATAGAAGAGTAAATTGAATCTTCACTATAGTAGGAGGGAAGAGAGACACCCGCAAAGCCACTTATGCAATACAAGTTGCATGTCAAGCGTGGAGCAAATCTCATGAACGCGGTCATGTAAAGTTAGTCCGAGCCGCTTCATCCCACTATGCCACAAAGATGCAAAGTACTCAACTAAAGATAACAAGAGCATCAACGCCCACAAACCATTGTGTTCTACTCGTGCAACCATCTATGCATAGACACGGCTCGGTACCCCTTTGTAGGATAACGTAGCATAGAAAACAAAAATTTTCCTACGCGAACACGCAATCCAAGCCAAGATGCAATCTAGAAGACGGTAGCAACGAGGGGATTGTCGAGACTCACCCTTGAAGAGATTCAAAGCCTACAAGAGGAGGCTCTTGTTGCTGCGGTAGACGTTCACTTGCCGCTTGCAAAGCGCGTAGAAGATCTTGATCACGATCGGTTCCGGCGCCACGGAGGCGGCACCTCCGTACTGGGTCACCGTTCGGTTGTTGATGAAGAACGACGTCCACCTCCCGTTCCGAACGGAGTAGTAGCTCCTCTTGAATCCGACAGCACGACGGCGTGGTGTCGGTAGCGGTGGAGACGGAGCTTCGCTAAGCTATGCGGGCAATATGAAGTGGAGGAGCAAAGCTAGGGTTTGGGAGGGGTGGCCGGCCACTCTGGGGGCCAGCTTGTGGTCTGGGGTGGCCGGCCCCCTCCCTTGGCCCTTGTTTATATAGGTGGATCCCAAGTGTTGGTGTCCAAGTCTTCGAATAAGACCGGAAACCAAAACCTTCCATATGGTGGGAAACTTTCCCTCCCGCTAGAGGTGGGAATTCCACCTTCCATG
Organism: Lolium multiflorum; assembly: GCA_030979885.1. NCBI lineage: Eukaryota > Viridiplantae > Streptophyta > Magnoliopsida > Poales > Poaceae > Lolium > Lolium multiflorum. Next base: position 329,810,830 of record CM061750.1, read on the forward strand.
GGGGGGGTGGCCGGCCTCCAAGGGGAGTCCACTTGGGACTCCTCCCCCTTAGGGTTGGCCGGCCATGGAGGTGGAGTCCCATGTGGACTCCACCTTCCTTGGTGGTTTCTTCCCATCCTTCTAGAACCTTCTAGAACCTTCCATAGAACCTTCCGCATCATTTATTCACATAAAATGACATCCTATATATGAATCTTATTCGGAACTCCTCGTGATGTCCGGGATCCCATCCTCCAGAACAAATATTCCAACCATTTCCATATTCAAGTACTACCATTTCAACATCCAACTTTAAGTGTGTCACCCTACGGTTCGTGAACTATGCGGACATGGTTGAGTACTCACTCGACCAATAACCAATAGCGGGATCTGGAGATCCATAATGGCTCCCATATTCAACGATGACTTTAGTGATCGAATGAACCATTCACATATGATACAAATTCCCTTTGTCACGCGATATTTTACTTGTCAGAGGTTTGATCATCGGTATCACACTATACCTTGTTCAACCTCGTCTCCGACAAGTACTCTTTACTCGTCCGTGGTATGTGGTCTCTTATGAACTTATTCATATGCTTGCAAGACATTAGACGACATTCCACCGAGAGGCCCGGAGTATATCTATCGTCATCGGGATGGACAAATCCCACTATTGATCCATATGCCTCAACTCATACTTTCCGGATACTTAATCCTTTATAACCACCCATTTACGCAGTGGCGTTTGATGTAATCAAAGTACCTTTCCGTATAAGTGATTTATATGATCTCATGGTCTAAGGACTAGGTAACTATGTATCGAAAGCTTATAGCAAATAACTTAATGACTTGATCTTATGCTACGCTTAATTGGGTGTGTCCATTACATCATTCATACAATGATATAACCTTGTTATTAATAACATCCAATGTTCATGATTATGAAACTAATCATCTATTAATCAACAAGCTAGTTAAGAGGCTTACTAGGGACTCTTTGTTGTTTACATATCACACATGTATCAATGTTTCAGTTAATACAATTATAGCATGGTATATAAACATTTATCATAAACATAAAGATATATAATAACCACTTTTATTATTGCCTCTTGGGCATATCTCCAACAGTCTCCCACTTCCGCTCTTCCGCTCCTCCGCCACCAACGTCGATGGCCTCAACTCCGTCGTTGTCCAGCACTACCTTCAGGGTGTTCAGCTCTGGCGCTACCGCGAGTGTAGGAGCCATGGCGTCCGTGATCCCCTCTGCGCCGATCGACATCTCCAACAAGATTACGATCAAGCTCACCGCTGACAACTTCCTTTACTGGCGTGCACAGGTCGTTCCGACTCTTCGGAGCAATCGTCTGTACGGCTTTGTTGATGGTGCTCTTCCCTGCCGTCGGCAGAGATCCCTGACCCGGAGGCGGCTAAGGCATGAAATCCTCCTACTATACCCAACCTGCTGCATTCAGCGTGGCACCAAAAGGATCATGAAATTATGTTTGCCATTGTCTGCTCCCTATCTGAATCTATCATGTTTCTAGACATTGTGTTTAACACATCATAGAAAGAGAGTAAGATAGTCCATTCATTAATTCCATGTGATGGGCAAGCTTTAAGCATGCTTTTAATTCTTTCCCACGCTATTGCTACATGTTCATTATCATTTTGTCTAAATGACAAGATGCTATTTCGATTTTGTAAAATCTTAACAGGTGGGTAATACTTTTTAATGAAAGTCTCTTTAAGATCATCCCAAGAATTAATACTAGCAGTAGGTAATGGCAATAACATTTCTTTAGCTTTTGCTCTAAAAGAAAATGTGAATAATTTTAGCTTGACAATATTGTTTTCCACATTTTTAAACTTTTGCATATCACAAATTTCGCAGAAATCATGTAAATGCATAGAGGCATCTTCACTAGCACTACCGCCAAATTGTTCCCTAGTTATAAGATTTAATGATCCAAGACTTACTTCAAAGCTTTCAGCAGTTATCTCAGGTGTAGTGCTAAGCTTAGCAATAAAATGATCATTATAAGTGTTTGTGTAATCACACAGTTTAATATTTATTTCCCCCTTGATTTTCAGAAGATAATTACTGCTATTTTTTATGTGTTTTTCAATTTTTAAGAAAATTGAAAATTGAGTTTTTTGGGGGTTACCGTATCAAACAAGTTACCTCATACTACCTACATCCCAAAACTTAAGGCCTTTTTTGGTGAAAAGTCAAACAAATTAAAGCTTGGCCAAACTTTTAGAATAATCTATCAACAAATATAATATTTTATAGATACCATATGAAAATATATTTCATTATCTATCTAATGATATTAATTTTGTATTTTGCCTGCTAATAATTTTTTTTATAAAATCTTAGTCAAACTTAACATAGTTTGACTTTCTAAATAATTGCAATCTAAGTTAAGTGAGACCTACGATTGCAATCTGGATATTGGAGTATAGTTAATTAGATTAAAAATTTGGGTTCAGTAAGGATGTGTTCGGTTCCAGAACGAGGAGGAATGGAATGGAATGGTTCCGTTCCGAGGTCATGGAACGGTTCCGACCCCGTGTTCGGTTCAGAAAAAAACGAGGAATGGAATGGTTCCATATTGTGTTCGGTTGGAAGAATTGGGAACGGAACGGAATAGCCACAATCGTGCTTAAAATGCTAATAATTGTAATTAACAGGCTATTTTGGCTCAAAATATTTACAATTTTTTTCCAAAATCAAATTACAGAGGTCAAATCTAAAATTACTTAGGCATAATCCCCAAAATTGGGGCCAAATGGCCCAAATCAGAGCCAGCCGCCGGAGGGCCCGTGGATGGAGGCGAGGAGCCAGCCGGAGGGCCCTGCACGCCGCCGCTGGTGCCAGCCGCCGGAGGGCCCTGCACGCCGCCGCTGGTGCCCGGGGCCACGCTGCGGGACTCGTCGAGGCTGAGCAGGTGCAGCACGGCGCGCGCGCGTCCCAGACGGCGATGCGGCCGTTGGCGGTCGCCGGCGGCGAGGCGGAGCGGGCGGTGGTCGTCGGCGTCCTCGTGGCCGCCCCCGCCTCCCAGCGTGCTCGCAGCCACCGCTTCGCGCGCGCCCAGTGGCTGCGGCCGTGGCGGTCGCCGGCGGCGAGGCGGAGCGGGCGGTGGTCGTCGGCGTCCTCGTGGCCGCCCCCGCCTCCCAGCGTGCTCGCGATGGTTAGCGATTATTTGATGCAGTGGTTAGCGAGCCGTTCCTCGCGGTCCGCCCGATTTGGTGGAACGAGCCAATTCCGCATCTAGCAGGAATATTCGCTTCGGGGGAACGAGTTGGTTCCGTTCCATGACCCAACCGAACACTAGAATGACCTCCAGGGTGCAGAACGGTTCCATCCCATTCCTCTGTATTCCAAAACCGAACACGCCCTAAGTTAAACAACCAAGACACTAGTGGCAACTATGGTAAACAAACAATACATGCAATGCAAATGAATATCCTTGTGGTTAGACCTTCGGTTCGGTATTTCCGAGAGATTAGTAAAACAAGTTACATCGTAGGTGGAAGGGCCAACCATAAACCATTATTTTTTTTGAAACGGGCAAAAAAGCTTTTGCCTTATATTGATATAGGAGAAGCAAACAGGTACATGGCAAGAGCCAAAAAAGAAAAAAGGCGGACCAAACTCCGCCAAAAAAAGAACTCAGCTAATCAAATCCGCAAGGCTCTTGGCACCTGCCAGGATCCAATCTTTTCCCTCTTCCTTGATCTTGTGCATGACGACTGAAGGCAGCGAGGACTTGTTGTTGAAAACGCGATCGTTCCTCTCCTTCCATATCTCCCAAGTGATGAGAATAACCGCAGATCGCAGCCCTTTGGGAGAAGAGGTAGTGGTCGCTGTGATGGCCTGCCAATAATCAATGACCTTGGCTCTTCCTTCTCCAAGGCTACTCATAAGGTCCGGGCAAGAGAGCCAGGAGGCCGCCGCGGTCCAGACGCACTTGGAGAAACGGCATTCAAAGAGGATGTGCCGAGCCGTCTCGGGAGAGCATCTGCGGAGCTGGCATGTGGGGGGATGAGGCCATCCCCGTTTTGCCAGGCGGTCGGCGGTCCAAAGGCGATTTTGGACGGCGAGCCACGCAAAAAAGCGGCACTTCGGAGGGGCCCAAGTCTTCAGACAATTTTTCCAAATTGGCAAGGAAGAGCTGCGAGGAACTAGGCTTTGTAAGCGGAGCTGGCCGAGTAGCACCCATTAGGGGTCAAAGACCAGGTGATAGAATCCTCTGCGTCTGGATCAAGTTGAACTTCGGCGAGAAGATCCCATAGGCGAGCGTATTGTTCCAGGTGCTCAACGGAGAAGTTGTCGACCACGATATCCAAAACCTAGTTGTGATCGGCCAACGCCTCCTGGACTGTTCGATTTTTCCTTCTGGAAGCCTTGAAAATCAGGGGAGCAAGGTCCTTTGGAGGGGCGCCATGAAGCCAAGAAGAAGACCAGAAGACCATTGATGGATGGTGTGGACTAGTGGTTATATTTTTAGCCCATCATCGACAAAATTATAAGTTTGATGTCTTGTGTTCCGTAGTTATAAAGATTAATCTTTTGATCGGACATGTTGTTCGTCATGATAGCGGGACGTATATAGTGGTTTCGTCTGTCTTTGAGCTCGGCAACTTTGATGTTTGCTCTTCACTCTTTTATTGTTGGTGTGTGTGGCAACCTACAATTTGTAGTAAATAGAACTTGTTAAACTACGGGAAATTCAATTCGGCTCCTGGGTGCGTATGCTCCCTCTATTAAAAATATATATTTCAAAACGTTGAAAAATTTGGACAAAAAATTCTACGTGTACATCTTCATAATATACGTGCGTTCGTCAAGTTCCACGTAAAACCAATATTTTATGTGGTCTATATAAAAAAGAGAAAGTTTATCTTGTGAAAAGCATTATTTTTAGCACTGAATTTTGTCTTTTTTACACACGTCACATGATAAGTCGATTTTTTATGAAACGACTTTGTGAGCATGTAACACGTGAAGATGTACGTGCGAACTTTTAGTTTCAATTTTTTCTAAAATTTAAAATGTATGTAAAATGCATTTCAAAATATAGAGAGCATATGGATCCATGTTCCAAAACACCGCACTACTACTTACAAAATTAGTGGTAATGACATAAGCAAGAAACATAGGAGTACTCCGTATATAAATTAATCAAAAGCCTTGCTTTGGGTGTCGGCGGTGACGTTGAGCTGACTCACACTCTCGCAGATTGGATTGGCTCTTCATGTGCGGTGTCTAAATTAGACAGATGGATTAGATAGCGATCCAGTGGAGTCATCAGCCGGAGCCCGGAGCAAGGAGATAAGATGACATGTAAAGAGCGATAATCAGCACCTCCGCTCCGCAAACCGACGGCGTCGAACGTGGCCGTGCTTGGGTTGGATGGATGGATGGCTGTGGTTGCCAAAAGCTAGGGGACGGGCCGGCACGACGGAACATGCTCCGGGACACCCACGATTCTTCTTCCATGATCTTCTTCAGCTTGGAGCCTCGTGGTGGTTAGCGGCGCTTTGACAGCGACGCAGTCGACGATCGATGATTAACCTCGCTCCGCTGCGGCCTGCGGGTGGTCCCCTGGATTCTGCTATATCCTGAAAGGTACAGAATGGAATCTTCCGTCGTGCGCGTGTCTGTCCCGAACTGACCATCGCATGATTCCTAGAATTATCCGTGGCCATGTACCGTATCTGAAATTAAAATATGCACGGTTGCAGAACGTCAGAGTTACTCCGTAACTAACAGGGGTATAATTGCTAAGATCGTGGAACTTAATTCGTACTGTGTTGGTATGGTACCCCGTTATTGCACTGCTCTCGGAGGCACTACAAGGACACGTTACGGATGCGTGCAATGGAACAATTAAATCTCAAATAAACTGGGATCTACGGGACAGCGCTGCCTGCCAGTTGCCAGTCAATAACTCGACATCAAGAGTTCAAGACTGTGACTGTTTCTCTGAGCAAATATAGTTGGTACAAGCAGGTGAGCACTGTGGCTCACGAGTTTTTTTTACCTCTGGCAAAGTAAGAAGGCGGGGACACTGGGCCACAATAAATCCCCGATGCGGCCAACGCGTAGGCCCATGACACATATGCTAAACCCAGCCTAGCCCATTCCGGCCCGGCCCAATCGAGTACTACATGGACCCACCCCCAAGGCCCCACTCGCGCATCCGGCTTCCCGTTCAACCCCGTCGCTTGCCGTCCCCGACCTCCGTTGGAGCCATGGATCCGGCTCTTCGCCGCCGCTCCCGCCTCCCCATCCACCTACTGCTGGTGGCCGTCGCGCTACTCGCGCTCCTGCCCGCGCGATCGGGCGCTGAGGTCATCACCCTCACCGAGGAGACCTTCTCCGACAAGGTACTTACTGCTCTCCCTCCCCCCTTCTCGCGCCTCTCCCATCTCCGACCTCCCCATCGGAGATGTGGTAGTACCTTAAAGCGCACCGAGCGATCCAGTAGCTTCCGGAGCAGGGTTATAGGAGTATCTAGTTGATGGGTCGAACTGTACTGGCGATGCTTAGTCGCTAACCTGCGGCTGCCGTGTGCCAGATTCGTTAGCGGTTCCAGCTTGTCTAGCGCGTCAGTGCTAGTTCACCTCTCAGTTGGTGTTCATTAGACCACCATAACTCTCTATTGGTTTCACTTGATCCAGTAGGAAAGGTTTGGGATTTAAGAAGTGGCACTCAGGCCAAACCGCTGTTGGGTTTAGGGAATTAATAATGCCCTTGCTTCACTGACTGCATATGCAGTGAAAACAGAGGTCGCAACACCCCATAGCTCTTCGAACCATGGAAATTCAAGTTGCTTCGCCATGATGCTCTCTCGTTTGTTCGTCGTTAGTTAGGCAGGTTTGATCGTCACAAATTTGTCTCTTTGTTTAGATAAAGGAGAAGGACACGGTGTGGTTTGTGCAGTTCTGCGTCCCTTGGTGTAAACACTGGTAAGCTCTGCATGCCCTAGCGGTGAGATGGATATGTTCACTTTATCATACACAAGACTTGGCTGCTCGCTTCTAAACTAGGACGCTTGTTACGTTTGCAGCAAGAGCCTAGGAACACTTTGGGAGGACCTGGGGAAGGTTATCGAAGGTACGGATGAAATCGAGGTCGGGAAAGTTGACTGTGGTGCAAGCAAACCAGTATGCTCGAAGGTGGACATTCATTCGTACCCAACGTTCAAGGTGTTTTACGATGGCGAGGAGGTTGCGAAATATAAAGGTAATCTTTGTCACGTTTTCTGTTAGAATCCATTGCATTCGGTTCAGTTCCCTGTGAAGAAATTAGACATTGTGATAGATTAGAGTCCATAACCACACTGTGGAGACTCAGAGTTCGGGCATGGCTCTGTGAACTTGCACCAGTAGGTTGGAAAAAACTTACGTTTTTGGAGATTATATCCTATATAACAGGATTTAACATCACATTCACTGCACCCTATGTAGACCAGCCATGACCTGGATATTGCTAATACAGCTAGTCCTTAGTAGCCGAGATGTCAGTGTTTCATAAATAAGTAAAAAAACATCACAGGAAGACTTTACATACAACTCTTGCCATATGTCAGTAACTTTATGATTTTATTGGTCATAAAGGTGTGCTTGTTTAATGTTTGAACATCCGACCATGTTGCTCCATCCATTGGATTCGTTCTGGTGCTTTGTTCACAGAATGTTATTCAACAGCAAGTATCCACTTTCGACAACCAAATCATAACCATTGTTGCTCAGAAGATGATTACATGTAACTGTTAGGCTTTTCTTGCATCGTGGATTCGTGGTTTCCCAACATCACTCAAAAGATCGAAATTATGCATCCACTAACGGCTTCCCTTCCGGTAGTGATCGTCTGACTTCTGTTTCACAAAACAGGGGATGTTTTCCTTCATAAATGAAATGGAGTTCCTTCTGGACATTTTTGTGCTTGGTCATATGCAGTTTGCCAATACGTTTTTTTTATTTGTCTAGTTTCAACTTGCCCTTTGTAACCTTCTCCCTTACTGTTGTGCTTCTATTTTTATCATCCCCTGCATCCTCATTTCGTCAATATTCAGGTAAGGCAATGCCTAATCCAACTCCTGGGTGATATTGCAGGACCTAGGGACGTGGAGGCTCTCAAGAATTTTGTGCTGAATGAAGCTGAGAAAGCAGGAGAGGCAGCGCATCAAGATGAGCTTTAGGGTGTTGGTACCAAGCAGATGCTGATAGACAATGATACTCCGGTCAAGCAACTTTCGATTACTGCTGGACTTGTTCAATTTTTGTTTGATCGACTTGGCTTGTACTGCCTCCTGTCGTTTGTTGCTAACTTAGTACTTATTACGTCAGATGCAAGAAGAAAATATTTTGTAATCTTAAGCCTTTTCTGAGTTAGAAGATCAACTGAATTGATTTTGTAAATGTTGTCCACAGCTTGATGAAACATGGATTCCAGGGTAAGTGTTTACGAGGGCTTATGAACTTGGCTCTGAGTAGAACATGGCTCTAAAAGATCAAAACCTATGTGAACTTGCACCAATAGGCTGGAAAAATCTTATGGTGATTATCCTATATACCAGGATTTAACATGACAATCACTGTTTAGACCAGCCATGGCCTGTATATCACTAATACACCAGCTAATTCTTATTAGCCGTTCAGTGGAAGACTTCGCATACAACTCTGCTCATGTCTCGGTAACTTTTATTCTTCTGTTTGTCATGAAGGAGTGCTGGTTTAATATTTGATGAACATCTCACCATGTTGCTCCATCGACTGGATTTGTTGTGGTACTTTGTGAAAATACTCTTCAACAGCAAGTATCCACTTTCGACAAATCACAATCCTTGTAATAGACTGTATCTCACCATGTTGCGCTGTCATTCCTGACATCAAGGATCAAAACTACACATCTACTGATGACTTCCTTCTGGCGGTGATTCTCTAATTTCTGGTTCACGTAACAGGGGGACATGAACGAAATTAATGCAACAAATTTGTCGTTTGATCATATGCAATTTGCCATTGCGTTTCTTATTTGTATTTTCCACCAACTGTCTGTAATCTTTTGCCGTGCTGCTGCTATTGTTCGTTTTTCTATGACCTCCTACGTCCTTTCATGTCGGTATTCAGCTAGCCAATGCCTAATCCGACTCCCCGATGGTATTGCAGGACCTAGGGACGTGGAGGCTCTCAAGATTTTTGTGTTGAAAGAAGCTGAGAAAGCAGGAGAGGCGGGGCTTCAAGATGAGCTGTAGGATAATGGTAGCAGGCACATGCTGATAGACAATGACACTCCGGTCAAGCAACTTTCGATTACTGGTCAACCTATACAATTTTTGTTTCATCGAGTTGGCTACTTGGCTTGTACGTCTTATGCAAGAAGAAATATTTTGAAATCAAGTCTGTTCATCTGAAGATCGACTGAAATTATTTTGTAAAAGTTGTCCACAGCTCAACGAAACATGCATTCCAGAGATTGTGTGTTTGCGGGCATACAAACATTGCTTTGATGTATACCGAACTCCATATCGTATGGAAACTGCTTAAGTTCGCATCTACTCCTCTTCAGATACAAACAAAACTGAAGATATGACGGTAACACAACGTCCTTAGCAAAAATGGCGTTGGCTTCTACAGTTGTTATGGTAGACAACAATTCCAAGACGCTTGCGGCCCCTTCGGTCTACTTGAAGATACATATATATAGATGGCAGACAGCACATAACCTAAATCACATTTTCATCTTAAGATTTCAGCAAATAAGAACATTACTAACCTATTATGGCCAGCCTAAAGTATGGTTAAAATTCATTTTTCTTCAGTGTGTGGGAGTGGGCGAGTGGCCATTCATAATTAAATTGTTCAGTTCTAGACATAGGAAGTTCATGTTATAGTACATAAAGATAACTGCTAGATCAATTGTATAGAAAGCACCATCTCCCACCTCAATAAAATTGCGTTAGAATTAATTAAGTCTACATGTTGTGCAGCCTGTGATTGAATCGGTGTAATGACAAAGCAATTAATAGTTCTCAACACGAAATGACAATTACAAAAGCAGCAGGCAAAATGGTAGTAAATTAAGACAGATCAAGCAAAGGATTTCATGTAGATCACGAGAAACAGCATGGCCAAAGATAACTCACTACCTAACTTGCATATATTTGCCATAACAGAAGTCTCAGAAGCATCAGGTTTTGCCTAAAGCCGAAATAAAGAAAGTACTTAAAACGACACATCACGGGCAAATATCATACAGTGCAAACAGTAAGAAAACTGCAGACACTGCAAGATGACGATGTCCTCTTAACAAAACTCAGACACTAAACTAGTAGGTATCGCAAAACCAGACATGGATCGGTAAACACCTCACTTCTTCTTGGCAGCAGCCTTGGTCACCTTGGCACCGGTTGGGTCCTTCTTCTCCACACCCTTGATGACACCAACAGCAACTGTTTGTCTCATGTCACGCACAGCAAAGCGACCAAGAGGAGGGTAAGTGGCGAAGGTCTCAACGACCATGGGCTTGGTGGGAATCATCTTCACAATACCAGCATCACCATTCTTCAGGAACTTGGGCTCCTTCTCAATCTCCTTACCAGATCGTCTGTCAATCTTGGTGACCAGCTCAGCAAACTTGACAGCAATGTGCGAGGTGTGGCAGTCAAGCACTGGGGCGTAGCCATTGCCGATCTGACCAGGGTGGTTCATGATGATGACCTGGGAGGTGAAACTGGCAGCCTCCTTGGCAGGGTCATCCTTGGAGTTGGATGCCACAAACCCACGCTTGAGATCCTTCACAGCAACATTCTTGACATTGAAGCCAACATTGTCACCAGGGAGCGCCTCCAGGAGAGACTCATGGTGCATCTCAACAGACTTGACCTCAGTGGTCAGACCAGTGGGACCAAAGGTGACCACCATGCCTGGCTTGATGGTACCAGTCTCAACACGTCCAACAGGCACAGTTCCAATGCCACCAATCTTGTAAACGTCCTGAAGGGGAAGACGCAGGGGCTTGTCTGAGGGCCTCTTGGGCTCGTTGATCTGGTCAAGAGCCTCAAGCAAGGTTGGGCCCTTGTACCAGTCAAGGTTGGTGGACCTCTCGATCATGTTGTCACCCTCAAAACCAGAGATGGGGACAAATGGGACCTTCTCAGGGTTGTAGCCAACCTTCTTCAGGTAGGATGAGACTTCCTTCACAATTTCTTCATAACGGCTCTTCGAGTACTTGGGAGTGGTGGCATCCATCTACAAAGAGCATCAGGACAATGGCATTTGTTAAATAAAACTTCCAGCTCGTACCAATCGATAAGAAAAGACATGGAAAAATATGTAATGAAATTGCAGTAGCAGACATTTGATGATAACATAAAAGCAACAGAAAGTTCCAATTTAAAACAGCATGGATGGTAGTACAATAAAACGGACAGAAATAACCACTATCAGGGATATAGTAATACATAATCTTACATGATTACGGATAGCATTAGACCATTACTTTTATAACATGTGAACTAATTTCAAAATAAAGCACTGGATGCAGAAAGTTAAATGTTAATTAAAATCAGGCAGCAAAAGTAAATCAAACCAAGGATTAGTTCCACTATTTGCAGTAACATGTCATTCCATGAACAAATGGAGTTCAGACAAGCTACAAGAGCAGAATCAAACTAGCTGCACAAAAAACTGCTACGATGGTGGTATCCAGCATATGCTAATATATAAGAGCAGAATCAAACTAGCTGCACAAAAAACTGCAACGATGGTGGTATCCAGCATATGCTAATATACAATCGTACATGACTACTGACAGCAGGTGGTATAACCACAAGCAGAAATTTCAGTAAACAACTAGATCATCACATTTAAGATCCATGTGTGCACTAGTTTGAAATCAAGCAACAGAAAAAGTAAATGTTAAATAAGCATTCACATCATGCAGCAAGCTTAAATCAATAGTATTAGACTACATAGTATTACGTTGTTCCACAAAAGTTTTGAGAAGTAATACCTTGTTGCAGCAGCAGATCATCTGCTTCACACCAAGGGTGAAAGCAAGGAGAGCGTGCTCACGGGTCTGTCCATCCTTGGAGATACCAGCCTCAAAACCACCAGTGGTGGAGTCAATGATGAGAACAGCGCAGTCAGCCTGGGAGGTACCGGTGATCATGTTCTTGATGAAGTCACGGTGACCAGGGGCATCAATGACCGTGCAGTAGTACTTGGTTGTCTCGAACTTCCAGAGAGCGATATCGATTGTGATACCTCTCTCACGCTCAGCCTTGAGCTTGTCAAGCACCCATGCATACTTGAAAGACCTCTTGTTCATCTCGGCGGCTTCCTTCTCAAACCTCTCGATGACACGCTTGTCAATTCCTCCAAGCTTGTAAATCAGGTGGCCAGTGGTGGTCGACTTTCCAGAGTCGACATGGCCAATGACCACAATGTTGATGTGAACCTTCTCCTTACCCATGGCTGAGTGTCACCCAACAAACTGCAACACACAAACGAAAAAAGGATTAAACACAGATAATCATTATGTGAACAAGGTACATTAGCTGATAGATCAATTATCACAATTGAGATACAAAATGACCATACAAAGGTCTAATCAGATACTTAAGAACTCGAGCCTATCAGAAATAAGGACTACTAGATTTAGGCACTACAAAAAAAGAGAACAAAATATATAGAGCTAGAACTACGCCACAAGAGTTATATCAACGCGACTACAGATAGCAGGAAAAAAAATCTAGATTAGATCACCACATGATAACAGTACAAGTGAACGATGTCAATTCCAGGACGCACGAAATTAAGCTACACATCTATATACCGGTAAAATAAACCACGCACAGAGATTATTGGGTGATATTTCACGATTGCAGCTGCTCTTAACAAAAATATCAAATTACACCTAGAAAATCTACAGATCAAGGCGATAAATCAACCAAGCACGTAGATTATTCGGCAATATTTCACGGTTCCAGCGGCTCTATCAAAATATTAAATTATACCCTAGAAAATCTACAGATCAAAGCGATCGTATGAGTGGAAAGTCAGCCAGAGTACACAGACGATGAGAAAGAAGAAAAAAAGGCGTTGCATCGGAGGAGCGCAGATTAGGGCTTCTAGACAGAGACATGATCTAATGCTTCTATCCATCCAACCATTAACACCGCGTCTAAAGAGAGGTAGCTGGATCGGAATTGGGAACACTAACCTCGAAGGATGGAGTCGGAACCGAGATGAGGCGGCGGCGGGAGGCGTCTGTGAGGGAAAGAACTGGGGGTGGGGCTAGGAGCCTAGGACGATATGAATGGCTCCCCTCTTTATATCGGGGACGACGGGCCCTAGGGTTCCTTCCTGGCCGTCTGATCTAAGGACGGTGGCTGTCGCTCAGGCAAATCTGGTCCGTAGGATTTTGAGCGTACGACTATTATAAGTTTCATGTTTCATAGAGAAAGGATGTCGGTTTGGACATTTCGCGACCCGCAAGTTCCGCAATCCTGTTACCGTCTTTTGTCCTGCCTGGAGGTGGATTAGTTCCTGTTTAAAATATTTTATAAACCTCCTCACCGTGTGAGAGTGTGGTAATTAGTTATTAAGATGCCTAATTATTTGGTTATTATTTGTTAAAAAAAAAGCTTAATTATTAATTTATTATGGCGTTGTCATGATATGAGCATTGCTACTACTCTCCCTCTCACCAAAAGTGTCTGGACTACTACCTTCCTCGTCCCGATTTATAGGTCATGCACGTATTTCTACATTGCCAATAGAAAATGCTATGTATCCTTCGGAGGCTACAAACCTCCTAGCCTCCGGACTCTCCATCGTTGGATCCAATCAATTAAGTCGTTAGATCGGGTTCTCTCTTCAGTTTTGCCTTAAATCACACTTTTGCTCCATTGAAGCAAAAAACCTCGCTTTTGCTTCATTGAAGCAAAAAAACGGTTTGACTAAAAACAAAAACACAAAGACCATTCGGCTGTGGACCTCGCCGAAGACTATGCCAGAGCACCGTACTTCGCCGGAGCACCGTACTTTGTCGGAGACCTCGTAGAAAAAAACATGTGTACTAAAGTAGCAACATGGCAGAACAATTGAAGGAAGAATAATATATACTATTATAGCATTATTTGTACTAAAAACACAACCTCGTCGGAGAACATCGCCGGAGACCTTGTAGCAAAAAATTTCTACTAAAGTCGCGGAATAGGGGAACAATTGAAGCAACAATATTGTATTACTGTATCATCGATGCCCACTCCTTGAAGCACCGCCTCCACCAGATGGTAGCGTCGTCGCCCCGGCTTGTAGCACCACCGTCCCTGGCTTGCAGCACCACCGTTGCCGGTCGCAGCATCCCCCACCGGCGAGGTTTTCGGTGAATCTCCGATGAGTCTTTTCTTTTTTGTATTTACGTGAACCATTTTTTTTTTGGTTCAATGAATCAAAAGCAGGACTTTTTTGCTGTGAAGAAACAAAGTATAAACGAGTCACAACACTCCTTCTATTTTATTCGAACGGAGGTTTTCTCTGCGACGAAGCAAAGTCTAAATTTTAGGTGAAAGTGCACACGTGTCACGCATGCAAGCAGGATGCTAGAAAGTTTGGGGCCTCCGAAGGATTTCTAGCACTGCCCATTGCCAATTTAACTAACATAATACAAGATATATAATACAAAATATATATCATTAGAAAGTTCAGATGTTGTACTTTCTAATGTTATAATTTTTATAGCGTAAAACTTATATTATATTGATCAAATTGATGACCTTGGGATACATGTAGGCCTTGGAAATCGGGACAGAGTAGATACATCCAAATTTCAAAAAAGCTGATACACTTTTAGTAGGACGGAGGGAGTAGTTCTCGGTTCAGTCCGAGTGATGCTCGCGCGAATAGTTAACTCGAACAAAATCCATCCAGCATCCCATAGGGGTAATGCCACGACAACAATATCACTCTGATAAAATCAACAATGACCAAATCAATGCAACACCAAGCCTCCCCATGCAACATATTTTAGTATGCTTGCAATACTTTTCATCTGATCTGTATATTGTGTACAAAATGATACTTCCTCCAACCAATGAATAAGGCTTATAAATTTAGTTAAAACTTAACATCCTCTAAGTTTGACTAATTTCATACACAGAAACATTATCATTTACAATACGAAATCAATATTGGTAGATTCACAGTATAATATATTTTTATAATCTATTTAGGGAAGAATCACTTCTAGCCACAAGACCATGTGAGACCCCTCAAAAAGGTTGAAAAAATCGAATACGGTGCTCTACACCTCATGGTGGTGAAGCCGTAGGTGTGCGTTTTTTTCGTAGTTTTGTAGATGGTTGGAGAGAGCTCTCTGAAATTTGCATGCCAAAATTCACTTATCCAGGCTGGAATCTCTGGACAAACCGGAATTTCCGGCCCTTTGGGCCGGAGTCTCTTGTCCCTCAGGCCGGAATCTTCGGCCTAGGGGTTTCCAGCCCCTCACCCGCCCGAGATGCATCTCTCACTTATGTCGGTTTGAAACCTACCCAGAATCTCCGTTTTGTCGGTCCAGAATCTCTAGCCTGGACTTGGATGGGCCAGGCTGCGCACAACATTAATGCCAAGATGGGAGCTAGCCAGAGATTCGGCTGGAACCTCTGGGTGAGGTTGGAATGTCCGGACCAGCATGCCGAAATGTCCATCTCTTCGGGCCAGAATCTCTGGACTCCTGAGACAGAATCTCCAGACTAAGTGGATATCCAGCGAGCGGAGAGATATATAAGAAGGTCTTTGTTCCTCCTCGTAGCACCATGCTTCCGTGCTGTGTCCTCTATTGTTTTGAAGCTCAAATCTCACAAATTCCCCTCCTCAACCTACCAATCAACCCCATACTTGGGAAATAAAAGGAGGGGGCCTTGGTCTAACTTTCCACCAAAGAAAAAATTGAATTCCCCTTGATCCTCTTGTGGATTTAGGAACCCCATAATTCCTTTTGTCGAATTCCTTGAAGAAGAGCTCACCTAGAGGCTAGCTTGGTGTTGTGCTAGCCCTAGGTGATGTTGGGAGCCTCCAGGGTTGTGGAGTATTGCCCCAATGCGTTGTGAAGATTTGCCTCCTCGATCGGCTTTGCTTAGTGGAGAAGTGGGTGCGCCTTTGTGGTGTGCTCACCGAGGAATAGGGTGGCGCCTTTGTGGCGGTTGGAAACATTCGTGGTGACACACACTCTCAAGATAGACATACTTCCCTTGGCAATGAACTACGGGAAACATCTTCCACATCTCATCATCTCCGCCACCAGCTCGATTGTTTTGACTCCTTCATTTTGTTTCTTCATTGTTCCTATCTAGTCGTACTATGCCTATTACTTGTTGCATCATATATGTCCATTTGCATCTTAAAGTCATCACATTTACATTCCTGCACCGCCTAAAATTGGAAAAATACTAAAAATTGACTAGCTCCTATTCAGCCCCCTCTAGTTGCTCATAGTGCTCTTTCAAAATCAAATTTTAATATTTGAGGATGAATTTTTATTATTGGACAATGATGAGTCGGTTGACTCCATCAAATGGCTGGATGCCATGAAATCCGAGATAGAATCCATGTACGAAAATCAAGTTTGGAACTTGATAGACCCTCCCGAAGGCGTGAAGCTATCGAATGTAAATGGATCTATAAGAAGAAAACAAACGCTGATGGAAATGTTCACGTCTACAAAGCACGAATTGTTGTAAGGGATGTTCAAAAAAATCAAGGAGTTGACTACGATGAGACTTTTTCTCTCGTAGTGATGCTAAAGTCTAGTCGGATACTAATAGTAATTGCAGCATATTTTGATTACGAGATATGGCAAATGGATTTCAAAACAACGTTCCTTAAGGGAATGCTCTCCAAGGATGTATACATGATACAACCCGAAGGTTTTGTCGATCCAACAAATGTTAATAAAGTATGCAAACTTCAGCGTTCAATGGACCGAAGCAAGCATCACAAAGTTGAAATCTTCGCTTTGATGAAGTAGTCAAGGGTTTTGGCTTTATCAATAATGGTGAGGAGGCATGTGTTTACAAGCAGGTGATTGGAATCTCCCTGTTGATATCCTGGTGGCCCACTTCAACTCACAGATGACTAGGGTTTGTGATCGCTAAGGATCATCCCCCTATGCTAGCGGGGCTAGCCCTTTTATAGAAGAGTTGTTCCTCTTCCCCTCGAATTATCTTAAGGGGGAAGGGTTCCCACATCTCCAAACTGAGGGTGGGAAACTCCCCGCCCTTTACGAGATAGACATAGTCCATGTCCGATTAAAGTGCCGGTCCATTGCAGGTGATGGGGTCACCAACGATACCTCTGTTGGCAGATAGCGCCGTCCACCCGACCTTGCACTAAAGAGGCAAGGACAAGGCCTTGGTCTTCTAGTCCTCGTCGAGCCCGCTTTCACCAAAGGGGTAATTGTACCTCTCCTCCTCAGGACGGAGCTTGTTGAGCTCAACCATGACGCATGCCATGCTTTCTTGGTTTGTCTGGTGGTCCAGAAAGGGATCCTTGGACGCCCCTTCGGTACGGGGCCCGTGGGAGGAGCATCCGAGGCTTCTTTGACTGGGCGCCCCTCCAAGCCCCTTTTGGAGGGGCACTAGATGTCCACAAGGGTTCGACCCTCGCGGAGCCTCACTCCGGAGTTTCCTCCCGGAGTGATTGTAACCTCTGGGCTCCCAGCAACCTAAGAGACAAGGCACCCGGTTGCCGGTAGTCTCACAGTAGCCCCCGGGCACGTGCCCCGCATGCCCTCCGAGGGAGGTCAGAAGGGACACGTGCCCTAACAATTGCTGGGACTTTGTGGGACACGTGTCCTAGCTTGATCAGACGAGTTTGCATCTTGGCCATGCACTCCAACCGGCGAGCCATGCGGCGCCGTCGGATGATGCTACTGCGGTTTTCGAATGGAGTCCACCTCCTAGTAGATGGTAGGGGTGGTTCCACCCGAAGTTAACACGTCTTCCTCCTCCTTTGCTTGCTCAAGCTTCGCTCCTCGGCCTCCTATTACCCGCTAGATCTAGCCCCAGCACCGAGCCCCTTCTCTGGTGCAATGGATCCTAAGAAGAAATCCTTGAGCTCGGATGGTGCTACAGCAACAACAGCAGCCCCGGCGGGACCTTTGTTACTGTTGACCATCTCGACGTTGTCGGCGATATTGAAGTTCAGCCACCTCTAGCCGCAGATTGGAATGAGCACGGGGCCTCGAAGACCTGGCCCGGTTCGGCATGTTGGGTCTCCCCACGAAGAAGGCGTTCCCAGTCCTTTACCACGACATAGTCGCCGGGCTTGTCCCGCCATATTCGGCGTTCTTCCTGGCGCTTCACGTACACCTCGGAGTCCAGGTCTTCACATCCACCCTAAGTCTCTTACCATCCTGGCGATTTTTGCCTTCTGGTGTGAGGCGTTCATCGGGTTGAGACCCTCTGTGGCTCTTTTCCGCCACTTCTACAATGTCAGGATCAACGACGGCGGCCTTAGGGCCAGGTGCATGACCTTTCACTTGGAGAGGAGATGGATCAAACATGGATTGGGAGAAGAAGGTGGATGATTTCTGCCAACGCTGGATCTTCATGGACCTCGGTGAGGAGAATCCGCACTTTGTGGTTCCTCAGCACCCCGTGGTTTGGAATGATGATGCGTGGGCGGCCCGTGAGCGGAGGAGCCCAGGATGCTCCAAGCTTTGGGGCGAACCAAGGCCCTTGATGGGAGTGGCCTCTCCGACGTGATGGTCGTGATGGAGTTCCTTCGAGCTCGCGTCGCGCCTCTTCAGAGACAC
Organism: Lolium multiflorum; assembly: GCA_030979885.1. Taxonomy (NCBI): domain Eukaryota; kingdom Viridiplantae; phylum Streptophyta; class Magnoliopsida; order Poales; family Poaceae; genus Lolium; species Lolium multiflorum. Next base: position 329,829,650 of record CM061750.1, read on the forward strand.
GAGCAAGGGCTGTGGGATCTCGACCGCTACACCCACATGTCTCTAGGGAAAGGCCCCTTGGAGGACGACGTGGTCGGCGTAGAGCTCAACCGCCTCGTTCATACGGGCATCGTGGTGGATCTTCTGGAAGATGTTCTGCCTTTGTACCGCGACCTTCGGAAAGCCTCCATCCTAGAGGGGCTTCCTGAGTTCGATGGAAAAGGGATACTTAACTCCGCGCCCATGAGCGAAAGCTCTGGATCTGAGCTCCCGACAGCCTCGGTTCCCTCTGCGGCCACTGCCTCCCATCAGGACACTGAGGTTGAGGGTGATGGCGAGAGCTGCCGCACCGTAGAGGAAGTGAAGGACCCGCGGTCGCCCTCCGCCCAGACTGTGTCTTCCTCGACCACCGCCGCTGGGGTAGGCCCTCAGCCAGGGGCTGGGAGGCGCACACCCTTGTCGACAGGGTGGGTCTCTGAGGCCTCCGACGAGAACGGATTTGTCCGCCCTTCTTTTTCATGTCTTGAACATAAGCTCCCTCCCCGGGTTCTTCTCGTACCAACCCGCTGGTTCTCCTTTCAGGGCTCCAAAGCGCCCCAAGAAGAAGAAGCCCAAGGTGGATGGGAAGGAGGAGGAGAAGCCACGAAGAAGGACGAAGTCTTCCTCGTGCAAGGGGCCGCAGCCACTCGCACGTCCTAAGTCCACCGTCCCTAACGAGGAACAAGACGCCGAGGGTGCGGCCAATTTTGCAACCCTCCAGGCCGCCGCCCCCAAGCTTTCCACGGATCCAATGATGGAGGATCCTTTGTCTCTGGGAGCATTGGAGACTTCGTCCCCCAGAGCGGAGGCGCGCAACACGACCCAGGGCTAGTGCGGCCCCTGAGGTGGCTTCGACAGCCGAGGGACCTCAGGCCGGCGAGGAGGCTCCTGGCGATGATCAAATGACGCTGACGCCTTCCGCCCCTGAAGCGGCCTGTACTGACGGGGTCGAACGATCCCCTCTCTCCTTAGGCTAGCGCCCAGAGCTTCTCCTCCAGGCGGCCGCGTGGAGAAGCAGTAGACGGACGGCCGCTCGCAAGAGGCCCCAATTATCAGTGAAGAGAACGTCGACATTGGCCTCGGACTCCCTGCGCCCCTTGCTTCCAGGCTGCATCGCATACTGGCGAAGCGGAACTCCCTCCGATAGGCCCTCGGCGAGTGTGTTGGCGGCCTGGTCGTTGGGAACCAAGCAATGGCCTCAGAGTGCGAGTTACTCCGCGAGGAACGACTCGAGTTCGAGAAGGTCCAAAAGGCTGCCCGAGAGGATGTCCATAAACTGCGTGTGCACGCCGATGATGATGTTGCCGAGAAACTACAGGCGGTTGAGCTCATGGAGAAGGCAATTGCGGCTTGCGAGGAAGCTGCCCTGGCTAGGGCCAAAGAGCTAGACCTCCGTGCCTCTCAGCTCGACTCCGACCGGGCCCAATTCCAAACAGAACGAGACTTTCTTCAGGTGACGATGGATGCAGATAAGGGCCATTCAAAGAAGCTGGAGGAGGCCACTGCCTGCCTTTATTCCGTGCAAGACTAGATTTTTTCACTCAAGGGGTCCCTGACCAATCTGCAAACCGAGCTTGACAACGCGGCGAAGCTTCGGCAGACGCAGGCTGACCGAGTGCGCTCCGTCAATTCCTAGCGGTCCGAGGAACTGGGTGCGCTGGTGGCTGGCGGCTGGCGTGGAATCCTTATTCCTTCACCTCGGCCCGTCCCCTCTTCCGGCCCTTGTAGTGCCAGAGGGGTGACGATGGCGAGGCCCTGGTCGCGCACCTCCGCCAGATGTTCACCACCTTCGGGCGACTGGAGCCTTGGATCCGCGACAAGATAGCCAACGATAGTGCCAGTCTTCTACGCTCTGCGGGGCACCGTATCTTCTACCATCTCCAGCGACTTAAGATCTCTGTCGACTTCAAAGAGCTCGTAAGGAGCGCGCCGAAAGCCGAGGAGCTGGTGAAGACAGATGGTGGAACCGCAACAGAGGAGATAATCAAGCAGGGCATGGCGCTGCTATTTGAAAGGTATAGGCGCCAAGATGAGGTCAAGCCTTCCTCCGAGCCTTCTCTAGAGTCCTCGGGTACAGTCACCGGCGAGGAGGGCGATAGCTCGTCGGAAGACGCAAGTACTCCCGGAGAGACTCCCCGAGACGACGCCACCTCTCCTGCACACGATTAGCTGCTTCGCTGCCCGTCGGGTGGTGTTTATCTTATCTTAAGTCCTTGTTGTAAGACTCTAAATCCAGGCCTGGTGGTTTTCTTAGCTTGTACTTTTCCTGCGAGACAGGTGTAGAACTTTAAATTTGGTTATTGCGAATGCTTTCTGTGCCTTCTTGTTGGTTCTTCGTGGAAGAGACCGTAAGCTTGACACATATGCACTCATCCTATGCGCGTATTCTTGTTAACCCCTCGAGGAGGTGGCCGTAAGACTTGACGCGCAGGGTTCCACGTGACTGGCACGTGTTGGGGGTGTCCTGTATGCATGTTCTTGTTGGTTCCTCGAGGAGGTAATGTTAGAGATATGCCCGAGAGGCAATAATAAAATAGTTATTGTTATATCTTAGTGTTTATGATAAATGTTTACACTCCATGCTATAATTGTATTAACCGGAAACATTGATACATATGTGTTGTGTGAACAACCGAGTCCCTAGTAAGCCTCTCGTTTAACTAGCTTGTTGATTAATAGATGATCATGGTTTCTGATCATAAACATTGGATGTTATTAATAACAAGGTCATATCATTAGGTGAATGATGTGATGGACATACACCCATAGTAAGCGTAGCATATGATCAAGTCATTTAGTTCTTTATGCTTCAAGCTTTAATTTGCATAGTAACTTAATCCTTTGACCATGAGATCATGCAAATCACTTATACCGGAAGGGTACTTTGATTACATCAAACGCCACTGCGTAAATGGGTGGTTATAAAGATGGGATTAAGTATTCGGAAAGTATGAGTTGAGGCATATGGATCAATAGTGGGATTTGTCCATCCTAATGACGGATAGATATACTCTAGGCCCTCTCGGTGGAATGACATCCAATTAGCTTGCAAGCATGTGACTGGTTCACAAGGGATATCATATCACGGTACGAGTAAAGAGTACTTATCGGTAACGTGGTTGAACTAGGTATGGAGATACCGACGATCAAACTTCGGATAAGTAAAATATCGCGAGACAAAGGGAATTGTTATTTTATGTGAATGGTTTTTCGATCACGAAGTCATCGTTGAATATGTGGGAGCTATTATGGATCTCCAGGTACCGCTATTAGTTATTGGTCGGAGAGGAGTCTCGACCATGTCTACATAGTTCACGAACCGTAGGGTGACACACTTGAGGTTTGATATCGTTTTAAGTAGATATGGGATATGGAATGGAGTTCGAATATTTGTTCGGAGTCTCGAATGGGATCCAGGACATCACGAGGAGGTCCGGAATGGTCCGGAGAATAAGATTCATATATAGGAAGTCACTTTCCAAGTTTGGAAATGGTCTGGTGCATTTATGGAAGGCGCTAGAATGTTCTAGAAACTTTCCGGAAGAAATCACCATGGAAGGTGGAGTCCCGGTTGGACTCCACCAACCCTAACCAGCCAACCAAGTGGGAGGGTGGAGTCCATGGTGGACTCCACCACCTTGGCCGGCCAAGAAAGGGGGAAAGGGAGGAGTCCCTGTGCCCCTAGGTTTCGTCCATATGGAAGGTTTTGAATTGGGGTCTTATTCGAACCTTTGGGCAAACCTTAGGGATTCCACCTATATATTGAGGAGGAGAGGGAGGGCTGGCGACACCAAGTTGGCCGCACCACCAAGTGCCCCGAGCCGGCGCAGCCCCCTCTCCCAAACCCTAGCATCTCCCCTCCTCCATCTTCTCACGCGGTGCTTAGGCGAAGCCCTGCGAGAGATCTCCACCACCACCGACACCACACCGTTGTGCTGTCGAGATTCCGAGGAGGATCTACTACATTCGCTGCCCGCTGGAACGGGGAGAAGGACGTCGTCATCAACACCAAACGTGTGACCGAGTACGGAGTTGTCCGATTGTGGCACCGTCAAGATCTTCTACGCGCTTTTGAAGCGACAAGTGATCATCTTCCGCAACAACGAGATCTAATCTCGTAGGCTTTGGAAATCTTCGAGGGTTAGTCTCATGATCTTCTCGTTGCTACCATCTACTATATTGGATCTTGGCTTGTTACTCGTTCTTGCGGTAGGAATTTTTTTGTTTTCTATGCTACGAATCCCATCAGTGGTATCAGAGCCGTGTCTATGCATAGGTTGGTTGCACGAGTAGAACACAATGGTTTTGTGGGCGTTGATGCTTTTGTTGTCTTTAGTTAGTGTACTTTGCATCTTACGGGATGGTGGGATGAAGCGGCCCGGGCTAACTTTACATGACCACGTTCATGAGACTTGATCCACGCTCGACATGCAACTTGTATTGCATAAGTGGCTTTGCGGGTGTCTGTCTCTCTCACCATAGTGAAGATTCAATCTACTCTTTCTATTGACAACACTAGTATCACCGTTGTGGTTCATATTCGTAGGTACATTGGATCTTATTTGAAAACCCTAAACCACGCAAAATATGCAAACCAAATTAGAGGCGTCTAACTTGTTTTGCAGGGTTTGGTGATGTGATATGGCCATGATATGATGATGAATATGTATGAGATGATCATTATTGTATTGTGACAACCAGCATGAGCCTTATGGTTGTCTTTATATTTCATGTAGTAATATTATTTCAAAGTAGTTGTAATAGTTGCTACATGTGGTGAACAACCATGAGGACGGCGTCATGGACCTTGACGCTACGCCGACGATGATGGAGAGCATGCCCGTTGATGATGGATATCATGTCCGTGTTTTGGAGATGAAGATCAAAGGCGCAAAGACTAAAGGGCCATATCATATCACATATGAATTGCATGTGATGTTAATCCTTTAGAGCATCTCCACTCGTTTGGCCTCCCCACGCCGAAATCCAGGTTAATTTCGTCCGGATTGGACGAAAAAATGGCGTGGGGAGGGCCAGTTTCCCAGCCGCGATCTCAGGCGAAGACGGTGATTTAATTTTGAAAAACGAAAACTTGACGAAATACGGCTAAAAACGATTGAATTTAGACTAACTTTAATGATATTTACTATATAGAGGGCGAAGTTCATACATAGAGGCCGAATTCGAATATATTTCGAATTCGGCCGGGGGAATACAACTTAAATATTAAAACACGGCGCTCTACATGCCGAAATGGCTGTAGAACACCGTGTAGTCCTTGTCGTCGTTGCGCCATCATCGTCGGAGCCGTCGTCGTCATGCGGCGGCGCCGCCGCCGCTGGCTGCTGCCTTGGCCGGGGTCTCCCCACCGGCTGTTGCGAGGCGGGGACGGCGAGGGCTTGTACCACTCGTCGTCGGACTCCTCGAGGTCGATGACGGGGACGGGGCCGGATGGAGGAGTTGCGGGCGGCGGTAGCGAGCGGCCTGCTCGGAGCCGAGCTGCCGCTCCTCCCTTCTCCCACTCCTCGACCAGGCGTAGGTGCTGGTCGAGGGTATGGCGTTCTCGGCGGGGACGAGGTCCTGGAGGGACCTCCCCATGACGGCCTCGAGGATTGCGGCTTCCTCGGCGTCGTGGACCTCCTCCTTCGCCGGCTTCCGCTTCCGCTCGTCGGAGGTGTCTGGTTCGCGCTTCGGGCGAACCAGGCGAAGGTGGCCGCGTGGCATTGACGACACGCGGATGACGATCCCGCCGCCGCTGCGATCACGGGTGCGGGACGGGGAAAGAGGCTCCCGTTTCACCGGCGCCAAGGTTGGCGCCGACCTGGAGCTCGGCGTCGACCTCGACGCCGATCCGGACGACGAGGAGCTGGCAGCCATGTGCCGTGGCTGCCAGCTGCCCGGCGGCGGCTGGCCAATGCCCTCGACGGCGGCGGCATCGTCAGAACAGGCGCGTTGCCGCCCTCGATGTGCTCGATGACGGCGTCGAGCGTCCGGCCCGGCACGCTCCACCAATGCTTGCGTCCGGTGGTGTTGTTGCGCGGAGGCGGCGGCGGGCCATCGTAGGAGGCGAGCTCCCGCTCCCACCGCCGCAGGAAGTAGGGGTTCCACGCCGTGTAGTTGTCGGGGTGGTAGCGTGGCTCAGCGTGCTCCTGGTCCGACAAGGTCATACGGGCCTCCTCGATGGCGACATCGCGGGCGTGTCCCTGGGGCGGCGGCGGGATTGGCACGCCGCCCGCACTTAGCCGCCACCCGCCGCTGGGAGGCCTCGTATCCGGCGGGCAGGGGTACCCCACCTCGTGGAGGAGGTGGCTCTCCCACGCGATGAGCGACCGGCGGGGAAGCCGTTGTTGGCCGCGCCGTCTGCTCGTTGAACGCCATGGATCTCGGCGAGGGAGCAGTGGCGGATAGGGTTTGTCCCTTGCTAGGGTTTCGTCGGTGCTACGCGTCGTGGCAAGTTATGTAGGCGGGGCTGGACTCAGCGATTAAATGCCGCGTGGATGCTACGCGTCCGCGGCGAGCTGACCGGCGGCAACCTTTACTGCACGCGGAAGACGATGCGTGTGCCGCTGACTGGCCGGGTCCATCTCTGCGGCGAAGCCGAAGCGAAAGCGCGAGAGAGAATTATCGGCGTTTCGCGCGCTTTCGCTTCGTCCAGAGTCCCCGAGCAGGCCTCGGGGGACCGGGGATGGCGTGGGCTCACCGGATGGATGAAGACCCGAATCCGGGGAAAAACGAGGAATCGGGGGCGTGACTAGGCCGAATTTCGCCGTCCGGATGAGAAAAACGGCGCTCGGGGGCCTCTTAGGGGTGGGGATGCTTTATGCATCTTATCTTTCTTAGATCGCGATGGTAGCATTATAAGATGATCCCTCATTAATATCAAGATAATAAAGTGTTCTCCCTCATATGCACCGTTGCTACAGTTCGTCGTTTTGAAGCATCTCATGATGATCGGATGTGATAAATTCTACGTTCACATACAATGGGTGTAAGCCATGTTGCACACGAAATACTTGGGTTTGCTTGCGAGCCTAGCATGTACATACATGGCCTCGGAACACAGAAACCGAAAGGTTGAACACGAGTCAAATGGATGATATGATCAACATGTTGATGTTCACCATTGAAGCTACATCATCTCACTGATGATCGGTTTTGGTGTAGTGGATATGGATCGTGTGCCACTTAACAACTATGAGGGATGTTGTATTAAGCGGGAGTTCATTAGTAATTAGATTAAAACATGAACTAATTATCATGAGCATAGTCTGAATAGTATTTTGAATTAAATTTATAGAATTGGCATCCGTTATCTACCATGCGCTAGTCTTGTAATTGAGATAGAAATACTGTTAAGTCTGACAAGAAACTTTACGGACTGGTACGTATTGTTAAAGAATCAAGAAATGATTAAGTCCTATTGCAAACTTTTAGTAAACCTCACATTGTTGATTCAAAGAGCAATGGTTTCAATTAGTACCTAAAGTCATCTTGACTCCGTGAAACTTGAAGTTCAAATCCGTTTGAAAAGTAAGGAGCTGTAAATTTTGTTTTCAAAAATAAGCAAGGTATGAGATATATGTGATATCTAAGACCTTATTGCAAGATGATAGAATATAATCAAGTGAGGCTACATAAACTCATAAGTTTTATGGGAATGTACGAAGGTTGAAGACGCGTCCCAATCCTCCAACTAGTTGGGCACTAACGATATTCACATATCCATGAAGTGATCGTCCTTAGTATGCACCGTTGCTAAGACTCGTCGTTTCGAAGCATCACGTGATGATCGGGTGTTATAGATTCTACGTGTGCATACAACGGGTGCAAGCCAGATTTGCACATGTGAATACTAAGGTTAAACTTTACGAGCCTAGCATGTACAGACATGGTCTCGGAAAGTCGTCATGATTTGATGGATAAAATTATGAGTGAAATTGTTCATCACATTACAAAGTTACTAATAGTGAAATGGAACACTTGTCATATGATGGTCAACTTCAAAGTAAGAACCTCAAGGTTATTGGTATTTGACCAATGAACCTAGAAGTTATTGAAGGTGAAGTGTTTTCTGAAAATGAGGAAAGCTAAAAGAGAAACTACAAAAGATTTTGGCAGAAAGAAAGAAAACACTACAAAGTCTAGCTCAGGTGTATATAGATGATACACATGTTATGAATGTATTCTTTGTTTGGTCACACAATGAAATTCTTGGGTATAAGTACCAGATTGGTTGGTATGAGATGTCATATAATACAACACAATACAAGAATACAATGGCCTAAGTGATTGATAAGGAATATGGTAATAATGCACGTCTGGAACATAATAAAGTGTTATCATGTTTGTCGTTGGCATTCTACCTAGCCCTTTAGATTTATAATAAAGAACTTAATAATTGTTATTTTCTCTAGTCAAATGAAAACAATGAGTTGTTCAAATTATGACCTTACTCCGTGTACGATGGATAAGTTATTAAAAATCTTAATTGTGAAACATACATACATAACACTGACGCTAATATGTAAGGCAAATGATTTGATTTCCACTTATTAGTGGAACCGGCATTTAGGTCATGTTAGAAAGGAACGCATGAAGGAACTCCATGCAAATGGATTTTTGGAGTCATTTGATTTTCGAATCGTTTGGCGCTTGCAAATCTCTTCTAAAGAGAATGACTAAAATACTGTTCATAGGCCAAGAGTTGAACGGGCAACTAACTTAGTGGAAACATACATGATGATGTATGTGGTTCAGGGCATAGTTGTGTGCGGGAGATTCTTCTACTTCATGAAAACTTCCAACAATGAATTGAGTATATATATGTGGATATATTTATTCGATAAGGAAGAAGTTTGAAACATTTGAATGGATTCAAATAAATTTCAGCATGAAGTGGAAATCATCGTAATAGAAAAGTCAAATATCTATGATTGGATCATAGTGGAAATAATTGAATTACGATTTTTATCGAACATCTAAGAGAGTTATGAAATAGTTCTACAACTCATGTTTCTTGGAGTATCATAGTGATAATAGAGTATCCGAGAGACGTATCCAAACCTTGTTGGATTAATGATGAGATAAAATAAAATTATGCCATTATATTCTGTGGATTATGCTTTAGAGACTACCGCTTTTACACTAAATAGAGCGTCATCATAAATCCGTTGAAATGACACCATATGAGTTATGGCATGGGTATAAACCCTAATAGTCCTTTCTTAAAATTTTGGTATGCATAGCATAAGTAAATGAGTTACAACCAAAATCGGATGAATGTCTTTGTTGGTTATCCCAGAGAATGATTGGGAATTCTTTCCACTATGAAGTCAAAGACAAAAGTGTTTTTCAATGTTTCTTATTTCCAAGAAATTGTTTCTAGCGAAGTATTTGAGTGGGAGGACAATAGAACTTGATAAGGTTGATGAACCTGAGCATGATGATCAGAGTAGCGCATCATCAGAAATGGTTCTGGAAGCGGCCACGACGATCATGTATCCCATGTCTACAAAGTGTTATAGTCATGGAGATCGAAGTACCTATTGAACCTTGTAGGTATGGTTTACTTTGTGATCAAATAAATGATTTGTGAACAAAGGATTGATTTTGAACAATGATAAACCAACTACATACAAAGAAGCTATGATGGGCCCTGACTCTGTTAAAATGGCTATGCACCATGAAATCCAAGATATGTGGATAATTTTTGAAAGTAAATGGATCTATTAATTTGATGGCCTTGGATGAAATCTCCTTGAAAAAGATCGACTTGTCGAAATTTTTTTTACGACAAAGTTCAAAGAGTTGACTATGATAAGATTAGATCTTCCATAGCGATGCTTATAGTCTATGTGGATTATTCTAGTAATCGCTACATATTTATTTTATGAGATATGCTAGTAGGATGGCAAAATACATTACTTAACAGAAGTGTGTATTAAAGGTGTATACAAGATACAACTAAGAGTTTTGCTAGTCCGTAGAATACTAAAAAGGTATACAAACTTCACTGGATGAAGTGAGTATCACGGAGTTGAAATCTTTACCGGATGAAATAGTCAAAGAGTTTTTGATTTCATCAGAAACGATGAAGATGCTTGCATTTGCAAGAAATTAAGTGGGAGCGCTAAGACATAGTTATAATATTATATGTGGATGACATATCATTGATTATAAATGAGGTAATTATATACTTGATTAAAAGGTTTCATTGAGAATTAACTTCAATGAAAGGATATGGACTGAAACATATTTAGTGTCAAGATCTATGAAGATAGATTGAAACACATTATAAGTTTAAGTTAAAGTACACAGATTGAATATTGAAGTAGTTCAATATAAAAATATTAAGGTGTTCTTTTCCATGTGAAGGTTTAACAAGACTTGAGTGTATTTGACACTCGATGAGTAAAAACACATGAGTGATTTTAGATCACGAATAATATATACAAAATCAGATGTCATGTGCTCTAAAGTGTTAAGAGCATATACCAGAATGATTCATGTAGTGATCGTTGGACAACATTAAGAATATCCCTGAGTGCTTTAGAAGAACCAAGGATATATATAAGTTTTGTATGGGTAATGACAAACAAATCGCAGTAAGGTGTTGCATCGATATTAGTTTGGTCACATATAAAAAATAAAATTTCAATCTCAATTAGGATAAGTGTTGTTTAAAAGGTAGAACAATGAGCTAGAAAAAGTCTATGCTAGATTTAGATGAGTTCTAAATATTGTGACGGATTCTACAAACGAAGGCAGAGTATGTCATTATTTTGACAATGACTGATGTTTAAGTTGAGAAGTTCTTTGAGAACTTGGTGTAGTTCCGATAGTGTCAGAACTTTGAAGCTATATTGTGTGTGACAATATTAGTGACATATTTCAGACCGCGGAATTAAGGTTCCACCCTAAGACGGAACATATATGATTAATGCCGACTTATTTGGAAAATGAGTGATGCATTGAGACGCAAATGAATTGCAAAATACATACGTTTCTGAGCGTGTCAGATCCGTTGACTAAAACCTCTCCCGTGAGCAAAACATGATAAGCACCAGAAGGCCAAGGTGTTATATCTTTACAAATGTAAACTAGATTATTGACTCTAGTGCAAGTGGGAGACTGTTGGAGATATGCTCGAGAGGCAATAATAAAATAGTTATTGTTATATCTTAGTGTTTATGATAAATTTTTACACTCCATGCTATAATTGTATTAGCCGGAAACATTGATACACATGTGTTGTGTGAACAACCAGAGTCCCTAGTAAGCCTCTCGTTTAACTAGCTTGTTGATTAATAGATGATCATGGTTTCCTGGTCATGAACATTGGATGTTATTAATAACAAGGTCATATCATTAGGTGAATGATGTGATGGACATACACCCATAGTAAGCGTAGCATATGATCAAGTCATTTAGTTCTTTATGCTTCAAGCTTTAATTTGCATAGTAACTTAATCCTTTGACCATGAGATCATGTAAATCACTTATACCGGAAGGGTACTTTGATTACATCAAATGCCACTGCGTAAATGGGTGGTTATAAATATGGGATTAAGTATTCGGAACGTATGAGTTGAGGCATATGGATCAATAGTGGGATTTGTCCATCCTAATGACAGATAGATATACTCTGGGACCTCTCGGTGGAATGATATCCAATTAGCTTGCAAGCATGTGACTGGTTCACAAGGGATATCATATCACGGTACGAGTAAAGAGTACTTATCGGTAACGAGGTTGAACTAGGTATGGAGATACCGACGATCAAACTTCGGATAAGTAAAATATCGCGAGACAAAGGGAATTGTTATTTCATGTGTATGGTTTTTTCGATCATGAAGTCATCATTGAATATGCAGGAGCTAATATGGATCTCCAGGTGCCGCTATTAGTTATTGGTCGGAGAGGAGTCTCGACCATGTCTACATAGTTCACGAACCGTAGGGTGACACACTTAAGGTTTGATGTCGTTTTAAGTAGATATGGAATATGGAATGGAGTTCGAATATTTGTTTGGAGTCTCGGATGGGATCCAGGACATCACGAGGAGGTCCAGAATGGTCCGGAGAATAAGATACGTATATAGGAAGTAACTTTCCAAGTTTGGAAATGATCCGGTGCATTTACGGAAGGCGCTAGAATGTTCTAGAACTTTCGGAAGAAATCACCATGGAAGGTGGAGTCCCGGTTGGACTCTACCAACCCTAACCAGCCAACCAAGTGGGAGGGTGGAGTCCATGGTGGACTCCACCATCTTGGCCGGCCAAGAAAGGGGGAAAGGGAGGAGTCCCTGTCCCCCTAGGTTTCGTCCATATGGAAGGTTTTGAATTGGGGTCTTATTCAAACCTTTAGGCAAACCTTAGGGATTCCACCTATATATTGAGGAGGAGAGGGAGGGGGCTGGCGACACCAAGTTGGCCGCACCACCAAGGGCCCCCAGGCCGGCGCCCAAGCGCCCCCCTCTCCCAAACCCTAGCCTCTCCCCTCCTCCATCTTCTCCGCGGTGCTTAGGTGAAGCCCTGCGGAGATCTCCACCACCACCGACACCACGCCGTCGTCTTGTCCGAGGATCATCTACTACATCTGCTGCCTGCTGGAACGGGGAGAAGGACGTCATCATCAACACCGAACGTGTGACCGAGTACGGAGGTGCTGCTCGACTGTGGCACCGTCAAGATCTTCTACGCGCTTTTGAAAGTGGCAAGTGACTGACTACACCAATAATGAGATCTAATCTTGTAGGCTTTGGAAATCTTCGAGGTTTAGTCTCATGATCTTCTTGTTGCTACCATCTACTAGGTTGGATCTTGGCTTGTTATTCGTTCACGCGGTAGGAACTTTTTTGTTTTCTATGTTACGAATCCCATCAGGTAACCGTAAGACTTTACATGTAGGCTCTGAGCACAACTTCAATAATAAATGGTTAAAACTTGTCAACCGTGTGATTGCCCTTGTAAGTACTTCCTTGCGAGGGGGGACACATCGGCTGTGTTATGTTTTGCAGAGTATAGAACTGCTAGTTTGTGCGCTCTCTCACCTTCTCTGATAGACGACTGTTGTAGAGTGTCTCTATAGGTTTTTAGTGCTTGCGCGTTGCCGCTTAACCCCTGATGGCGTGTATTTCACACGTTCGTTGGGCAACCCCAAGAGGAAGGTATGATGCGCACAGCAGCAAGTTTTCCCTCAGAAAGAAACCAAGGTTTATCGAACCAGGAGGAGCCAAGAAGCACGTTGAAGGTTGATGGCGGCGAGATGTAGTGCGGCGCAACACCAGGGATTCCGGCGCCAACGTGGAACCTGCACAACACAACCAAAGTACTTTGCCCCAACGAAACAGTGAGGTTGTCAATCTCACCGGCTTGCTGTAACAAAGAGTTAACCGTATTGTGTGGAAGATGATTGTTTGCGAGAAAAGTAGAACAAGTATTGCAGTAGATTGTATTTCAGTAAAGAGAATTGGACCGGGGTCCACGGTTCACTAGAGGTGTCTCTCCCATAAGACGAACAGCATGTTGGGTGAACAAATTACAGTTGGGCAATTGACAAATAAAGAGAGCATGACAATGCACATACATATCATGATGAGTATAGTGAGATTTAATTGGGCATTACGACAAAGTACATAGACCGCCATCCAACTGCATCTATGCCTAAAAAGTCCACCTTCAGGTTATCATCCGAACCCCTCCAGGTATTAAGTTGCAAGCAACAGACAATTGCATTAAGTATGGTGCGTAATGTAATCAACAACTACATCCTTAGACATAGCATCAATGTTTTATCCCTAGTGGCAACACACAACACAACCTTAGAACTTTCTGTCACTGTCCCAGGTGTCAATGCGGGCATGAACCCACTATCGAGCATAAGTACTCCCTCTTGGAGTTACAAGCATCTACTTGGCCAGAGCATCTACTAGTAACGGAGAGCATGCAAGATCATAAACAACACATAAGCATAACTTTGATAATCAACATAACAAGTATTCTCTATTCATCGGATCCCAACAAACGCAACATATAGAATTACGGATAGATGATCTTGATCATGTTAGGCAGCTCACAAGATCCGACAATGATAGCACAATGGGGAGAAGACAACCATCTAGCTACTGCTATGGACCCATAGTCCAGGGGTAGACTACTCACACATCACACCGGAGGCGACCATGGCGGCGTAGAGTCCTCCGGGAGATGATTCCCCTCTCCGGCGGGGTGCCGGAGGCGATCTCTGGATCCCCGAGATGGGATCGGCGGCGGCGGCGTCTGCGGAAGGTTTCCGTATCGTGGTTCTCGGTACTGGGGTTTCGGCACGGAGGCTATTTGTAGGCGGAAGGGCAGGGTCGGGGGCCGGACGAGGGGGCCACACCATAGGGCGGCGCGGGCCCCCTGGGCCGCGCCGCCACGTGGTGTCGCCACCTCGTGGCCCCACTTCGTGTTTTCTTCGGTCTTCTGGAAGCTCCGTGGAAAAATAGGCCCCTGGGCTTTGATTTCGTCCAATTCCGAGAATATTTCCTTACTAGGATTTCTGAAACCAAAAACAGCAGAAAACAGCCGGCACTTCGGCATCTTGTTAATAGGTTAGTTCCGAAAATGCACGAATATGACATAAAGTGTGCATAAAACATGTAGATAACATCAATAATGTGGCATGGAACATAAGAAATTATCGATACGTCGGAGACGTATCAGCATCCCCAAGCTTAGTTCTGCTCGTCCCGAGCAGGTAAAACGATAACACAGATAATTTCTGGAGTGACATGCCATCATAATCTTGATCATACTATTTGTAAAGCATATGTAGTGAATGCAGCGATCAAAACAATGTGTATGACATGAGTAAACAAGTGAATCATATAGCAAAGACTTTTCATGAATAGCACTTCAAGACAAGCATCAATAAGTCTTGCATAAGAGTTAACTCATAAAGCAATAATTCAAAGTAAAGGCATTGAAGCAACACAAAGAAGATTAAGTTTCAGCGGTTGCTTTCAACTTGTAACATGTATATCTCATGGATATTGTCAACATAGAGTAATATAATAAGTGCAATAAGCAAGTATGTAGGAATCAATGCACAGTTCACACAAGTGTTTGCTTCTTGAGGTGGAGAGAAATAGGTGAACTGACTCAACATTGAAAGTAAAAGAATGGTCCTCATAGAGGAAAAGCATCGATTGCTATATTTGTGCTAGAGCTTTGATTTTGAAAACATGAAACAATTTTGTCAACGGTAGTAATAAAGCATATGCATCATGTAAATTATATCTTATAAGTTGCAAGCCTCATGCATAGTGTACTAATAGTGCCCGCACCTTGTCCTAATTAGCTTGGACTACCTGGATTATCACCGCAATACATATGCTTTAACCAAGTATCACAAAGGGGTACCTCTATGCCGCCTGTACAAAGGTCTAAGGAGAAAGCTCGCATTGGATTTCTCGCTTTTGATTATTCTCAACTTAGACATCCATACCGGGACAACATAGACAACAGATAATGGACTCCTCTTTTAATGCTTTAAGCATTCAACAACAATTAATTCTTTTCTCATTAGAGATTTGAGGATGTTTGTCCAAAACTGAAACTTCCACCATGGAACATGGCTTCGGTTAGCGGCCCAATGTTCTTCTCTCACAATATGCATGCTCAAACCATTCAACTCAGAGTAGATCGCCCTTACTTCAGACAAGACGAACATGCATAGCAACTCACATGAAATTCAACAATGAGTTGATGGCGTTCCCCAGTAAACATGGTTATCGCACAACAAGCAACTTAATAAGAGATAAAGTGCATAATTACATATTCAATACCACAATAGTTTTTAAGCTATTTGTCCCATGAGCTATATATTGCAAAGGTGAATGATGGAATTTTAAAGGTAGCACTCAAGCAATTTACTTTGGAATGGCTGGAAAATACCATGTAGTAGGTAGGTATGGTGGACACAAATGGCATAGTGGTTGGCTCAAGTATTTTGGATGCATGAGAAGTATTCCCTCTCGATACAAGGTTTAGGCTAGCAAGGCTTATTTGAAACAAACACAAGGATGAACCGGTGCAGCAAAACTCACATAAAAGACATATTGAAAACATTATAAGACTCCACACCATCTTCCTTGTTGTTCAAACTCAATACTAGAAATTATCTAGACCTTAGAGAAACCAAATATGCAAACCAATTTTTAGCATGCTCTATGTATTTCTTCATTAATGGGTGCAAAGCATATGATGCAAGAGCTTAAACATGAGCACAACAATTGCCAAGTATCACATTACCCAAGACATTTATAGCAATTACTACATGTATCATTTTCCAATTCCAACCATATAACAATTTAACGAAGAAACTTCGCCATGAATACTATGAGTAGAAACCAAGGACATACTTGTCCATATGCTACAGCGGAGCGTGTCTCTCTCCCATAAAGTGAATGCTAGGATCCATTTTATTCAAACAAAACAAAAACAAAAACAAACCGACGCTCCAAGAAAAAGCACATAAGATGTGATGGAATAAAAATATAGTTTCGGGGAGGAACCTGATAATGTTGTCGATGAAGAAGGGGATGCCTTGGGCATCCCCAAGCTTAAACGCTTGAGTCTTCTTGATATATGCAGGGTGAACCACCGGGTGCATCCCCAAGCTTAGAGCTTTCACTCTCCTTGATCATGTTGCATCATACTCCTCTCTTGATCCTTGAAAACTTCCTCCACACCAAACTCGAAACAACTCATTAGAGGGTTAGTGCACATTATAAATTGACATATTCAGAGGTGACACAATCATTCTTAACACTTCTGGACATTGCATAATGCTACTGGACATTAGTGGATCAAAGAAATTCATCCAACATAGCGAAAGAGGCAATGCGAAATAAAAGGCAGAATCTGTCAAAACAGAACAGTTCGTATTGACGAATTTTAAAATGGCACCAGACTTGCTCAAATGAAAATTCTCAAATTGAATGAAAGTTGCATACATATCTGAGGATCATGCACGTAAATTGGCTTAATTTTCTGAGCTACCTACAGGGAGGTGGACCCAGATTCGTGACAGCAAAGAAATCTGGAACTGTGCAGTAATCCAAATCTAGTACTTACTTTTCTATCAACGGCTTAACTTGGCACAACAAAACACAAAACTAAGATAAGGAGAGGTTGCTACAGTAGTAAACAACTTCCAAGACACAAAATAAAAACAAAGTACTGTAGGTAAAAACATGGGTTGTCTCCCATAAGCGCTTTTCTTTAACGCCTTTCAGCTAGGCGCAGAAAGTGTGCATCAAGTATTATCAAGAGATGAAGTGTCAACATCATAATTTGTTCTCATAATAGAATCAAAAGGTACCTTCATTTTCTTTCTAGGGAAGTGTTCCATACCTTTCTTGAGAGGAAATTGATATTTTATATTACCTTCCTTCATATCAATGGTAGCACCAACAGTTCGAAGAAAAGGTCTTCCCAATATAATGGGACAAGATGCATTGCATTCAATATCCAAGACAACAAAATCAACGGGAACAAGGTTATTGTTAACGGTAATGCGAACATTATCAACTTTACCCAAAGGTTTCTTTGTAGAATGATCAGCAAGATTAACATCCAAATAACAATTTTTCAATGGTGGCAAGTCAAGCATATTATAAATTTTCTTAGGCATAACATACTTGCACCAAGATCACATAAAGCATTACAATCAAAATCTTTAACTTTCATCTTAATGATGGGTTCCCAACCATCCTCTAGCTTTTTAGGAATAGAGGCTTCGCGCTCTAGTTTCTCTTCTCTAGCTTTTATGAGAGCATTTGTAATATGATGCGTGAAAGCCAAATTTATAGCACTAGCATTAGGACTTTTAGCAAGTTTTTGCAAGAACTTTATAACTTCAGAGATGTGGCAATCATCAAAATTCAAACCATTATAATCTAAAGCAATGGGATCATCATCCCCAATGTTGGAAAAAATTTCAGCAGCTTTATCACAGGCAGTTTCAGCAGTTTTAGCAGTTTCAGGCAGTTTTTCGCGCTTTGCATTAGAAGTGGAAACATTGCTAACACCAATTCTTTTATTAGTATGAGTAGAAGGTGCAGCAACATGTGTAGCATTAGCATTACTAGTGGTGGTAATAGTCCAAACTTTAGCTATATTCTTCTCTTTAGCTAGTTTTTCATTTTCTTCTCTATCCCACCTAGCACGCAGTTCAGCCATTAATCTTATATTCTCATTAATTCTAACTTGGATGGCATTTGCTGTAGTAGTTATTTTGTTATGATGATTCTCATTAGGCAAAACTTTCGATTTCAAAAGATCAACATCAGCAGCAAGACTATCGACTTTAGAAGCAAGTATATCAATTTTCCCAAGCTTTTCTTCAACAGATTTGTTAAAAGCAGTTTGTGTACTAATAAATTCTTTAAGCATGGCTTCAAGTCCAGGGGGTGAACTCCTATTATTGTTGTAAGAATTTCCATAAGAATTACCATAGCCGTTGCCATTATTATAAGGATATGGCCTATAGTTGTTACTAGAATTGTTCCGGTAAGCATTGTTGTTGAAATTATTATTTTTAATGAAGTTTACATCAACATGTTCTTCTTGTGCAACCAATGAAGCTAATGGAACATTATTAGGATCAATATTAGTCCTATCATTCACAAGCATAGACATAATAGCATCAATCTTATCACTCAAGGAAGAGGTTTCTTCGACAGAATTTACCTTCTTACCTTGTGGAGCTCTTTCCGTGTGCCATTCAGAGTAGTTGATCATCATATTATCAAGAAGCTTTGTTGCTTCACCAAGAGTGATGGACATAAAGGTACCTCCAGCAGCTGAATCCAATAAATTCCGTGAAGAAAAATTTAGTCTGCATAGAAGGTTTGGATGATCATCCAAGTAGTCAGTCCATGGGTTGGGCAATTTTTAACCAGAGATTTCATTCTTTCCCAAGCTTGAGCAACATGTTCAGTATCTAATTGTTTAAAATTCATTATGCTACTCCTCAAAGATATAATTTTAGCAGGGGATAATATCTACCAATAAAAGCATCCTTGCATTTAGTCCATGAATCAATACTATTCTTAGGCAGAGATAGCAACCAATCTTTAGCTCTTCCTCTTAATGAGAAAGGGAACAATTTTAGTTTAATAATATCACCATCTACATCTTTATATTTTTGCATTTCACATAGTTCAACAAAATTATTAAGATGGGCAGCAGCATCATCAGAACTAATTCCAGAAAATTGATCTTTCATAACAAGATTAAGTAAAGCAGGTTTAATTTCAAAGAATTCTGCTGTAGTAGCAGGTGGAGCAATAGGTGTGCATAAAAAATCATTATTATTTGTGGTTGTGAAGTCACACAACTTAGTATTTTCAGCGTTGGCCATTTTAGCAACAAATAAAGCAAACTAGATAAAGTAAATGCAAGTAACTAATTTTTTTGTGTTTTCGATATAGCAAACAAGATAACAAATAAAGTAAAACTAGCAACTAATTTTTTTGTATTTTGATTTAGTGCAGCAAACAAAGTAGTAAATAAAACTAAGCAAGCCAAAAACAAAGTAAAGAGATTGAGAAGTGGAGACTCCCCTTGCAGCGTGTCTTGATCTCCCGGCAACGGCGCCAGAAAAAGAGCTTGATGGCGTGTATTTCACACGTTCGTTGGGCAACCCCAAGAGGAAGGTATGATGCGCACAGGCAAGTTTTCCCTCAGAAAGAAACCAAGGTTTATCGAACCAGGAGGAGCCAAGAAGCACGTTGAAGGTTGATGGCGGCGAGATGTAGTGCGGCGCAACACCGGGGATTCGGCGCCAACGTGGAACATGCACAACACAACCAAAGTACTTTGCCCCAACGAAGCAGTGAGGTTGTCAATCTCACCGCTTCTGTAACAAAGAGTTAACCGTATTGTGTGGAAGATGATTGTTTGCGAAAACGGTAGAACAAGTATTGCATGATTGTATTTGTAAAGAGAATGGGACCGGGGTCCACGGTTCACTAGAGGTGTCTCTCCATAAGATAAACGACATGTTGGGTGAACAAATTACAGTTGGGCAATTGACAAATAAAGAGAGCATGACAATGCACATACATATCATGATGAGTATAGTGAGATTTAATTGGGCATTACGACAAAGTACATAGACCGCCATCCAACTGCATCTATGCCTAAAAAGTCCACCTTCAGGTTATCATCCGAACCCCCTCCAGTATTAAGTTGCAAGCAACAGACAATTGCATTAAGTATGGTGCGTAATGTAATCAACAACTACATCCTTAGACATAGCATCAATGTTTTATCCCTAGTGGCAACAGCACAACACAACCTTAGAACTTTCTGTCACTGTCCCAGGTGTCAATGGAGGCATGAACCCACTATCGAGCATAAGTACTCCCTCTTGGAGTTACAAGCATCTACTTGGCCAGAGCTAGTAACGGAGAGCATGCAAGATCATAAACAACACATAAGCATAACTTTGATAATCAACATAACAAGTATTCTCTATTCATCGGATCCCAACAAACGCAACATATAGAATTACGGATAGATGATCTTGATCATGTTAGGCAGCTCACAAGATCCGACAATGATAGCACAATGGGGAGAAGACAACCATCTAGCTACTGCTATGGACCCATAGTCCAGGGGTAGACTACTCACACATCACACCGGAGGCGACCATGGCGGCGTAGAGTCCTCCGGAGATGATTCCCCTCTCCGGCAGGGTGCCGGAGGCGATCTCCTGGATCCCCGAGATGGGATCGGCGGCGGCGGCGTCTCTGGAAGGTTTTCCGTATCGTGGTTCTCGGTACTGGGGTTTCGTCACGGAGGCTATTTGTAGGCGGAAGGGCAGAGTCGGGGGCCAGGCGAGGGGGCCACACCATAGGGCGGCGCGGGCCCCCCCTGGCCGCGCCGCCACGTGGTGTCGCCACCTCGTGGCCCCACTTCGTGTGTTCTTCGGTCTTAGGAGCTCCGTGGAAAAATAGGCCCTGGGCTTTGATTTCGTCCAATTCGAGAATATTTCCTTACTAGGATTTCTGAAACCAAAAACAGCAGAAAGCGGCACTTCGGCATCTTGTTAATAGGTTAGTTCCGAGAAAATGCACGAATATGACATAAAGTGTGCATAAAACATGTAGATAACATCAATAATGTGGCATGGAACATAAGAAATTATCGATACGTCGGAGACGTATCAACCCCACCATATTGCCTATGAAGTTCCTCTTGCGTCCTCTAAGTCCCCCGCGTGCCTCAAGTACAAAGGATGACTGGTTGACGGATGCTTATACGTCTTGAAGTCTTGCTAAGTACGAACCCGTACTTATTGCTGCTTCTTTGGGACATAACCGGGCAGGTATGAAGATATGTTCGATGAAGAACGATGCTAGCAAGGTTACCCTTCCGGCTTGGCCTGGGCAGGGTTATGGACGCCATCGTTTATCTTTAGGACTCTTAGTCCAATTTGTATCTTGTTCGTACTCGGACATATTTGATCTTCTGAATGATTTGGATCTTATGTTGTATATTTGTATCTTGACTCGTTGGAGTCGTTGTTGTAATATATCTGTTTCTTGTGGGCTCTATTGTAATCCTATTGTAATGTTACCGCTCGTGTTAATTCCTCTGGCATCACGTGTGTGATCCGTCGCGCACGTCGTGTCGGAGGGCGTCTCAGAATCGATATCGTGCGGATTTCGGCGGATTCGCTGGGATCCTTATGATACCGGTTTCGGGGCGTCACAGAAGACACTAAGAACTTCAAAAAGGCGGTCTAAGAACAACAACCCTGTTTCATAAGAATATCTCATCTAGGTTTCATTGTGCTTTTTCCTGTCACTCTCGTTAGATGCTCTGCTCCTATACTTGGAAGTCATAATGTCGTTGCGTGTTCGACAAGTCTCCGGTGAGGGGAGCCTCACGGAGGGGAGAAAGAGGGGGAGCAATAGGACGAGGAGTCACTGGGACGGGGGCACACGAGTTACCCTGCTTCAAACCTTGCAACGACGGCGAGATCCTACAGTGCTGCTATAATTCACTATAAGGCAACATGTGCATGATTACAATGAGTTGTGTATTGCCGTAAGGGCTCCCAGTATCCGGCTTATAAAGGCTCTGGATCTAGGGTTACATGAGGTAGAGATTGAGACGGATACGACTAAGCCTAGATTATGTACATGATTCCTTGTATTGCGGGTCATGGGAAGCTTCGTCTCTAGGCCGGATCCTACTTTGGAATCTCCAGCAACTGGGCCGCCCGATGGGTTGTATGCCTCACCACCATCTTTAGGCCATCCGAGCTTGCCGGAATCAGGACCCCCTTGTGGTATACCTAGTTGGCATATCCCCAACACATAATGATGATAGTATTTTTTGAAACCTACAATCCTTCCTTTTCCATCAACCAATTACCAATGGGTAAGAACCTTAAATACTAAGGGATCTGCTTTATCAACCTGGTCGAAAAGGATAACGCTATATGGACAACTCTTGACTTTTTTCAGTGAGTTCTACATCTTCCTCGTAGCTTCAAAAAGCAAAATAAGTTTGTGAAATGTGATAAATAAGAGTTTGAAAGAAATACATATGTAGAAAGTGTATGAATTAACCTTCGAGGTCCTCCAATGTGAAGCGACATAGATCCACCACCATCTTATTTGGGTATATCAAACTGAATCAATGTCTTCTTGCTGTCAAATAGCTTCTCGACAAGAGCTTTAGCAAGTTACATCTTCCCAACACCAATCGATCCCCAAAAGATAAAATAGCTTATTGACCGGCTAGATTGACCAAAGCCGACTCTCGAACGAAGCACGCGCAACCAAGTTGACTGCTTCATCTTGACCAACAACTCTTGGCTAGCTAGGTGTGTCAACTTCTCTTTCCCTTCTTGATCAATTGTAGTGAGAGGAATTCTAGTCCATCAACTCACAACCTTCAAATAACACGAGAACATGACAATTAAGCAACATGGATAAGGATGGGAACTATTGACCGATGGGAACTATTGACCATGTAAGATTAGGAATTGCGTGTGCAATATGAGCTGGGCCAACAATTTTTTTCAATAAAGAGCATATATTAATATCACGGAGATGCCAATTGCACTCAGTCTCTGCAACAACATCATGCCCTAATGGCATAAAGGATGCACACATCCAAAGAAAGAGAAATGAATTACAAAAAAGAAAGGTCCCACCACAGAGATCCATAACTTGAAACAGCAACACTGACACCACCAAGGCAATACCAGAAGCCCATCTTCTCCATAAACGACGCCTCCAAGAAGGAAGCAATGCACAAACATTGTTACAAGTCACGAATCGCCAAGCCAATTCCACCTCAGCACCAAGATCCGACCATCATAGCTATTCCACCGATCTGGTTTGATGACCTTCTCCGCTAGCACCATGGAAATAAAATGAGCTCTATGATATTAACACCCAGCTGAGCTTCGAGGCGCGTCCTCTGAAACCAAACGGCCAGATAAAAAACATGGATGCGCACGATCGAAACCACCCAATCCAACAATCTTCAGGCATTGTCCACACAATGAATTTCATCGGCAGGGCCTTCTGGAACATGACAATCCACCCAGACTGGTTGTAACAAGCATCCGGCAGATCTTCAAACTTGGTGCGAGAAGAAACCTGGAACCGCCACCTTTATCCTTCGACGCGGACGAACAAGCCCACACGCCGCCATCCGCCGCCTGACGACGACGAAGGAGGTCCAGATCGCCTCGCTAAGTCGTCATCGCCAAGCCCAAGGCGGCAGCAGGGAAGAAAACTCAGCAATAGGTTGTATTCTGCCAGGACCCCGGCGGCGCTGCCCATGCACGCCCAAATGAAACGGCCAAAGCCGTCCCCGCGGTAGACCGTAGAAGACGAAGCATAACGACTAGGCCCTCTGTAACATCCCAAAAATTTCAAAAACAAAGAAATGAATTTCACTATTTCCAAATTTTGGAACCAACAAAAACTTTATTAAATTAAGTTTGATACATAGTGATCATGCTTATATGTTGTGATATTGACATGATTGTTTGTTGAAGTATTTTGAAAGGATCTTAAACCCTAAACCCTATCCTTTTCACCATCCAAGTTAAAACAAAATAAAAATAAATTAAATAAGAAAAGGGCCTATGTGCCTATGACTATTTTTGGTAAAACTTTTACCTAGGATTTTCTACCTTATTTAGATGTTTTGAAAACATCAACAAACCTAACCTAGTACCTACCAACTAATTCAAGTGAGAAACAAAAATAAAATAAACATATGCATAGAGGCATATGTGACACATAGCCATATTACCAAATTTTGACCTATGCCCTCCTACCTTACCCTAATGGTTTGAAACCTTTACCAAACTCAACCTAACACTAAATAAACCCTAAACCATGCCTAAATGAAGCAAAGAAAAAGAAAAATAAGAAAATAAGAAAAATGCCCTTCATCACATACATGTGCTTATGGCCATTTTGCAAAACTTTGACCTAGGCCAATTTGGCTTGTGCCATTGTTTGTAGAATGTTACCGAACATTTAAGAACACTTTTTGAATCAAAGAAATGCAAATCAAAGCAAGAGAAATTCAAAAACCAACTCACATATGATCATGGTCATATGTGACATTTTTATCATCTTACCCTCTTTGAGCCCTTGTACTAAGAGATTTCTAAACTAAACCTTCTCAAGTCTTTGCACCTCATCCAAGACCACATCAAGGTGAACAAGTTTTGTGTTGACCACCATGGTTGACTCTGCCTCCATTGCTTAGAATAAGGTTGACAAGTAGCAACTTTGAAATAGAGAGAAGATCATACCCATTTTGTGATTTCACAAAACTACACCATTTTGCACCACACCACCACCTTTATGCTTACAATATTATTTGAAGTCACTCCACCAAAATTCATTGAAAAATTTGAAAGTTTGTTTCTTGCGGCCATTTTACCGAGCACCTTGTGTGCAAAATATCTACCAACTCCCTACACCCAAAAACCCATCAGATCTTGGCATGAACCAGCAAGCTTGGGTCATCAATTGTACTCTCCAGTACTCCCTCCTTCATGACAAACACAAGAGACACCCTGTGGTACACAATTGCATCATCTCTCAACCATGCCGAGCATGTCATGAACACCACCATGACCTCTCTCTATTCTCCGTGCACCACCTTGTCACATGGCTCCCTCTCCCTCTCCTGGACCAGCCGTGCACGCCATCGAACACACACCACACACGCCAGCACGACGCAGCCCAGCCGCGCGGCGCCTAGAGCGGCTAGGACGTGTCACTGGACACGACAGGGCACCGATTTCTCCCGTTGACTCCGACCACCCCCAGCCCTCTCTTCTCTCCTACGCACTCACCACGGTACCACCTACCTCCCAGACATCGCCATTGGACCGCGCTCGCCCTGTAGACGACAACATCGTCGCCGATCATCCGCCACCGTACCGCCAGTACATGACGTCGCCACCATGCTCCCGTGCTCCGTTTTCAGCCGGCTGACGCTCGTCATGACCGCCTCGACGTCGCCAACACTGCAGCACCCTCGCCCGTGACGCTAGCCCAACGTAGCCATGTCGACACCGTTGACCTGCTCCGCGCCCCGCCACCTCGCCCCTATAAAAGGAGCATGCCCCTGGACGATTTCAGCACACCGGTTGTGGTGACCCGGCATACCACTGCATGGTGTAGTATGCAAGTCTGATATAACGCCAATGAAACACCGTTCCACTAGTATTATATCGCTCAGAGTGGTACAACGAAAACATATGCGGGTCAAGGTATGTCTATAGAATTACAACATCGACTCTGTTACATAAGATCATCACGGCCTCCTACTTTACAATGAGGTAAAGCTGCAAATAAACTCCAGAAGAACGACTCGTAGTCTAATCTTATCACGAACTCTATTTGTAGAGTATTTGACTAGCTATAGGGCTATGAATAGATTCTAGCTAAATAGGAGCTAGGTTTAAGAAGCTAGTTCCCTTCTATGGCTAAACTATGTTTTCTCCTCGTTGGATGTGATATCTGACTCCTGACAGGTCTGTCTCTTGAAGTAGTTGTTGACTCCTCGGCCTTTGAGTTGCACTGTAGATCCTCCTTTGATGCCTCCATATCTAAGCGGGGATTTAAGAGTGGGATGAGTACAAGCGTACTCAACAAGTTCATTATAGGAAAGAGGTGTTTAATGCACTAGCTACGGCATTAGACCAGAAAGTCTAATACCAATGCAGGTTTTCATAATCATTTCTTCAAAAGGTTGCTTTTATTCAGAAGAACTATGTCCGTCAGCCTTCACCGGTTTACTAGAACTTCATGGAGCTCCTTTCCGGCCGCGTTCGCATTCCATATCCCGGAACGAGGGAGTGACGGTCACGGTTCTTTACACTCTGCGAGGTGTGTTGCTTTACCCATAAGAGATCTTAACCTTGGTGCCAACCGGGCATATTCCCCGTCCACACTTCCTATGGTGCGAGGCCCGGTATAAGGTCTAGCCAATCATGTTCCTCCGCTACCTCGAACACCCACCCTTTTGTAAGATTGTCCTCCCCTATATCCATGACGAGACCGTTCCGGGCATTTATATGCCTTCCCCTATCATTCATGGATAGACCGTTCCGGACATCTTACAATCCATCATAGACCGCATTCGTGGGGACTTAAGGCTTCCTACCGCTTGCACTTCGAACGACAAGTGTCTACGGACTATGCCGTGGGGACTTAAGGCTTCCCCAGCCTACCGCTTGCCGACGGATACAAGTGTCTACGGTAAAGCGCATCCGTTGATGAACGAGAGGTGGAAACACTTTTGACTACTCCGTCCCACTCCGGATCTTATGGTTAACACGGGTATTACGGCACAAGAATCACTGGCGACATTTGTTGTTTAATCCTAGATGGATATAAACCTTGCAATGGAACCTCCACCATATCAACACAATCCATGGTTCCATTGCCCACCACATAGTCATATTCATAGTTATGAAAATAGTGGTTTTGCTTTTTATGCAATAGTGATAATCATAGTACTTTGCAAGTAATTTGGTAAAAATACTCAAATGACATGAGCAAGCGATGAACTTGCCTTTCTTGACTGCAAGATTATGCAGGCAAGGTCTTCGATACGCATTAACTCCAAATGCTGAAATATCATCATCGTCCGGTAAGGACGATGCTTAGAAGATTGGCAAGGATGCAATAATGCATAAGAATGAGATGCAATCGCTCTAAGCGTGACCTAACCCCGATGATTTAGGATCGGTGAGTGGTAATGATTAGTTCAGGGTGTGTTGCACTTTTAGAGTGATTCACAAACAAGGTTCTTATTTAGGGTTGTGTTGTTTTAGAATTATAAGCAGGTGGCAAAATGAATAGTAACAATCATACACAACCAGGAATAGTGGATGTATAATAAGTAAAGAGCAGTTGTCAATTTTAAGTCTTATGATGCATGGTTGATGATTACTTATTATATAATTCAAAAGAATAACTTTTGAAGAACATGTTCTTAAATAAAGAACAATTATAATAATTTAGGTGTGTGGGGTTCTATGGTTTTCTATGGTTCTAATTGGTTGTTGGAGTAAGTAGTAGATGGATCACAACATTGTTGGATTCATCAATACCTAGGGCTGGTAAGGCTGAGTTAAGCCTAGGCATCCTAAGAAAGTATTTATACATGGTTGCTATCAAGGTTGATTCATCTGGCTGGTGATTGCTAGCTAGGGTTGATAGGTTCTTATAAGCAGGGTTGGTGATGGTTCCTTATTTTCTTCAAAAGAATAACTTTTGAAGAACATACTTCTTAAATATTAAGAAGTGTTGCAATTAGGGTTGAGGTGGTCTAGGTTTTACTGTTGGTTCTATTAGTAAGGAATAATTGGCTTCTTAATTAGGATGGTTGGTTGTATCCATCAGTAGTAGGGTTTAGTGGAATATGGTTAGGCAATGCTCAAGAATTGGCATAGTTGCTCCTGAGGTTCATCACATTGGTGTGATGCTAAATAGGAATGAATAAGGATGATAGTTTTGGTAATAGGATCTAGGGTTTACACTTGGTTAACCCTACTGGATTATCTAGGTCTGATAAAGATGAACACATGGGTGGCTAATTAGTACTGATAGGGTTCCCATATTTTATGTGGGTTTGAACTAGTATTTAGTTGCTAGCTATGAATCTATGATAACTGATGAAGTAACATGATCACATGGTACTTGGGTTTAGGTGTGGAAACAATTTTAGGGTTCATATGAAGTAATGGATTTGGGGTTCCTAATTGAATTAGGGTTTTGGGTTTCACATGAAATGATAGGGTTGTGATTTCATCCCATATTAAATTAGGGTCTGCTAATTACCATATAGTTCTAGGATTAATAACTTCATTTTTTTAAAGTTGAAGTTATTAATAACTTGGAAATAAAAATAATATTGAATTTGTCATATTATTATTTTTATCGAATTAATAATTAAAGTATTTATTAATTAGGGTTTAAATTTCCCTAATAATGATTTAATAGGATAGCAAATAAAGAAAATTAGTTTTCATGTTTTCTTTATTTTCTTGCTGGTTTTAGTTACCTTATAAATGGTTTCTTAATTTTTGAATTTTTATTTGTATTTAGAATTTAAAAATTAAAGGCTTAAATAACAAGTATTAAATAATTGAATTTTTATTAAAAATAAAAATTTCATTTTATATTTTTATTAGATAGAGTTTTCTTTTCTAAGAATTTTGGTATCTTATTTATATTTTTATGAGTTATAATGAATTTCCTAAATATTTGCAAAGTTTCAGCAATTATAGAATTTGATATAAAACTGAAATGGACTAAACGTACCCAGACAGATACCACCCACAGTCTATGACTGGTGGGGTCTGTCCACCTCACCTGCCACGTGGGATTTGACCGAGTCAAAATCGCCACGGTGGCGAGGAGGTCCCTGGCCGGCGGGAACTGGCGATGGTCGCCGGCGCTAGGGCGTTCCCGCGGGCCAGAGCAGGGGCGCGTTGGACAGCACTCGTCGAGGCGAACCAACTAGTGGCGGCGCCGCCCTCTGATGGTCGCCGGAGTAGCTCCGGCGAGCGCAAACAGCGGCAGTGTACGGCGGACTACGGCGAAAACGAGCTACGGGGCATGCTAGGGCTCAATCAAGGGCTCAGGAGAAGCGCAAGCTTACAGTGATGCGTAGTGAAGGCTTGACGGCGGCGATTGTCGACGGTGTCGATGCAATTTTCCGATTTGCTGTGGAACACCGGCGGAAGGGAACGAGCTACCACCGGCGTCTGAGAGCTTATTGGCTCGATTCCTTGCGCACGTTGGGCATGCCGAGCACGGTGGTTCTAATGGTGGTCACGGCGGTGGTCGGGGAGGCTCCTAACGTCGGCGACAGGTGGTGGCCGGGCGAGGTTAGGGTTCCGTCTGGAGAGAAATTGAGCAGGGGAGGGGAAAATTCCGAGCTAGGGTTCGTCAGTGGGGTCTTTATACTGCTCGGAAGATCGCCTCGTCACACCGTCGAGCGAGGAGATGGCGCCAGCGCGAGGAGAAAATCTTCACGGCGTCGTGCTGTCGTCCATGCGGAGAGAAAGGATGAGGACGAGCTCCTCTCCTCTGTTTTAATCGAAGGGGTATCTCGGGCTGCTAGGTGGGCTGGTTTTGGCTGCTGCCAGGCCGTGTGCTGGACTCCTACTGGGCTCGGTGACTGACTAGGTAAGTCAGGTGAGCCCATTTCCTCTTCCTTTCCTTTATTTATTTTCTGTTTTGGATTTCCTATTTTTGAATTCTGTTTTGAATTCATATTTTAATTCAATTATGCTTTCAGATGTTTCTACTTATTTTTAATTTAGGTCTTAGCAATAATGATCATTGCTTTATTTCATTGCCCAAAACTAATGTGTGATGCATGATTTTATTTGTATCCTTGTGGGTCCTTTTTAAATCTCAATTTAGTCATGAGTTTATGTTTTCTTTGGAATCCCTGTTCCTCCTTGTAATACAATTCTCTTTTGAATTATTTAAAGTGTATAATTGCTTCCCAAAGCATTTTAAGGGTTATTATGAGGGCTTGGTTTCTTATTTGAGAGTTTGTTTCACTTGCACATTATTTTATGTGAGCAACATTTTATTAGGGTTTTTTTCAGGTGTTATAAATGAAGCATAAAATTTTATTAATTTGCCATACTAGGGTTCTAGTGATATTTACCTAATGGCAGTTGATTTGATTCTCAATTATGGTCTAGATTTATATTGTGATCACCATAATGATACTCAAACTATAGTTGAGGTATATTTCTAGGTTGTAGATATGAGATGACACCATTTTGCATTGGTTAGATTTACCCTCCCCAAATGCATGATAAATTGGTTATTTGCTTAATCCATCATGTGCTCCTTTAGTTACTAAGGACTTGAGAATTGGTTTTATTTACTACCACTTGACTTTTATTACTATCCTCATTTTATTATTAAAGTAACTAGAGTGATTAAGGTTCTTTTTATAGTTAACTTTGGTTATATGGATCAATGATTTATCACCATATAAAGTATGGAGTTCTACTCTAAAGTTTTCTTAGGTCCTTTAATTGAGGAATATATGGAATATAAATGTGCTAGAGTTCTACTTATGATCACCAAGTGATTCACAAGTAAAGATTGAGATATAAGTCTAGGGTTACTTACTAGTTACCTCTCTGTGATTTCATGTGGTGAATGGTATCCTCTTATCCTATTAAGATTTAACTTATCCTCACATACCTCAAGAGCATGATCATGGATTAGGCATGATCATCTTGTTCTTAATATCTTTACCTCAAGTTCTTAGGGTTTATGATCATCACTCAATTTATAATGATCAAGGTTTGGCTTCCTAAGGGATCTCTCAATAAATGGGTTTCTTACTTCCATGATCAAGCATTGTCTTGATCAACTAAATATAGACTTTCTTTTATAGTTTCTTGAATAGACATAATTATGGTTGTCTCAATAATTTATATCCCAGGAGATTTCCTGAGATAATTACTTAGGGTTTTACTCAACAATGATGATATGATCATCTGGTCATAAGAATAGTTCTCTCTCTCAAATCCAGGTGTTGCCTCATCTCTTTTTAGTGTAACTCCATAGCTTGAGTTCTCTCATATAGGAATGGTTTATTCTAGGGTTTATGGTGTACTCCTAATATTTATTTAGGTTGCTGAGCTAAAGATTCAATTGTCTAACTTAGTTGGATTAGTCCAACCCTTATTTCACTAATTCATGGATATAGTTTTATTCCACTTGGTATTTGGTTATCTCACCACACCAACATGAAATGGGTTACAACCCAATACTTTAGTTCAAAGATTGTCCTCTATTCATTTATAGGTAAAGCTATAATTGATATGAATGGGCTCTCTCACTTGGGAAGGACTTGAATAATACTCTAAGGTTTCTCTTTAAGATGATGATTTGAATACTTGGATGCATATCCAAGGTTTAGCTCAAGGTTTGTTGCTTCTCTAATAATTATTGTAGAACTCTCATCTCTCTTGGTTTGATGTATACTAATATGGAATAGAGAAGGATATATATTTCTATAGTTGATCTCCTTGTCTTGTTTCCAAGATTGAAATATAATGAATACCATGAGGTTCATGGTAGGTTCAAGGATTAGCTTAAGACATGGAAAAGATAAGTCAGGAATGGTTTCTCCATTTTATCTTTACTTGGTTTGTAAATTGAATAGATGTTCTTGTGTCGTGGCAATGATTACCATATTATGATCTGTTATAAGATCAAGTAGTTGATCATTGAGTAAAGTGTTGTTGTATTGATTATTAGTTCCATTTGATCTAACCCTTTAGATCAAATCATCTCTACCCAAAACAAGGTTTGAACAAAGTCACATTGGAGTTTGTAGCACTTGACTTGATGAGCTACTTCAATTCCACCAAGGTCAAGTGAAACTTCTTACTGTGACTGTTTTACTTTAAAGCGCGAAAATTCCCCATTTTCTATGCATGAATGCAATGCACACATCTGTTTCCTCTATTTTTGTAACCCCATTACCTGGGATATTACAGTCTCTACCCCTTAAACTAAACTTCGTCCTCGAAGTTTGATATCTCTCACGTTTCGGAAGTGTGGTTCTGACTTATGCAGACTTAATCTTTTCTAGAACTCCGTGGTGACCTCACTGGATATAATTGTATATATCCCTTGTCCAGATTCTTCCTGGAATCCATTAGAGTTTGTCTCTGAACATTAATTTCTTACTCTAGTTCTATGATTTTCTTCCTGGAATCAAATAATACCTGTCTCTGAGCCATGGCTTCTAACTTTAATTATTTGATTTCCTTCAACTCTATAAACTTGTTTCCTTTCTCATTGAATATTCAATGATTGTGACTTCTTCTTGTCCTGACAGTCTTACATGAGGACTAATTGGATAACATTCTCCTATTTGATAAAATAGGTCTTTGTTTTTTTTTCCTTACTACCAAAAGTGCAATAATGGTACTAAGTGAGGTACTTATCATGGGAATGGCCGTGATGGTTTATTTCCCTAAGAATGGATTAGACTCATTTAGTCCATCCAATCATGGTTTATAGTTGATACTTATAACTATTTTGGATTATTTAGGTTCCATGAAAGGAATCTTTCAAATAGACTTTAGTTTTGGTATGGTCATTCTACTACAGTCTTTGGCCTTCTTGAACTGTATTTGGTCTATGGTATTTTCTTCGTCCAACTTCTTTATGCTTGATTTACTTGAGCTTTCGTACTTCTGAGTAAATCTTACTCACTTTCTCGGGTTATAGTCCACTTCTTACTTCCTCGAGGTATGTTCCTCGGCTTCTGGTCTGACATCCTTCTGAAAGTAATGTTCAACAATCTTATGAAAATAAGATCGAACTTCCTCTCAGTTCAGACCTTCTGCTTCTATCTAGCTTAGAGTATTGAGTTATTGTACATCAAACTCAATCTTTACTCTACCCCTTAGAGTTTACTTATGTTCTTCGACTCCTTTTCTTCCAACTATTGAGCTTATGATTTAGAATATTAGTCTGGGTCTAGCTTATGGTTTGTACTTATTCTAAAGTCTCGCGAAGAATGTTTGTGGTGTATCCACTCAATTGTGGACATCCAATGTGAATCCTTCGACTAAATGATTACATATCTAGCTATTAGGCTGACAAGATTTTTATTTGTTCACAAACTTTTGTTACAAATAAATTAAATCGTGGACTATTTGTAATACCAACTGATACCAGCTGTGGTTATTATACCAACTGTGGCTATTTGATATCTAAAAAAAATGGATTCTATTATAGGTTCTGATCAACTGGACGAGACATCTTCTACTTTATATCGCAGTATTGATATTATACCAATGGTGGTCTTCTGATATCAACTATGGTCTTCTTATATCTGCTATAGTTTCATATATTATCTTCCTTCCTTTAGGGTTTATTTTGCAAGAAAAGCACTAGCTGCCACTATGAATATGGTATCCTAAGTGATTTCCCATGCATTCCCTTTTCCATAATGACTATGGTTCTACTTCTACTACTCCATAGTCATCATATTTCTCACCTTCATGCTTCATATGTACTAAAGTACTCCTCTGTTGAGGTAAAGCATGAGTTTAGGTGGGTACTTTCTTCTGAAGATTGTGGTTGCTTCCCACAACTTTACTTCATTTCTCCGATGAACCTTCATCTTGTCTTTAAGATCTTTCAGAATTCGTCGCTTCCTCACACGAATACTATTACCCTCTAGATCTTTAGCATCAAGTAAGGACTTGATATAGCAACATGCATTCACATATCAAAGTCAAACTTCATGTATGGATCTAGTCAAACAATGAAAATCCAATAAAATCCAAGAAGATTCAGCTTTGTGCATATAATACACACCATCATAAGCCTGAATATACTAGTTGAGTAAGACATCTCTAAACATCAGGCTCTGATGTGTAGTATATAACACCACATAAGATAGGTTTATTTCGTGATACTTAACACGAGTATATGGGATTCTACTATTTGTCTCACCCTTTACCTTAATTGCACAATTGCAATGAGATAAACTTGAAACAAAGTGGTTTGGAATGGT
Organism: Lolium multiflorum; assembly: GCA_030979885.1. NCBI lineage: Eukaryota > Viridiplantae > Streptophyta > Magnoliopsida > Poales > Poaceae > Lolium > Lolium multiflorum. Next base: position 329,863,804 of record CM061750.1, read on the forward strand.
TAAGGTTCACCTAATTTCTTTTGGAAGTTCTAGTTAACTTTCATTTTATTGAGGACTATCTCACATGATATGTCTGGGTTGTAACATTGCTACTCTAAACACATAACGATGGAAATATAGCTATAATACTTCCATGTGTTCTTACCATGTAACTAGGGTTCTGATGTACTTGACACAGTTCCCATGGTTTTGGAACACAATTCTTGCTCTACCTGACTTCTTATTGTACTCCTCTTAATTATTTATGAAGTTCTAGTCCATCACATAATGACTTTCAAGGGAATCATATGTGATTAACAACTCTACCATGTAAGTAGACATATATTATTTCTATCACTCTTCCTTATTTCTCATGATTGACTCATCATGATCTATACTACCTCATATCACTTGTTTTTATCACTTACTATCAGTTGTTTTACAAGTTTGGATAATTTACTTACTCATTACTTAACTTGGTCTATATTTTCTATTAGGATATATTAATTATCTTCATCACTTGATATTACTTTTAGTACAGGTCTGAGTAATTCTTATTTAATCATGACTTGTGTTGGTACACATCTTCCAATAGGATAGCTTCCTTATGGTTGTATCCTCTCTTTGGACTACCATGTATTGTATACCAACTGGGGTCTACTCATCTATTGTTTAGGGACTTAATTGTATACTACATGTTTGGGAGTAGCTACTTTACTTAGTAAAGATAAGTAAGAAATATTGACTCAAGTGTGTCAGGATTATTCTCAAGTGAATACCCATCTCAAGTCATAAAATTATTTGGTTTGACTAAGACAACTTCCTATGGACACTACCAATCCTATAGGTCTCCTTTGAAGGGTTTTAATCCTAGGGTCAAAGCATTGGCTCTGATACCAACTGTGGTGACCCGGCATACCACCGCATGGTGTAGTATGCAAGTCTGATATAACGCCAATGAAACACCGTTCCACTAGTATTATATCGCTCGGAGTGGTACAACAGAAACATATGCGGGTCCAAGGTATGTCTATAGAATTACAACATCGACTCTGTTACATAAGATCATCACACCTCCTACTTTACAATGAGGTAAAACGCAAATAAACTCCAGAAGAACGACTCGTAGTCTAATCTTATCACGAACTCTATTTGTAGAGTATTTGACTAGCTATAGGGCTATGAATAGATTCTAGCTAAATAGGAGCTAGGTTTAAGAAGCTAGTTCCCTTCTATGGCTAAACTATGTTTTCTCCTCGTTGGATGTGATATCTGACTCCACTGACAAGGTCCTGTCTCTTGAAGTAGTTGTTGACTCCTCGGCCTTTGAGTTGCACTGTAGATCCTCCTTTGATGCCTCCATATCTAAGCAGGGGATTTAAGAGTGGGATGAGTACAAGCGTACTCAACAAGTTCATTATAGGAAAGAGGTGTTTAATGCACTAGCTACAGCATTAGACCAGAAAGTCTAATACCAATGCAGGTTTTCATAATCATTTCTTCAAAAGGTTGCTTTTATTCGGAAGAACTATGTCCGTCAGCCTTCACCGGTTTACTAGAACTTCATGGAGCTCCTTTCCGGCCGCGTTCGCTTCCATACCCGGAACAGGGAGTGACAGGTCACGGTTCTTTACACTCTGCAGAGGTGTGTTGCTTTACCCATAAGAGATCTTAACCTTGGTGCCAACCGGGCATATTCCCCGTCCACACTTCCTATGGTGCGAGGCCCGGTATAAGGTCTAGCCAATCATGTTCCTCCGCTACCTCGAACACCCACCCTTTTGTAAGATTGTCCTCCCCTATATCCATGACGAGACCGTTCCGGGCATTTATATGCCTTCCCCTATCATTCATGGATAGACCGTTCCGGACATCTTACAATCCATCATAGACCGCAATACCGTGGGGACTTAAGGCTTCCCCAGCCTACCGCTTGCACTTCGAACGACAAGTGTCTACGGACTATGCCGTGGGGACTTAAGGCTTCCCCAGCCTACCGCTTGCCGCCACAAGTGTCTACGGTAAAGCGCATCCGTTGATGAACGAGAGGTGGAAACACTTTTGACTACTCCGTCCCACTCCGGATCTTATGGTTAACACGGGTATTACGGCACAAGAATCAGCGACATTTGTTGTTTAATCCTAGATGGATATAAACCCGTGCAATGGAACCTCCACCATATCAACACAATCCATGGTTCCATTGCCCACCACATAGTCATATTCATAGTTATGAAAATAGTGGTTTTGCTTTTTATGCAATAGTGATAATCATAGTACTTTGCAAGTAATTTGGTAAAAATACTCAAATGACATGAGCAAGCGATGAACTTGCCTTTCTTGACTGCAAGATTATGCAGGCAAGGTCTTCGATACGCATTAACTCCAAATGCTGAAATATCATCATCGTTCGGTAAGGACGATGTTTAAAAGATTGGCAAGGATGCAATAATGCATAAGAATGAGATGCAATCGCTCTAAGCGTGACCTAACCCCGATGATTTAGGATCAGTGAGTTGTAATGATTAGTTCAGGGTGTGTTGCACTTTTAGAGTGATTCACAAACAAGGTTCTTATTTAGGGTTGTGTTGTTTTAGAATTATAAGCAGGTGGCAAAATGAATAGTAACAATCATACACAACCAGGAATAGTGGATGTATAATAAGTAAAGAGCAGTTGTCAATTTTAAGTCTTATGATGCATGGTTGATGATTACTTATTATATAATTCAAAAGAATAACTTTTGAAGAACATGTTCTTAAATAAAGAACAATTATAATAATTTAGGTGTGTGGGGTTCTATGGTTTTCTATGGTTCTAATTGGTTGTTGGAGTAAGTAGTAGATGGATCACAACATTGTTGGATTCATTGATACCTTAGGCTGGTAAGGCTGGGTTAAGCCTAGGCATCCTAAGAAAGTATTTATACATGGTTACTATCAAGGTTGATTCATCTGGCTGGTGATTGCTAGCTAGGGTTGATAGGTTCTTATAAGCAGGGTTGGTGATGGTTCCTTATTTTCTTCAAAAGAATAACTTTTGAAGAACATACTTCTTAAATATTAAGAAGTGTTGCAATTAGGGTTGAGGTGGTCTAGGTTTTACTGTTGGTTCTATTAGTAAGGAATAATTGGCTTCTTAATTAGGATGGTTGGTTGTATCCATCAGTAGTAGGGTTTAGTGGAATATGGTTAGGCAATGCTCAAGAATTGGCATAGTTGCTCCTGAGGTTCATCACATTGGTGTGATGCTAAATAGGAATGAATAAGGATGATAGTTTTGGTAATAGGATCTAGGGTTTACACTTGGTTAACCCTACTGGATTATCTAGGTCTGATAAAGATGAACACATGGGTGGCTAATTAGTACTGATAGGGTTCCCATATTTTATGTGGGTTTGAACTAGTATTTAGTTGCTAGCTATGAATCTATGATAACTGATGAAGTAACATGATCACATGGTACTTGGGTTTAGGTGTGGAAACAATTTTAGGGTTCATATGAAGTAATGGATTTGGGGTTCCTAATTGAATTAGGGTTTTGGGTTTCACATGAAATGATAGGGTTGTGATTTCATCCCATATTAAATTAGGGTCTGCTAATTACCATATAGTTCTAGGATTAATAACTTCATTTTTTTAAAGTTGAAGTTATTAATAACTTGGAAATAAAAATAATATTGAATTTGTCATATTATTATTTTTATCGAATTAATAATTAAAGTATTTATTAATTAGGGTTTAAATTTCCCTAATAATGATTTAATAGGATAGCAAATAAAGAAAATTAGTTTTCATGTTTTCTTTATTTTCTTACTGGTTTTAGTTACTTTATAAATGGTTTCTTAATTTTTGAATTTTTATTTGTATTTAGAATTTAAAAATTAAAGGCTTAAATAACAAGTATTAAATAATTGAATTTTTATTAAAAATAAAAATTTCATTTTATATTTTTATTAGATAGAGTTTTCTTTTCTAAGAATTTTGGTATCTTATTTATATTTTTATGAGTTATAATGAATTTCCTAAATATTTGCAAAGTTTCAGCAATTATAGAATTTGATATAAAACTGAAATGGACTAAACGTACCCAGACAGATACCACCCACAGTCTATGACTGGTGGGGTCTGTCCACCTCACCTGCCACGTGGGATTTGACCGAGTCAAAATCGCCACGGTGGCGAGGAGGTCCCTGGCCGGCGGGAACTGGCGATGGTCGCCGGCGCTAGGGCGTTCCCGCGGGCCAGAGCAGGGGCGCGTTGGACAGCACTCGTCGAGGCGAACCAACTAGTGGCGGCGCCGCCCTCTGATGGTCGCCGGAGTAGCTCCGGCGAGCGCAAACAGCGGCAGTGTACGGCGGACTACGGCGAAAACGAGCTACGGGGCATGCTAGGGCTCAATCAAGGGCTCAGGAGAAGCGCAAGCTTACAGTGATGCGTAGTGAAGGCTCGACGGCGGCGATTGTCGACGGTGTCGATGCAATTTTCCGATTTGCTGTGGAACACCGGCGGAAGGGAACGAGCTACCACCGGCGTCTGAGAGCTTATTGGCTCGATTCCTTGCGCACGTTGGGCATGCCGAGCACGGTGGTTCTAATGGTGGTCACGGCGGTGGTCGGGGAGGCTCCTAACGTCGGCGACAGGTGGTGGCCGGGCGAGGTTAGGGTTCCGTCTGGAGAGAAATTGAGCAGGGGAGGGGAAAATTCCGAGCTAGGGTTCGTCAGTGGGGTCTTTATACTGCTCGGAAGATCGCCTCGTCACACCGTCGAGCGAGGAGATGGCGCCAGCGCGAGGAGAAAATCTTCACGGCGTCGTGCTGTCGTCCATGCGGAGAGAAAGGATGAGGACGAGCTCCTCTCCTCTGTTTTAATCGAAGGGGTATCTCGGGCTGCTAGGTGGGCTGGTTTTGGCTGCTGCCAGGCCGTGTGCTGGACTCCTACTGGGCTCGGTGACTGACTAGGTAAGTCAGGTGAGCCCATTTCCTCTTCCTTTCCTTTATTTATTTTCTGTTTTGGATTTCCTATTTTTGAATTCTGTTTTGAATTCATATTTTAATTCAATTATGCTTTCAGATGTTTCTACTTATTTTTAATTTAGGTCTTAGCAATAATGATCATTGCTTTATTTCATTGCCCAAAACTAATGTGTGATGCATGATTTTATTTGTATCCTTGTGGGTCCTTTTTAAATCTCAATTTAGTCATGAGTTTATGTTTTCTTTGGAATCCCTGTTCCTCCTTGTAATACAATTCTCTTTTGAATTATTTAAAGTGTATAATTGCTTCCCAAAGCATTTTAAGGGTTATTATGAGGGCTTGGTTTCTTATTTGAGAGTTTGTTTCACTTGCACATTATTTTATGTGAGCAACATTTTATTAGGGTTTTTTTCAGGTGTTATAAATGAAGCATAAAATTTTATTAATTTGCCATACTAGGGTTCTAGTGATATTTACCTAATGGCAGTTGATTTGATTCTCAATTATGGTCTAGATTTATATTGTGATCACCATAATGATACTCAAACTATAGTTGAGGTATATTTCTAGGTTGTAGATATGAGATGACACCATTTTGCATTGGTTAGATTTACCCTCCCCAAATGCATGATAAATTGGTTATTTGCTTAATCCATCATGTGCTCCTTTAGTTACTAAGGACTTGAGAATTGGTTTTATTTACTACCACTTGACTTTTATTACTATCCTCATTTTATTATTAAAGTAACTAGAGTGATTAAGGTTCTTTTTATAGTTAACTTTGGTTATATGGATCAATGATTTATCACCATATAAAGTATGGAGTTCTACTCTAAAGTTTTCTTAGGTCCTTTAATTGAGGAATATATGGAATATAAATGTGCTAGAGTTCTACTTATGATCACCAAGTGATTCACAAGTAAAGATTGAGATATAAGTCTAGGGTTACTTACTAGTTACCTCTCTGTGATTTCATGTGGTGAATGGTATCCTCTTATCCTATTAAGATTTAACTTATCCTCACATACCTCAAGAGCATGATCATGGATTAGGCATGATCATCTTGTTCTTAATATCTTTACCTCAAGTTCTTAGGGTTTATGATCATCACTCAATTTATAATGATCAAGGTTTGGCTTCCTAAGGGATCTCTCAATAAATGGGTTTCTTACTTCCATGATCAAGCATTGTCTTGATCAACTAAATATAGACTTTCTTTTATAGTTTCTTGAATAGACATAATTATGGTTGTCTCAATAATTTATATCCCAGGAGATTTCCTGAGATAATTACTTAGGGTTTTACTCAACAATGATGATATGATCATCTGGTCATAAGAATAGTTCTCTCTCTCAAATCCAGGTGTTGCCTCATCTCTTTTTAGTGTAACTCCATAGCTTGAGTTCTCTCATATAGGAATGGTTTATTCTAGGGTTTATGGTGTACTCCTAATATTTATTTAGGTTGCTGAGCTAAAGATTCAATTGTCTAACTTAGTTGGATTAGTCCAACCCTTATTTCACTAATTCATGGATATAGTTTTATTCCACTTGGTATTTGGTTATCTCACCACACCAACATGAAATGGGTTACAACCCAATACTTTAGTTCAAAGATTGTCCTCTATTCATTTATAGGTAAAGCTATAATTGATATGAATGGGCTCTCTCACTTGGGAAGGACTTGAATAATACTCTAAGGTTTCTCTTTAAGATGATGATTTGAATACTTGGATGCATATCCAAGGTTTAGCTCAAGGTTTGTTGCTTCTCTAATAATTATTGTAGAACTCTCATCTCTCTTGGTTTGATGTATACTAATATGGAATAGAGAAGGATATATATTTCTAGAGTTGATCTCCTTGTCTTGTTTCCAAGATTGAAATATAATGAATACCATGAGGTTCATGGTAGGTTCAAGGATTAGCTTAAGACATGGAAAAGGATAAGTCAGGAATGGTTTCTCCATTTTATCTTTACTTGGTTTGTAAATTGAATAGATGTTCTTGTGTCGTGGCAATGATTACCATATTATGATCTGTTATAAGATCAAGTAGTTGATCATTGAGTAAAGTGTTGTTGTATTGATTATTAGTTCCATTTGATCTAACCCTTTAGATCAAATCATCTCTACCCAAAACAAGGTTTGAACAAAGTCACATTGGAGTTTGTAGCACTTGACTTGATGAGCTACTTCAATTCCACCAAGGTCAAGTGAAACTTCAGTTACTGTGACTGTTTTACTTTAAAGCGCGAAAATTCCCAGATTTTCTATGCATGAATGCAATGCACACATCTGTTTCCTCTATTTTTGTAACCCCATTACCTGGGATATTACAGTCACCTCCCCTCCTTCTTCTAGCTCGCCAAGACCCCTTCCCCTCCTCAATTGAGCCCTCCTTCGCCGGAATTTCACCGGAGTAGCCCGCCAGTACCCCGCAAGCTCGTCGACGAATTCATCCACCCCTGCCGCTCCCTCGACCACCGTTCGCCTCGCGTCGTCGACCACGTCGAACGCCGCCGACGCCCAGCCTCGCCGGAGTCCAGGATTGCCACCGACCCCTTCCTCTACCGTGCCAGTGCTCCCCTCTCGCCGACGAAGCTCGACCATCGGATCATCATCTAATCATGTGGCTCACGTTAAAAGGTACCGTTTCGGTGGTTATGTATCGCTGACAGTGGCACCCACTTGTCAGGAGGCCCGCTGCGTGCGAGACGCACTAGCTGGGCCGGCCCAACCTTTCTCCCTCGTTCTGGCCCAATACCGTTTCCCGCCTAGGCCCGAAATTTGAATTCGTTTTAAATCTTTTCATTCCAATTTCTTTACTAGTGTCCAATTCAAATTTAAACATCTTCAAATCCACTTGGCCAAATTTAGTGAATTTGATGTTGTTAGAAAGCTGGTGAAATTATCTATCCAACCCAATTGAATTCAAATCAAAATATGTTGTAGAATTTGAATAGTAAAAATAACAAGACATAGAGTTTTCAGAATTCAAATAAATTTATAAAATCAACCATAATGAATTTTGAAGTGAATCCAATTGCTATGATTCACATTTCCAAGTCTCTAATTGATTATGCAAAATATGATATGGGTACCGTATATGATCATGGGCTAGAGCAAAACATTGGCTATGTAGTCAATACTAGCTCATTTAAATCATTTTCCAAATTAGGATTTCAAATCTATGAGGTGTAGCACCTCATTTGAATCATCTTCCCAAATAGTATGAAATAATGTGATGATCTTAGTTACATGGTCTCATACTTGCTCACTTGTGGAACTTAAATCAAAGTAGTATTTAAATCACATGAGATGATGAATCTCATTTAAATCATGTTTCTCAAATGATAAGTGTAAAGTGTTGACCTTGGTCAACATGTGATCATACCTTGTTATTTGAAGAGATTAAATCTTAAAAAGATTCAGTGAGAGAAAATTATTTCTCCAAAGAGCTAAAGAGAAACCCTAATTCAATAAGAAGAGTTGTTTTCTAATCACTAAGTAAGAAAACCCTAGCATAATTTTTGTAGCAATGTTAAGTGATGATGCTAGATCATTTGTGTGAGCCATTAAGGCTAATTAAGTCTACTTAAGTATTGTTTGGTGATTGTATCCTCGTATTCTTTTATAGACGCTAGTACCGGAGACTATCAAGAGGAGGAGGTCTTCTACCAAGTGGAAGAAGAAGAGAACTTTGATCACTACCCCAATCAAGGCAAGCTAATATTCTTGCAAGATACCCAAAGTGCAAAGCTCTACAAAAGCAAGGCACCATCACCTCTTACTTTATGCTTAATGATCCTATCCCAAGTTTTTTACTTTACAAGTTTTGAATTTAGTTTATCAAGGTTTATTTTTGATTCATGATTCACTTGGTTTGGTTATGGAGTAGTACAAGAGCATTACACTTAGCCTAGAAAGCTATAAGCTAGTTAGCACCCCTCATGACTAGTTGCTAGTGCTAATACTAAAAGTGACTACCTTAGATGGGAACTTGTGAAAACCAATGACTTTGAAAACCTTGGAATGATGAGTCATTCTATTGAAAGATTTTGAAGGTGAATATGGTGAATGACTTGGTGAATTTTACAAAACTGATGGTTGGGTTCGGATGCGATACCATTCCAATTTTACAAGTACCCCCACAATACCTAAATTTGGGTAAGGTTTAGCTGGAAACTTATGCATTTTAGTATGGGTTCCCTCTGAACAAGCGTCATCGGGGTTATGCCAAGGCTGCCTCCACCAAAGGTGAAATGACTTGAAATGAGGTGAATGTCAGACCCAAGCCCTGTGCAGTTCCCAAGTTAACTGTTGGTCTTCACTGGGAGACCAAGCTCATGGGGAGAGGTGCCTATACTAGGGTATGTAAATGAAAGGTTATGATTGGTAGTGCGCGCACTGAGTGCGATAAATCAGGGTCAGTTACCCCTGATGGACTATTGCAATTATTGTGGCACAAGTGTACGACCTCTGCAGAGTTTAAACTATTCGAATAGCCACGTCCGCAGTCATGGACAGTTGGGAAGGTCATACTGTTCCGTCATCAGAATTTTTCCAAAATATGAATGGTGACTTGTGACTTGAATTGAAAAGTGACTTTGACTTTGAATCACAACAGAGTTGTGGGAATGACACTAATGTTCCCACTTTAGTTAAGTTAGGCAAATGAAGAGGCTTTGATTACTAAAGTGCTTGTGAAATAAAACTAGCTTTATGCAAATGAAACTAGAGCTTAGCACCCTCTTACCATAGTTGATAGTACTTACATTAGTTTGCGAGTACCTTAAAGTACTCATGGCTTTGTCCCTGGCTATTCAAATAGCCAGACTATAAAGAGAAGTATCAGAACCAGGAAGAAGGACAGCAGGACGTCTACGACAACTAGGACCACTCTTGACGTCAACAGTTGCCTGTGGAACAGATGGACCACAACCGCTACTTTGCTTCCGCTATGTGTTTTGTAATTGATCAATAGATTAACTATTATTGTAATGAGACTGGATCATATGATCCTTTTATTTGTAAGACTATTCTGATGTTGTAATAAAAAAAAATGATGTTCTGTGATATCAATCTATTATGTCTCGCAAAAGCACTATTCCTGGGATTGCGATGAATGGCATAATAGGCATCTGGACTTAAAAATCCGGGTGTTGACACCCTCTAGGCCCAGATCGGACGCGCCGGCCACCAGCTCGCTGCGCCGCCGCCCACACGCCGGCTTCCCGTACCCGATCCCTCGCTTCCGCCGCGCCAAGCCTCCGCCGCACCTCCCCTTGCGCTGCAACGCGCCGCCACCATTGCCCTCCACCGTTTCCAGGATGGCGCTGCCGCGCCGGTGGACGGGGGGGGGGGGGGGGGGGGGGGGGGGGTTGAGAGGAGGGTGGGGTTAGGGTTGGTGGTCGCCCCTGGAGCCACCTGAGCGGAGGCGATATTTAACTCCTTCGATGCATTTGGAGAGCTAATCCGTTCATTTTTCACTTCTTTTTGTTTGTCAAAACACGTCTTTGCCATAGAGAACATGCACGTCTCGTCAATCAAATGTCAATTGCCTTATCAGGAACTAGCGACCTGACAACGCCACAAGATCCATCGATCATCTTGAACATTCACTCTTTGACATCGCTAACTCACACAATAATAAATTTAATTAGACATAGGTACGTACCAGTAATATAGCGAGCAGCAAGCCGTGCCGCGGCAACAATAGCATCGTCCTGGATTTTGAAGCCATGGTGCTCTTGGTACTTGTGTTTCAGCCTCCGTAGGACGACAAAGGTTGCATGTACTCTTGGCTCCTCGACATCGACCTTCTGGAAGTGCAGTTCTAGCGCCGCATCCGTCATGATGTACTTGTGGTAATCTTCGGAGGTCGTAGTGAAGAACACAACCAAAGGACAGTGCCGACTTAAGGATGTTCGCGGCGTCCATGGCGCCTCCTTGATCAGCGGTTCCGAGAATCATATGCATCTCATCGATGAATAGGATCACCTTGCCTTCCGTATCATCCAGCTGCTTGATGGGTCCTTAAAACGCATGCCACGTCATTGTGTCCCGGCGACCATCGCTACCATGTCGACCTCCACAATTAATGTGCACGCCGGCAAACGTGTCGGGGATATTCCTGGTCACAATATATGCACTACGCGAGGCCCTAGACGATGGCTGTCTTGCCAACCCTGGCGGCTGGCGGCACCGAATCTGATGGTATAATGGTATAAAAATTATACCATTGAAAACTTATTTTGTATATGAATCTAGTGTATAATTTTTGCATTATATATTTCATATTTGCTTCACCAAATTAATGGTCGAAGTTTTATCGGTATGAAGGAAGTAGCACATTATTATTAGAAGTCCATGTTCTTTTTTTTTGAGGGAATATTAGATGTCCTTGTTACTCCCGACGGGAGTATCATAATGCTAAAATTATGGTAAGGACCGTGCTGATAATCCTTCGGTGGATTATTCCTCCTGAACCTCCGCCTTCCCCTAGCGACACGTGTCCTGCGGGACCATAACCCCATGTGCATCTATCTCCCTCCTCCACACAGAAAAAAGTAAAAGAAAAAAAAAACAGCTTTCCTCACGCCATGCTCGCCAACCGACCGCACCTTCCTCCCGACGCACGAACGAAGTCCGGCAAGGGACCTCGCCGGCAAAGCCTCAACCCCATCTGGCAGCACCCCCGCCCCTCCTGCAGCATCAGCGACTTGCAGCACCATCTGCAGTGCGCGACGGCGCACTTGCATCACCCAGGCGGCGCTGAAGTCAGTGGGCCTGCATCACCGCGGTGGAGCTCCAGGACGGGCTAGCAGCATGGAGCCTGTGCTCTACGTTCGCCGCTTGAAGCTCCGGCGGCGCACCATTGAAGCTCCGACGGCGCACCTTTGAAGCTACGGTGAAGCACCATGGAAGCTACGGCGGCGCACCATTGCAGCTCCGGCGGCACACCTTTGAAGCACCGGTGGAGCACCATTGAAGCTCCGGCGGCGCACCTTTGAAGCTCTGGCGGCGCACCATTGCAGCTCCGGAGGTGCACCTTTGAGGCTCCGGCGGCGCACCATTGCAGCTTCGGAGGTGCACCTTTGAAGCACCGGCGGCGTACCTTTGAAGCTCCGGCGGCGCACCGGTTGACGCCCGCTTGCAGCACTGTGAATATATATATGTAGCTACAGCGATGAACCATTGCAGCTTTGACGCCGTCGGTTGCAGCTCCGACGATGCCGCTTGCAGCACCGGACACTGGCTCACCGCCGTCCCCGCTCGTAGCAGCAGCGCCCATGTCAGGTGTACCAGCAGCAGCACCCATCTTCAGCTTGAAGCAGAGCCATCCTCCTGAGCAGTGCCCCGCGTCAGCTTGAAGCAGAGCCACCCTCCTGTACCAGCACCACACCCGTGCCGCTCACGGGATCCGATTCCGGCTCGCCTTAGCAGCTCCATCGCCGAATCCCGTGTGTGGAGTTGAAGGAGGAGATCTGACAGTGGTCATGAGACCTCACAAGACCACATCTCGTCGGAGAAAAACTACAGCGGCGGCGCCTAGGCGAAAGAAGACGGCGGCGACGCGTGTTTTGCGTGGGAGGAACAGCGGCACCTTGCCGGGGTGACGGTGGTGTGAGACCCCAGCCTCCATAGGACGACGGGGAAGATAGACTGGAAACTGGGAATGGATAAGGCTGGGCTGCGGATGAGCGGTCGTGAGTGGGCCCGTAAGGGACGCGTGTCACGAGCAGAAGGCGGAGGTTCCGCGCGTTTCCAGCCTCCGGCTGTTTTAAAGCACTTTCCTTATGGTAAACACTCTGTATTGGTAGCCGATGGGAATCAAATAATCGGACTGATTAGTGTTATCATTGATCTATATAAGCTCCTAGAGTTTGTAAGCTGTGCATAATAAGGGAAAGCCAAACCCTATCTTCTCTCCCCGCAAGATTTGCGGCCCGCCGCCGGCCGTCCCCCGCCATCTTCCCCCACCCACAAAAAATATCCGCTCCGTCCCCGTCTCTGCTCGCAGATCGCCGCTGATGGCGTCTGGATCCACTTCTTCCGGCTCTGTCCCCCTTCAGAGGGGGCTTATTTCGTGCTTACACAGCTTCACCTGCCGCGCCGACGATGCGCCAACCGACGGCGACGATGCGCTTCTTCTTCCCGACCAGGATTTGCCCGAAGCCATCTGCAAGTTGATCGTCCGCTTCTACGAGAAGGCGTTCGACCGGCTGCCCTGCGAGACCATGCCGGAACTCGTCGGCCTCCTCAACAGCGTCACCGCGGGTTGCTTGTGCCTCGGCCTCCTCGACCCTGTCTCCAACATCATCCTCAACACCCTCGCCCTCCTCCCCGAAGACGACAACGCCGAAGCAGCTTCCGTCTCTCCACCCGCCGCTAAGAGGTCCAAGAGATTAGTGCGCAAATCGAAACGCGGTGTCGACGCCAGGGCCTGTCAGAAGGCTGCAGGCATGTCCTACCACGGTCTCCTGAGCTTCCTCATGGCATACTTCGGATGTCTCACCGAAGAACAGGCCGTCCGATACCTCTACTGGGCCAACGCCAATCTCCTCCTTGCCGTCATGCTCGTCCAACAAGATCTGTATGCGGAAGGTGAAGAAGTGCTGGACCCTAAATCCGAACGGACGCGTGTCGCCCTCGAGTGGGCGGCCACCCGTGCAAGTCACCCTTCGCCCAGCACTTTGGCTCAGGTCATGACAATCCGTCTCAAAGATGGCGACTTTGCCTTCCTGAAGAACAAATTATCAGCTGATGGTACTCCTCTCACGGCTAAGGATGCCAGAGCAATCCATCGTATAGTGACGAGGCCGCCTTCTGTTGCCGCCATAGTGCATAACATAGATGGACTGACTGTCCATGTTGCTCATAACCTCGATGCTACGTGGTCCGAAACGAACGCTGTCTCTACTACAGAATACACCAGGATCATCAGCACCATCTGCAGCTCGGAAGGCCAGCCCATCTCGTCGGTGCAGTCCGGACTGCCTTCCAAGCTGCAAGATTGCCTGGAAACAGCAGCTCGCCAGGCGATTTGGTTGAAGGCCCCGTGCGGTGACGCCTGCGATTACCTCGAGACTCTCAAGATGTACCTATACGGTATGATTCACAACCTCTACATCAAGGCGCTCAAGCTGCTGCCCACACCATCGGGCCCCTTCATGCGCAGCTTCCTCATAGCCGGCCACTGCTACGGCTCCATGGACCCTGTCTCCAACATAATCGTCAACTCCATCTGGATCTACAGCCGTGGCTGCTTCCTCCCACTTTCTGAACTCAGGAAGATAGAAAAATACAATGACATCTTCGACCCTGTGGCGCTGCTCCCCGCACAGGATCAGTCCCTCGCGGGCCTTACAGAGCTGGTTTCATTTGTCGACCCCCATTTCTCGGTGGCGGCTCGTGCTCTGGAGACACTCTGCAGCGCAAAATGCGACATTGTTAGCATGTTACCATCATCCACAGAGAGGCTTCAAAAGAACTTCTTCCATGAAGCTGCCATGGCCGCTCGACACCCTCTGCCCCTTCAGCTGGGTGAACTGCACCAGCTGCTGCTGCTCATGCCTGCTGAGCGGAACACGTTGCTCTCCTTGATAAGCGAGGCTCGAACTAGTCGTACTGTGGTGCCCGTCCACCAGATGACTAGCGTTCTGGAGGCCGTGTTGACCAGATCCGAGGCTCCAGAACCGGTACTAGTGCAAGCTCCTAAACTTTGTGCAAAGGCTTCGAAGAAGGTGTCAGATACGAGATCAGGCTATGAGGCGAACATGAGCTGGTACCGTCCACGCATTGAACGGGTGCTGAAGGATTACACGCTGAAGCACTTTTGGGAACCAAAGTATAAACTTGATATTATCCTTGGTGTGGAGGAACGCAACGAAGGCCCCAAACGCAGTTTCGGCACGTGCTACCGCGTGAACTTTACGGCTACTTCTGATCTGAAGCTCGAGAGGACACTATTCTTTGCCGAATTCTCGTCCTCGAGTAAGCCAAAGCCAAGCTTCTGCTGCCCTCTACCCTATCCGTGTGTGGCCCGCTGCTACTATGGCCCGCATAGCGCAAGGAAGATTGTGTATCCAGATCGCTCCGAGGACATCGGGCGCAACATCGATATCACCAAGTATGGAACCCAACGCGTGCGTTGCGTGCTAGAGATGGACCTCGTCTACTTCAGTGCCAAGATAGACGCGCAGTTAGCGAAATATCTGAATCATGCTGCCCAGTCAGAGTCTGAGCAGTGTAATGATACAGGCCGCGGCCACCCTAAAAAAAAATCCAGGCCGCGGCCACCTAGTGTGTGATGTTATCACGGAAATATCTTTCTCCGGTGAATGGACATCCCATGCACGCGGTTGCCCTCCGATTCACTTTGTTTTCTGCTTTTATATTCGTGTTGCAACTAACATTAAGTTTTGTTATGTTTCGAAAATCTAAAATGTAATTATTCGCGATGAAACCTAACGTTTCCGTGCACGTGAGAATCGCCGCTCTCGATGTTATCAACTCTGAAGTGAGAACATATATATATGCTTCCTGCCGTGTGTTATGAACTTATGATGTCCGAATGAATGCACATTCTGCAATGTATCATGAAATGGACGACATTGTGTTGTGATATACTCGTACTCCAGCATCTTTTGTTAAAAAAAAGGGAATCGGGACCTGTGGTGCTTCCACCGTGGCCGCTGATATTGGTCCAAAGTGTCAGCGCTAGTCGTCGTGTTGCTCTTCCCCCCACCCCACCGCGTGCTTCCTTGCGTTCATGTTGCTTTCTTGTGCGTTCCATGCATTCGTGGCGCTTGCTTGTGTGTTTCGTCTCGGGAACCAACTCGATCCACACACATCTCTCATGTTTGTTTTGAACATTGAGCAGAGCAGCAGCGAGCCACCGCCCTAATCTCAACATCCCGCTGACCCCGTCTCCCTTGGCTCGTCCGTCTCGTCTATGTGGCTCCGGGAAACTCATGCCATCTTGTTCCGTGTTGAGATGGGTTTACGCAAGTAGAAAATCCCTAAAATTATGTTAGTGGCACCTGTGATATTACACATCACCGATATTTCTAAGACATTGGTATACGCCACCAAGTTTACCGAACCCACAAGATTGAACAAGCATGTCACCACTATTTTCATGTTTCCATGATCTAACCAAACACAAACAAACGGAAAATTTCACTCGTCAACCCTTATCGAAGTCATTCAAAAGGGTGGACGACTTGGGCCCATAGGTTAGGGTACATTTCGCCTGAAATGGCACTTCGAAGAGTCGGAATATCTCAAAAACTTGCATATGGTTCTAGTATATGTATAAAATAAATCTCACTATTAGAAAATAGCTAATTAGTGGCGCACCTATATTGGCTATCAGTGGCACACCCAGGTGTGTCACTGGTAGGAGTGACGCACCAGTGGTGCGCCATTGCAATCTGGCTTAGCAGCGGCGCACCAAGTAGTACGCAACTACTAGATTCATGGTGCGCCATTGCTAAACACGTGAGGTGCGCCACTGGACAAAAAAAAGGTGTGCCGCTGCTAAAATTTAAAATTTCTGGATCTGGATCTGGCATATTTTTCTCATTTTTTTCTTGTTTTTGTTGCCCAAATTATTTTTCCCGTGTTCATTCTCATTCATAGCCTAGCCGCCGGTGAGGATGGATGAGAGAGGGAGGAGAGGTGAGGATGGAGGATGGAGGAGAGGAGGGTTGATGGAGAGGAGGAAGGCCGGAGGTTATAGGGGCTAGAGGGTTCGCCGGAGAGGAGGAGGGAGGCCGGACGATCGTCGGAGAGGAGGGCCACCGGAGGTCGCCGGAGTGGATGGAGAAGTAGAAGGAAGGAGGAAAGGAGAGGAGAGGAGGAGAATAGAATATGTGAAGGAGGAGGGAGTAGGAGGGGTAAGTGTGCGACCAATTCAAATTTGGGAGGCGGGAAGCTTAGTAGCATGGGTGCGCAACTGCTATTTTTTTTCTTTTTTTGAAAAATTTCTGTCCGAAAACTAAAACCTGAAAAAGTCATGTTTTCTTTATGATTTTCGGGAATCTAATTTTTTCTAAACGCCTGAAGAGGGTTGAAATCGGATAGGAAATTTCTCGTAGATACATTTTCATACAAAAAAGATTTTCATCGGAGGTCGTATGCAACCAGAAATCCAGTTTTACCAAAGCATGACGCCATTTTGCTAAAAAAAAGTCGAAATTCATGTTTGTTAATTCTCATTAAAACTAGATGACATAATACATGGGTATCTCGAAGGATTTTATTTTTTTAACATTTATATATATTTCTTTTATTTGGTGGTGGTGTGGGGTAGAGGGAATTTTGGGCATCACCTATATGTGGTGCGGGCCAGTAAACTCGTGCCCATCTCTATATCCTCAAATAGCAGTGGCGCACCTAGATAAGTGTGGGCGGTGGTTAAACCATGGCCATCCCTAGTGGTGGCGCACTACTCACCCGGCACACCATTGGTAACATTGATAACAGTGAAACACCACTTTTTGGCGCATTAGAAAAATGGTGCGACACTACTAGCATCTACGGCTTGACCTTTTTCTAGTAGTGTCCATCCCACCCGCAGCTGTAGAGTAGGTGGAAATATTGGTTGACTAACAAATTCGATGCCCGGCCGTCGATAGAGTTGTGCCGCAGGTGGAGGTGACTCCTAGGCGTTCTCCTCCGTTCGCGCATATGATGCCTTGGTGTGTTCCTTGTTCTCTTTTCAGTGCAGTGTTGGTAGCGATGACTCGTGATGCCCGCTCCAAAATATGTACCTATGCCTTGCTAAGCTAATCACCTAGCTGCTTGAACATCGCCATGGTCAGTTTGAGAATAGGTTTAGGGTTTCGTGGTGTGTCTCCACCACGTGATCAACTTTATTTATATAGACATCAACAGGTTACAATACATGTATAAATACACCTATACATACCGTATTTAACACTCCCCCTCAATCTGAACTTTTACATACAAGATTCAGATTGGGTCTAAAACGGTCTAACATCTGTTGGGTAGCTGGTTTAGTAAATACATCAGCTAGCTGATCACTCGAAGATATAAACTTGACCTGAAGAGCTCCAGCTGCAACACGCTCGCGCACA
This sequence comes from Lolium multiflorum, assembly GCA_030979885.1. NCBI lineage: Eukaryota > Viridiplantae > Streptophyta > Magnoliopsida > Poales > Poaceae > Lolium > Lolium multiflorum. The sequence continues at coordinate 329,881,864 of CM061750.1, forward strand.
AAGTGGAAGTCGATCTCTATGTGCTTCGTTCGAGCATGGAAAACTGGGTTAGCGGTCAGATATGTTGCCCCTAAGTTATCACACCATAATATGGGCGTGCGCTGCTGAGTTACTCCGAGTTCTTTAAGCAAAGACTCTAGCCAAATTGCTTCAGCAGCTCCATTTGCCAACGCTTTGTATTCAGCCTCGGTACTAGATCTTGAGACTGTAGGCTGTTTCTTCGAACTCCAGGATATCAAGTTCGGTCCTACAAAGATGGCAAAACCACCCGTAGATCGTCTGTCATCAACACACCCGGCCCAATCTGCATCAGTAAATATGCTAATGCCAGTGGAGCGGGACCTCCGGAAGCACAAGCCAGTATCAAGTGTACCCTTCACATATCGCAAGATGCGTTTAACCGCCTCCCAATGGACCTCAGTCGGCTGAGAAAGGTACTGACATACCTTATTAACAGCAAAGGAGATGTCTGGCCTTGTGAGAGTCAAATACTGAAGCCCGCCAACAACACTGCGATACCGGAACGCATCATCAGTATGTAGCAGTGTACCACCATGACGGGAAAGCTTCTCTGAAGGAACAAGTGGCGTGGAAGTGGGCTTGCAATTCTCCATGTTGACACGATGCAGAAGGTCCAGTGCATACTTGCGTTGTGTCACAGTCATGCCCCCAGAATTGAAGGACGCTTCTAGGCCAAGAAAGTAATCCAAGGGACCCAAATCCTTGATGGGAAAGCTGTCCGAGAGAGACTGGACCAGACGATCAACAACTCCAGGTGTAGAGCCCGCAATGACAATGTCGTCAACGTAGACCAGCATATAAATCTGAACACCATCCCGGGAGAAGATAAATAAGGACGTATCAGCCTTCGAGGATGTGAATCCGAGCTGAAACAATCGAGCACTTAGACGAGCATACCATGCACGGGGAGACTGTTTCAAGCCATAGATGGAACGCTGCAGCTTGCACACATGCTGAGGGTACTGAGCATCTTCAAACCCAGGCGGCTGCTGCATATAGACCTCCTCGGTCAGGAATCCATGGAGGAAAGCGTTGCTCACATCAATTTGACGGAGAGTCCAGCCGCGGGACACAGCGAGCGAGAGAACCAGGCGCACCGTAGCAGACTTCACAACTGGACTGAAAGTGTCGCCATAATCAATACCATGCTGTTGTGAGAACCCGCGAGCGACTAGGCGAGCTTTATGCTTGTCAATAGAACCATCAGGGCGGTGCTTGGTCTTGAAGATCCACTTGCAGCTAACCAGATTGACACCGGAGGGCCTGGGCACAAGACGCCACGTATTATTCTGGCGAAGGGCGACAAATTCATCGGTCATGGCAGCATGCCAGGCAGGCTCCCGGAGAGCATCGCGATGCGAGACGGGAGCAGCAAAGAAGGCACGCCGACGAGGATCATACCGCACGGTCCCATCAGTGAATTGCTTCGCGCGGCGAGAGTCGGTGCGAAGACGTGTCGCCATGGGATGGCCGGTGACAGGGGCAGCAGCTGACGTAGCAGCATCAGACGAAGGCTCCGCCGAGGGTGGCGCAGCCGGAGCGGAGCCGGTGGGGCGATGCGGCGGTCGGAGCCGGCGACGCGGCCGGTGCGGAGCCGGCGGATGGCGACGCGGGCTGGGCCGAACAAGACCCAGCAGGGGCAGGCGACGAAGGCGCGGAGGGCGCGTCCGATGGAGCTGCATGGGAGACCTCGGGAGTCTCCCCATGCCCATGCACGTCGATCGGATGAGCGGGCGACGGTGACGAGGCTGGCACGAGGACCTGCACAGGGAACACAGCATCTGGAACAGCATGGTCAGTAGACAAATAGGACAGGTCATAATTTCTCACATGGGCACTCATAGCCGGTTCGGTGGAAGGAAAAGTGATGATGGACTCGGCTAGGGTGGAGATATCAACGGTAACACCGGGGGTCGCATAAGGGAACACGGACTCGTCGAACACGACGTCACGAGAAATGTAAATGCGCCCGGTGGACCTATCCAGGCACTTGTACCCCTTATGCATAGGACTATATCCCAGAAAAACACACATTTTGGAACGAAAAGAGAACTTGTGGGAATTGTATTTGCGAAGACTGGGCCAACAAGCACATCCAAAGATGCGTAAGAAGGAATAGTCGGGGTTTATGTTGAGGAGGCGCTGCACAGGAGTGTCGTTGTTAAGCACAGAGGTAGGCATGCGATTGATAAGATAACACGCCGTTAAGAAGGCTTCATCCCAGTACCGTAGAGGGACGGAGGCGTGAGCGAGCAGGGCAAGGCCCGTCTCGACGAGGTGGCGGTGCTTACGTTCCGCAACACCATTTTGTTGGGACGTATGAGGGCAGGACACACGGTGGGAGATGCCCGTGCGCTGAAAATACCGATGGAGCTTGTGATACTCGCCCCCCCAGTCGGACTGAACTGCCTTGATTTTGGTGCTCAAAAGGCGTTCGACGTGTGCCTGGAAGGTGTAGAAGACCTGCTCAACATCAGACTTGTGTTTGAGAAGATAAATCCAGCAAAACCGAGAGTAGTCATCAATAAAACTAACATAGTACTTAAAACCTCCGGAGGAGGCAATAGCAGGACCCCAAACATCAGAGTGGATCAACTCAAGAGGCATAGTGGAAACACGATGAGATGCAGTATAAGATAATTGGTGACTCTTTGCACGCTGGCAAGCATCACAAACTAACACAATATTGTCTGACGACGAACAAGATAAATTATTGTTCCTAACAAGAGTTTGCACTATTTTATTTGTAGGATGTCCTAAACGCTGATGCCATTGCGCGGATGTGGTCTTGGTGCTGGAGAGGGCATGGCGAAACAATGATGACGAGGCTCGACTAAAAGGAACTGGGTAGAGACCGCCCTTGCTTCTACCGAGAAGAAGAAGTTTCCTCGTGGCCTTGTCCTTGACACAGAAAAAATCACGGTGAAATTCCACAAAGACATAATTATCGGAAACGAGACGATATACAGAAAGAAGATCTTTGTGGATATTTGGAACATGCAGGATATTTTTCGTGGACTGCTTCCCACACCGCGGCGGCCGTAGTCCTGCCGATCATCTGGCAGGCGATGTCTTCGTCCATGGACGAGAGGAGTAGCCCTAGGACACGCTGGTCCTGTGTCCACCATGTGGCGTAGGCGGGGTTTGCCACGGTGACTGCAGCATCACCAGTGCCTTCGACGATGGTCTTCGCCGGCGCGGCCGTAGTTCCATCAAGATAGCCGTGAAGTCCCGCCCCGGAGAGATTTGGGAGCGAGAGAGTGCGCCACAGCATGAAATTGCTCCGATTGAGACGCACTGCCGGTGGTGGAACGGAGGTGGTGACGGCGGCGGTGGTGGTGGCACTGGGTGGTGCGAGGAGAGGGCCGAGTGCCTTGGAGGTTTGATCGGAGGAGCTCATGGCGGCGGCGGCGGCGGGAGCGAGAGGGCCGAGATCGGCTCGGCTCTGATACCAAGTTTGAGAATAGGTTTAGGGTTTCGTGGTGTGTCTCCACCACGTGATCAGCTTTATTTATATAGACATCAACAGGTTACAATACATGTATAAATACACCTATACAGACCGTATTTAACATGGTCGTGGCGCTTTCCACCACCACCTTCCCCATGGATTGAGTCATCAAGGATTCAAAATGAATGGACCTCCTTGGCGCCAATATATACATCGTTGGTGGTGTTTAGGAAAGCTATTGCTATCCGATTGTCACGCATCTAGATGAGATGTGGAGAGAATAATGGTATTCAGGAGGGGCTCTGAGGCTAGGAACGAATAGAGTAGAAAGAACGTACGAGAAGGGGAATTGGGAACATCCATATTTCATTTGACAATCAACGCCACGGTATATTTAGTCCTAAATAGTACATTGTAGAAATACATGGGTTGTCTCCAATGATTTTTTTTCCCCGATCTCTGCATAGCTAAGATGCACACAACCGTTTAAAAGGTCTCAAAAATCTGGAGTGCTAAAAAAGACGAATTACATATCAGATATGAGAAAAAGTAAGAGCATCTCCAGCCGTGTCCCCCAAACCGTCCCCCAAAGGGATTTGGGGCGCGCCGGACAGAAAATGCGTTCCAGCCGCGTCCCCCAAAGCCCTTTTTTGTCTGGCGCGGCCCGATACGGTGTCCGGCGCCCGAGCCCGTCCCGTCCCACAGGGGACGCACCGGGCACGCCGGACACAACGAAGCGAGGCGGGAGTGGCGGGGCCGACCCGTCAGCGGCACAGAAGGCTAAAACCCCGTCGCCTACCTTTGGTCAAGCGACGTTAATGGCGTCCCTGTTTTCCCAGGCGACGCAGGGACGCGTCTCGTCGTGCATGGCCGCGTGGCCGTCCGCGCCGGAGTTATTGTGTGCAACCACCCGCTGCCGCCGCTGTTTTAATAAGACGCCCTGCAGTTCTCGCCGCTCATAATCCTTCTCGTCGCCGCCGCCTCCCCCTCCAGATCTTCTCCTCGCCGCTCAAAAAATGTCGAGCTCGTCCTCCCGCAAGATCGCCGCGGCGAACGGCTTGAAGGAGATATGCCCAAGAGGCAATAATAAAAGTGGTTATTATATATCTTTATGTTTATGATAAATGTTTATATGTCATGCTATAATTGTATTAACTGAAACATTAGTACATGTGTGATATGTAAACAACAAAGAGTCCCTAGTATGCCTCTTAACTAGCTTGTTGATTAATGGATGATTAGTTTCATAATCATGAACATTGGATGTTATTAATAACAAGGTTATGTCATTATATGAATGATGTAATGGACACACCCAATTAAGCGTAGCATAAGATCACGTCATTAAGTTATTTGCTATAAGCTTTCAATACATAGTTACCTAGTCCTTATGACCATGAGATCATGTAAATCACTTATACCGGAAAGGTACTTTGATTACACAAACGCCACTGCGTAAATGGGTGGTTATAAAGGTGGGATTAAGTATCCGGAAAGTATGAGTTGAGGCATATGGATCAACAGTGGGATTTGTCCATCCCGATGACGGATAGATATACTCTGGGCCCTCTCGGTGGAATGTCGTCTAATGTCTTGCAAGCATATGAATAAGTTCATAAGAGACCACATACCACGGTACGAGTAAAGAGTACTTGTCGGAGACGAGGTTGAACAAGGTATAGAGTGATACCGATGATCAAACCTCGGACAAGTAAAATATCGCGTGACAAAGGGAATTGGTATCGTATGTGAATGGTTCATTCGAACACTAAAGTCATCGTTGAATATGTGGGATCCATTATGGATCTCCAGAACCCGCTATTGGTTATTGGTCGGAGTGAGTACTCAACCATGTCCGCATAGTTCACGAACCGTAGGGTGACACACTTAAAGTTGGATGTTGAAATGGTAGAACTTGAATATGGAATGGAGTTCGAATATTTGTTCGGAGTCCCGGATGAGATCCCGGACATCACGAGGAGTTCCGGAATGGTCGGAGAATAAGATTCATATATAGGATGTCATTTTATGAAAATGATGCGGAAGGTTCTATGGAAGGTTCTAGAAGGTTCTAGAAAATCCGGAAGAAACCACCAAGGCACCTCCATGGCCGGCCAACCCTAGAGGGGGAGGAGTCCCAAGTGGACTCCCCAAGGGCCGGCCACCCCCACATGGAAGGGGGAATCCCACCCCAAGTGGATTCCCACCTTGGTAGGTTTCCCTATCACATGGAAGGTTTTTGGTTCGGTCTTATTCTGAGACTTGTAGTCCAACACTTGGGGCTTCCACCTATATAATGAGGGGCCAAGGGGGGGGCCACCCCAAGACCACAAGCTGGCCGCACCCTCAAGTGGCCGGCCACCCCCTCCCAAACCCTAGCCGCCCCCTCTCCTCCATAGCTCCCGCGTGCTTTAGCGAAGCTCCGCCGGAGTTCTCCACCGCCACCGACACCACGCCATCGTGCTATCGGATTCAAGAGGAGCTACTACTTCCACTGCCCGCTGGAACGGAGGTGGACGTCGTCTTCATCAACAACCGAACGTGTGACCGAGCGGAGGTGCTGCCCGTTCGTGGCGCCGTGATCAAGATCTTCTACGCGCTTTTGCAAGCGGCAAGTGAACGTCTACCGTAGCAACAAGAGCCTCATCTTGTAGGCTTTGGAATCTCTTCAAGGGTGAGACTCGATAATCCCCTTGCTACCATCTTCTAGATTGCATCTTGGCTTGGATTGCGTGTTCGCGGTAGGAAAATTTTTGTTTTCTATGCAACGTTATCCTACACGGCTTCGGCCGCGGCAGCCTCACCGTGGCGGAGGCGTGGGCGCTGTACCACTCCCGGTATCCAGTCCCGCCGGACATGCGGCTGCCAAGCAGCGGCGGCTGGAAGATGGCCGTGAACGGCATTGGCGTTCCGCCGCCGCCGAAGCCGCGCACGGAGCAATGGTGGGACGCCGTCAAGGCCCGTCGGGCTCAACTCACCGCCCAGGAGCGGTTGGATCCGACGTGGGCGGTCGACAACAACGACGCCTGGTGGACGACGTACTTCAAGGCGAAGTACGACATCGAGATGCACAGCACCGACAACCTCGTCGGCGGCCCCAATAGCTGGAACAAGGACGGCCGCGCCCTGTTCTGGGGCGTTCCGGGGCGCACCCTCGACAACGTCATCCGCGGCATCCGCAACGGCGCTCCAAGGCTGGAGATGCGTCGTCGCCGCCGCCGTCTCCTCAATGGCAGCCGAGGAGGATGACATACTCGTCCTCCTCGCACTCTTCTTCCTCGGGACCGGCGCGATCGACGCCGTCCTCGTCTTACCGGTCGGCGCCGTACACCGTTCCCAAACGGGAGGTGAAGGAGGCCGGCGACGCCCGTCAACACGAGGCGTGGCGGCAGCGGCAGCCAGCGGCAGCCAGGAGCGCGGCGGCGCCCTCCTCATCCCGCCGGAGGTGAAGGAGGAGCGGGAGGAAGCATCGCAGGCGGCGCTGTGGCGGAGTACGAGCGGCAGCAGCGGCTCATCGCCAGCAGCGACGACCCCGAGGACCCGGGCTGCGGGCGGCGTTCTTGGCGTCCATGAACGACAAGGACGCCTGAGGGGCGACCTGGACGCGGCGATCGCCATGTCCATCCGCGACTCGGCAAGCCGCTGGTGGACCTCACCGACGACGGCGAGGCAGGACCAAGCGGCTTGGTGAAGGATGAGCCCGTCGACGAGCGCGTCAAGCAGGAGGTCGTCACCGACGACATGTACAACTTCCAGCAGTACTACGACGCCTCCGGCCGCCGCAAGTGGTTCTAGATTAGGTTTAGTTTAAAGTTAGTCAAATTTCGTTCGAATCTATGTAAGTTTGGACGAATCTAATCGAATCTAGTTAAGTTTAAAATTTTTGAAATTTTGTTTGGGGACGCGCTGGGAGCGACATCCCCAAACAGCAACCTGGAAACACGTCCCCCAAACGCTCAATCCGGCGCGGTTTGGGGGACGGTTTGGGCGACGCGGCTGGAGATGCTCTAAAACACCTAAGGTGAGGATTGAGGCCCAATCCGTAGATTATGCTGCCACCCATATAGGGAAAAAGTATCCCTCGCCGTGTCCTCCAACCGTGTACAGACTTCCGTAAGCAGGTCACGGTTCTCCATATTCAGCAGTGCAGACCACGAACGGAGAGTAGCGGTACATCTGTAGATAACCTGCAAGAAAAAATAATTCTTGTCATTAAAAACTTTGTCATTTCTACACAGCCATAGCGACCATATAATGGCAAGCGCTCCCACCCTAATAAACGTTCTAAATCTGTGATTGATACCATGAAGTCAATTACCAAAGATATTGGCCACACTAGTCGGGGGATACAGATTAGAAGATACTTGGATGCATGACCATATAGACCTGGCAAAGCGACATTGGAAGAACAAGTGTTTAATTATCTCGTTGTGTTGACAAAAAACATACTGCGTACTACCATGCCAATTACGTTTCGCAAGATTATCTTTGGTTAGGATTACTCCACGACGCAAATACCAGCCAAAATTTTCAATTTTGAGTGGTATTTTCATCTTCCAAATCTTCTTGTTTTTATCAACTGGTATTTCCGGTTGGATAAAGGCATTGTACAAAGAACTTACAGAGAATTTTTCATTGGAATGTAAGTTCCAACGAAATTCATCATGCCCTTCAGACAACTGAATGGATTCCAAACGTAACAGTAAGCTATTCCATGCGAGAAGTCTCGGACCGATTAAATCTCGTCTAAACATCACTGTCGAGGGTGAGGTTGCCATTAGTAATACAATGGTATCACTTTTGCAATGAACAATACTATATAACGTTGGATATTGTTCAGAGAGAGGCCTATTACCTAGCCATGTATCCTCCCAGAACCGTATCTGCGATCCATCCTTAATATTGAAGTACCATATTTGAAGAAAAATTTCTTCGTTGCCATTAGGCCAGCCCAAAAATGAGAGTCTCCCGATTTTCAAAGGATCTGGGATAACGCTTTGGTGCCTATGTACTTTCTTCTAACCATGGTCTATCATACGCCATCTTCGGTTAGTAGCTTATAAAGCCACTTACCTAATAAGGCCGAGTTCTTGACTTCAAGATCGTGAACTCCTAGCCCACCCATATCTTTAGGACGGCATACGATAGACCACTTGATCAGTCGATATTTCTTTTTTTCACTATCCCCTTGCCAAAAGAATCTCGATCTATAATAATCGAGCTTGTGTAATACACCTTTTGGTAGGATGAAGAAGGATATCATATACAATACCATATTGGTTAGAACTACATTAATGAGAACTAATCTTCCTCCAAGGGATAGCATTTTACCTTGCCAACTACTAAGTCTCTTCTGAAGTCTTTCCTCGACTAGTTTCCACTCAGTCATCGTTAATCTCCGATAATGAATCGGGATACCCAGATAGTTGATAGGAAACTGGCCTTGCCCACAGCCAAACAGTTCCGAATATTCGGCGACTGAATCCTGAGCATCGCCAAAACAAAGCAATTCGCTTTTATGGAAGTTTATTTTGAGTCCCGATAAATGCTCAAAAACTGCCAAAATTAGCTTTAAATTTCGAGCTTTATCGAGATCATGTTCCATAAATAAAATTGTATCATCATCGTATTGAAAATTTGATAAACCCTCATCCACTAGATGTGGGATCACTCCTTCAATTTGACCATCAGATTTAGCATGTTCGATCAAGATAGCGAGCATATCCACCACAATGTTGAATAAAAGTGGTGATAGAGGATCGTTGGCGTAAACCTTTTCGTGTCTGGAAGAAGCGTCCCATATCATCATTGACACGAATCGCTACACTTCCTCCATACACAAAATTATTGATCAACGCTCTCCACTCTGGTGAAAAACCTTTCATCCTGAGTGTCTGATTGAGAAAAGACCAATTAACTTTATCATAAGCTTTCTCGAAATCAAGTTTCAAGATTACCCCATTCATCTTTTTGGTATGCAGTTCATGAACCGTCTCATGTAGAACCACAACTCCATCTAGGATATTGCGTCCTTGCGTGAAAGCGGTTTGCGACGGCCTGACCACATGATCAGCCACTATATTCAGTCTAATGGTGGCCACTTTCTTGAAACTTACATTTAAGAGGTAAATGGGTCTATATTGTTGGATCCTTTCTGCCTCTTTAACTTTGGGTAACAAGATAACCTCACCAAAATTTAGACGGAATAATTCTAGCTGTCCAGCGTGTAAAACACTAAACATTTCTAGAAGGTCGTCTTTAATGGTATCCCAAAAAATCTGATAAAAATCAGCAGGGAAACCATCTGGACCCGGGGCTTTATTATGTTCCATTTGGAAAATAGCCTTATTAACTTCCTCCTCCGAGTAAGGAGCCGTTAAAACAACATTCTCCTCCTGAGACACTTGGGGTATATCTGCTATTTGGGACTCTCATCTGGCGGACCAAATAGACCCATATAATAATTAGTAATATAGGATTTGAGTTGCTCATGTGTTGTGGGTATACTTTATGGGTATATCAACGGCATGGCCTAGATCCGGCAAGCCCGGGTGGCCCATAGTTGGTGGTGAGGCATGTGGCCCATCGGGCGGCCCAGTTGCTCGTAGATCATGAAGGATGAAGTCCAGCCCAGGAACGAGGATCCTAACCGACCTACGAAGGAGGCCGGATCCGTGAAGGCCCATGAAGTATCCGGATCCAGCGTGACCTAGAAGGAAGGCGGATCCTTGACGTACACGGCAAGGCTTTGTACCGTAGTTAGGCAACTTGTATTCCGGCTAGGACTCTCCATGTAAACCCTAGATCCGTGCGCCTTTATAAGCCGGATCCCGGGAGCCCTAGAGGGAGGACCACAACTCATTGTAACAACGCGAAAGCGCCCAGATAATTCCAGACAAGCAGCAGTAGGCCTGTCATCGTGCAGGTGTTCCGAAGCTGGGTAACTCGCGTACCACCGTCCCGTGACACTCCGCCCTATGGCCCCTACTTCTTCTCCCCTCGTGAGGATCCCTCCTCCGGGTACCGTCGATTAGGCAACGACAGTTGGCGCCCACCGTGGGGCCTGTGGCGTGGAGGCCGGAACCGGGAGGGTTCCGCCATGGGAAGCTACGACGACACCATCGCGGTGGGGCGCGTCCTTTACGCCGGGAATGCCGATCGTCCCTGGGATGAGTGCTGGATTCCGGCTAGGACAAACCCCGTCAAGCTCTCCATCGTCCCAATTGGCGGCATACACATCTTCATCGGAAACCGTCGATTCCGACGGAAACCCAGGTAAGTAACGCAGACGCGACCGCCGCCGAGCTGGACGTCGCAGATCCGATCGAGATGCGAGGAGCTTCCCAAGGAAGATTCCGCCTCGGATCTGGAAATTTCAAAACCCACCCAATCCGTCCCTGAGCAGGAAACAACGGTGGAAGACCAATGCAGATCCACCTGGGTCTCCCAGGTGTTAGAAAAGCAGAGGTGCCACTTCGTACACTTCTTGGCCCATACCGCCGGAACCGCCCCTCAAGAAGCCGGAGCTGGTCCTTGTCGGAGAAAGCGAAACTCCGGTTGAAGAGTCGATTTTGGGCAATCTGAGCCCAATTTCGGGAGATACCCCCTCCATGGAGTCTGATGACTTCGTTCGCAAGATAAGGGAATACGGATACAGTGATCAGCCTGAAGTCGACTCCGCCCAGCCTAAGCAGGTTCTCGCAACATTAGCAGCGCAGGGACAAACTGGATCTGAAGAACCAACCAGCCAATCTGACCCTCAACCATCCCAACAAGGATCTCCAATGTCTCGGGTGCGACCCCACAGGGATCCTTCCTCGGAGGAAATCCTGTCAGCAGAAGAGATGGTCGCGCGAGCAGTCCTTAACACACCCATAACCCCGGGCGACGCCGCAGATCTGGAGGCCCTAGAGGCTACTAGAAAGGAAATGCTGGCCACAGCCAAGAAGCTCGCCGATACCGAAGCCGCGTTAAGGGAAGAGAGGGCAGAAGCTGCAGGATTGGCGGAAAACTTCGACAGACAGGACCGCGAGATCGCTGCCACACTCGAGCAAGTCAAGAGCATGAGGGCTGAGTGGGAAGTAAAGATGATCTATGCGCAGGCGGAGGCCGATCGGATTGTTAGAGAAGCAATTCCGCCTCGCAGGATACCCTTCAACACGCCCGCAGAGCACCAGCCGCTGGAAACCCCAAAGGACAACATGCAAAAAGCTGCGGAATTGCTGAAGAAAAAGGACGAAGAGGTTGATATCAACTATCTCCGCACGCTTGTCACTTCAGCAATGCAGCAGCAAAGCAAGGCGGATACTTCGCGCAGGTTGGAATCCAATCCGGATAAGTGTATCTACCGCGCGAGAAGGACGCCCGCGCTGATCGGCGACCCGACGACGAATCACACACCGGATCCTCGGAGCGCAGAAGGAAAGCCAGGGAACGCCCAAATCCGATCCCCGTACCATCAAAGACGCCACCGTCAGATCCAAGAAAGGGAAAGGATGCAATGTACTGGACGAGACAAATACGCAACCCCTCTCCTCCGCCCAACGGTTACCCGCGACCCCCTCGCCGCCGTAGTCCAGCCGGAAACACCAGGCCCCCAGGGCATGGTGGGATTGTTATCGCGACAACGTGCTGCCAAGAAACAGAAACGAGGGCTCGCCGGAACCTCGCCGGAACCGGAACAATGTTCATGAGCCCGAGCCAGAAGGAGTCGGAATGAGGACCGCGGTCCAGAACCTCGCCGGAACCGCGATCCAGAACCTCGTCGGAGCCATGACCCGAGCCTCGCCGGAGCCGTGACCGGAACCGCATCGGAACGACCAGGGCAGCCAACGCCAGGGCGAAGGCAGCCACAGGAGCCGGAGCCAGCACCGAAGGCCGAGGAGAGTCAGAAGGCGGAAGCAAGAAATTGCACCGCCCACCTCGCAGGTCTCCCTCACCACCACCTAGCGGTGGAGGCGGAGGTGGAGGCGGAGGCAACGGTCGAAGATCTCGCTCTCGCTCAAGGTCCCCTCGCCACGGCTCACGCGACGCACGGGATCGCCTCAACGAATACAGAACCGACTACATTGGTCCGAAGTGCTTTGGCAGGATGATTCGAGAGGAACCAAAGCCAAGGATGAACCTCAAGCTGCCCGGAAACCTGAAGCATTATGATGGCACCGAAAGGCCGGATACCTGGATTGAGGATTACTACAATGCTGTAACCTTCGCCGGAGGAACCCCTAACATCGCCTGCCGCATGCTTCAGTTGTACCTTGTAGGTCCAGCCCGGATCTGGCTCGCGACCTCGAGAAGAATTCCATCTTTTGCTGGTTCGACTGAAGAACGCTTTCGAGAAACACTTCGGGGGCACCTACAAGAGACCTGCCACAACAAGCGACCTGCAGGCATGTATCCAGAAGAAGGGCGAAACATCGAGGAATTTCCTCACCCGATGGTTGGCATGCAGAAACGAGTGCGAGAACGTCGACAACCGCACAGCAATGCACGCCTTCATTGGGGGCTTGCAGCGAGGAGGATTGCTACGGCACAAGCTAACTTGCATGGTCAATGCAAATCAACTGACGTTGGACGACATGATCACCATCGCCAGCGATCACACTGCCGCCGATGACGACGCAGGCGGTGATCTCGCAGCCACAGCAATCCCCTGCATCGGCAAAAGAAGAACCGTGACAACGGTAGCAGCAGCAGCCATAAGCGCAAGAACCCTGATGACCAGAAGAGTGGCGGATCCGAGATGATCGCCATGGCGTTTCAACGCGGAGGTTCAGGAGGCGAGAGAGGACGCGGACGCGGAGGCGGAGCCGGCAGGGTCGGCAGCATACCTCCGAGGTCACAGCTGGCGGATCCCGCGCCCCGCAAACCTATGAGGAATACAAAGACATGCCCTGGCCCATCTGGATCCGGCTACGGGAAGTCCACTCACACCAGCGCAAGTGGGTCAATGATCTAAAGAACGACCCGGAGGCAGGATACAAGCGCGCCGGAAGCACCGCCCACGCGGCAAAGGTGGCAAGGGCAAGAACAAGGACAAAGAAGATGATAGTTCCGAGGCGATGGATGAGGATGATAACTCGCCGGATCCCAAGGCGGGATCCGCAGAAAATCCAATCCATTCGATAAAAAGAGCGTGGGGGCTTACCACACTTTCCTCGGAACCCCAACGTCCGCGCTACCAAGTCGGCTACCCGGATCCTGAACGCCAGTTCCGGGTGTGCCGCAGTATGTCAGGTGGTCGGAAGTCCCGTGCACATTTGACAGGAGGATCACCCTGCCGTTGTGCCAAAAGAATGCTACGCCTTGGTTGTAAGTCCCCGCATAGACGGGTATGACTTCTCCAAGTGCCTCATGGATGGTGGGGCCAGTCTGAACATCATGTACCTGGAGACTCTAGAACGGATGAACCTCACCAAGGAACAGCTCAAACACAGCAACACTGAGTTTCACGGCGTGGTTCCGGGTAAGAAGGCGAATTCCCTCGGCAGCATAACACTTCCCGTGGCTTTTGGCGATGTTCATAACTTCCGCCAAGAGAAGATCACGTTTGAAGTTGTGCCCTTCAAGAGCTCCTATCACGTCATCTTCGGCAGGCCCACCTACCACAAGTTCCACGCAAGAGCATGCTACATCTACAACAAGCTCAAGATTTCGGGTCCTAAAGGTATGATTACCGTATCCGGAGACTACAAAAAGGCTCATGAGTGCGAGTTAGGCGAAGCCGCCTTCGCAGTCTGTGATATCGGAGAAGAGCTGAAGGCTACAGAGCCGCGGTGGATCCGACTGAGATGCAGACCACCAAGAAGCAGATCTCCGAGCAGAAAACCTCCTTCAAGGCCGCGATAGAAACCAAGAAGCACGACCTCATACCAGGCGACTCTTCCAAGCAGGTTTCGGTCGGAGCCAACATGGACCCCAAATAGGAAGACGCGCTCGTCGAGTTCCTCCGCGCTAACATGGATATCTTCGCATGGCAACCTTCTGACATGTCCGGAGTACCTAGGGAACTCGCCGAGCACTACCTCAACATAAATCCGGGGCCAAACCGGTGAAGCAAGCTATGCGACGCTTTGGAGACAAGAAGCGCCGCGCCATAGGAATGGAACTAGCAAAGTTACTAGAAGCAGGTTTTGTAATAGAAGTTATCCACACCGATTGGGTCGCGAATCCCGTCCTTGTACCCAAAAAAGACACTGAAATACTAAGAATGTGCATCGATTACTCCGGCTTGAACAAGCATTGCCCGAAGGATCCGTTCCCCTTGCCGCGCATTGACCAAGTCATTGATTCGACGGTGGGGGCGGAACTTGTGTTTTCTTGATGCGTATTCCGGGTATCATCAGATCCGGATGAAGGAATCCGACCAAAAGGCGACTTCATTCATTACCCCGTTTGGCACTTACTGCTATGTTACCATGCCTTTCGGTTTGAAAAATGCAGGTGCCACCTACCAACGAACGATGCAGCGGTGCCTGAAGGACCAAATCGGCCGGAACGTGCACGCTTACGTCGACGACATCGCGGTCATGACCCGGAAAGGATCCGACTTGATCAGCGACCTCACAGAAACCTTCGACAACCTCCGCAGGTACAAGATGATGTTGAATCCGCTGAAGTGCGTTTTTGGCGTGCCAGCCGGAAAACTCCTTGGCTTCATAGTCTCTCACAGAGGCATTGAGGTTAACCCGGAAAAAATCAAGGCAATCCTGTGCATCAAACGGCCAACTTGTCTCAAAGATGTGCAACGACTAGCGGTTGCGTCGCAGCAATCAGTAGGTTTGTTAGCCGTCTTGGCGAGAAGGCGCTACCTCAGCACAGGCTGAAGAAAACAGAGACAAATTAAATGCAGGACGACGCAGGCGACGCAGCTCTTCGAGGGTTGAAGGAAATACTCACCTCCCCACCTATCTTGGCAGCTCCAGTGATCAGCCAATGCTCCTTTATCGGCAGCTACCAACAAGGTCATCAGCCTCGTCATCGTGGTGGAGCGAAAGGAAGAAGGTCATGAATATGACGTCCAAAGACCTGTCTACTACATTAGCGAGGTGCTGACGGAGTCAAAACAAAGATACCCTCACTTTCAGAAGCTAGCCTATGGAGTATTCCTGGGCAGCCGGAAGTTGAGGCATTACTTCCAAGAGCATCCAGAACATCGTGAGCAGGCTCCGCTGTCAACAATTCTCAACAACGCTGACGCAACAGGACGTACGGCTAAATGGGGCATCGAATTATCCGCCTTCGACATCGCTTACAAGCCCAGGACTGCGGTTAAATCCCAAGTCTTGGCGGATTTCGTTGCAGATTGGACAGAAGCTCCGGATGCAAGTCTGGAGCCGGAACCAGAGACATGGGTCATGCACTTCGATGGATCCAAGCAGCATCAAGGCTCGGGAGCCGGAGTCACCCTGAAATCCCTACGGAGAAGAACTGCAGTACGTTCTGATCCACTTGAAGCTACAAATAATATGGCGGAATATGAGGCTCTACTATACGGTCTACGCATCGCTAATGAAATTGGGATCAAGCACATCATATGCTGTGGAGATTCCGACCTGGTGGCACAACAAGTAGCCGGAACCTGGAACGCCAAAACTCCGTCATCGCGGCCTACAGAGACGAAGTTGATGAGATCGCCAAGTGCTTCCTCGGATACGAAGTCAAATACGTCTGGAGAGACGATAACACAGCGGCAGACATGCTATCCAAGCTCGGATCCGGCAGGAAGCAAATTCCGCCCGGCATTTTCCTGGAGCATCTCCGGATACCCTCGGTTAAGGGTGCTAACCCGGAAAATCCAGAGGTGGCAGTATCTCCGGCTAGGGAGGTGATGGCTATCATTCCGGCTTGGACACAGCCCTTCCTGGACTACCTCATCGATCAGAAGTTGCCAGAGGACGAGGTCCTCGCACGACAGATCGTCAGACGAGCGAGAACCTACACAATTGTTGATGGACAGCTCTACAAATGAAGTGCAGCGGGGGGTTTCTCAAATGCGTCTCCAATCAAGATGGCATTGAAATCCTCGGAGAGATCCACGCAGGGGATTGCGGGCATCACGCCGCTCAGATCCCTCGTTGCCAAAGCTTTCCGGCTAGGATTCTACTGGCTCACAACTAAAGAAGATGCTGATAAGCTGGTAAAAACTGCCGAGGTTGTCAGTACTACGCTACACAACCAAACGCTCCAGCCCAAGAGCTGAAGACCATACCTATCACCTGGCCATTTGCGGTCTGGGGTCTCGATATGGTTGGTAAGTTAAAAAGATCATCTCCTGGCGGTTTTGAATACCTTCTGGTCGCTGTTGACAAATTCAGCAAGTGGATCGAGGCAAAGCCGTGAGAAAAGCCGATGGTGCTACGGCACTAAAATTCGTCTGCAGCCTCGTGATGAGATTCGGCATCCCGCATAATCACAGATAATGGCACAAACTTCGCCCAAGGAGAGTTGAGGGATTATTGTGACACAATGGGAATTCGACTGGACCTTGCATCTGTGGCTCATCCACAATCTAACGGTCAGGTTGAAAGGGCTAACGGTCTAATATTATCAGGAATTAAGCCGCGCCTTGAAGAACCACTGCGACAGCAGCTGGAGCTTGGGCTGACGAGTTGGAAGCTGTTTTGTGGAGTTTACGAACTACCCCTAACAGATCAACAGGGTTTACCCCTTTTTCCTGGTATACGGATCCGAAGCCGTGCTTCCCTCGACATCATCCACGATTCACCGCGAGTTTCCGCCTACAATGAAGAAACAGTGATGAGGCCAGACAGCTATCTGTGGACCTGATTGAGGAAGCTCGGAACCTAGCTGACCAGCGCTCCGCCATCTACCAGCAGAAGCTCCGACGTTATCACAGTCGTCTAGTTCGGAATCGCTCCTTCATGGTAGGAGACCTGGTCCTCCGCCTTCGACAGGTGAAAGACCATAAGCTGCAATCTCCATGGGAAGGACCCTTCGTCGTTAGCAAAGTGCTCCATAACGGGTCGTACTACCTTGTTGATTTCCGCGAGCTGAGGGATAGACCTGCTAGGCACCGGAAACGCAAGCGTGAGGATCCGGATGACATCTACGATGAAACAGATCGCCCTTGGAACATCGCACAGCTACGTCCTTTCTACACTTAGCATATTTTTTCCGAGTTATAAACTCTGTAATACTTATACATGATCAATGAAATAAAGCTTATGGTTCACTCTTTGAGTCTTTTACCTCCTTTAATTGTTCATTTTAGATCGTGTATGTTTTTTCGACTAAAACTGCAGAGCTGGATATTTCCGCCTAGGCGTGTATGAAAGTTGTGATTTCCAAAACCGTCTTTTAAGACGTAAGCTTAAGTTTTCTGATTAAGTTGTTATCTGTTGCGAACTCGTGGATTCCTAGTAGCGATTTCCGGCACCTATGCGGGGGCTTGTTTCCGCGGTTATGGACGGACTGCCATTGGGCTTCGTCGCCGCGGCGAGCATTTCCGGCTAAGGTTTTCCAGCTCGCGGAAGGTCAAGCGAATAAGCCGGAAAACAATGAAGTCAGCACTTGCTTTCCATAAACGAAACATGCAAATAATTCAAAAGGATAGCAGGATAAGTTTTCCGCCCATGCATAATTGTTTCGTCCCTAGATACTTAAGAATTTAAAGTTATATTACAAACCCTCGCTGGGGCCAAAATGATGCATTGTCTCTCCCGCAGGAATAAAAGTTTTCACCCCCCCTTGGCCGGAGAAGTCTTGCCCTCTGAGTCTTTCTTCTCGGGGTCTTCGGCCGGAGAAGACACGTCTTCATCACTTTCTTCTTCTTCAGAAGCAGCAGTGCTGGTCTTGGGTTCCTCTTGGGGAGCGTCCTTGGAGCTGGTCCAGGTGTATTGGGTCCCGGATTCCGCAGGTCGCGCCTTCGCGGCGAGCTCTTTCTGAAGTTCTTCTTCCAAGGGCTCGTCGGCGGGAAGAACGACCTTGTCGTAGAATTCATCATGCCGGATCCTGCGCGCGATACGGGTGTCGTAGCCGCTCACTGCATCCAGCAGCGCGCTGACATCCGCATCCGGAGGAACGCCCGTGGTCACTTGATCAAGATCAAGACCCGGATTATGTGCTAGGCACATGGTCAAGGCCATTGCAGCTGCGCCTCGGGCTGATGATGCTTGCAGATCCGTCACCAGCTCCGGCAGAACATCCATCTTTCCAACAAGCTTGCGAATGTTGCATGTGCGACTCCTCTTGATGGATAAGTTGTAGCATATCTTGCGGGAGGCGGAGATGAGATCTTTGCAATCGTCGCCTGCGAGTTGAAGAAGGTCGTCCCGGGGGAACAAATTCCGGCGCTGCTCCGGATATCCAAGCGGCTCTGCGTAAAGATAATCAGGATATAAGTATGCAGTTTGAGCGCAAAGTAAAAAGTCGGAGAAAACATTTGGGCAAGGTTTCAGTATCGTACCCAAGATGTTCTCGTTGAGCATGTCCCAGTGATGCTCCGCGGTCTCCATATATTTCCGGAGACCATTGAGCTCTTTCTGCTGCCTCTTGATGGTTTCGCTGTCAGCATTTTTCTTCAGCAACAGCTCGCCCTTTTCCCTGATATGTTCGGAGTTTTTCTCCGCCAGCTGCTTCTCGGCCTGCTCCCTCTTCAGTTCCGCCTCCTTTAATTTCGTTTCCAAATCTTGGTACGAGGAGCGCAGGTTCTCAAGTTCAGATGAGGCTGTAGCAAGGGAAGAGGATGCGCCTATAATAAACGTAAGTTAACAACAAAGTTCTAAGTCGGAATATGACTAGTGACGAAGAAGGCGGAAACCAACCTTGGGCGTCCGCCAGTTGCTTGGTCAGTTCCGCATTCTCATCCTTCAGAGTCCGGATATTTTCCGCCTGATTCAGAGTAACGCGGCGCTGAAGCGCAATGTTCTTGTGCAGCTCATAGTGCAGCGCCTGCTGTTCCTGTAAAACATAGACAGAGCAGGAGTAAAAATTCCGCCTGTAAAGTGGTTTTCTCCAAAGCATCATTGCCGGAACGTTTCCGCCATAATGCTTGGGGGCTACTGATCCAATTTAGTAATCTCCCGGAAGTAATCTTTCTCTAAGCATCTAAGCGCTAACTACTTTTTGAGTTTCCGCCTACATGCTTGGGGGCTACTGGGGAGTACCTTTTGCTTGCAAATGAGCTGGTCGAAGAACTGGCCGACGTTCTTCTTGAAGTCTTGGATTTCCGATGTCCTGGAGTCAGGTTTCCCCCAGGCGTTGTTCAGCATGGCGTTGAGCAGGTCTTGTTCAAGTTCCCACTTCTCCGCCTCGGACAGCTTGTTGAAAAACTTGGTGGCATACACCTTGGGGGTGGAAGTGGTGTCAGCCGGATCTCCAAAGTTCTTCGGAAAAACGACCATGTCGCCAGCGCCTCTCCAGCCTTCTCGGAAGAAGTGACTTCAGCCTCTCCTTGGCCTTGTGCTTCCGCGTCTTCTTGGGCAGGGCCCTTGGCCTTAGGATCTTCTCCGCCCGCATGCTCGCTGCTAACCGGAATTATTTCCGGTGGAGTATTTGCGGCAGGAGGGGGAGATGGATCAGCCTGAGGGGGAGATGGTTGAGGAGTTGGGTGGGAGGCACTCGGCGGAACTGGAGTAGAAGGACCAACAGCCGGAGATTTTTTCATATATTTCGTGATGGGCTCCTGGCTGGTGGTCCGTGTGGCAGTGGTATTCAGATTCCTGCAAACAAGTGAAAGGGTTTAGACCAAAGATATTTTTGCCAAGATAAAGTTGCATCATGTTCGGAAACTTACGGGGCGCCGGGGATGATGGGGCGCGTGCGCTGGCCAGCCGTTGAGAGCATCCTTAGGCGTGCACGCTCCGCTTTCCTTGAGTCTAGCGGAGGTGGTTTTGTCGTCTTGGGCTTCTTGGCGGAGGCCTCGCCGCTAGTTCCGGCTTCAGTGCCGGAAGCCTTGGCGCGGGGACGCTTTGTAGGTCGAGGGGCCGCCTTGCGGGGCGCCTGTTCCTCTTCCTCCTCGTCGTCTTCCGGAGCCTCCTCCGCCGCGTCGCCACTGACGGGGACACGAAGAATGGTGCGGAAGTTTTCCTCCGCCAAAGTGTTGAGCTGGAAGGAAATGAACAAGAGTTAGAGATAACATCAAAAAACTTGCGAAGTTTGAAGCAACGAAAAGAACAAAGCTTACCGGAGGACATTGGTCGTTCGTGTATATATCCTTGATCAGTTCCGGGACCTGTTGGCCCCTCGGAATCTTCACCAGCGTCTTGAACCTTCTCTTCAGAGAGTCAGCCGGAAGATCGTGGCGTGTAACCCGGAGAAGATCGTCCGCCCCGGTATAAGCGCACATCAGGCGCGCGTTGTAGCGTAGAGGCTGGATTCTCCGGGAGAACCAGCTAAGAGTGAGCTGGGCTCCGGTCAGTCCGTCGTGGACTAGCCAGGAGATTCTCCGCGCAGCCTTCTCCATAGGGGTCTGGGCGAGCGAAGGGACGAAGCTCCAGCTTGCAAGCTCTTCCGGAGGTTCGTTGACAAACTGGGGCAGACCTTCATGAACATCCGGAACTGAAGCATTCTTCTCATAGAACCATCCGGCGTTCTAGTACCGGACGGATTCGTGCGAGTCGTGAGGAGGGTACATGCGGTTAGGGCGGAGCATAAACGTCATGCTTCCGCAGTTCACCATTGCTTTGTCCTTGGTTTCCTTCTTCACCCGGAAAAGAATTGCCATAACTTGACATCTGGCGGATCCCAAGATGCCCTTCGCAGAGAGTCACGAAGTTGGACAGGAGGAGATATGAATTTGGGCAGATGTTGTGAGGCTGAAGCCCGTATGTGTTGAGGACGGAGAGAAAAAACTCCGAACAGGGAAGTGAGAGTCCGCGTTCCACCCAAGCCTTGGTCATAACAATTTCTCCGGCTTCTGGCTTGGGGACGTCGGAATCACGAGTGAAACTCCAATGTGTGGAGATCATGCCCTCGTTCTGGAGCTCTCTAAGCTCCACGTCGGTAGTTGCGCAAGGCCACCACTGACCCCGCTCTCCTTCGCGGATCCGGGCTTTGGACGCCCTCTTGATTTCCGCCTCTTGCACCTTTGCTGCCATCCGAGCTTGTCCCTCGAGTTCTTCTTGGAGCTCTTGGAGGGAAGGGATCCGGCTTGGAGCGGTGCTGGAAGATGCGGAAAAAGGTTGAGCTAGTCTAATGTCGGAAACATATGGTGGCAGGAATGATATGGGATCCGGGCATATGGGTTCTATTTGATTGGGATCCGGGCTGCTCGGAGAGCTACCAGTACAATGCGAAGAATCGAGTGGCATGCTTCCGGCAGCACCCATACAAAGTGTTTGAGAACCCGGATCACCTAAGTCTATCCTCTACACTAAGTCTAAGTCTATCTTCTACGAGGCCGGCGCACTTACCGCTAATGGCGCGGTGGCTCGACGGAGCTCCGGTGAAGATGGGGTCGCCGGACTTGAAGAAAACCGACCCGCGAGACCACGAATCGGCGGCGGAGGGAAATTCCCGTTCAACCGCAGGAATCTTGGCGCGAGCGGGGTCTTGGTTTGGCGGCGCGTGAAGCTCACCGTGGCGAAGATCGCCGGAATCGAGATCCGTCGGGCGGCGCGGCGCGAGGAGGAAGACGAAGTGTTGAGGAGAGGTGAAAGAATGAATTTTTACCGGGCCGCGGGGTATTTATAGGCCGCGCGCGGAGATTCGGGATCCGGATCCGACGGTGGAAACGGAACGGTTGCACCGTTGGATGGATGACACGTGTTTTAGGTCAAGTGCGGTAAAACGATGAGGAGGTAACTTAACCAAGCACTCCCGAAATTTCCGGCTAAAGATTCGCATCTGCGAAAATTTAGCGCGGGAAATGAGGAAGTTGTGCGCGGGAAAAGTGGACTTTCCGTTGTTGTGCATGATCTGAAGATGAAGGATTTCGGAGGAGTGAACCCGGAATCAAGTAAGAAGTTTTGAAGCTCTTCAAGATTCTCTTCGTTTCCGAGCTGTATGGAGTCGGAGGAATGATGAATCTCGGAGAACTTCGGGGGCTACTGTTGTGGGTATACTTTATGGGTATATCAACGGCATGGCCTAGATCCGGCAAGCCCGGGTGGCCCATAGTTGGTGGTGAGGCATGTGGCCCATCGGGCCCCAGTTGCTGTAGATCATGAAGGATGAAGTCCAGCCGGAACGAGAGCCGGATCCTAACCGACCTACGAAGGAGGCCGGATCCGTGAAGGCCCATGAAGTATCCGGATCCAGCGTGACCTAGAAGGAAGGCGGATCCTTGACGTACACGGCAAGGCTTTGTACCGTAGTTAGGCAACTTGTATTCCGGCTAGGACTCTCCATGTAAACCCTAGATCCGTGCGCCTTTATAAGCCGGATCCCGGGAGCCCTAGAGGGAGGACCACAACTCATTGTAACAACGAAGCGCCGATAATTCCGGACAAGCAGCGGTAGGCCCTGTCATCGTGCGGGTGTTCCGCTGGGTAACTCGCGTACCACCGTCCCGAGAGCACTCCGCCCTATGGCCCCTACTTCTTCTCCCCCTCGTGAGGATCCCTCCTCCGGGGTACCGTCGATTAGGCAACGACATCATGGCCTTCAATTAAACCCTCATCTTGTACTAGAGAATGAATACGCTTTTGCGACGGTCATTGGCGATCCCATGAAAATATTTCGTATTCGAATCTCTTTCAGAATGAATTGGTATTTTGAACACTGGTACCATTTCAACTCTTCTTCCCAACCTACTATTTGAGCATTAGTTTGAATTTTCAAATCCAATTCCATGCTCGATAGCGGTCTCACTTCAGCAAGCGCTTCTAACTCATCTTTGATATTCGATAGGCGAAGGTTCTCCTTTTTAAGAATACTAGCTGTATGACTCGCCTATCCAGAAAGGTGTTCGCGAACAGCTCGCATCTTTTTATTCCACCTTATAACCGAATTTTCGACATACACTGATCTTTCCCATACATTTTTAACCATCTCGTGAAAATCTTCGCGCTGTAACCATCCAACGATTAAAGAAAAGTAAGAAAAAAAAAGCAAATTTTTGATATCTTCAACTCTTTTCTTCTTCCAAAATTACATTGTTGCACTTTTCTGAAGTCAGCTGCGAACGTTGTTCCTTATCTCTCAATCGTATGTCTTATAACATTTTTTAGACAAAGTATGCCTTATAAGTTATAACTAGTAGTTGTTACTTACGCCTTATGAAACTTTACACATGCAAGGAATGGCCAAAGGCCCACACGGAGCCCATATGGCCCATAGGTTCTAGCCCACCGTGAAAATGCATAAAAATGGTTTTTTTTTTTTGAAACTTCTGCACAAAATACATCGAGTTTGATTTTTCTTCAAAAAAAGGCCTCTTTCCATGGCATCCGAGTTTAAGTAGATAGCATGATGTCTTTGCCTAGTTTAGAAGTCACACTGCTTGGCGCACACTACCTCAACCAAGGACGCCATGTTATCTCGCACGATGCCCCAGGCCCGTGCGTCATGGAAACATGCCATTTTTTCCTCAAGTTTTCAAAAGGAGCTATTTTGCCTATTTCCTGGCAGCGGTGCCTTCGTCTCAGCGGATGACGCCACGGTGGCCATGACACGATTACCGCTGTTTTTTCTTAAGCCAACAAGTAAAATTCAACCATCACGTGTTTTCCAAGAGATAGGGAGCAGGGATGGACGTTTTAGGTCCGCATGGACATTCTATACGCGGAGCCAAAGCGATGTTTGGATCCATGCGGCATGATTTGGTCAAGCGCCACGCCATTTCCACACTACTCTCTTGCCTAGTCTCTAGGACACTGCAGCGTTAAACAAGGACAGTACATGCAGACTGGGTTAGGACACACTGTTAGTACCGATCAGATGAGCAGAGACGGGCCGTCGCCGCATCAGCTATGGCTGGGAAACTTGGAATGAAACCGTTAATATATGAAGACGGTCCACGCAGACAAGGGCTTGGAGATAGACTGATGGAGTTAGGCCGCCTGCTTTTGGTCTCTTTTGGGTTCGTCTGATGATCGATGTGATGGCGCCCAGTCCGTTCGTGCATGGCTGCAGCATCGGCCGGGAGTGTGCTCGCTCCGAAGCTGCGCGCGCGTGCGTTCGGTGTGGTTTTACACCTGTGTCAAGTGAGGTGCTGCCCGCGCACGTACTTCCACGCTAAACACCACGGGCGCTTTTGGTAGCATGGGTTAGGGCACGTACAATAGGGTGACGTTAGCCTTCCTATGGAGGTGTCACGTCAGATTTTTGCTTAGTTGGAGGAGAGAGAATGAAGAGAGAGAAGATTGTCTTCCTTAGCTAAGAGATCATCTATTAGAAAATAAGGGAAGATATTTTCTCCATTGTACGACATGTTTTTCCTTAACAACATAATTTCCTACCAATTTTAATTGATTACCATTAATTGCTAAGAAAGGCTATAAGAGATAACACATTGTATGACTTATATCTATTGTCATCACTAGATGATGTGACGGTATAAGGGAAGGTGTGCCTTCTCTAACATTGCACATGTCATTAGGTTTCTACACCACTAATGCAGTGAGATAGGCGCTCCTACGCGTCGCGAACGGGCCACAGGTCAGATTCGGCCCAGTGTTTAGTCTCCTGTGTTGCATCGGCCCGAACAAAAGTGCAGGTTGTTTGGATACCTGCATAAAGTGTTCCATCTCTGTTCAGCAGATGTGTTTGGTTGCATTTTAGGCACTCAGGTTGTGCTTCTCCTCACCACATTTAAATATGGTGACATTACCATCACATAAGGGCACACAAGAGGTCAAACAAGATCATACACATAACACACAGATATATACACAACAAACATAGTATTTAGTACATAATCCTATCGTCAGATGGGTAAGACGCCTACTTAAACCTGGGGGCAGACTACCCAAATTCAAACGCAATGTTCAACAGCCTCTACAGGCCAACATTACAGTCATATATGCACAAAAGCAAGTGTTTAACTGCCCCCCGAAGGTCAGCACAACAACTAACGGTGAGCATCAGACAACACCAAAAACAGGGATCAAGCACATAACCTTAACGACGAGGATCAGCATAAGGGCCCTCGCGATGCTTCCTGCAGCTGAAGATGCTGGAGCACGAAGTCTCCTTCCTGAAGATGTCGACCTTGAAGCCCGACGTCCTTAGGGGTGAAGACGAGCGTGTCGTCGATGTGGAGGTCAAGCCTGGCGGCGAACTCGCTCCAGGACTTGATGAAGCCGACGCGCTCGGCCCTCCACTGGAGCTGCACCTTCCACACGCAGCGCTCGTTCATGTACAAAGCCACCTTCACCGGCGGGCCATTGTTATTCGGCTTGTACTTCATGATTAGGTGTTGCTCCATGTAGGACGGCACGACGAAGGCACGGAGGTCCGGGCTCTTCAGCTGCACGAAAAACGCCTGCACCTTCTGTCTGGGACCGTGCCCCAGGTCTGCGCGTTCTCTTGTGAGCTCGCTCGCAAATGTACTGTTCGTTTGATCGAGCCACCACCCATCGGTAGCTAGTGGAGTGCCAATGGTAACATTGTCAGCATATATACCTAAGTTCAGTTCGTTCAGCAATAGCAGAAAACTATGTTAGTGCAAGCTCAGATGAGCTCAGCTCATACGATACGTCAACGTCAGTCAAAGAATACCAGACCCGCGAAAATCAGATATTTTCCTGTATCAGAATTCCGAAACTGAACTATGTTGATCGGAAGATCTGAATTCAAGAATACATATATCGATCTTAAACAAGCACTAGAATATTTGCCGGGTGTACAGCATAGTTGTGACGGTTGCATATACCGTTGCAGGCTGCAGCATGTCCACAACCACGCGAGTGTGACTCGCGTGGCAAAAAACGCTTTTCCGATTAGCTAGCGTAACTACTAGTGTACAGAGCTTCCGTGCTCATGGTCATCAGGTCCATAGCTGTCGCCGGGCCTCTTCCCACGCCGCTGAGTCGAGATCATCTGAGTCCGTGCAGAGCGACGGGTACACCGCGCCGCCGACGTCGGCGCCGAAGCCGTCCACCTGATCGACCAGTGGCGGCGGCGGGTGCTGGGAGGCAAACTCGACGCAGACGAGGGCGAGCAGGTTGGCGTGCTGCGCCTGGACGCTGTGGAGATCGGCCTGCGCCCGCGCCAGCTGCACCTTGAGCTCGTTGGCCTCCTTCTGCAGCCGGCACACCGCGCCCGCGCATCCGTACACCGGGTCACGCAGCCGCGCCTCCGCCTCGTACACCATGCTGCTCACCGCGTCCGCCCTTGAATGCTCCGGCAGATCCTGGAGGAGTTTGATGATGTTGCTGGCGCCGAAGACGCGGTGGGCGGTGGTGAACTTGGCGGGCTCGGTCGGGGGGAAGTAGGGCGCCAGCATGCAGCCGTCGGCGCAGCGGCGCCGGAGGACCTTGCACGCCGCGCAGGGGCTGAGCACCACCGTCGGCGACGACGGCACGTTGCCCGCAAAGGGGAATACTGCAGGGGGCGGCGAGCCTTCAGACGACACCTGCGATGGCGGCGACACGGGGCGCCCGTAGTAAGGCTGCGCCGCGGCGGTGTTCGTGGCATCGTTGCTGTACTCCATGGCGTCTCTAACAAGGAGAGCGAGACTCCGGGGAGATCAATGTGTACTTGTGGTAGTGAGCTTCCAGACTGAGACGGAGCGTATGTATCGGTTTATATAGAGAACGTGCGCGCGTTCCTGGAGTTGGAGTTGTGCTCTTCTATGCGAGCGAGAGCAAAATGTCTTCGTACGTGGAAGGTAGAAAAACGAGTGCGTTCGTACTTCGTAGTCGACACTCGACAGCAAATAGGTTGCAATCGTCTGGTACGTACGTATATTACCAGACCAGTCTCGTGCTTGATAGGACAAGTTTGGCAGGTTTTTTGGATGGCTAGGTGCCTAAGTAATCAGACATGCTGCTTAATAAATCCGTCCATTGTCGGGCAATGGGTACCCATGAGACCCACGTACCCGTCGGGTAAAAACCAATAGAAGTGCGGGTATGGAACAAAATATTACCCATGGGTTCGTAAATGATAAAATATCATACCCATCGGGTAGGGTGGGTACGGATATGGGATCGTATAACACATACCCACGTACAGTGGCGGAGCCAGGACATTAATGTTTGTAGTCATTTTAAAATTGTGTAGTCAAATATACCTATTTATATGATTTTTTTGTAATTTTTCACATAATCTATACCTATGTTCTAAAAAACTGTGTAGTCAAATGACTACACAGCTCCAACGTGGCTCCGCCACTGCCCACGTACCCATGTACCCATCTAAATTTGATAATTAGGCCGCTGTAATATTCTAAATTACTTAATTTTCACTAATCACGCCTTCACGTTGAACCTCATGCTTTCTGGTATCACAATTTCTGGTAGGCTAGGAGGATTAGTTCTCTATTTAGGATTGCTTCACCTCATGTCATACTTTCCAATCAATTTTATGTGTTGTAAGCGCAGGTATTTTTACCCGCGGGTATGGGACAAACTTGTACCCGTTGACGGTTATAGGTACGGGTATGGGATGGCTCTACCCGTACCCATGTAGGAATTCGTCATAAACAGGAGCGAGTGGAATTGGTCAGACTTCGGAGCATACCATAGAAATGTGCTTAACTAACTACTAGTACTCCCTCTGTTGCATAATTTTTGACGTAGCTTTACTTTAAATTTAAAATAAAACCACGACAAAAACTACGGAATTGAGAGAGCAGCTAGTTCTAAGTGTAACATTAAGGTTTTTGTTCACCAATTTTTTAAACAAGACATTTTATTTATTAAGAAGAGTAAGAATTACCCAATTAATTGAGTAAAAGGGGCAAAATGCATCATAGACCCTCCAACACTACCATCATGGAACAAGACAACATGCATGGCTCCACCGACCAACCTATATACCAATAAAGACACCACACCCCCTAACAAGAAGAAACTAGTCGAGATTGCTGCAAGCGCCATCATTGTCACCATCCATCCGAACTAGCAACCCTAACTTCATAGTAGAACGCCCACAAATCCACCCTACAACAATTGCGTGGAGCACAGGACAATCGATGACGATCTTCACGAGAGAAATATGTTTGGCTTGCATGAACTGGGTACTCCACAAATTAAGGACCATCGCCTATCATCGCCACCGCAGCTCCGACTTCATAGTAGACCACCCACAAATCCACCCTGCAAGGAATGCATGGATCCCATGATGGTCCAACCCAATAATAGAGAACTTTGACTCTAACCATGTGCTTTGTCAGAGAAATATGTATGGCTTGCGTCAACCGAATCCTCCACAAAGGACCATCGGTTGCTTATCATCGTCACCACATCTCGGATCACAACAATGAATGGAAGCACAAAAGAATCCATCAAACACGCTAAAAACTGACTACCAAAGCACAAGCCTTGGCCCAAACTCTGTTGGACGATATCATCATTGCTAAATTGGATGCAACACCTAGGAGTGGGAGAGTTCACATGACAACAAGCCATCCTTCACTGGTCCCTAGTCCTAGTAGTCTATGAGAGGATGGTGCCAAGAAGAGTAAAGGTAAAACAATGCCCCCATCACTCATTCTTTTATATGGGGTTTCCCTCCGGAGTCAAGGCCGCGAAAGAAACAGGGGACCAAAACCTACAACGATGTTTTCAAGAAAGTACATAAAACACCGATTCCGACCAAGGTCAAATGTGGATTTATCCTAGAAATGCACAACCTCCTTCTCCTCGAGTCCTGTTGGTAGCTAGTGGTCTCGAAACCACCAGATCTAGGACATGTTCACCTTTTGAAGACCATCACACACTACCAACACCCACGTTCAGGTCCAGCACACCATCGGAGCATTGGGAAACATATAGATCTTGTCGAGCCCATGCAAAATTGTCCTCCACGGGAGCACTTGCCTACAAGCAGCCTCATCAATGTCACCATGAGTCATGAAGGCTACTAACCACCCCCAACCGCGCTGACGGAAACGCACAGTGGATGGTCTTGGGCCGGTTGCCCTAGGCTCCAAGCACTATCACCTTAACAAAGGGTGTGTAGTACCTCACCACCTTCGTTTGGATGCACGTGACGGTCCTCTTCTTGCGGCTAGTGTTTAGATCCACGATAATGGGAATAGAATACCAAGCTAATGATACAGGGACAAAAGTTGGAGTACATATCAAAGAAGCACACATATTGGAATTAGTGTTTTAGAAGACACAACTTGGGGGTGGAGGTGGGGCGGGGGAGGAGGGGTTGCACCCAACCAAAACCATTTCCGTGAACGTTACATCCCATTCAAATCATTTGACTGAAGTTTGGGGCCCACCGTCAAACTCGTGTCAAAATGTGTGGGAGGATGTTGCAACGCCACTCCCTAACTTAGACAGTGGTCCAACACGACAAGTTCCGTTCGAACCAGAGCAACAACCAACACACATACATAGGAGTGTGGCATTGAGTGATGGCACATCATATGGTAGGACTGGGCGGGTGTGGTTGGTGTCGGCGGGGAAGAGGATGGACATCCCCAAGCATTCACAACTTTGGGAAAGGCTCCGATTGACGTCTGAGGACGGCTGAGTGTAGAGGGTTGGATTGGGCGTGTGGCTTCGGTTAACATCGTGAAACCTCACAAGATAGTGTAATGATATCACAACGACATAGTTAAAACGAGATGCAACCTTTATTGCTAAGGTGCAACACCACTAGACCCTAGGGCGATAACTTGGCACACTTGGTCGAAGTTGGTCACGTTCCACCCACATCCAGGACAATGAGTGACGAGACATTGCTCATGGGTCTTTGATACGTCCAATTTGCATCACTATTTTATATCATAATTTGCTATTATTCATTGATGTATTTCATATTTGGAGATGATACTTATGTTATTTCATCTATTTTGCATGTTTCATGATTATTTGGGGATCGCGCACCGGAGCCAGGATTCTGCTGGAAAAAGCACCGTCAGATTGCAATATTTCGGAAGATCAACAGTTGACGGAAATTATATGAAAAATCCTATTTTTCCGATGACGAAGGGAGCCGGAAGGGGAGCTGAGGAGGGCCATGGGCCCCCTCACAGGCCGGTGCGGGCCTGCCTGGCCGCGCCGCCGCTGTGAGGAGGGGGCCCACAGCCCCTCTCGCCTCCCTTCGCGCACGCCTTTGTCCCGAAAACCTAAGCTCCAGTGCGTCGCGAAGAGCCACAGCCGCCTCGCGGGGCGGAGAACACCGAGAGAAAAGAGCTCTCCGGCGGTGAGATCTGCGGGAAATTCCTCCCGGAGGGGGAAATCGACGCCATCGTCACCGTCATCGAGCTGGACATCATCTCCATCACCATCACCATCATCTTCATCATCATCACCGCCGTCTCCACCGCTGCACACCGTCACCGCTGTAACAATTTGGGTTTGATCTTGATTGTTCAATAGGGGAAACTCTCCCGGTGTTGATTTCTACTTGTTATTGATGCTATTGAGTGAAACCGTTGAACCAAGGTTTATGTTCAGATTGTTATTCATTATTATATCACCTCTGATCATGTTCCATATGATGTCTCGTGAGTAGTTCGTTTAGTTCTTGAGGACATGGGTGAAGTCTAAATGTTAGTAGTGAAGTATGGTTGAGTAATATTCAATGTTATGATATTTAAGTTGTGGTGTTATTCTTCTAGTGGTGTCGTGTGAACGTCGACTACACGACACTTCACCTTTATGGGCCTAGGGGAATGCATCTTATACTCGTTTGCCAATTGCGGGGTTGCCGGAGTGACGAAACCTGAGCCCCCGTTGGTATATCGATGCGGGAGGGATCAGGATCTCGAGTTTAAGGCGTGGTTAGATTTATCTTAATTACTTTCTTGTAGTTGCGGATGCTTGCAAGGGGTATAATCACAAGTATGTATTAGTCCTAGGAAGGGCGGTACATTAGCATAGGTTCACCCACACAACACTTATCAAAACAATGAAGATTAATTAGCCGTATGTAGCGAAAGCACTAGACTAAAATCCCGTGTGTCCTCGAGAACGTTTGGTTAATATAAGTAAACAAACCGGCTTGTCCTTTGTGCTAAAAAGGATTGGGCCACTCGCTGCAATTATTACTCTCGCACTTTACTTACTCGTACTTTATTCATCCGTTACATCAAAACCCCCGAATACTTGTCTGTGAGCATTTACAGTGAATCCTTCATCGAAACTGCTTGTCAACACCTTCTGCTCCTCGTTGGGATCGACATTCTTACTTATCGAAGATACTCGATACACCCCCTATACTTGTGGGTCATCAAGACTATTTTCTGGCGCCGTTGCCGGGGAGTGAAGCGCTATTGGTAAGTGAAATTGGTAAGGGAAATTTCTACTGTTTGTGCTGATTTTATTTCTGCCTGCTTCTATAATTCATTATGGAGAGATCTTCTCTTGAGTGTTTATTTGGGAAATCTACTACTACTGCAAAGGTAGTGGATGAGGCGCCAGGTAAGGAAGAAATACCATACAAAATACCTATGAAAATTATTGAACGTGTAGTGGATAACCGTTATACAGGGGATGGAACTGTCCACCCTGGAGATCATTTACTGTTCTTACATGAATTATGCGGTTTATTCAAGTGTGCAGGTATTGCTATGGATGAAGTGAGGAAGAAACTATTCTCTATATCGCTGTCTGGTAAAGCGGCGCATTGGTATAAATTACTGGATAATGGGGATTCTCTTGAATGGAATGATATTGTGCCCCGGTTTTATTCTAAGTTCTATCCTCCAAGTGAGATTCACAAAGATCGGAATCGCATATATAATTTTTGGCCTCATGAAGGAGAAAGTATTGCCCAAGCGTGGGGGAGATTGAAGTCTTTAATGCTCAAATGCCCCATTCATGAGCTTCCTGGTAATATTATTATTGATAATTTCTATGCAAGACTTTCTTTTCAAGACAAGACCTTGCTGGATACTTCTTGTTCGGATCATTTACACGCAACAAGGAAGAGTTTAAAAGGGACCTTCTTAATCGGATCCAAGAAAATACTGAAGGATGGGAGAACGACAAGGATAGAGAATCGGTATAAATTATGATTATAAATGCATTGAAGCTTTTATGGATACTGATAAATTTCGTAATATGAGTGCTACTTATGGTCTTGATTCTCAAGTTGTTGCAAATCTTTATAAAGCTTTTGCTTCTCATTATGAATTGCCTAAGAAGAACTTTGATAAGTATCATGAACCGTATAAAGATAAAATTGATTCATCTATAAATAAATGTGTTGTAGTTGAAACTGTTGATCATGTTATTCCTGAAGCTTATATTGAAAAACTCCTTTCCCTGCTAAAATGAAGGAGTACTCTGTTATAAATAGTGCGGTTCATAAAAGTGAAAAGAAACCTATAGAACCTGAAGAACAAATAAAAGTTGAACCTGCTGTTGCAATTATTAAAGATCTTGTGACTGAAAATGTAGAGGATGGTCATATTATTTTCTGTGAAGATGCCTCTAATATTGTTTCGCATCCTAATAAGTCTAGGAAAGCTAGTGTTCCTATGCTATCTGTTAGAATTGGTGATCATTGTTATTATGGTTTATGTGATATTGGTGCAAGTATTAGTGCTATTCCTTATGAGCTTTACACGGAGATTATGCACGAAATTGGTTCTTGTGAACTTGAAGATATTGATGTGGTTATTCGTGGCTAATAGAGAAACT
Source organism: Lolium multiflorum (assembly GCA_030979885.1). Lineage (NCBI taxonomy): Eukaryota > Viridiplantae > Streptophyta > Magnoliopsida > Poales > Poaceae > Lolium > Lolium multiflorum. The sequence continues at coordinate 329,915,011 of CM061750.1, forward strand.
ATCTCTCCAATTGGTATTGTTCGAGATGTGGAAGTTCTATGTGGTAAGATTAAATATCCTGCTGACTTTTTGGTACTTGGTTCTGCTGCTAGTAAATATTGTCCTATCATTTTTGGTAGACCTTTTCTAAATACTTGTGGAGCTATTATAGATTGCAAGAAAGAGAAAATTTTGACTAAATTTGCTGGTGAATCTTATGAGTTTAACTTCTCTAAATTTACCAAAACTCCTTATAAAATTGATTCGCCTAATAGTGATTTTAAAGTTGAACAGTGTGCATCCATTGCTCTTGCTCCTAGTAATCCTTTGCAGCAACATTTGGAGAATAGTGAGAGTGAAGTTTTTAGGGAAGAAAGAGATGAGCTTGATGAAATTTTCCTTCGTCAACCTATTCTTAAGCATGATTTACCGGTGGAAGATCTGGGTACAACACCACCACCAAAGGAAGATCTTGTCTTTGATTTAAAACCATTGCATAATCTTAAATATGCTCATATTGATGATAAGAAAATATATCCTGTTATTATTAGTTCTAAGCTTTCAGAGTTTGAAGAAGAAAGGTTATTGGAAATACTGAAGAAACACCGAGGTGCTATTGGCTACACTCTTGATGACTTGAAGGGGATTTCTCCCTCTATTTGCCAACACGCCATTAATATGGAAGATGATGCGAAGCTTGTTGTTGAACCTCAGCATCGTCTAATTCCTAAGATGAAGGATGTGGTAAGAAATGAGGTATTAAGACTCCTTGAAGCTGGTATTATATATCCTATTGCTGATAGTAGATGGGTTAGTCCTATGCATTGTGTTCCTAAGAAAGGAGGAATGACTATTGTGCCTAATGATAATGATGAGCTCATCCCTCAAAGAGTAGTTGTAGGGTATAGAATGTGCATTGATTATCAAAAAGTTAATAAGGTTACTAAGAAAGATCATTACCCTTTGCCATTTATTGATCAAATGTTAGAAAGGTTGTCTAAAAATACTCATTTTTGCTTTCTTGATGGTTATTCTGGGTTTTCACAAATTGCTGTTAAAACTAAAGATCAAGAGAAAACCACTTTCACTTGTCCCTATGGAACTTATGCTTATAGGTGTATGCCTTTTGGTTTATGTAATGCTCCTGCTACTTTTCAAAGATGCATGTCTGCTATTTTTCATGGCTTTTGCGAGAGTATTGTAGAGGTATTCATGGATGATTTTTGTGTCTATGGGAATTCTTTTGATAATTGCTTGCGAAACCTTGATAAAGTTTTGCAGAGATGTGAAGAAACTAACCTTGTTCTTAATTGGGAGAAATGCCACTTTATGGTTAATGAAGGAATTGTATTGGGACATAAAATTTCCGAGAGAGGTATTGAAGTTGATAGAGCTAAAGTTGAAGCAATTGAGAAGATGCCCTATCCTAGGGATGTTAAAGGTATTCGTAGTGTTCTTGGTCATGCTGGGTTTTGTAGGAGGTTTATTAAAGACTTCTCCAAGATTTCAAAGCCTCTTACTAATCTTATTCAAAAAGATGTACCTTTTGTTTTTGATGATGATTGTAAGGAAGCTTTTAAAACTCTAAAGAAAGCCTTAACAACTGCTCCTATAGTTGAACCTCCTGATTGGAACTTACCATTTGAAATTATGTGCGATGCTAGTGATTTTGTAGGCTGTTCTTGGACAGAGTAGATAAAAAACTGAATGTTATTCATTATGCTAGTAAAACTCTTGATGCTGCTCAAAGAAATTATGCTACAACTGAAAAAGAATTGTTAGCTGTAGTTTTTTCTTGTGATAAGTTTAGATCTTATATTGTTGATTCAAAAGTTACAATTCATACTGATCATGCTGCAATTAGATATCTTATGACAAAGAAAGATGCTAAACCGAGACTTATTAGATGGGTACTTCTTTTGCAAGAATTTGATTTACATATTGTAGATAGGAAAGGTGCTGATAATCCTGTTGCTAATAATTTGTCTAGATTGGAAAATATTGCTTATGATCCTGTTCCTGTTAATGATAGTTTTCCAAATGAACAATTGGCTATAATAAAGGTGAGCTCGCGAGACAGTCCTTGGTATGCTGATTATGCTAACTTTATTGTTTCCAAGTACTTGCCTCCAACCTTTTCAGCTCAGCAAAGGAGGAAATTCTTTTATGACTTGAGGCATTATTTTTGGGATGACCCACACTTATATAAAGAAGGAGTGGATTATGCGAAGGTGTGTTCCCGAATATGAACAGCAAGAGATATTGAGTAAATGTCATGGTAGTGCTTATGGAGGACATCACGCCGGAGATAGAACCGCGCAAAAAGTTTTACAATCAGGTTTTTATTGGCCAACTCTCTTCAAAGATGCAAGGAAGTTTATTTTATCTTGTGATGAATGTCAAAGGGTTGGTAATATCTCCAGATGCAATGAAATGCCTATGAATTATACTCTTGTTATTGAACCGTTTGATTGTTGGGGATTTGACTTCATGGGACCTTTTCCCTCTTCAGAAGGTAACACTCATATACTTGTTGTTGTTGATTATGTTACTAAATGGGTGGAAGCCATACCTACAAAAAGTGCTGATGGTGAGACCTCTTTAAGAATGCTTTTAGACATTATTTTTCCTAGATTTGGAGTGCCTAGATATATTATGACAGATGGAGGTTCTCATTTTATTCATGGTGGTTTTAGAAAGACTCTTGCTAAATATGGTATTAATCATAGAATTGCTTCCGCTTATCATCCTCAAACTAGTGGGCAAGTAGAACTATCAAATAGAGAAATTAAATCTATCTTGCAAAAGACTGTTAATAAAACTAGAAAGAATTGGGCTAGTAAATTGAAGGAAGCATTATGGGCTTATAGAACTGCTTATAAAAACCCCATGGGAATGTAACCTTATAAAATGGTTTATGGAAAAGCTTGTCATTTACCTTTAGAACTAGAGCACAAATCTTATTGGGCTGTTAGAGAACTAAATAAAGATCCTAAACTAGCCGGTAATAAGAGGTTGCTGCAATTAAGTTCTCTAGATGAATGGAGAAGTGAAGCTTATGAAAATGCTAAACTCTTTAAAGAGAAAGTTAAGAAATGGCATGATAGAAGGATTATCAAAAGAGAGTTTAATATTGGGGATAAAGTCCTATTGTATCGGTCTCGTCTCAGATTCTTTGCAGGGAAATTACTCTCGAAATAGGAAGGACCATATGTTGTTGAGGAGGTGTATCGTTCAGGAGCAATTAAAATTAGTTCTCTCCAAGGCAATGCCACGCAAGTGGTGAATGGACAAAGACTCAAGCATTATATCTCAGTGATTCTTATAATGTAGATGTTGATGTTATTCGAGTGGAAACCGGAGGCTTTCATCAAAGGTCAAATTGACAGTCCAGAACGACTTTGAATAGGTAACAGTCTGGTAATAAAAAGTCCGCGTTTACTTTCCGAACAATGTTTTTGCTGTTTTGGAAAATATGAAAAATTACGAGATCAAACGGAGTGGAGGAGACGCACGAGGGCGTGCCCCCACAGGCCGGCGGGCCGCGCCGCCCTATGAGGACACCGCCTCGTCGCCCCTCTCCGACTCTGGTTCGACCTGGTACTTTCCGTTTGTTGTGAAAAATTTTGCTATATAATCCCCGGACCGGAGGTCCGTATATCGTTTTCTCGACGTGTTTTGTTTCGTTGTTTCTGCCAGGATCTATTTTCAATCTAGGAGCACCATGGCCTTCAACAACAAGGGCGAAGGGCTTTCGAAGGAGGAAGTGAAAAGGGTGTCGTCAAAACAAGAGCAACAAGCTGTTGGGAGTAAGAAAATCTTGGTGGGATCTGTTGACACTCGACGTTCTTTCTCTCATAACTTGCAGGGACCCTTACCACCTGCCCTTGGCCTCGACTCTTTCCCTGTGCTGGAAGAAGCTCTACGGACTACCGATGAGTTTTGTGGTCAATACCGGGCTCTAAGAAGAGAAGTGGAGATACTCCAGGAGGAGAATTACCGACTCCGTAGAATGCTGGAATATTACTCGATACCCATCACAAGGTCGCCACCGCCAACTTCAGATAACAATGAATCTCTTCGAGTCTTAGTGCAGAATTGCCAAGCTGAGAAACTGAAGCTGAAGGAGATCTGTAAGAAGCGCGGGAGGAATTCATCACCGCCACCGCCAAAGGAGTAATTCATCATCGGTATTGGCATCCCCTTGGTTTGTTCCAAGCTTGGGGGAGTGCCGCGGTATCACATCATCACTACCTTTTACTTTTTACTATCAAGTAGTGTCATATCATGAGTAGGGAAGTTATCATATAAGATGGGTTGCAGTGTGGAAGTATCTCTCCTTTAGTTGGTTGTCTATGTATCCCTTGGTGTGAGTTATCGTTATGAAATATTAATGAGAAGTCTTATCATTTACATATTGCACACCTTATTTTAGTCTGCAATTTCTATTATATGATTGATCTTGATTTTAGTATTGGTACCACTTTGGGAGCATTGAGTAAATCTATTTGGTTTTGGCAAACTTAGCATTGGTCAATAGCAACAACACCTTGAGGTTTAAGTAGAAAAGAGAAATATACATATAGTTGTTTCATTGTCTTCCTTTCTTGTTAGCTCATAGCTTATTATTCTGAAGTTAAAATTGTTTGTGCTTGCAAGAAAGATGCATGATTATGTCTATCACATGTATATTTGTTTGTTTCCCTCAACTCTTATGCTTGCTAATTAACCTTGCTATCCAAAGACCTGTACTGAGAGGGAATGCTTCTCGTGCATCCAAACCTGAACCCAAACTTATGCCATTTGTGTCCACCATATCTACCTACTGCATGGTATTTTCTGCCATTCCAAGTAAATACTTCATGTGCTACCTTTAAACAATTCAAAATTTATTACTTCTTATTTGTGTCAATGTTTTATAGCTCATGAGGAAGTATGTGGTGTTTTATCTTTCAATCTTGTTAGGCTTCCACTAATGGACTAGTGGCTTCATCCACTTATCCTATAATTTTGCAAAAAGAGCTGGCACGGGGTTCCCAGCCCCAATTAATTAACTTTCATTAATAATTCTCTTCACATGTTTTGCCTGATTCATCGGTAAGCAACTTAATTTTGCAATAGACACTCCTCCATGGTATGAGATTGTTGGAAGGCACCCGAGGATTCGGTTAGCCATGGCTTGTGTAAGCAAAGGTTGGGGGAGTGTCATCCTTAAATAAACTAAAGTACATGTGTAAACAAAAGAGAAGAGGGATGATCTGCCTTGCTGGTGGAGATAACGTCCTTCATGGGAGCCGCTCTTTGGAGGTCTGTTTGGCAAGGGGGTTAGAGTACCCGCTACCAGTTGTTGACAACAACAAACACCTCTCAAAACTTTACTTTTATTCTCTTTATATGATTTCAAAACTGAAAAAGCTCTAGCACATGATTTAATCCCTGCTTCCCTCTGCGAAGGGCCTGTCTTTTACCTTATGTTGAGTCAGTAAACCTATTTCCCTCCATCTCATGCAAGCATTTGAGTTGTTGTGATCAAACCATTATATTGTGATTTGCTTCATCATGTCTTTTATTCTTCCTTGTTTAGTACAAGTTTTATCTGAATGAATATAGTTTTGCAAGTTGTCAATGATCATTATGATTGAGTATGCAAGTTTACCATAAGCTTTAATATGAAAGCGCTGCTCAATAGATAAGTATAGTTTGTTAATTGTTCTCTGACCAAGAACGAAGTTTGCCATCACCAACTATGATTTCTTATGCACCTTTATTTGTGATTACCTTATACTTGTTTCAAGGTGAATTATATGAGGAAGTTGTTTACTAGAATGTCTTGTGTGAATGAATATGATGCTTCTTGTCCGTATTTTATTTATCGACTCTTCACTCCATAAACATGTGGTCCTGTTTACCGAGTTCAGTTTCGCTTGGGGACAAGCGAAGTCTAAGCTTGGGGGAGTTGATACGTCCAATTTGCATCACTATTTTATATCATAATTTGCTGTTATTCATTGATATATTTCATATTTGGAGATGATACTTATGTTATTTCATCTATTTTGCATGTTTCATGATTATTTGGGGATCGCGCACCGGAGCCAGGATTCTGCTGGAAAAAGCACCGTCAGTTGCAATATTTCGGAAGATCAACGGTGACGGAAATTATATGAAAAATCCTATTTTTCAGATGACGAAGGGAGAAGGAGGAGCTGAGGAGGGCCGCCATGGGCCCCCTCACAGGCCGGCGCGGGCCCTGCCTGGCCGCGCCGCCCTGTGAGGAGGGGCCCACAGCCCCCTCTCGCCTCCTTTTCTTCGCGCACGCCTTCGTCCCGAAAGCCTAAGCTCCGGGTACGTCGCGAAGAGCCACGGCCGCCTCTGCGGGGCGGAGAACACGAGAGAGAAAGAGCTCTCCGTGAGCTGAGATCTGCCGGGGAATTCCCTCCCGGAGGGAAATCAGCCATCGTCACCGTCATCGAGCTGGACATCATCTCCATCACCATCACCATCATCTTCATCATCATCACCACCGTCTCCACCGCTGCACACCGTCACCGCTGTAACAATTTGGGTTTGATCTTGATTGTTGGATAGGGGAAACTCTCCCGGTGTTGATTTCTACTTGTTATTGATGCTATTGAGTGAAACCGTTGAACCAAGGTTTATGTTCAGATTGTTATTCATTATCATATCACCTCTGATCATGTTCCATATGATGTCTCGTGAGTAGTTCGCTTAGTTCTTGAGGACATGGGTGAAGTCTAAATGTTAGTAGTGAAGTATGGTTAAGTAATATTCAATGTTATGATATTTAAGTTGTGGTGTTATTCTTCTAGTGGTGTCGTGTGAACGTCGACTACACGACACTTCACCTTTATGGGCCTAGGGGAATGCATCTTGTACTCGTTTGCCAATTGCGGGGTTGCCGGAGTGACAGAAACCTGAGCCCCCGTTGGTATATCGATGCAGGAGGGATCGCAGGATCTCAGAGTTTAAGGCTGTGGTTAGATTTATCTTAATTACTTTCTTGTAGTTGCGGATGCTTGCAAGGGGTATAATCACAAATATGTATTAGTCCTAGGAAGGGCGGTACATTAGCATAGGTTCACCCACATAACACTTATCAAAACAATGAAGATTAATTAGCCGTATGTAGCGAAAGCACTAGACTAAAATCTCGTGTGTCCTCGAGAACGTTTGGTTAATATAAGTAAACAAACCGGCTTGTCCTTTGTGCTAAAAAGGATTGGGCCACTCGCTGCAATTATCTCTCACTTTACTTACTTGTACTTTATTCATATGTTACATCAAAACCCCCTGAATACTTGTCTGTGAGCATTTACAGTAAATCCTTCATCGAAACTGCTTGTCAACACCTTCTGCTCCTCGTTGGGATCGACATTCTTACTTATCGAAGATACTGCAATACACCCCATATACTTGTGGGTCATCAGTCTTGTTGCCACCGGCGCTTTTATGGGTAGGGCCCAAGATAGAGTGGGTCCAAGGTCAGATTCATGATCAACAGAGCCAAGCCGTATGATTTAGGTGAGTTATGACCGGTCCTATTATCTACGGTTCATCAAAAATATTTCAAAGTTGCTATTTTCTAAAACCCTCACCCAATAGTTGTGTTCCTTTTATATTTAATGTAAAAGTCTCGATGTATCAACCATCATCCATGCATGTTTGCTGTAGATTTATAAAAAACCTATCTTCCAGAATATAAGACGTTTGTATAAACTCCTAAAACATCTTATATTTAGGATCAAAGAGAGTACCAGTTTGTCCATTCATTTATTGGTCTGTCAAATGAAACATATTTTTCTTTTTTTGCGAAACACAGTCGCTCAAAAAAAACTCCTAAAATATCTTATATTTAGGATCAGAGAAAGTATCAGTTTGTCCATTCATTTATTGGATATTTTTCTTTTTTTGCGGAACACAATCGCTCACAAATATGTGCTTACAGTCGGGAAATGCACTTTGGCTCATAGGAGCATATGCTCCCATTATGTGAATCCACGTTTTAAAGTATTAAAAAATTCTAAACTAAATTTTTACATGTACATCTAGACATTTTATGTTGGTACACAAGTTTTCAAAAGAAAAAACATTTTTCTGTGGCTCATGTAAAAAAGACAAATTTTAATACTGTAACACTACTACGTACAGGACATTTTTTTGTCTTTTTTGTACACACCACAGAAAATGTTATTTTTCCACGAAAACTTGTGAACGAACATAGGATGTCACAATGTATAAGAAAAATTTTATGTCAGATTTTTTTTGACATTTCTAAAATTGTTTTTTATTATTTTCTATAATGGGTGCATATGCACGCGTGTGCCAAAATGCCACCTCCCTTACAGTCACCCTATGAACACGCACACCCTACCCCTAAGAGAGTTTGAGTTTAAAAAATTGATCCGGTGAATTCTAAAATTGACGAAGTCACTGCAGACACCTCGATCGACTGCTATGTCGCCTCTCACTAGAGAATATTTTGCCTTCTATGAGTCATCAAAGTGACTTAGGATGCCATTAGCCTCCTAACCATCCAAACCACATGCTGATTATCAACGAAACATGCTTTGCATTCCTTTTTGCTCATATAGCAGGTTATGCCGTTATGGGGCTTGCATGCTTGGTTATATCCTTTAGAGCATGTCTAGTAGAGCCCCTAAACCCCTAAATCTGTAAAAATAACCGCTTTTTTACAGTTTTTGACGAAAAAATCGCAAAGACTAGAGCCCCTAAAACTGTAAAACTGTAAAAAAATTCCCAGGTCGGACCTGGGAATCCCTTCTTGGCCTGTAGAAACGAGGGTTGGGCAATCCAACCCGTCCCCGACCTGTAGTCGTCTCGGACACGCGCGGGAGGGAACTTCAGCTCGTTCCCCTCTTCCTCCCTCTTCCTCCCCCGATCCCGCCGCCGCCGCCGCCCTCCCGCCCCGCCGCGCCCCGCCTCCGCCGCGCCCGGCCTCCTCCGCCCCGCCTCCGCCGCGCCCCGCCTCCTCCGCCGCGCCGCCCCGCCTCCTCGCTCGGCCTCCTCCGCTCGGCCCCCGCCTCGCCGCGCCCCGCTCCCCCGCCCTCCTCCCGCCCGCCCTCCTCCCCCGCCCCCCCCGCCCCCGCCCTCCTCCCGCCCGGCCCCGCCGCGCCCCGGCCTCCTCCGCCTGCCCCGCCGCGCCCCGGCCTCCTCCGCCCGGCCCGCGCCTCCGCCTCCTCCGCCCGCTCCTCCCGCCTCCTCCATCGCGGTCAAGGTATGTTCTTTTTTTTCTTCTTTTGTTTCATTTTTTTTGTTTCATTTTGTAGCACTAATTGACGGTTGATTTTTTTGCAGATGGAGATGAACAACAACGTTGTCATGGACTCGATGTCGGATGGCCGGGGATGCTAGGTAGCCTTGATTGCATGCATTGGACATGGAAAAATTGCCCAAAGGCATGGCATGGAATGTATTGCGGTAAAAGCCGTGATGCTACCATTGTGCTTGAGGCCGTGGCATCGGAGGACACATGGATTTGGCATGCATTCTTTGGGTTGCCGGGAACACTCAATGATATAAATGTGCTCAATAGATCTCCTTTGTTTAAAAGATTAATTTCTGGAGATGCTCCAACTTGCAACTACACAGTCAATGGCAATGACTACTCAATGGGATACTATCTCACCGATGGCATTTATCCCGAATGGGCAACTCTTGTGAAGTCCATCAAGGAGAAAAATGGGGTGCCCTTGTCCAGAAAAGAGGCTCATTTCACAAGGGCACAAGAGGCAGCCCGCAAGGATATAGAGAGAGCTTTTGGTGTCTTGCAAGCAAGGTTTGCCATAGTTCGGGGTCCGGCTCGGTTTTGGGACAAGAAAACCTTGGTGGACATCATGAAGTGTTGTGTGATTCTACACAACATGATCCTAGAAGATGAGAGGGGGTTAAACTTGCCTTGTTTCTATGACAATGTTGGCACACGTGTGCAACCGGAAAGAAACCCTTCTCGTGTAGAAGCTTTTCTTCAAGCACATCGTGAGATTGAAGATGCAGCCACTCATGGTCGTCTCCGTGATGATCTAGTCGAGCACCAGTGGCATTTGGATGGGCAGCGCCGTGCCGCATGATTTACCTTTGTTCTATTTGATTCGAACAATTATTGTTGTATGGTCCAACATTGTTGTAACAATTTGAATGATTATTGTTTTATGTGCGCGAATGTACTATTTGGTGTTGTAATAAATAACTACAATGCTTATTGTTTTATGTGAAATGTGATGATATTTGTGATATGTGAAATGATGATATGTGATGAAATCTGTGATATGGCATATGACAGTTTTAGGGGTTGGGGTTGAGCCAAAGACTAGAACCCTCAAACTGCATTCTTTAGGGGTTTAGGGGTTCTACTCTTTACCCCTGTTTTTCAACCTGTAAAAATGCACAAAAATGGCTATTTCCAACCTGTAAAACTGCTATAGAGGTTTGAGGGTTTAGGGGCTCTACTAGACATGCTCAGTCTGTTAACATATTTTATTGCTTCCTGCCTTCCTGGTTATCCCGGCATTGACGACGACGCCGGCCGACTTAAAAGATTGTTCGGTCCAAAACCAAGACCATTGAGTGGCAGCTTAGAACATTGGCAATAAAAAAAATACATCTGCTAAATGAGAATAAGTCATCTGTCTGGATATCGATCAATCGTACGCCTAGATTTGTAGACCTCATGCCACAGCATGGCCTTGAAAATCGAAGGAAACACAATGACAGGACAAAATAGTACGTGTTAGGACGACCTTGCTCCTTGCCTATATTGTTTGTTCTCGAACGATTCTTGCCTAGATCTTTGTTTATTTCTTACATTTTCTTTGTAGTGCAGTTATTGTTACATATACGCCGAGCTAGTGTTTCTTAAAAACATGTCAAATACTAGCCACCTGGTCCAACCTTGACTAATAATTTTAACCTAATTTAGCATCGAGGAATGGAATAGAAGACTATATTGATGCAACTTTCAGTTTTATCAGACATCTTTTGTTCTTCACCTGTATTTTACTATTCGTGTTCTGGTCTTCTGGTATACTTTTGTTAGTTGATCAATAAAGTGAGATATTTCTAAAAAGACGGATGTACACTAGTGGAGAACAGGCCATTTGTGGCGGGTCGTAAGGGCCTTTTGTCGCGGGCGGCCAGCCGCGACAACGAAGGCGCGACAAAAGGCCACCCTTTTGTCGCGGGTCGCTTACCACCCGCGACATATAGTCCACCACGTGGCAGGCGCGGGGCGCGCAGGGGATTGACCCTTTTGTCGCGGGCGGTATTACCACCCGCGACAAACGGTCCTCTACGTGGCGCGCGCAGAACGCTGCTGCTTTAGGGTTTGAGGGGTGCAGCCCCCCCCCCACCGCCCCCCTTTTATTTCATTTTTTCATTCGAAAATAAAAGTTGCATATATTTGTACGCTACTAGAAGTTGTACATGTTCATTCATATAGATCGATCAAACAAAAGTCGATTCCCCTTACATATATACATGGAGCTCACGACTACCGGGACTAAAGACCGTCTATTTGGTGGGAGAGGGAGAGCGTCTATTTGGACTAAACAAGCAATTGTTGTCTATTACTTCTCTAACCAAAAGTCCCGCCACTTCCTCCGCAATTCCTAGTAGGTGTTCCTTTGGTTGGAGTTTGTCCCGCATGTAGTCGACCTATATATGAAAATGAGATGAGTATGACTATATCAATCTTGATAACGAAATATTGACGATAATAAATAAAGTTGTGAATGTTATTGCTTACGTTGAATTTATTATTGTTCTGCTTCTCTGTGGTTAACATGCGAATGGACTCGCAAATGTAGTAGCCACATAGATTCGTCCCTTGTGGCTGCTGGGCGCACGGTACATGAGTAAATGTTAGCCTCTCTGCCCAGGTACCCTTAGTATGGTTCCTGAAAGCTCTCCAAGCCCTGCCAGGCAAAAGAATGATTGAATGAGTGGATAATTAATTGATATGTCACGAAAGATATAGCGCGGCGATGAAGGAAATTACACTTGGAGCAACTTCTGCAAGTCGCGGAACCCGTCCACGCCTCTACTCAATGGGTCCCTTACTTCAACTATTCCCCTCTCAAATTGAATGTCTAGTAGAATCCAGTGGAGGAGTCGTCTACTAGGGTTTGTCGTCGGGTTCGAAAATTACGAAACTAAATACATATACTAAAATACTAACTAAATAGATACAAAAAACTTAAACTAACTAACTAAAAAATACTTTAAAAAAACTTAAAGTAACTAAATACAAAATATTTACAGAAAAAATACAAAAACAATTTACAGAAGAAAACAAATCAATTAGGCCGTCACGCTGACGTCACTGTGACGTCAGCGCGGCCTGGAGCTCACAGATGGAGGAGCAGCACGGTGATGTCTACGTTCCCCCTCCTTTCCTGTAGACAGTGTTGGGCCTCCAAGAGCAGAGGTTTGTAGAACAGCAGCAAGTTTTCCCTTAAGTGGATCACCCAAGGTTTATCGAACTCGGGGAGGAAGAGGTCAAAGATATCCCTCTCATGCAACCCTGCAACCACAAAGCAAGAAGTCTCTTGTGTCCCCAACACACCAAATAGGTGCACTAGTTCGGCGAAGAGATAGTGAAATACAGGTGGTATGAATATATATGAGCAGTAGCAACGGTGCCAGAAAATAGCTTGCTGGCGTGTAGTTGATTGTGGTAGTATTGCAGCAGTAGTAACACAGTAAAACAGTAAACAAGCAGGATAGCAGCAGTATTTAGGAACAAGGCCTAGGGATTAGACTTTCACTAGTGGACACTCTCAACATTGATCACATAACAGAAGAGATAAATGCATACTCTACACTCTTGTTGGATGATGAACGCATTGCGTAGGATTACACGAACCCTCAATGCCGGAGTTAACAAGCTCCACAATTTGTTCATATTTAAGTAACCTTATAGTGTAAGATAGATCAAAAGACTAAACCAAGTACTAACATAGCATGCACACTGTCACCTTCATGCATATGTAGGAGGCATAGATCACATCAATACTATCATAGCAATAATTAACTTCATAATCTACAAGAGATCATGATCATAGCATAAACCAAGTACTAACACGGTGCACACACTGTCACCTTTACACACGTGCAGGAGGAATAGAACTACTTTAATAACATTGCTAGAGTAGCACATAGATAAATTGTGATACAAACTCATATGAATCTCAATCATGTAAAGCAGCTCATGAGATTATTGTATTGAGGTACATGGGAGAGATGAACCACATAGCTACCGGTACAGCCCCAAGCCTCGATGGAGAACTACTCCCTCCTCATGGGAGCAGCAGTGGTGATGAAGATGGCGGTGGAGATGGCAGCGGTGTCGATGGAGAAGCCTTCCGGGGGCACTTCCCCGCTCCGGCAGCGTGCCGGGCAGAGACTCCTGTCCCCGGATCTTGGCCTCGCGATGGCGGCGGCTGGAAGGTTTCGTGGTTTCGTCGAACGTCTCGGGGTTTTCGATCCGGGGGCTTTAAATAGGCGAAGAGGCGGCGCGGGAGGGTCGAAGGGGCGACGACACCATGGGCGGCGCGCCGGGGCCTGGGCCGCGCCGGCCTATGGTGCAGGGGCCCGTGCCCCTCTGGTCCTCTCCGGTGTTCGGATGCTTCCGGTGAAAATAGGAACTTGGGCGTTGATTTCGTCCGATTCCGAGAATATTTCGTTACTAGGATTTCTGAAACCAAAAACAGCAACTGGCACTTCGGCATCTTGTTAATAGCTTAGTTCCAGAAAATGCACGAATATGACATAAAGTGTGCATAAAACATGTAGATAACATCAATAATGTGGCATGGAACATAAGAAATTATCGATACGTCGGAGACGTATCAGCATCCCCAAGCTTAGTTCTGCTCGTCCCGAGCAGGTAAAACGATAACACAGATAATTTCTGGAGTGACATGCCATCATAATCTTGATCATACTATTTGTAAAGCATATGTAGTGAATGCAGCGATCAAAACAATGTATATGACATGAGTAAACAAGTGAATCATATAGCAAAGACTTTTCATGAATAGCACTTCAAGACAAGCATCAATAAGTCTTGCATAAGAGTTAACTCATAAAGCAATAATTCAAAGTAAAAGCATTGAAGCAACACAAAAGAAGATTAAGTTTCAGCGGTTGCTTTCAACTTGTAACATGTATATCTCATGGATATTGTCAACATAGAGTAATATAATAAGTGCAATAAGCAAGTATGTAGGAATCAATGCACAGTTCACACAAGTGTTTGCTTCTTGAGGTGGAGAGAAATAGGTGAACTGACTCAACATTGAAAGTAAAAGAATGGTCCTCCATAGAGGAAAAGCATCGATTGCTATATTTGTGCTAGAGCGTTGATTTTGAAAACATGAAACAATTTTGTCAACGGTAGTAATAAAGCATATGCATCATGTAAATTATATCTTATAAGTTGCAAGCCTCATGCATAGTGTACTAATAGTGCCCGCACCTTGTCCTAATTAGCTTGGACTACCGGATCATCACAATGCACTGTTTTAACCAAGTGTCACAAAGGGGTACCTCTATGCCGCCTGTACAAAGGTCTAAGGAGAAAGCTCGCATTGGATTTCTCGCTATTGATTATTCTTCAACTTAGACATCCATACCGGGACAACATAGACAACAGATAATGGACTCCTCTTTTATGCATAAGCATATAACAACAATTAATAATTTTCTCATTTGAGATTGAGGATATATGTCCAAAACTGAAACTTCCACCATGGATCATGGCTTTAGTTAGCGGCCCAATGTTCTTCTCTAACAATATGCATGCTTAACCATAGGGTGGTAGATCGCTCTTACTTCAGATAAGACGGACATGCATAGAAACTCACATGAAATTCAACAAAGAGTAGTTGATGGCGTCCCCAGTAAACATGGTTATCGCACAACAAGCAACTTAATAAGAGATAAAGTGCATAATTACATATTCAATACCACAATAGTTTTTAAGCTATTTGTCCCATGAGCTATATATTGCAAAGGTGAATGATGGAATTTTAAAGGTAGCACTCAAGCAATTTACTTTGGAATGGCGGAAAATACCATGTAGTAGGTAGGTATGGTGGACACAAATGGCATAGTGGTTGGCTCAAGCATTTTGGATGCATGAGAAGTATTCCCTCTCGATACAAGGTTTAGGCTAGCAAGGCTTATTTGAAACAAACACAAGGATGAACCGGTGCAGCAAAACTCACATAAAAGACATATTGAAAACATTATAAGACTCTACACCATCTTCCTTGTTGTTCAAACTCAATACTAGAAATTATCTAGACCTTAGAGAAACCAAATATGCAAACCAAATTTTAGCATGCTCTATGTATTTCTTCATTAATGGGTGCAAAGCATATGATGCAAGAGCTTAATCATGAGCACAACAATTGCCAAGTATCACATTACCCAAGACATCATAGCAAATTACTACATGTATCATTTTCCAATTCCAACCATATAACAAATTAACGAAGGAGAAACTTCGCCATGAATACTATGAGTAGAAACCAAGGACATACTTGTCCATATGCTACAGCGGAGCGTGTCTCTCTCCCATAAAGTGAATGCTAGGATCCATTTTATTCAAACAAAACAAAAAACAAAAACAAATCGATGCTCCAAGAAAAAAGCACATAAGATGTGATGGAATAAAAATATAGTTTCGGGGAGGAACCTGATAATGTTGTCGATGAAGAAGGGGATGCCTTGGGCATCCCCAAGCTTAGACGCTTGAGTCTTCTTGATATATGCAGGGGTGAACCACCGGGGCATCCCCAAGCTTAGAGCTTTCACTCTCCTTGATCATGTTGCATCATACTCCTCTCTTGATCCTTGAAAACTTCCTCCACACCAAACTCGAAACAACTCATTAGAGGGTTAGTGCACAATAAAAATTAACATATTCAGAGGTGACACATTCATTCTTAACACTTCTGGACATTGCATAATGCTACTGGACATTAGTGGATCAAAGAAATTCATCCAACATAGCAAAAGAGGCAATGCGAAATAAAAGGCAGAATCTGTCAAAACAGAACAGTTCGTATTGACGAATTTTAAAATGGCACCAGACTTGCTCAAATGAAAATGCTCAAATTGAATGAAAGTTGCGTACATATCTGAGGATCATGCACGTAAATTGGCTTAATTTTCTGAGCTACATACAGGGAGGTGGACCCAGATTCGTGACAGCAAAGAAATCTGGAACTGCGCAGTAATCCAAATCTAGTACTTACTTTTCTATCAACGGCTTTACTTGGCACAACAAAACACAAAACTAAGATAAGGAGAGGTTGCTACAGTAGTAAACAACTTCCAAGACACAAATATAAAACAAATTACTGTAGCAAAATAACACATGGGTTATCTCCCAAGAAGTTCTTTTCTTTATAGCCATTAAGATGGGCTCAGCAGTTTTAATGATGCACTCGCAAGAAATAGTATTTGAAGCAAAGAGAGCATCAAGAGGCAAATTCAAAACAACTTTAAGCCTAACATGCTTCCTATGAAAAGGAATCTTGTAAATAAACAAGTTCAAGAAGCATAATGCAACAAGCATAGAAAGATAAAACAAGTGTAGCTTCAAAAATTTCAGCACATAGAGAGGTGTTTTAGTAACATGAAAATTTCTACAACCATATTTTCCTCTCTCATAATAACTTTCAGAGGCATCATGAACAAATTCAACGATGTAACTATCACATAAAGCATTCTTATTCACATGCATAAAAGTATCATTACTCTCCACATAAGCATAATCAATTTTATTAGTTGTAGTGGGAGCAAATTCAACAAAGTAGCTATCATTATTATTCTCATCATCAAATATAGGAGGCATATTGTAATCATAATCAAATTTATCCTCCATAACAGGTGGTACCAAAAGACTACTATCATTATAATCATCATAAATTGGAGGCAAAGTATCATCAAAGAAAATTTCCTCCTCAATTCTTGGGGGACTAAAAAGATCATGCTCATCAAAACCAGCTTCCCCAAGCTTAGAATTTTCCATATCATTAGCAACAATGGTGTTCAAAGTGTTCATATTAATATGTTCCATAGGTTTTTTAATTTTCGCATCAAACCATCCATGTCTTAAATCAGGAAATAGAGTAAAAAGCTCATTGTTGTCCATTATGCCAAACTAGTGTAAACAAGAAACAAAAAGATGCAATTGCAAGATCTAAAGGAAATAGCTTCGAGTACTTCAAATGCGCCGGAAAATAGCTTGGTTGCCGAGGTCCGGAGTGTGAGTACCTTTTACCTTTCCTCCCCGGCAACGGCGCCGAAAAATAGCTTGATGTCTACGTTCCCCTCCTTTCCTGTAGACAGTGTTGGGCCTCCAAGAGCAGAGGTTTGTAGAACAGCAGCAAGTTTTCCCTTAAGTGGATCACCCAAGGTTTATCGAACTCGGGAGGAAGAGGTCAAAGATATCCCTCTCATGCAACCCTGCAACCACAAAGCAAGAAGTCTCTTGTGTCCCCAACACACCAAATAGGTGCACTAGTTCGGCGAAGAGATAGTGAAATACAGGTGGTATGAATATATATGAGCAGTAGCAACGGTGCCAGAAAATAGCTTGCTGGCGTGTAGTTGATGGTGGTAGTATTGCAGCAGTAGTAACACAGTAAAACAGTAAACAAGCAGTAGTAACGCAGCAGTATTTAGGAACAAGGCCTAGGGATTAGACTTTCACTAGTGGACACTCTCAACATTGATCACATAACAGAATAGATAAATGCATACTCTACACTCTTGTTGGATGATGAACGCATTGCGTAGGATTACACGAACCCTCAATGCCGGAGTTAACAAGCTCCACAATTTGTTCATATTTAAGTAACCTTATAGTGTAAGATAGATCAAAAGACTAAACCAAGTACTAACATAGCATGCACTGTCACCTTCATGCATATGTAGGAGGCATAGATCACATCAATACTATCATAGCAATAATTAACTTCATAATCTACAAGAGATCATGATCATAGCATAAACCAAGTACTAACACGGTGCACACACTGTCACCTTTACACACGTGCAGGAGGAATAGAACTACTTTAATAACATTGCTAGAGTAGCACATAGATAAGTTGTGATACAAACTCATATGAATCTCAATCATGTAAAGCAGCTCATGAGATTATTGTATTGAGGTACATGGGAGAGATGAACCACATAGCTACAGGTACAGCCCCAAGCCTCGATGGAGAACTACTCCCTCCTCATGGGAGCAGCAGCGGTGATGAAGATGGCGGTGGAGATGGCAGCGGTGTCGATGGAGAAGCCTTCCGGGGGCACTTCCCGCTCCGGCAGCGTGCCGGAACAGAGACTCCTGTCCCCCGATCTTGGCCTCGCGATGGCGGCGGCTCGGAAGGTTTGTGGTTTCGTCGAACGTCTCGGGTTTTCGATCCAGGGGCTTTAAATAGGCGAAGAGGCGGCGCGGGAGGGTCGAAGGGGCGACGACACCATAGGGCGGCGCGGCGGGGCTGGGCCGCGCCGGCCTATGGTGCAGGGGCCCGGTGCCCCTCTGGTCCTTCCGGGTGTTCGGATGCTTCCGTTGAAAATAGGAACTTGGGCGTTGATTTCGTCCGATTCCGAGAATATTTCGTTACTAGGATTTCTGAAACCAAAAACAGCAGAAAACAGGCACTTCGGCATCTCATTAATAGGTTAGTTCCAGAAAATGCACGAATATGACATAAAGTGTGCATAAAACATGTAGATAACATCAATAATGTGGCATGGAACATAAGAAATTATCGATACGTCGGAGACGTATCACACGGCGTTGCGGGGGTCCCTGTGATGCGCGCGTGGCTGCTTGAGATGTGCGGCGCCGTGGCGAGCACAACAGTGGTGGCGCCGCTCCTTTTTGGCCACCGGAGCGTCGCCGGAGATGGAGTCCGGCGGCGGGACGAGCAGCGGCACGATGACCTAGCAGCTACAGAGGGAGAGGGAGGAGCTAGGGGCGACAATCGCGCGGGGCTCGGGAGGGTGGTGAGGGGCGGGAGAGCGCAGGAGGGGTGAATGAGCTAGGGTGGGCTGTGGCGGCGCGTGGGCGGGGTTAGGGGGAGGCTGGGGCTAATGGGGGCGGCGGCTACGGAATCGAGCAGCCTGGCGGCGTCAATGGCGATTGCGGCGGCCTCCAGTGTCGCGGGTGGTGGCTCCGCCCGCGACGCGGAGGTTTATATACAAGACACCCTTTTGTCGCGGGTTGAGCTACGACCCGCGATAAAAGGACCCACTTTTATCACGGGTGGTACCACAACCCGCGACAAAGGGGTCTTTGTCGCGGTCGTGCCACCGCGACAGGGTGTGGTGGTGATCCGCGGCATCTGCATCCAACGGCTTCGACCGTTTGAATCCAACGGCCTGGAGCCGTTGGACGCGGATCAGCCCCAGAGCATTTTCCTTTATAAATAAACCCTTATTTATCTATTTTAACTTTTCAAAAACTATTATTTCAATAACTTTTAAATGGTAACTCAAATATAAAAGTTTTATATATGAAAATTGATCAGAAAAATCCAATGAACATGAATATGACATCCATATAACTATTTGCATCTCGCATCATATCAAACATTGATAGTCGTGTATGTTTCACCCCTAATGATATGCGGAGTGACACCGAGTAAGGTTTCCCCGTGCCACGTGTCGCCGCCGCTTCCACGTGCCTCGCCCCGTCGCTGCCGGCGTGCGACGTGTGTAGCCGTGGCTTACACATGCCTCGCCACGTGTCGTTGCCGCTTCCACGTGCCTCGCCCCATCGCTGCCGGCGTGCGACGTGTGTAGCCGTGGCTTACACGTGCCATGCCCCGCGTGCGCTATATAGAGCGACGCGTGCGGGCGCAACCATACGTCGCCACCGCATCCGCTCATTCATCTCCGGGATGCCTCCACGTCGTCGAGGGTCGTCCGGTTTCCGTGGCGTTCGAGTGCGTCCGAGCGGTAGGTTCTACGCCGAGATACGCGCCGGTGGCATCCGCCTCACCCTCGGCACGTATAACACGCCAGAGCTGGCGACGCGCGCTTACGACGCGGCGGCTTGGCGCTTTCGGCGGCCACGGCGCGACATGAACTTCCCGGATGTTGAATCGCTAGAGGAGGCGGAGTTCCTCGCGCCGGCGCCGTGCCTCGTCGGCGACGAGGACCGTCGCCGGCACCGCCGGTGCAGCGCAGATCGCCATCGCCGAGCACGACGAGCAGTTGATGCGCCGGTGGAGGGCGCAGTTCCCTAACGACGTCGACAACACCGACGCGTTCTACGCTGAACTTAGGGCACAACGCAGGTCCAACAGGCGCCACCGTCGGGCCGTCGCCGAGTTCGAGCTCGAGAATCCGAATACAACTTGGACCGAAAACGACCCTCGGTGGGATGACATTTGGACGGAGACAACCTCCGACGACGAGTAGAGACTAGACTAGTCATTTATCTATTTTATTGTAATTTCAATAAAGTCGTTGTCGGTTCTATTAGTTTAAATTTAGTTTATAAAGTCGTTGTCGGTTGTTTTTGTTCAATAAAGTGGTTGACACGAAATTTTATTACGATTGAACTAGAATTAAAGTACAGAGCTCAACTTAAAATTAAGATACATGGCCAGATTCGAATGTTGGAGCCATTCAGTCATAGTCGTGCCTAGCCCTATAATAGTCGCCACTGTAGTCATCATAGTCGCCGACGTCATCGTCACTAGCATCGGGGTCGCGGTTGTCGAACCTCGGTGGGTGAGCACGCGTGGGCTGGGATTGAGGGTAGCGCAGGCGGGGGCCACGGTAGGCCATGACGCTCTGGAGAGTCCGGCCGCGCCACCACAGCCAACAGCCGGCCTCGTTGAAGTTCGAAGGAGGCGGGCCGTCCTCCTCGTACCTGGCAACCGCCCTCTCACGCCGATTGATGAAGAAGCTGTCCCAAGTCGGGCTGTAGTCGGGATGCCGGGGATTCCTCCGCTGCTCGGGCGTGAGCTCGAAATAGTAGTGGTTCGTGATGGCCATCTCGCGTGGCACACCTAGAGGGATAGGAGGGACCGGTACGCCTCCGACGCTCAGCAACCAGCCGGTCGGGACGCGGTAGCCTGGCGGACAGGGGTAGTTCGAGGCGCAAAGTGCCTCCGCCTCCCGGGGTGTTAGACATACGATGGAAGCCATGGGAGAGAGTGGTGAGGTTTGCAGATATGAGTCTAGATGTGATATGGAAATGGAGGCCAAGTCTACATATATATACTGAAAAAATGGCGGGAAAACGGAGGCGGGAACGCGGGACAAAAGATAGGGGGCCTTAACTGGGGGAGGCTTATCTAAGAGGGCCTTATCTGGGGGCTGCGGGGTAACCTTTTGTCACGGCTGGTGGGTGCAACCGAGACTAAAGCTGTCGGCAGGATAAGGATGTGCGGGTAACCTTTTGTCACGGTTTGTGGGTGCAACCGGGACTAAAGCTGTCGGCAGGATAAGGATGTGTCTGTAACCTTTTGTCACGGTTGGTGGGTGCAACCGGGACTAAAGCTGTCGGCAGCATAAGGACGTGTGGGTGGACGCACTGCTCGATGAGATAAAGCATGTAGCACACGACTTCATGTCGAAGGAACAAGACAAAGTAGAAGCGGTGTCGTGCCTATAAAAGGAGCATCGATACGCCTTGCCAAACAGATCAACAAGCCAAGCAGAGTTTCATTCCCATGCATGAAGGAAAGGGTTGGGAAATCTCCCGTGGCGCAGCTTCTCGAAGATGTCGTTGGTGCACACGCCCTACGACATCTTCGGAAGCTGCTCCTCGGAAAAATTTCCCTGCAAGCCCGTGAAAGACTCCATCTCCTCTAACAGTGTTGGGGAAAGGGTTCTCATTATTACATAAATGTAGAGATTGTGAAGAATACATTATTACATCGCCATCTACTGATGTGATCTTCTACGCCGTAGCCATGGAGAATCTTCATCATTTAGCAAGATGCTTGGGTCAATTTTCACCGTGAAGGGAGGAATTTCTTTAAACTTATTATAATCTTCTGACATGTTTGTCTTGTCATCCACTCCCACGATGTTTCTTTTCCCCGAAAGAACTATGTGGCGCTTTGGCTCCTCGGTTGATGTATTCTTTTGTTGATTTCTTTTTCTTGATTTGCTAGACATGTCCTTCACATAGAAAACTTGAGCCACCTCGCTGGCTAGGACGAATGGCTCGTCCATGTACGCAAGATTGTTGGGATCCACTGTTGTCATACCGTACTTATCGTCTACCTATACACGCTGAGCTTCACCCATTTGCACCGAAACAAAGGGACCTTAAAAGTGGGACCATAGTCAAGTTCCCATATCTCCTCTATGTATCCATAATATGTGGTGGTTTGCCCATTCTCATCTTTTGCATCGAAGCGGACACCGCTGTTTTGGTTGGTGCTCTTTTTATCTTGATCGATCGTGTAAAATGTATTCCCATTTATCTCATACCCTTGGAATGTACATATGTTTGAAGATGGTAACCTGGCCAACAAGTACAGCTGCTCCACAACAGATGGGTCATTAATGAGATGTCTTTGCAACCAACTGCCGAAGGTATTCATGTGTTGACGTGTAATCAAGGACTCAGGCTGGCTCGGGTTTATTTCTCGTAAAACATTCTTGTGTTTCTCGATGTACGGAGCCACCAAGCTGGAATTGTATAGAACTGTGTAGTGTGCTTGATTGAAAGAAATCTTGTCCCTGCACACCGTTGCTTTCCTTCCTAGTGTGCCTTTTCCAGTCAGCCTCCCCTCATACCGAGATTCAGGAACACCAATCGGCTTAAGGTCAGGAAGAAAGTCAACACAAAACTCAATGACCTCCTCAGTTCCGTAGCCCTTTGAGATACTTCCTTCCGGCCTAGCTCGGTTATGAACATATTTCTTTAAGACTCCCATGAACCTCTCGAAGAGGAACATATTGTGCAGAAATACATGACCGAGAATTCTAATCTCTTCAACTAGGTGAACGAGGAGGTGCGTCATAATATTGAAGAAGGATGGTGGGAACAACAACTCGAAGCTGACAAGACATTCGACCACATCTTCCTGTAATCCTGACAAAGTTTCTGGATCCATTACCTTAGAAATTGCATTGAGGAATGCACATATCTTCACAATGGCTAGTCGAACATTTTCGGTAGAAGTCCCCTCAATGCAACAGGAAGCAATTGTGTCATAAGCACGTGGCAGTCATGGGACTTCAGGTTCTGGAATTTTTCTCCTTCATATTTACTATTCCCTTTATATTCGACGAGAAACCAGACGGAACCTTGATACTGAATAGGGCTTCAAAAAGATCTCCTTCTCTTGTTTGGTAAGAGCGTAGCGGCAGGCCCTACAAACTGCCCTGGATGATTGCCGTTTCGTCCTTTATGACGTTCCTGGTCCTCCCGTGCTTCTGGTGTATCTTTTGTCTTTCCATACACGCCCAGAAAACCTAGAATATTCACACAAAGATTCTTGGTCAGGTGCATCACGTCGATTGCAGAGCGGACTTCCAGGACTTTCCAATATTCTAGCTCCCAAAAATAGATTTCTTCTTCCACATGGGCGCGTGTCCGTCATCGTCTTTCGGAACAGGTCGACTGCCTGGACCCACTAGTAGAAAAAGAGGCTTCAGTCCACCCCCAGTAGTCCCGGAAATATTCGAACCACGACTAAAGGGGGCTTTAGTCGCGGTTCGGGAGGCGACCCGCGACTAATGCTCCATCCGAGACGAAAGGGTACCCCTTTAGTCGCGGTTGGTAACACCAACCGGGACTAAAGGGCTATGGAGAGATGCGGCCGGCGGAAAAACCTTTAGTCCCGGTTGGGGACACCAACCGCGACTAAAGGTACCCGAGTCCCAAAGAAAATGATAGAAAATTCAAAAAATTGTTTTCAGATTCTTGTATATTATGCAACCTACTATTCAGAGAAATTAAGAAATTCGAATTTTCACTTCAAAAAAAGTTTAAAAAATGGTAAAACCGCAATAACTTTTGCATACGACGTCGGAAAAAACGTATAATATATCAAAAAAATCCTGGGAAAAAGTTACATCCGAATTCACCCGGGTTTACCCGGTTAGCCAATTTTTAGATTCTCAAAATTCCAAATGAAAATACGAAAGCAGGAAGATTTTAGTTTTTGCTATAAATTATGGATTTTATATTTTTTAATTTTCCAAAAAAATAAAATTAATAATTGCATCCAGCATAAAAATTACTATTACTTTTACCCAAATTTTAGATTTTCAAACTTTTGTTTATGAAAAAAATTATTTGAAATTATTTTTGTTTATGAAAAAATTTATTTGAAATTCAAACAATAAAAAAATGTGACATTGACCAACATGTTAATAGGATTGATATGATACTAGTATCACATACATGTGCGCGTAGCACTTGGATGCGGGACGGAATGGAACTCGGAAGTTAAGCGTGCTAGAGGTGGAGTAGTGGGAGGATGGGTGACCGAGCGGGAAGTTTGACAACGAGTAAGTAATTTGACTAGAGATAAGTGTAGTTAGAGATAGAGACTAATCTATGCAAATAAGTGAAATAATAGAAATTCTGAAAAAATAGAAAAAAAAATGGAGTGAAAAAAATTAGAAACCCAAATGAATTAAAAAAAATTAACGAAATAGTCTTTAGTCCCGGTTGGGGACACAAACCGGGACTAAAGGTCCTTCGCCCAGGCGCACGCTAGCCGCCCACGTGGACGGACCTTTAGTCGCGGTTCGTAAGCAACCGCGACTAAAGGGGGGGCTTTAGTCGCGACCATTTAGTCCCGGTTGCGCAACCGCGACTAATGGCAGTTGCGAACCGGGACTAAAGCCCTTTTTTCTACCAGTGACCCTTTCCAAAGATAACATTTAAATCTTTGACCATGTCAAATATATCAGCACCACTACGGGGGACAGGCTTCGGACGGTCTGCCTCGCCATCGAAATGCTTGCCTTTTTTCCTTAAGGGATGCTTGCGCGGAAGGAAACGACGATTGAACGGGTACACAACTTTTCTGCTTTTTCCCAAATATTTACTTTCAGTCTCATCTAAACAGTGTGTGCATGCATTGTATCCTTTGTTCGTCTGTCCTGAAATGCTACTAAGAGCAGGCCAATCATTGATGGTTACGAATAGCAACGCTCGTAGGTCAAATTCTTGCTCGGTGTACTCATCCCACACACGTACACCTGGTTTGGCCCACAACTCCAAAAGTTCATCGACTAATGGCCTTAGGTACACATCAATGTCGTTTCCCGGTTGCTTTGGGCCTTGGATAAGCACTGGCATCATAATGAACTTCCGCTTCATGCACAACCAAGGAGGAAGGTTGTAGATACATAGAGTCACGGGCCAGGTGCTATGGCTGCAGCTCTGCAAAAGGTTCATGCCATCTGTACTTAGACCAAAGTATAAGTTCCTTGCCTCACCTGCAAAATCCGGAACTCTCTCCCGATGTTTCTCCACTGCCGACCATCAGCGGGGTGCCTCAACATCGCGTCTTTCTTACGTTCTTCCATGTGCCATCGCAACAACTTGGCATGCTCTTTGTTTCTGAACAAACGTTTCAACCGTGGTATTATGGGAGCATACCACATCACCATCGCAGGAACCCTCTTCCTGGGTGGCTCACCCTCAACATCATCAGGGTCATCTTTTCTGATCTTATACCTGTTGCGGTCAGAAACCCACCGGCGAGCAGCAACGGGCAACACAGTAGAGCCGGGAGGCTCCCGTGCTGCGGCCCTGGTCCCTCCGACGACGACCCGCAAAGATTCGGCACGCACGTCCGATCTTGGTGCAGGCGTGCCACCTGACCTATACAGTCGGGAAGGTGATGGATGTGCCTCGCTTAGTTTCTGCATGGCATACACGTAAACATTAAATACGAGCCTCGATCGGCTCTCAGGTTGTCCTGCGAATCGGCTCAAAGAGCCGATCCACCCATGATCCGTACGGGGTGTACGAATATATGGTGGTCCTGCTTGATCAAAATAAAGCTAAAACAACCTACTACGATTTAGGGTTTTCACCACATAATCGGAACATCCTACTCGTGATTGAGCCTGGCGGCCACGCACGGTGATCGTAAGCTGACCCTAGACAAGGCCTAAAAACCAACACGAGGTTGATCCCCGGAACATCCTGTCTAGGGCTAGCAAACTACACCCTACGCGCCACTGGATCCTTCAACCCGTTTGTAAGGCCTAACTATGCAGATATTAAACTAATCCTTGAAGAACAAGGAGCAACCATAACGGATCGGATCTACTAAATAATGATCAGCGGGGTGCCGCCCTTACACCTAAGATAGGCGTAAGGGTGGCTAGATGTCTAAGGGTTGCACGACGATAGCATATGATACGATGAACAATGCTAACCCTAACACATCTAAGATAACTACGTTGCTCGCCATCAAAAAGGCTTCAGTACGAGCAACGCATGGAGAGCGAATAAACGTGTATTGCCTAGATCGCAAGATGCGATCTAGGCAGCATGATGCTTACCCGGAAGAAACCCTCGAGACAAGGGAGTTGGCGATGCGCCTAGATTGGTTTGTGGTGAACGTGATTGTTGTTTATTTCATAAACCCTAGATACATATTTATAGTCCGTAGACTTTCTAACGTGGGAATAATCCCAACCGGGCACGAGCCAAACTCTATCTAACCGACATGTATCCTACTATATTACAGATACACGGGCAAACTAGCCCAAACTTTGCATATAAGGCCAATTCACGTATTTCTTCCATGTATATTCTTCAAGCCCATCTTGATCGCGGCCCACCTCTGACTTGGTCAAATTCTGGTGATAACACATGCCCCCTGGTTTTGGAATTGATAATTCCAAAATCACTCTGCTTTTTCTTCGTCGGGTCATGTCGTGGCAGAACCGTCGCAGTATCCTTCATCATGATGCCTTGCCTCTTCCACTTCCGCGTGTCCTGGCAAAATTGTTGTTTTTTTTTATTGGGCACCTTCCTTGGAAACTGCTGTGGCATTGAATTTCCACTATATCCCCTTTTATTTAACCGCTCCAAACAGTTTGCTTCTTCATCCCCTTCGCATTAGCACTCCAAAAGCCCTCTGCGCCACCATGTCTTCTTCTTCCTGCCTCATCGGGTATTTCCACCCAATCCTCCTCCGCTCGCGAGCCGACGCCGGTGGAACCCGGAGGAGGCCCACGCGGCCAACATCCGCCGTGCCATCGAAGCCGGGAGGAGTCCAGTCACGACTTCTCCGTCGGTCCGAGGACGACAAGTCCTCGACCGACGGGAAAAGTGACCTCCGCTCCTCGCCGGGGAAACGGAGGAGGAGAGCGATGACGATCGCTTCTCCTGTGACTTCACCTCAGAGGAGGGAGGAGGAGAAGGAGGAGGAGGAGGACGACACCTCCTCCGACGAACCGCCGGCCAAGCGCTTGCCCTGGCCGGAACCTCAGCGACTTCGACGGCGGCGCCGACGATGCGACGAGGAGGACGAGGACGGCGAGGCCCTGCCGGGCCGCTGCAGCGCGACGACGAGCCTGGGAGTAGCGCCGATAGCGGCGACGACGGCGACGACGAAGGCAGCGGCGGCCCGTAGATAGGCCCGTAGCATAGGATCAGCAGTAGTAGACGGGGCAATGTATCCCCTAGTACTTCCTTTTGAGAGCAATCAGCTCTTCATGTAAGAAATCCTGTTTATCAATGAAGAATTTCCCCCAATTTGATTTTGCCGATTTCCTTTAAGCTAATTTAGCCGATTCCCCCTCATACTGATTTTGCCGATTTGTTCACTTAGCCAATGCTCAATGAGCCGATGGCAACGCATCGGTCCTTCACAAACTATCCTTCAACTCTTCGACTGATGACTTCAAGCTATAGTGGATAATGTGGAAGACCCTTGCTTTCAAGAGAGCCTTTAAATTCCTCCCACCAGCTCCAGTGATCTCTTCTGCAAGAACTCACCATTTTTAAAGAAGGTTGCAACGAAGGACCAGCCGATGACACCCCAATCGGCTCCTAAAAACAGAGCATCTACCAGGCCAGCTGCCCCCCGAGCCTCAGTCAAGGCGAGAATAGCGGTGAGGATGCACAGATCAGACAAAGGGCTTCGAACCCAAGTAATTCCGAGACAGCCACCATGCAGAGTCAGCCAAACTTGCCCCCATCGATCGCCTTTTCTTCCGTTGCAAGCCGATATTGTAGACGAAACACTAACGGCTTAATGAGCAAAAAGTCGCCTTGCATGCCAAACTGACTTCTGACAGTACTGCTGAACTGGCGCAAAGGGTTGGAAGTCCTTGAAGAGAAGGTTCGGGCACCAAAATCGGCTCATTGCAGCTGAGGAAGCTCTCATCGTTCACTCCCTCGAGGAAGCAGAAGGCCTCACAGCTGGACTGAAGACCGACTTGGTGAAAATCCGCGTCTTTGAACACGCAGTGGGTAGATCCTGTGTAATTGTACTAGAGTCGATGGCTGTGCATCGGCTTTGTTTCTTAGCTCTAAAGTCGATGTCCGTGCATCGGCTGTATACCATGAGAATTTTTTTTGGCGATTTTTATATCGGCCTCCAATATTTCACGCATGTATCGCACATGTTCATCCGATTAGGTGCCCCGAGCCGAATCATCAGTAGCTGCGGATATCGGCTCTGTAGTTAGCCAAGGCACGTATTTGAACGTCGGCTCCGTTAGGACTAATGTTGACTCTCATCAGCCGACGTAAGACCGCTGCCCATTAGATCGACGTTGAACACAGGCAGAATGTGTGGTGAAGATAATTTTGGCCGATTGCTGGAATCGGCCTCCATGTCGATTGAATCGCTCAATGAAGGTTTTGTAATGCTCCTCCATAGATCTTTGGGGCCGATCCCAAGGATCGGCCTCGCCACGTTTGTCCATAGGTTTGTTCTTGCTACACGGTCAGGCCGGTGGATAAGACCAGCCTAACCCCACCCTTTGTCACGTCGATCGCTCGCATCGTCCAAATTGATGCCCGAGAGTGGCTCTTGGCTCTGTTTAAGCGTTCATGCCACCGTTGAAATCTCGGCTGAGTCATCTGCATGGACGACCTCTACCTCATCTCCATCCCATTGTATTACGCATTGGTGCATCGTGGATGGAATGCAACAGTTGGCGTGGATCCAATCTCTTCCTAGCAGGACAGCATAGGTGCTCTTGCTATCGACAATAAAGAACGTCGTAGGGATGGTTTTCCTTCCTACGGTCAGATCCACGTTCAGAACACCTTGTGCGTCGACGCTTGGCCGTTGAAATCGCTCGGTGTCACGTTGGTCTTGATCGGATCCGAGCTAGAGCGTCCCACGACGTAGCATGGAGTATGGCATAATGTTGACTGCCGCTCCGGTGTCCACCACATCTTGTTGACAGGCTGCCCATTGATATAACCTCGCAAGTATAGGGCCTTCAGATGTCCGTAGCTTCTTTCTCGTGGCTTCTCAAAGATAACGGCCGTGGGCCGTCAAGTTGTGCCACAGGTGCTTCGTCTAATCTGGAGCGCTAAACTCCGTCGGAAGGATGAACACCATGTTTGTGCCACGATGTTTCATCATCGGCTTTCTTTTGTCTGGGGCGCCACTCTTTCCTTTGTGGCCGACCTCCTTCGTCCAGGGTTCGCTGAATTTTAGCGGCCAGATCAGGCCGCGCCTTCCTCAACGTGTGCAGGTATAACCTTTCGGCTTCCTCCAAGCCACGCAGTCGCGCTGAACCCTACGCTTTTGGGAACGGCTGAGTCCATCGGGGCACCACCTTGGCCGGTGGTACTTATCTTCTTCTTCATCATCATCTTCCAATTCCTCGGGATCTTCCACCCGAGAGGATGCTTGTTCCGAGGCGGGAGAGGCCCTAGACGTTTGAACACGGACACGTTAGCTGCATCCTTCTTCTTCGTTTACATTCTGGGCAGTTGCCGATTGTAGGCAATCGGCTCATTCCTGAATCCCAGCATGCGAAGAAGGGACAGTCCCAGTGCCTATCCTCGTCGTCTTGCTCCCTTGAGTTTTCCTTGGCACGGCGCTCGTACTCCTCCTCATCGCGATCATGCCGACGATGTCTCCTGGCGTCCCTAGCCAGACGATCCCTTTCACCATCGTCGTTGGGTCGTCGGCGTTGGTCATATTGACTCACATACTTGTTGAGGAGGTGATCAGAGAGGTCGCTGATATCTCACATTCCTTACTTCTCCCTCTCGATGTAGCGCTTGCCATCGTGACGGGACCGGTCGCGTGGAACGGCTTCCTCTGTGTCTTTGCTATGAGAGCAGCTGCCCTCGCCTCCGTCCTCACCAGAGTGGTGTCCAGGTCCTACCATGTTGATGTTAAACGAGAATCCTGGCTGGCACCCTCCAGGTAAGTGCACTCCACCATGTTAACGGCGGGGAAGGGGTGAGTGTCGACTTTCATGGCGTACTGGTTGAAAATTAGACGTCCTTGTTCTATCGCCATTTGGATCTGCTGACGCCACCCCTGCAGTCGTTGGTGGTATGGGAGAACGAGTTATGCCATTTGCGGTATGGCTTTCCGTTCAGCTCCTGACCGTGGGGATTTTGAGGCCTTCGGGTAACTTCAGCTGCTTCTCCTTAAGTAAGAGGTCAAAAATTTGCTCAGTTTTAGTTACGTCGAAATCAAACCCTCTGGGGGACCTGTGGCTTAACCCATTTGCAGGATATGGGGTTGCCCCCGAGTCCATTCAGCCACTGCTACCTCTTGATCTCCCGGACCTTCATCTTCTTCTGTTTCAACCAGGACTACCGCACGCTTGAATTTGTCCCGGTACAGCTCGGGTGGCGCTGCTCATATAATGACAGGTTCGAACCATGTGCGCGGTGAAGGGTAGTCCTTGGGAGGCCATATCCTTGATTGGTGATGCAAGGCCCACCACCGCCAACTCGACGCTTCTTTTCATCCACACGGCGAATAACATCGGTTCCTAACAGTTCTGAAGCGCTGGACGTATTCTGCCACGCTCCACGCTTCGACGTACTTGTGCTAGATCGGCAATGCCGGCCTCGGAGCCTCGAGTGATACCGCATGTGGAACTCGCTCTTCCAACCGGCTTCCACGTGGATTGAGTCCGGTGGCGCGATGTGTACCACCCGAAAGCCGATCCCGTGAGGGACGTGCGAAGAACCTCACACGCAGCTCATCTGCGCTGAGATCGTGCCCAGCTGTGCCAAATATCGGCTCACATGCTTGATGGAGCTGGAACCATCTGATCCATTAAACTTGGATAAATCAAGGAGCCGATATTTGGGTGGTAGCGGGATCAACTCGTACTCGTTGGGGTACGGCTTGGAATAGCCGATTGTCCTCCTTTTCGGCACCATGCCGAACTGGTCTCTCAGGATTGTACTGATTTGATCCGCGGTGCTGGCTGCAGGAGTCAAACTCTGAAGATTCGCCGAGTGGCATACTTAGCCAGCCATGCTTGCTTTTCCAGCTCTGAGCCAACTGCAGGAGCTGAGCTGGAGGTTTGTCGGAGTGGCATACTTAGCTAGCCACGTCGCTTCTCAAGATCTGTTGCTGAAGTTCCTCCCGCTGTTCCAAGTCCCCTCTTTGTGCCTGGTTTGTGAGTACCTAGTTACTGCAGTCTGGCACGTATGTGCACCTGTATCCGTGAGGGATCTCCTTAGGCGCCTCATACAAGAACTGGTAGTCACTAGGGTCACCACCGATCTTGTAGACGACGTATGCCGGTGAACTCGGCACTTCTGGTGCTGCCAACGCGAATGGCAGCGGTGGACGGGACTGGAGCGGCATCTCTCCTTGGTAAGTCCCGAGAGCTGGTCCTGACGGAGAGTACGATGCCTCATGATTTCCTGGATCACCCGAAGAGCGACACGCTCCAAAGTGTTCACCAGGCTCTCAGAATGGCGGTGTAGCGAATGAGCCACCATGAAGTTAACCTCTTGACGCAGGGACTGTGGTGACCCGGCATACCACTGCATGGTGTAGTATGCAAGTCTGATATAACACCAATGAAACACCGTTCCACTAGTATTATATCGCTCAGAGTGGTACAACAGAAACATATGCGGGTCCAAGGTATGTCTATAGAATTACAACATTGACTCTGTTACATAAGATCATCACAGCCTCCTACTTTACAATGAGGTAAATCTGCAAATAAACTCCAGAAGAATGACTCGTAGTCTAATCCTATCACGAACTCTATTTGTAGAGTATTTGACTAGCTGTAGGGGCTATGAATAGATTCTAGCTAAATAGGAGCTAGGTTTAGGAAGCTAGTTCCTTTCTATGACTAAACTAGGTTTTCTCCTTGTTGGACGTGGTATTTGACTCCTCTGACATGGTCCTGTCTCTTGAAGTAGTTGTTGACTCCTCGGTCTTCGAGTTGCACTGTAGATCCTCCATCGTGGCCTCCATATCTAAGCAGGGGATTTAAGAGTGGGATGAGTACGAGCGTACTCAACAAGTTCATTATAGGAAAGAGGTGTTTAATGCACTAGCTACATTAGACCAGAAAGTCTAATACCAATGCAAGTTTTCATAACCATTTCTTCAAAAGGTTGCTTTTATTCAAGAACTATGTCCGTCAGCCTTCACCGGTTTACTAGAACTTCATGGAGCTCCTTTGCCGCGTTCGCAGTTCCATATCCCGGAACAGGGAGTGACAGTCACGGTTCTTTACACTCTGGAGAGGTGTGTTGCTTTACCCATAAGAGATCTTAACCTTGGTGCCAACCGAGTCTAGTTCTCGTCCACACTTCCTTTGGTGTGAGGCCCGGTATAAGGTCTAGCCAATCATGTTCCTCCGCTACCTCGAACACCCACCCTTTGTTGCATGCGCCGACCCTGGGTCCACGTCGGTCCCATTATTCCCGTATTTCAGGGTGGACCCCGACCACGACAACAGTGCTGGGCTCTACCATACACTCCTACGCCGGTGGCTGCAACCCATCATAGATCGCAATACCGTGGGGACTTAAGGCTTCCCCAACCTACCGCTTGTTCTTCGAACGACAAGTGTCTACGGACTATGCCGTGGGGACTTAAGGCTTCCCCAGCCTACCGCTTGCCGCCGACAGATACAAGTGTCTACGGTAAAGCGCATCCGTTGATGAACGAGAGGTGGAAACACTTTTGACTACTCCGTCCCACTCCGGATCTTATGGTTAACACGGGTATTACGGCACAAGAATCACTGGCGACATTTGTTGTTTAATCCTAGATGGATATAACCCGTGCAATGGAACCTCCACCATATCCACACAATCCATGGTTCCATTGCCCACCACATAGTCATATTCATAGTTATGAAAGTAGTGGTTTTGATTTTTGTGCAATAGTGATAACCATAATACTTTGCAAGTAATTTGATAAAAATACTCAAATGACATGAGCAAGTGATGAACTTGCCTTTCTTGACTGCAAGATTATGCAGTCAAGGTCTTCGATACGTAGTAACTCCAAATTCTGAAATAACATCATCGTCCGGTAAGGACGATGTTCAAAAGATTGGCAAGAATGCAATAATGCATAAGTATGAGATGCAATCGCTCTAAGCGTGGCCTAACCCCGATGATTTAGGATTAGTGAGTGGTAACAATTGATTCAGGGTATGTTGCACTTTTAGAGTGATTCACAAACAAGGTTCTTATTCAGGTGTGATTACTTGGTATCATGAACAGGTAGATAATAAAGCACAGTAATCAATTGAGCACACAAAGAATGATAATTGGCCTAATGTTAACATGTAAAGAACAGTTGTCAGTTTTAGTACTATATGGCATGGTTAATGATTACTGGTTATATTCTTCAAAAGAATAACTTTTGAAGAACATGTTCTTTAATAAAGAACAAGTATGACAATTGGGTTTGTGGTTTGTTATAATTTATTCTGGTTTCAAGTAGTTTCTGGAGTAAGTATAAGATGGATCACAACATAGTTGGATTCATCAGCAACTAGGGCTTGTAAGGTTGAGATAAGCCTAGGTATCCTAAGCAAGTATTTATACATGGTTGTTATCAAGGTTGATTCATCTGGCTGGTGATTGCTAGCTAGAGTTTATAGGTTCTTATAAGCAGGATTGGTGATGATTCTTTATTTACTTCAAAAGAATAACTTTTGAAGAACATACTTCTTAAATAATAAGAAGTATATCAATTAGGTTGAGGTTGTTTAGGTTTGCTATTTATTTCTCTAAGTAAAATAGTGGGTTTCTAATTAGGATGGTTCATAAGTATCTACACTAGTAGGTTTTAGTGGAATAAGGATATGTAATGTAAAATAGTAGGTATAGTTGCTATTAGGGTTCATCACAATGGTGTGATGCTAAATTGGTATGAGTAATGTTGATGGTCTTGACAGTAGAAGTTAGGGTTTAACTTGGTTGATCCTACTTGATCAACTAGGTTTGGTGATATGCATACATGTGATACTAAATTGTTAGTGATAGGGTTCTACATCTTATGTGGACATAAGTATGTCTTTTAGTTGCTAATGGTAGCTCTATGATTTGAATTAAAGTATCATGATCATATGCTCTAACCTAGGGTTTAGGTTAGATGCAAATTAGGGTTCACATGTAATAATGGGACTAGGGTTCCTAATCAATTTAGGGTTTTAGAGTTCAACAGGAAATGATAGAGTTGTGATATTATCCAAATGAATCTAGGGTTTGCTAATTACCCTATAATTATTGGATTAATAACTTCATTGTTAAAGTTGAAGTTATTAATAAATTTGAAATAAAAATAATATTAGATTTGATATTTTATTATTTTTTTAATAATTAATAATTAAGGTATTTATTAATCATGGTTTTAACTCCTCCTAATAAGGATTTAATAAGTTAATAGAAAAGGAAAACTAATTTTAATGTTTTCCTAATTTACTTACTGGTTTTTATTTATTTTATGAAGTTTTCCTAATTATTGAATTTTAATTGAATTTAGAATTAAAATTAAAGGCTTAAATAACAAGTATAAAATAATTAAATTTTTATTAAAAATAAAAATTTCATATTATATTTTTATTGGATAGAGTTTACTTTTTTATGAATTTTGATATCTTATTTATATTTTTCTGAGTTATAACGGATTTTCTACATATTTATAAAGTTTCAGTAATAATTGAATTGAAAAAATAAAACAAAATGACTAAACCTACCCGGCCAGTTTACCCACGCAGTCACTGACTGGTGGGCCAAGGCCACGTCACCTGCCACGCGTCTTTTGACCAGAGTCAAAATCGACGACGTGGCCAGGAGCATGGTGACCGGCGGCAGACGGCGTTGATCGCCGGCGATTCCAGGCGCGCTAGGATGGGCGACTGGTTCCATTCGAACCAGTGCACCACAAGGAGCCAAGAGGTGGCGGCGCCGCTCCGGTATGGTCACCGGAGCTTGGTCGGCGACGACGTGCGGCGGCGGTGGTCACGGGCTTACGGTGAGAAGCATGCTAGAGGATGCTAGGAACAGAGCTAGGATGCGCAGGAGGTTCAGGGACTCACCAGAGACACAGTGGGCTTGACGGCGAGGCGAATGGATGGCTAGTTCGCCGGAATTAGTCGGTACCGGCATCGGAGAAGACGAGCTTGCCGGCGGCGCTATGGTTCGCCCCTGCTCGATTCCTTTTGCGGGCAGAGCAAGTCGAGGGTGGCGGTGTCGATGGAACCAACGGCGGTTCCAGGGGAAGCTCCAAACGGCGGCGATGGTCGACGGCCGGTGACTAGGGTTTCGGCAAGGGCAAGAAATTAAGCAGGGAAGAAGAAGAACTCGAGGCTGGTTCCATTCGGAGGCTTTTATACTGCGCTGTGGAGGTCGCCACGCCACGAGCTCAAGCACTGGGAGGTCGCCAGCGAGACGACGAAGCCGAGCACGTCGTCGTGCTGGCCTCCAGCACACGGAGAGGATGAGGACGAACTCGTCCTCAGTTTTTTCTAAACGAAGGGGTACGGTTGGCCTGTTGGGCTGGTGCTTGGGCCGTGTTGTTGGGCTGCCGAGGTGGGCTGGACCATGGGCTCCTGTTGGGCTGCCACGGCCAGGTGAGCCAAGGTAAGGTCTTTCTCCTGTTTTCCTTTTTCTGTTTTCATTTTCTGTTTTATATTTCCTATTTGAATTTCATATTTGAATTCTGTTTATTTTTGCAGATCTTTCATTTGTGAGTTTTATTAAGATCTGGTGCAATGATTATTACACCACTATTTCGATTGAAACAATTATTTTGTATTGGATTATATTACATATTGTTGGCTTATTCAAAATAGCAATTAAACATGAATTATGCCCTCACTTTGATTTCCCTTTTATTATGAATTCCCTTTAATTAAAAATGTAAGAGTTGATACTTTCTTCTCAAGGTATTTCTAAAGTTGTTGTTATATCTTAGTTCCCATTTGACTAATTAATCACTTGCATGTTATTTTCATGTGAGCACATTTTATTAAGGTTTTGTATGTTTGATGATCACCCATATTCATTAGCATTTGTGTTCTGGTCTATTAACACTTTGAATTATCTAGAGTAGGTATTACTCTCCTCAGGGTTGGGTCTTAATTAAGTAGATAAGTGGTTGATAATTACACTTATGGTTTTAATTATAAGATGTATCACAATGGGTTTTTCTCAGGTTTAATAATTGAAGCATAAGATTTTATTAATATGCCTCACTAGGGTTCTAGTGCGATTTACCTAATGGCCATTGATTTAATTCTCAATTATGGTCTAGGTTTATATGGTAATCACCATAGTGATACCATAACTAGGGTTGAGATATAATTTTAGTTTGTATGAATGAGGTGACCCATATTGCATTGGCTAAAGTTTAATTTCCCTATCTATTATAAGGTTACTTGCTTAATACCTTATGTGCTTTTCTAATTACTAAGAATTTTGAGAATTGGTTTTATCTTCTACCAATTAACTTCTATTATTATCCTCAACTTATAATTAAAGTAACTAAAGTTGTTATAATTCTTTTTATAGTTAACTTTGGTCATATGGTTGATGGTTTCTCACCATATGAATTATAGAGTTTAACTCTAAGGTTTTCTTAGGTTTCTTAAATGAAGAATATGTGGAATGTAGATATGGTAGAATTCTACTTATGATCACCAATTGAATCACAAGTTAGGGTTGTAATATAAGCCTAGGGTTGACTACTAGTTACCTCCTTATGATTTCATGTGGGAATGAGATCTACTTATTATATTAGGGTTTAACTTATCCTCACATATCTCAATAGCATGATCATGGATTAAGCATGATCAACTTATTCTTAGTATCTACCTCAAGTTCTTATGGTTGATGATCATCACTCAATTTATAATGATCAAGGTTTGGCTTCCTAAGGTATCTCTCATTAATTAGGTTTCTCACTTCCATGATCAAGCATTTTCTTGATCAACTAGGGTATAATACTTATAATTTACCTTCTGGAATGGGACTACCATGGTTGCCTCTAAAGTTTATATCCCAGGAGAATGCCTGAGATATTTTGCTAGGGTTTTACTCAAGGAATGATGGTTTAACCATTTGGATATTTGAATAAAACTCTCCCTTGAATCCAAGTGTTTTCTCAACTATCTTGAATGTAACACAAGATCTTGAGCTCTCTATATAGGAGTGGATTATTCTAGAGTTTATGGTATGTTCACAAGATCTCATTAGATAATTAAGAGTTAAGTCTCCACCTAGATGCTTAGTTGGATTCATTGCTACTTTACTTCATCATTTCATAGATATGATCTTACTCCATTTGGCATTGGCTATCTCACCACTCCCAAATGATATGGTTTAACTCCTAATGCTTTAGTTCAATGGTTGTCACTTATTCTTAAATAGATAAAGCTAGGATTATTATGAATGGTCTCTCTCATTTGGGATGATCTTGAATAATATCCTGGAGTTCTTCTGTAGAGATGATGATTTAAATGCTTGGATGTATATCCAAGGTTTAGCTCAAGGTTTGTTGTTGTGTTGATTATTAGTTCCATTTGATCTAACCCCTTAGATCAATTCATCTCTACCCAAAACAAGATTTTAACAAAGTCACATTGAGGTTTATAGCGCTTGACTTGATGTGTTACTTCAATTCCACCAAGATCAAGTGAAACTTCAGTTACTGTGACTGTTTACTTTAAAGCGCAAAATTCCCCAGATTTTCTATGCATGAATGCAATGCACACATCTGTTTCCTCTATTTTTGTAACCCCATTACCTGGGATATTACAGTCTCTACCCCTTAAACTAAACTTCGTCCTCGAAGTTTGATATCTCTCACGTTTCGGAGTGTGGATCTGACTTGTGCAGACTACTTCTTTTCTCGAACTCCCTGGTGATCTCACTGGATATAATTGAATATATCCCTTGTCCAGATTCTTCCTGGAATCCATTAGGGTTTGTCTCTGAACATTAGTTTCTAACTCCAGTTCTATGATTTTCTTCCGGGAATCTAATAATACCTATCTCTGAACCATGGCTCTTACTTTGATTCATTGTTTTCTTCCAACTATTATAATCTTGTTTCCTTTCTCATTGAATATTCAATAATTAGGACTTCTTCTGGTCCTGACAGTCTTACTTGAGGACTAATTGGATAACAATCTCCTATTTGATAAAATAGGTCTTTGTTTTTCCCTTACTACCAAAACTGCAATAGTGGTACTAGGTAAGGTACTTAGCATGGAATGGTCGTGATGGTTTATTTTCCTAAGAATGGATTAGATTCATGTAGTCCATCCAATCATGGTTTATAGTTAATACCATAACTATTTTGGGTTCTTTAGGTTCCATGAAAGGAATCATTCGATTAGTCTTTAGTTTTGGTATAGCCAATCTACTTCAGTCTTTGGCCTTCTTGAGCTGTATTTGGTCTAAGGTATTTCCTTCGTCCAACTTCATTAAACTTAGCTTACTTGAGCTTCCGTACTTCTGAGTAAATATTACTCACTTGCTCAAGTTATAGTCCACTTCTTACTTCCTCGAGGTATAAACCTCGGCTTCTGGTCTGACATCCTTCTGAAAGTAGTGTTCAACAATCTTATAAAAATAAGATTGAACTTCCTCTCAGTTCAGACCTTCTTCATCTATCTTACTCAAAGTATTGAGTCATTGTACATCCACTCAATATTTACTCTACCCCTTAGAGTTTTCTTATAATCTTCAACTCCTTTTCTTCCAACCCTTGGATTGATGGTTGGAATATTGGTCTAAGTCTTGTTTATAATTTATATTCCTCTAAGGTTTTGCGAAGAAACTTTGTGGTGTATCCACTCAATTGTGGACATCCACAGTGAATCCTTTGACTAAATGTTTATAGATCTAGCTATTTGGCTGACGAGATTTTTATTTGTTCACAAACTTTTGTTACAACTAATTAAATCGTGGACTATTTGTACTACCAACTGATACCAGCTGTGGGTATTATACCAACTGTGGATATTTGATATCTAAAAAAATGGATTCTATTATAGGTTCTGATCAACTGGACGAGACATCTTCTACTTTATCTCGCAGTATTGATATTATACCAATTGTGGTCTTCTAATATCAACTATGGTCTTCTTATGTCTGCTATGATTTCATATATCATCTTCCTTCATTCAGGGTTTATTTTGCAAGAACACCACTATCTGACACTATGATTATAGCATCCTATGTGATTTCCCATGCATTCCCCTTCAATATTGACTATGGATCTGCTTGAGCTTCTCCATAATCACCAGATTTCTTACCTCCATGCTTCTCATGTACTAAAGTACTCCTTTGTTGAGGTAAAGCATGAGTTTTGATTGGTACTTCCTTCAGAGTATTGTGGTTACTTCCCACAGCTTTACTTCCTTTTTCTGATGCACCTTCATCTTGTCTTCAGACGCTTCAGAATTCGTCACTTCCTCACACGAATACCATTACCCTCTAGATCTATAGCATCAAGTAAGGATTTGATATTGCAACATGCATTTGCATACCAAATTCAAACTTCATGTATGGATCTAGTCAAACAATGAAAATCCAATAAAATCCAAAAAGATTCAGCTTTGTGCTTATAATACACACCATCATAAACCTGAATATGATTATTGAGTAAGACATCTCTAAACATCAGGCTCTGATGTGTAGTATATAACACCACATAAGATAGGTTTATATCGTGATACTTAGCACGAATATAGGGAATTCTACTATTTGTCTCAACCTTTACCTTAATTGCACATTTGCAATGAGATAAACTTGAAACAAAATGATATGGGATAGTTTAGGTTAACCTAATTTTCTTTGGAAGTACTTCTAACTTGGCTTCCATTTTGTTGAGGACTACTTCACATCCTATCTCTAGATTCTAACATAGCTACTCTAAACTCCTAACTATTAGAGTATAGCTCCTATACTTCCAAGTGTTTCTATCCTGAGACTATGGTCATGATGTGCTTGGCACACTTTCCATGGTTTTGGAACATAATTCTTGCACTATTGTTTAACACTTGGCTTCTTATTGTACTCCTCCTAAATATTTATGATGTTCTAATCCATCACATAATGATTCTCAGGTGAATCATATATGGGTACTATCTCTACCAAGGAAGTAGACATAGATTATTCCTATCACTCTCCCTTTCCTCCCATGATTGACTCATCATGGATTATACTACCTCATATAACTCATATCTATCCCTTACAATCAGTTGTTTTACAAGTTTGGATAATTTACTTACCCATTACTTGTATTGGTTTACACCTTCTAATAGGATATTTTAGTTATCTTTATCACTTAATAGTATTCCTATGGCAGGTCTGATTAGTTCTTTCTTAACCATAACAAATGTCGGTATACATCTTCCAATAGGATATCTTCCTTATGGTTGTATCCTCTCTTTGGACTACCATGTATTGTATACCAATTATGGTCTACTCATCTATTGTTTAAGGCCTTCATGGTATACTACATATTTGGGATTAGCTGACTAACTTTACTTTATTTTGGTAATCTAAGTAAGAAATGTTGACTCAAGTGTGTCAGGATTATTCTCAAGTGAATATCCATCTCAAGTCAAAAGAAGTATTTGGTTTACCTAGGACAACTTCCTATAGACACTACCAATCCTATAGGTCTCCTTTAAAGGGTTTTAATCCTAGGGTCAAAGCATTTGCTCTGATACCAACTGTGGTGACCCGGCATACCACTGCATGGTGTAGTATGCAAGTCTGATATAACACCAATGAAACACCGTTCCACTAGTATTATATCGCTCAGAGTGGTACAACAGAAACATATGCGGGTCCAAGGTATGTCTATAGAATTACAACATTGACTCTGTTACATAAAATCATCACAGCCTCCTACTTTACAATGAGGTAAATCTGCAAATAAACTCCAGAAGAATGACTCGTAGTCTAATGCTATCACGAACTCTATTTGTAGAGTATTTGACTAGCTGTAGGGGCTATGAATAGATTCTAGCTAAATAGGAGCTAGGTTTAGGAAGCTAGTTCCTTTCTATGACTAAACTAGGTTTTCTCCTTGTTGGACGTGGTATTTGACTCCTCTGACATGGTCCTGTCTCTTGAAGTAGTTGTTGACTCCTCGGTCTTCGAGTTGCACTGTAGATCCTCCATCGTGGCCTCCATATCTAAGCGGGGATTTAAGAGTGGGATGAGTACGAGCGTACTCAACAAGTTCATTATAGGAAAGAGGTGTTTAATGCACTAGCTATTAGACCAGAAAGTCTAATACCAATGCAAGTTTTCATAACCATTTCTTCAAAAGGTTGCTTTTATTCGAAGAACTATGTCCGTCAGCCTTCACCGGTTTACTAGAACTTCATGGAGCTCCTTTCCGGCCGCGTTCGCAGTTCCATATCCCGGAACAGGGAGTGACAGGTCACGGTTCTTTACACTCTGCAGAGGTGTGTTGCTTTACCCATAAGAGATCTTAACCTTGGTGCCAACCGAGTCTAGTTCTCGTCCACACTTCCTTTGGTGTGAGGCCCGGTATAAGGTCTAGCCAATCATGTTCCTCCGCTACCTCGAACACCCACCCTTTGTTGCATGCGCCGACCCTGGGTCCACGTCGGTCCCATTATTCCCGTATTTCAGGGTGGACCCCGACCACGACAACAGTGCTGGGCTCTACCATACACTCCTACGCCGGTGGTTGCAACCCATCATAGATCGCAATACCGTGGGGACTTAAGGCTTCCCCAACCTACCGCTTGTTCTTCGAATGACAAGTGTCTACGGACTATGCCGTGGGGACTTAAGGCTTCCCCTACCGCTTGCCGCCGACAGATACAAGTGTCTACGGTAAAGCGCATCCGTTGATGAACGAGAGGTGGAAACACTTTTGACTACTCCGTCCCACTCCGGATCTTATGGTTAACACGGGTATTACGGCACAAGAATCACTGGCGACATTTGTTGTTTAATCCTAGATGGATATAACCCGTGCAATGGAACCTCCACCATATCCACACAATCCATGGTTCCATTGCCCACCACATAGTCATATTCATAGTTATGAAAGTAGTGGTTTTGATTTTTGTGCAATAGTGATAACCATAATACTTTGCAAGTAATTTGATAAAAATACTCAAATGACATGAGCAAGTGATGAACTTGCCTTTCTTGACTGCAAGATTATGCAGTCAAGGTCTTCGATACGTAGTAACTCCAAATTCTGAAATAACATCATCGTCCGGTAAGGACGATGTTCAAAAGATTGGCAAGAATGCAATAATGCATAAGTATGAGATGCAATCGCTCTAAGCGTGGCCTAACCCCGATGATTTAGGATTAGTGAGTGGTAACAATTGATTCAGGGTATGTTGCACTTTTAGAGTGATTCACAAACAAGGTTCTTATTCAGGTGTGATTACTTGGTATCATGAACAGGTAGATAATAAAGCACAGTAATCAATTGAGCACACAAAGAATGATAATTGGCCTAATGTTAACATGTAAAGAACAGTTGTCAGTTTTAGTACTATATGGCATGGTTAATGATTACTGGTTATATTCTTCAAAAGAATAACTTTTGAAGAACATGTTCTTTAATAAAGAACAAGTATGACAATTGGGTTTGTGGTTTGTTATAATTTATTCTGGTTTCAAGTAGTTTCTGGAGTAAGTATAAGATGGATCACAACATAGTTGGATTCATCAGCAACTAGGGCTTGTAAGGTTGAGATAAGCCTAGGTATCCTAAGCAAGTATTTATACATGGTTGTTATCAAGGTTGATTCATCTGGCTGGTGATTGCTAGCTAGAGTTTATAGGTTCTTATAAGCAGGATTG
Organism: Lolium multiflorum; assembly: GCA_030979885.1. Classification (NCBI taxonomy): domain Eukaryota; kingdom Viridiplantae; phylum Streptophyta; class Magnoliopsida; order Poales; family Poaceae; genus Lolium; species Lolium multiflorum. Next base: position 329,958,305 of record CM061750.1, read on the forward strand.
GTGATGATTCTTTATTTACTTCAAAAGAATAACTTTTGAAGAACATACTTCTTAAATAATAAGAAGTATATCAATTAGGTTGAGGTTGTTTAGGTTTGCTATTTATTTCTCTAAGTAAAATAGTGGGTTTCTAATTAGGATGGTTCATAAGTATCTACACTAGTAGGTTTTAGTGGAATAAGGATATGTAATGTAAAATAGTAGGTATAGTTGCTATTAGGGTTCATCACAATGGTGTGATGCTAAATTGGTATGAGTAATGTTGATGGTCTTGACAGTAGAAGTTAGGGTTTAACTTGGTTGATCCTACTTGATCAACTAGGTTTGGTGATATGCATACATGTGATACTAAATTGTTAGTGATAGGGTTCTACATCTTATGTGGACATAAGTATGTCTTTTAGTTGCTAATGGTAGCTCTATGATTTGAATTAAAGTATCATGATCATATGTTCTAACCTAGGGTTTAGGTTAGATGCAAATTAGGGTTCACATGTAATAATGGGACTAGGGTTCCTAATCAATTTAGGGTTTTAGAGTTCAACAGGAAATGATAGAGTTGTGATATTATCCAAATGAATCTAGGGTTTGCTAATTACCCTATAATTATTGGATTAATAACTTCATTGTTAAAGTTGAAGTTATTAATAAATTTGAAATAAAAATAATATTAGATTTGATATTTTTTTTTTTTTAATAATTAATAATTAAGGTATTTATTAATCATGGTTTTAACTCCTCCTAATAAGGATTTAATAAGTTAATAGAAAAGGAAAACTAATTTTAATGTTTTCCTAATTTACTTACTGGTTTTTATTTATTTTATGAAGTTTTCCTAATTATTGAATTTTAATTGAATTTAGAATTAAAATTAAAGGCTTAAATAACAAGTATAAAATAATTAAATTTTTATTAAAAATAAAAATTTCATATTATATTTTTATTGGATAGAGTTTACTTTTTTATGAATTTTGATATCTTATTTATATTTTTCTGAGTTATAACGGATTTTCTACATATTTATAAAGTTTCAGTAATAATTGAATTGAAAAAATAAAACAAAATGACTAAACCTACCCGGCCAGTTTACCCACGCAGTCACTGACTGGTGGGCCAAGGCCACGTCACCTGCCACGCGTCTTTTGACCAGAGTCAAAATCGACGACGTGGCCAGGAGCATGGTGACCGGCGGTAGACGGCGTTGATCGCCGGCGATTCCAGGCGCGCTAGGATGGGCGACTGGTTCCATTCGAACCAGTGCACCACAAGGAGCCAAGAGGTGGCGGCGCCGCTCCGGTATGGTCACCGGAGCTTGGTCGGCGACGACGTGCGGCGGCGGTGGTCACGGGCTTACGGTGAGAAGCATGCTAGAGGATGCTAGGAACAGAGCTAGGATGCGCAGGAGGTTCAGGGACTCACCAGAGACACAGTGGGCTTGACGGCGAGGCGAATGGATGGCTAGTTCGCCGGAATTAGTCGGTACCGGCATCGGAGAAGACGAGCTTGCCGGCGGCGCTATGGTTCGCCCCTGCTCGATTCCTTTTGCGGGCAGAGCAAGTCGAGGGTGGCGGTGTCGATGGAACCAACGGCGGTTCCAGGGGAAGCTCCAAACGGCGGCGATGGTCGACGGCCGGTGACTAGGGTTTCGGCAAGGGCAAGAAATTAAGCAGGGAAGAAGAAGAACTCGAGGCTGGTTCCATTCGGAGGCTTTTATACTGCGCTGTGGAGGTCGCCACGCCACGAGCTCAAGCACTGGGAGGTCGCCAGCGAGACGACGAAGCCGAGCACGTCGTCGTGCTGGCCTCCAGCACACGGAGAGGATGAGGACGAACTCGTCCTCAGTTTTTTCTAAACGAAGGGGTACGGTTGGCCTGTTGGGCTGGTGCTTGGGCCGTGTTGTTGGGCTGCCGAGGTGGGCTGGACCATGGGCTCCTGTTGGGCTGCCACGGCCAGGTGAGCCAAGGTAAGGTCTTTCTCCTGTTTTCCTTTTTCTGTTTTCATTTTCTGTTTTATATTTCCTATTTGAATTTCATATTTGAATTCTGTTTATTTTTGCAGATCTTTCATTTGTGAGTTTTATTAAGATCTGGTGCAATGATTATTACACCACTATTTCGATTGAAACAATTATTTTGTATTGGATTATATTACATATTGTTGGCTTATTCAAAATAGCAATTAAACATGAATTATGCCCTCACTTTGATTTCCCTTTTATTATGAATTCCCTTTAATTAAAAATGTAAGAGTTGATACTTTCTTCTCAAGGTATTTCTAAAGTTGTTGTTATATCTTAGTTCCCATTTGACTAATTAATCACTTGCATGTTATTTTCATGTGAGCACATTTTATTAAGGTTTTGTATGTTTGATGATCACCCATATTCATTAGCATTTGTGTTCTGGTCTATTAACACTTTGAATTATCTAGAGTAGGTATTACTCTCCTCAGGGTTGGGTCTTAATTAAGTAGATAAGTGGTTGATAATTACACTTATGGTTTTAATTATAAGATGTATCACAATGGGTTTTTCTCAGGTTTAATAATTGAAGCATAAGATTTTATTAATATGCCTCACTAGGGTTCTAGTGCGATTTACCTAATGGCCATTGATTTAATTCTCAATTATGGTCTAGGTTTATATGGTAATCACCATAGTGATACCATAACTAGGGTTGAGATATAATTTTAGTTTGTATGAATGAGGTGACCCATATTGCATTGGCTAAAGTTTAATTTCCCTATCTATTATAAGGTTACTTGCTTAATACCTTATGTGCTTTTCTAATTACTAAGAATTTTGAGAATTGGTTTTATCTTCTACCAATTAACTTCTATTATTATCCTCAACTTATAATTAAAGTAACTAAAGTTGTTATAATTCTTTTTATAGTTAACTTTGGTCATATGGTTGATGGTTTCTCACCATATGAATTATAGAGTTTAACTCTAAGGTTTTCTTAGGTTTCTTAAATGAAGAATATGTGGAATGTAGATATGGTAGAATTCTACTTATGATCACCAATTGAATCACAAGTTAGGGTTGTAATATAAGCCTAGGGTTGACTACTAGTTACCTCCTTATGATTTCATGTGGGAATGAGATCTACTTATTATATTAGGGTTTAACTTATCCTCACATATCTCAATAGCATGATCATGGATTAAGCATGATCAACTTATTCTTAGTATCTACCTCAAGTTCTTATGGTTGATGATCATCACTCAATTTATAATGATCAAGGTTTGGCTTCCTAAGGTATCTCTCATTAATTAGGTTTCTCACTTCCATGATCAAGCATTTTCTTGATCAACTAGGGTATAATACTTATAATTTACCTTCTGGAATGGGACTACCATGGTTGCCTCTAAAGTTTATATCCCAGGAGAATGCCTGAGATATTTTGCTAGGGTTTTACTCAAGGAATGATGGTTTAACCATTTGGATATTTGAATAAAACTCTCCCTTGAATCCAAGTGTTTTCTCAACTATCTTGAATGTAACACAAGATCTTGAGCTCTCTATATAGGAGTGGATTATTCTAGAGTTTATGGTATGTTCACAAGATCTCATTAGATAATTAAGAGTTAAGTCTCCACCTAGATGCTTAGTTGGATTCATTGCTACTTTACTTCATCATTTCATAGATATGATCTTACTCCATTTGGCATTGGCTATCTCACCACTCCCAAATGATATGGTTTAACTCCTAATGCTTTAGTTCAATGGTTGTCACTTATTCTTAAATAGATAAAGCTAGGATTATTATGAATGGTCTCTCTCATTTGGGATGATCTTGAATAATATCCTGGAGTTCTTCTGTAGAGATGATGATTTAAATGCTTGGATGTATATCCAAGGTTTAGCTCAAGGTTTGTTGTTGTGTTGATTATTAGTTCCATTTGATCTAACCCCTTAGATCAATTCATCTCTACCCAAAACAAGATTTTAACAAAGTCACATTGAGGTTTATAGCGCTTGACTTGATGTGTTACTTCAATTCCACCAAGATCAAGTGAAACTTCAGTTACTGTGACTGTGTTACTTTAAAGCGCGAAAATTCCCCAGATTTTCTATGCATGAATGCAATGCACACATCTGTTTCCTCTATTTTTGTAACCCCATTACCTGGGATATTACAGTGACCTGGTGCGTTCTTCTGACGGGGCGGACAGGTCCACTCCATCGAGCGCGCCTTCAGGTGAGAACCCTTTCCACCTGATGCCATGTGAGCGGGTTCGTGAAAGAGCCGATGAGGTCGGCTTCGAGGATTGCTTTGACCTCGTCATACTTCTTCTTGAGCTCCTCGGTCAGATCTTCGTACGTGACTGGAGTGCCGTCCGCCATCTCAGATGTAGATGGCGATGCGGTTGATGTCGCAGATTGTCCCACTGGGCGTGCCAGAATGTGTTGCGGTCGAAACCCACCGGCGAGCAGACGGGCAACACATAGAGCCGGGAGGCTCCCGACTGCGGCTGGCCCTAGTCCCTCCGAGCGACGGCCCGCAAAGATTCGGCACGCACGTCCGATCTTGGTGCAGGCGTGCCACCCTGGTCGGGAAGGTGATGGATGTGCCTCGCTTAGTTTCCTGCATGGCATACACGTAAACATTAAATACGAGCCTCGATCGGCTCTCAGGTTGTCCTGTAGATCGGCTCAAAGAGCCGATCCACCCATGATCCGTACGGGGTGTACGAATATATGGTGGTCCTGCTTGATCAAAATAAAGCTAAAACAACCTACTACGATTTAGGGTTTTCACCACATAATCGGAACATCCTACTCGTGATTGAGCTTGGCGGCCACGCACGGTGATCGTAAGCCGACCCTAGACAAGGCCTAAAAACCAACACGAGGTTGATCCCGGAACATCCTGTCTAGGGCTAAAACTACACCCTACGCGCCACTGGATCCTTCAACCCGTTTGTAAGGCCTAACTATGCGGATATTAAACTAATCCTTGAAGAACAAGGAGCAACCATAACGGATCGGATCTACTAAATAATGATCAAGCGGGGTGCCGCCCTTACACCTAAGATAGGCGTAAGGGCGGCTAGATGTCTAAGGGTTGCACGACGATAGCATATGATACGATGAACAATGCTAACCCTAACACATCTAAGATAACTACGTTGCTCGCCATCAAAAAGGCTTCAGTACGAGCAACGCATGGAGAGCGAATAAACGTGTCTAGATCGCAAGATGCGATCTAGGCAGCATGCTTACCCGGAAGAAACCCTCGAGACAAGGGAGTTGGCGATGCGCCTAGATTGGTTTGTGGTGAACGTGATTGTTGTTTATTTCATAAACCCTAGATACATATTTATAGTCCGTAGACTTTCTAACGTGGGAATAATCCCAACCGGGCACGAGCCAAACTCTATCTAACCGACACGTATCCTACTATATTACAGATACACGGGCAAACTAGCCCAAACTTTGCATATAAGGCCGATTCACGTATTTCTTCCATGTATATTCTTCAAGCCCATCTTGATCGCGGCCCACCTCTGACTTGGTCAAATTCTGGTGATAACAATACCGCAATGCACCGCATATCGGGCATTTATTCAAATTCTCGTACTTCTCACCGCGGTAGAGGATACAGTCATTAATGCATGCATGTATCTTCTGCACATCTAATCCTAGAGGGCAGACAAGCTTCTTTGCTTCATATGTACTGACGGGCAATTCGTTATTTCTTGGAAACAGCTTCTTTAATATTATCATCAATTTTTCAAAACCCGAGTCAGTCACACCGACCTGCCTTCCATTTCAGCAATTCCAATATGCTACCCAGCTTTCTCTGCCCATCTTCACAACCTGGGTACAACAATTTGTGGTGGTCCTCTAACATCTTGTCAAACTGCAACCTCTCCTTATCCGTGCCACGGTCTCTTCTTGCATCGAAATAGCCCGACGAAGATCATCATCAACAGGATCATCTGCTGCCTGTTCTTCACCTCCTTCTTCTTCAGTGTCTTCCATTACGGTATCATCGCATTCAGAGAACATAGATCGGTACTGGTCATCGTTATCTTCTTCTTCATCGTCGTCTTCCATCATAACCCCTTCTTCTCCGTGCTTGGTCCAAACATTATAGCTGGACATGAATTCAAACCGAAGCAGGTGGCTCTTAATGTCTCTTGAGCAAGAGTAATCCTTCTCGTTCTTACATTTCAGACATGGACAGCACATAAAACCTTGCTTCGACTTGTTGGCCTCGGCCACAAGCAGGAAAGAATTCACGCCATCTCTGAAAGCGGGAGCACATCGGTTACCGTACATCCATGGATGACTCATCTGCATCATAAGTACAATTATGCATGTATCAGATGCAATCACCTTGCTAAAATTAGTTTTGTACGGACTATGTATATACGAGAAAATAGTTGCTAACCTTTTAGGATCAAAAAGAGGAGAAATCTTATCAAATAAAATCAATTGGCATCCCTCACAAGCATTCCATCAAACACCTCTTGTGCACATGAAGAAAAATGAGGTAGCATACACCTCCACCTTTCACCACCAAGGAAAAAAATGTAGGGAGGTGGGAGGGGCTGGCTGCGTGTATATATATATATGCATGGCCCTTTTATCGCGGACCGTATGACGACCCGCGACAAAAGGGGTGCCGGCAGGAGGCGCCAGAGCTCAGACCCCTTTTGTCGCGGGTTGTGATGCGGCCCGCGACAAAAGGGCGCGACAAAAGGCCTGGCTCGCTCCAAATGGTTTCGGGGCGACGTGGCCACGCTATTTATCACGGGTGTAGTCGCGCCCGCGACAAAATGCTCCCACGAAAGCCCTGTTTCCACTAGTGGTATTGATTAGCTGGTGATCTTCACACACTTGTGATTTATTAGTATGTATTCTTTCACAAAAAATCCCTCCATTTCAGTGAATAGGGCACTTTCGTCTTTCGTATTTTATTTTTTTTGACCAAGAGTTACTCAAAATCTGTAGATACTGTTCATATAAAATTAACATCATTAGAAAGTGTTTTTTCATAGAAATCCAATGATACTAATTACCCATAATATAACTAATATTTTGTTGATCATTTTTTCGGTTAAAATTTATCTTAAAATACATGTTCACCGTATTCATCGAAACTGAGGTAGTACAGCAGAATATAGAATCCGCAGCACACATGGTGCTTAACATTTTCAATGCATTTCTCGCGTGCATGCGAGTGCCCCATTTTGCTGGAGATATCCTGATCAAAAGTCATCATGCATGAAAAAGAGCTGCGTCATTGTGTCAAAGGTCAGCAAGACTTTTCCACTAGTGTCTAGAGGCGCTGTTGACCGACATGGACTTCTCCACGTCTCCCATTTGTCATATGTGGAGCTTCGTGATCATTTTTCCGGTACCTTCCAATCCCCGTATCACATCATTTTGAATTTCCAGATATGTTTTTGGAAGAAGAATAATATAGTAGTTAGTTATAATGCGAGACAATTTTGATTTCATCATGACAAGTGCAAAGCCTGGGACAATTTTCCAAGCGCATGACAGGTGAGGGTCGACAGTTAGCTAACCCAGTACGTGCAGAATGTATAATTAGTCAACATGCTTTCTCAGTTCGCCCTTTTCAAATTGCCTCGTGGTCCTGAAGGGTCATACATTTGCTAGCCAGTTAGGCACTTGTAGGTGTAAGTACACTACCACACCAAGTAGATTGTATTATTATCCTTGTAACAGCTGTGTGGCATCTTCATGAAGCAAGAAATGTAAACCCTGCAAAAATAAACCACAAGTTAGTTGTGGACCTATTTTTCCCTACCAGAACATACAGAAGATGCTATTTTCACGCCTGTGTTATTGTACCATAAGTTCACCCTCATCTGTGAATTATGGAAAGAACAAATACTTTTTCTGGTTTGAAGTGTCTCGTCACCTTTGCAACTCTGCTAACTATTCAAAGATTATACTCTCTTTTTGTTTTTTCTTATTAGTTCCTTCTATGTTTGATCTCCCCTCTCAGTCCAACGATAAAAATGCTAGACATGGTCTTCATCCGGTTTTCCGTCAATTAACCAAGTAATTTTTATTTTTTATTTAATAGATTGAGGTAATTAAAGCATTTGTCCCTGTTTAAATAAATCAAAACGTTGGATCCGAGATGATTGCTAAACTCTAATCGTGTGCTATGATTAATGAAATTCCTTGTGGGTAGATCGCCCTTCGTTGCTGCCTCAGAAAAACTTATGTACTCTACATAAAAAAAGCCGTACTGGGGAGAAACCCAGCAACACTGTGTTATTGATAGAGGTAATTGTGTACAAAACACTAAGAATGCGACTACGGAGACTCGAACTCAGGCGGGCTAAGGCTATGCCTTGTTTCACTATGTACTCTAAGCTTGTTTGGCTGGATACGTGAAAAATAATTGACTGGCCTAGAGCTTCCTTGAGAGTTGAGACCAGCCTTCAAGGTTTTTGTTAATATCCTGGATCATTAAGCATGGCCTGGTAAAATTTCCACCGATCTATTAATAATCACCAATAGCATAACAAACTGATCCAAAAGTAATAAAAATTACAAGTATGTCTTTCGACCACCTAACGATGACTACAAACACTGACACGAGCTGAAGGCACGCCGCTGTCCTCGTTCCTCCATCACCGGAGCCGGGCAAAGTTTGTCGTAGTAGAGGTTGTTGTAGTAGATAAACGAGAAGTCGCCGTGCTAAGGTCCCAAAGGACCAACGCACCAGAGCAGCAACCGTCGCCAAAGATGACAACTGTAGATCAGAAGAGACTAACCTGAAACCACACCAACGAACACGAAAACCGATCGGATCCCGCGAGATCCGCCAGCCACATGACTCCACGCGCCCTTCAACGATGCTAGACGCACCACCAGAGCGAGGATAGAGCGGGGATGACCTTATTCTGACATCAAGATGGAGCTGCCACCTCACCATCCCGAAGAAGACATTAAAAATAACCTAACAAAGAACGAAAACCCTCCCGCCGGTGACAGGCCGTGGTCCGCCACACCTCCAAGGCCCTAAGGCCAACGGAGGCGGAGTGGACCAACAGCGTCGCCGACGAGGGGATGGAACCCTAGATGGGTTTTTTCAACCGCCTCCCGACCGCTTCTCCTGGGAGTCCCGCACGTACCGTTTCTTATTCTCACTAGACAATTAAGTTAGTTTATGGGTCCAACTAAGAATGTTATGTCAGCACGTAACTTAGTTTGTTGCACGAATAAGTGTGCAACTTTGGATGTATTCTAGTGTTACATGATTTCTGCTTCGAGTCCAATTCGGATCTGCTCCATATTTGTATAATCCGTATTCTAATTCACATCCGCTATTATTTGTTACGATCCAAATCCACACAAGAAAAAGTAAAGGATATGAAAATAACACTATCTAATTCGATCCGATCTATTTGCATCCCTAGTCGGATGGCGTCTAGAAAGTAGAGTGGTTTTTCATTCCACTTTTAGATTGACAAATGAGGGAGTGTCTTTATATAAGCCGACTGATATTCTGATTAGATGGATTCTTTGTTGATCTCTTATAGGTGCCTCCATGTTGGGCCGAGTGAGCAGACCATAAAAAATCAATAGAGCACTCATATTGGGCCTATCGGGAGAGGAATATTGATGTTCACATTCGCTATGGGGCTGCGCATGCACTATTTATCGCTTACAGCGATCGGTAATACGGCTCGCTTGTGGTTGATTTTTCTTGGACTAGGCCCTACCGAGTTCGGATCCTCCTTTGCCATTTTTTCGATATTTTCTATTATTTTTCGGTTTTGTTTCATTTTTATTCATTTCTCATTTATTATTTTTATTTTTTATTTTTCTTTTTACCTTAGTTTCTATTTTTATTCTTTTCGTTCTATTCCGTAAAAGTAAATGTTTTTAATATGGATGATTTAGTCGCACTCTGTACTCAGCTATGAAAGTGGCCTTACTAGTAGAGATGGAAACTTCTCGGACCGAGAAGGAATAACCTAAAGCCATTGATTAAATGTGTACAACCAGCGGGAAATGGATTAGATATCATGTACATGCTTAAAAGATTTGATACTAGTGTTGGCCTACCTGATTTGTCTGATATATGTTCTTCTTTTCTGATTGATTGATGAGATTTCGTTTGCCAGGCAGAATGGATTAGAAGGCTAGTCTACCGCTTTGTCATACGCATTGGTGACGCTTCACGATAGATGATACTAGAAAAAGATAAAATGTAATTTCGGAACATTTTTACTCCATGAACCATTTTTTGAATTTGGATCATTTTTAAATCATGGACATTTTTTGGAACCATTTTACCCGGTGAACCATTTTTAAATAGTAGATTTTTTTTTATTTTGGAAGCATTTTACCCGCCGAACCATTTAACTCATCGCAAAGACCTATTGGAGTTGCATATTTTCTTAAGAAAATAACTCGTCCATTGGAGTTGCATATTTTTTGAGAAAAGTGCAACTCATATCGAAAAATGGATAGTGTTGCATAAATATTAATAAAAATGCAGCCATATCAACACCATCTTGCTCTTCGAATATTTTCTAAGAAAAGTGCTACTTGTTTCAAAAAAAAATTGCCGCCCTCATATAGTTATACTTATATGTTTTCGTAAAAGTAGATCCTAGCACATGGCCCTAAATTTTACTGGCCCGGCCTGTCCATTATCTTGATGGCATCTTATCCTCAGCTGAAAACTTGCAATCCCAGCAAATTACTTCTTCATGGTATGCTCATCATTTTTGGAACCACCTTTTAGTCACTCAGCAACAACATGACTTTATCAATCCATGTTTCACGTTTAAGATGCTAACACAATTTTCAACATGATTTGATTTGGTGGTTCTTTTCGAGCACCGAGTCTCGAGCTCCAGGTTGAAAACCTTGAAGTACTCCTTTGTTGTTTGTACTTCCTCCTCCCCGAAAGTTGAGACAAGTTTCATGAGACGGATGGAGTAGCCGCAAAGTCGGTTTCTATGCACCATTTCGTTGTTAATGGCATTGTCTAGATTGCTCGGACTTGCTCACCATGGAAACTTTGTGATGCACATGGTCAGTCCTAAGCTGTGGTTCCATAAACCAGTTTTTTTCTTATCGCAGCACCTTTGATATGGACGCACACGATCGTGGACAGGAACAGTTACCCCTGCTAGCTTACTTCCTCATTTGCCTAAGCATCCACAGCACTGCAAGATTTGCTTCCACTTTAAAACCCCATCACAGGCTGGATACTGCCGTGGTCAATTCCTGAACGCGACAGCACGTACCTGGCACCCGCCATTAAATTGGTGGAGCAGGCAACACATCTGAACCTGAGGATTGAAGTTCAATGGAAATGCTAGATTTCTATGATCCGTGTCAAGAGATTGCTGCCTGTCTCAGGTTGACGTTTCTGTGGCTTGACGGGTGGTCCATCAAGCTGTGTGCCGGTCGATATTTCCTTTTCTACCGACTGCCAGTCAGGTTCATCTCAATAACAGGATGGGTCACACTACTCTGCTATGATGGTTGAACGACCGGGCAATGTCAACTTGATTGTGCTTTTAGCAAGAAGATGCCACGTACAGTTTGTAAACATCACAGATGAGACGAAGTACAGCCCCAACTTATAGCGTGCATCTCCACCACCTCTACTCTCTCTTCTTCAGAGAAACAGTTGGCCCTTTCCCTTTTGGGCTATGAAAAAAGATTGCAGCCCATCACAGTAACCATGGCCTGGTCAGCCCGAGCGCGTCCAGCCGAAACGGCAGTTGAAGCCTCACTGTCGCACTAAAAAGCCCAGCCCACGTAAGCTCAATTGCGGACTTGGCATTAGCATTCCATTTCCGAGTCATTTGTGACAGTACTAGTGTCAAGTTGAGAATCTTTAAAGCCCTGACCTGCAGCTGCAAGTGGAGATAGATAACCTACTTTCTGGTAGCACATTATTCTGCTGTTGCATGAGACCACTGTTGCGTTACATGTTTATTAAACAATCTTTTGGCAAAAGAGAAGGCCGAGCTTACATAAAGTATATGAATGGCCCTTCTTTCCTCAGAAGTTGTTTAAGTGCATCTCTGTTTGTTAGAACGTCAGACGCACATGCACATGCCAATGTAGCATTCATACATACATAGTTTTATATATGAGCTAGCTTAGTGTTTCCTGAATTTATCAAGTTCAAGTATAGTATATGATGGAGGGGAAGGGGAGAGTACATATAAAGTATAGTATGATGAACGGCCCTTCTTTCCTCAAAAAATATTTAAGTGCCTCTCCGTTTGTTAGAACGTCGTATGCACATGCCCATGTATAGGTAGTCTTCATAGATAGTTTTATGAGTTCTAGTGCTCCCTTCATTATAAAAACAAAAAAATAAATTATATCTATAAGTTTTAAGACATCATGGGAAAAATCTAGACGTAGTCAATTTGCAACCTGCAGTCATGAAAACCCGCAGTGCGAAATTCTTTATTTTATAGGCTACACAAATGACAAAATCTGATAAAAATCTAGAGACTTTAAAACATGCATACTTAGACCCACGCTTTTGTCATTTTTATGTAGCTCAAAATCATAGCATTTTCATGTAAATTGATGCTTTGCAGTCTGTGGGATACATCATTGGCTACATCTGTATTTTTAATATTTTTCCAAAATTTATAAGTATGATTTTTTACTTTTTTTTTAATACAATGAGATTACTGGAGACCGGAGCCAAAAATCTCCATCCGTGTTGTTGGCAGGAATTTAGTAATTTCGAGCTATAAGAAAGATGTATTTATACTACATTAGCGAGCCATAATTTGGCGCGACCCCACAGCATCTACCAGTCGACACATTCTTAACAGACAGTACGTATGAAAGCAGTTGGTAAAACGTAGCGCGCGATCGACACCCAACACTTTAAGTAAAGGAGTTTAGTTATGCGTTTAACAATTATTACGACCGCGCGCGCGCCACGGCACAAATGCGGACGAAACGCTCGCGAAAATTGACGGCCCAACGATGCCTAACCGCAGTTCTGCCGCCCGGCCAAACCCCTCGCCGACCGCTGCTCACATGATCACATCATCCAGGTCAAGATCACCGATAAATTGAGTATACGTACGTATGCCGTCGGTGGATCGCTGAACAGTCGATGAGCATCTAGCAATTAGAGCTCCCTGTTCCGTATCTCCGATGTGTTTCTGTCGCGTAACGCCAACAAAGTTTTGGTCATTACCAAACCGAAAAAAGAAAGTGCAGCGGTTCAGTTGCTGGAGAAGCGAATACATACATAATTAAAGCTACCTGCAAGGCTGATGCATGATTGATTACTGGCTTAATTAGACGATCGAAAGCGTGCTGGTGATTGAGCCGTAGCACCGGCATTTGCGTGTTCTTGGTCCACTAATGTAAACTTGTAAACCCAGCACCCAACAAACGCGGCTGATCCCCGTCGGTGCATGAGCCACGGGGGCGCCGAACCTGCAGCAGAGGAAACCTAACAAACTACAGCACATACCTGTACATTGCTATCTATCGCGATCAGAGGAAGAATTAAGTACTCCGTAGTATACACGGTTAGCTTTGGCGTCTGCCTTTTCTTTTCGTTTCTTTTTGTGGTATTCGCTAGTCTTTAAGAAATTAAAAAATTCGGGCTCAGGTCATCTGGAAGCAGGACGATGGTGTGCTTCCTTGGAAATTCTCTGCTGCAACCTGCAACTGATGCTGCCTCGCGAGTTCGCTGGCGACCGACAGAATGGAAATCATTTGCGGATTTGCAGCTGTCGAGTAGAGAAACGTGTGCATGCAATGCATGGCGACGGAGCTGAGATTTGTATATTGTTTCCGTTCGAGATAGTATAGGACGAACTGGTTGGTGAGCCCAAGTCCTTCCATGTGCTTCGCGGGAATTATTTGGCCTCACACTCACAGGTGACTGACAGCCAGGTGGGCCTACCTGCCTACCAGAGTACTACAATGTTGGCTTGAGAATTTGATCAGCAACAGCTAACCGGATACTAGCTAATTAAGCTAGCACGTATTATTAATTCACCGGAATTTATGTTTTGTTCGTTCGTTTTGTCATCTTTCGTTCAAAAATGGTCAGGTGGTGGGTTCCCTCCGAAGCTAGTTCGTAACCAATGGCTTGCTTCATCCCCAAGATACCAGTACAGAGCAACAGAATATGGAGTGCGGGAGAGGACCCGGCCACCCCAACCGGAATTCATTCATCTCAGGTTGCGAAATGGGGCAAACAGAAAAGTGGTCGTGGGATTTGGACTTGGTGCCAAAGATGTTGACGGGAAATTATGTCCATGTTTTTTACGAGGATGCCAAACCGTCGATTCATGCGAATTTCAGGTAAAGAAGTGCTCAAAATTCAATCTTCTTAGGCTAAATGTTACAATGCGTTCGTAACTCTTATTGACATCTCTATCAATCAATGAGAATTAATTGCCTCCTACATGCCTGTTTATTAGGGTATCATTGATTAGGTCAACAAAATATAAGATATATATATAACAAAAATTATATCATTAAATTAATGACATACTCCGGTTATACTTTTACATTTTAGGTGTACATTTTATGATATATATATATATCTCATATTTTGTTGGTTAAAATAATGACCAAATATTTTTGGGTTGACCGAAAATAATGTTCTTGTTTTTTACGAGGGTGGCAAACAATTGATTCATGCGAATTTCACACAAAAGCGGAGCTCCTAAGTTATTAGCATAAACCACCACATTTCTTGCTAAATTTATAAAATGGTATCACTTTGTATTTTTTGGATTAAAAACTACCATATTTTTAAAATGTTTTCCTACAAAACACTGAACACTGATCGTGAATAGACGATGATTCTAACCCGGGAGTCCTACCTATCGGAGCGAATTTGCTGATGTGGAGTGGATCCCACTTATTAGTCTTATTTAAAATATATCCTACAAAAAATAAAAAAAATAGAGATCGTCTTCTTCATCCCTTTTGATACAACACCACCGCCTCCGGTCAACCCACCTCCCGCCACCTCAGTGCGCGACTCTGGCAAACGGTCAACGTACCACCCGGATGCGCCCTCTGATGCACACGCGGCTGAGACAATGGCGGTTCTTTGCAGTGTCTACTGGCACGGGGCTTCCTAGGCGCGGCGAAGGTGGCCTCCAACGACGGTGCAGCCCGTAGCCCTTTTATGGGCCCTCGCGTCACAACCCTGACATGGCGGAGGACACGCTCCATCCTGGCGCGACAACAGACGACGTGCTCCACGGATCGCATCAGCACGGCCGATCAGAGATCGGGAATGCGCTCGCACACTTGCACACTGAACAGACAAACAGCGGGAAATGCATCTTTAAGGAGGAGGAGGCTGGACGGATGGAGGGGAAGGAGATGGGTGGCTGGCGATCTTGCCGAAGACGGTTGGAAGAAGGAGATGATAGGAAACCTTTTTTGTAAAATTTATTTAGGACATTTTGATTTTTATAATTGGGTTGACATGTGGGGCCACTTTATACCAGCAAACTGATCTTGCCAAGTGGGGCCTCCTCGTCAGAAATAGAAGTAACATCAGTTTGCGGTCAATGAGAGTGTAGTTTTTTTTCGAAAACATCAAAATGAAAATATGGTGGTGGTTTTTGTCCTCAAAACACAAAGTGATTCCATTTGATAAATTTAGGTAAAAAATATTGTGATTTAATGCTAACACTGTAGAGATTAGCGAGAACAATGGTAATTCCTAGTTCCTTTTATGGCAGCATCCTAGATTCCCATGGGGTGAACCCATTCAGATTCAGGTAAGCTTGTCGTGCATATATGGAATTATGGATCTTACGGGATGATTGTCCGTATCACTAGAATCGGGCAATCCACATGAATGATGCTGATATGGCGTGTTGTTTATCTACTCTCTCCGCGCGCGCACCCGCGGTGGAGTTGCTGAAGCGATGACACGCGCGAGACATGCACCAACTGGAATCCATGATGATCGCCGAGCAAAAGAGGAAACGCCACAACGTCGACAACCGCCGTATGGAGCGATGAGGTCGCTAGTGCTTCTCGATTCTGGCGCCGATCGCATCATCCGTTTGTCGTAGCCACAGATTGACACCATGCCCACCAACACGTACAGGAAGCTCGGACAAAATACGTGACATTGGCAGATGATAGAATTCAATACATCACTTTTGCAGAGTTCGTTCTTGTTGCCGAACAGAAGGCAAATATTTTATTTATTAATAAAGAGCATGATTTTGTTTGAAATGGAAGGATATCTCCGGTCTCTCTATCTAAAGGACGCACATAGTTTTTTTTTTTTTTGAGTGATCACCGGGAGAGGACAAAGGCCTCCACCTGAATATATCATTTCATCGCAAGATAGGGGTGAAATCCCTAGGGTGACATCAAGTTACAAGGGGGCGGAGGAGACAACACCAAACGCAGGGGCAAGCTCAAGAGCAAACTAAGAGAGAAGAACAAGCTCTCAGAATCGAACAGGGAGGAGGTCGGCAGCCTTGCGCGCTAGAGGATAGCGTCGTCCCGGCAATTTTTGCAGACCAAAGAGAGGGAAGGGGTGAGCCCGTTGAAGACGACCCCATTTATGTGCTTCCACAGGTGCCAAAGGCAAAGCAGGAGAAGCATCGACCCGGTGCGGCCCGGCGCTGAGGGGTGGAGGGGGCAAGTGGACGCCGCAGCCATCGGACGAGCGGTTTCCGCCGGTGCCGCGCGAAGCATGGACCAGAAGTTGCGGGCGAAGTCGCATTCAAACATAATGTGGGCCTGAGTTTCCAGGGGAGCATCGCAAATGGGGCAGCGACTCCCAGCTTTGCCGAGGATGCCCTTCCGCAGCAGGTTGGAGCGGCTCTGAATGCGCCCCTTCACCAGCAGCCAAGCGAAGAACCTCACGCGGGACAGAGCAGAGTTGCGCCACACAAAATCAACGTGCTCGTCCCGTGCCACACCATGGGTGCAGAGCTTGTAGAGTGCAGCCGTCCACAACCATCCTCCACGGGCGCAAAGGGGCACCGAGCGCACGTCAGCATTGGCGGAGATCTGCGAGGGCGACATAAGAGGAAGAAGCGCATCACGCTGACTGCTGGCCGCTGTCGAAAGACGAGCCACGAGGAGCGAGTCGAGGTCGGAGTCAAGGACTTTTCGGACCGAGGATGAGGGCGTCGTGCAATGGGAGAACAACTCTGGCATGATGGCAGCAAGGACCCCAAGGTAATCCAGTGATCATGCCAGATGGACGTCCGCTCACCGTCATGCGAGATGTCACAGTAGAGGGGAAGGAGGCGAAGCAGGGACGCCAAGTGGGAGCCAAAGAGAGCAGAAGAGCGGCCATCATCAGCAAGAGGCAGGCCGGCCAGGATAGCCCAGACCCAACGCGGCCATGACTCGTGGGGGCGGAATGGAGGCGGTGGAGCAGCTTGGTCAGGAGGCAGGAGTTCTACGCGCGCAGAGAGCAAACTCTAAGGCCACCATCTTCCTTGGAGCGACAAACCCACTCCCATGCCACCAGACATTTTTCACCGAAGACACGATTGGTGGCAGCCCAGAGGAAAACGCGGTGGAGCTTGTCGAGGGCAGCGACAACACCAGGAGGGAGCTCCATCGCGCCCATGGCGAAAGTGGAGCGCGTCCAAGACAATGTTCAGCAGAACGAGCCGACCACCATGAGAGAGGAAGAGGGCACGCCATCCCAAGAGGTACTTATCCACATTGGCGATGAGTGGCATGAAAGCCGTGAGGCGAAGTGATGACTGCAAGTATACAGTTGTAGCTAGTTTCGAAATAAAAGTATCGAACCACGAGGAGCTACTAGTAATGATCTTGATATCCCTTGCTACTTTTACTAAAGATTACTTAATAATTGTTTTCTAATCTCAAAATGATAAAAGGGGGTATTGTAAATGGTTGTAGGAAAAGTAAATAAAGCAGTAAAAATGTTACATAAAAAGGGTTGGAACTTTATAAGACAAAGTGTTCTCAGGGATTATTGGATCCGCCTCTAGCACTAGGACTCATGTTAATCAAGATGAAATATGCTTTCAAGCATGTTGTGTGTGGGAGAGCTCCATAATAAGATGCGCCCAAAAAGCCATCGGTTATCGCATCTCTAAATAACCACATCATCTAGCTTTTTGCGGCCACATATGGACTAGTGCTACTAAGGGGTAAACCACATGCTCATCGATATGAGCTTTATGAATCTCTCTTATCCCCCTTATTCATGTGTCAAAGCGTCGATACGGCAATGTCAATTCTCGCCGTTCGAATTCAAAGAGTAGTTCCCTCTCAAGACCAATAGGCAATATTGCATGGTGCACAACATGTAATAACAAGAGAGAAAACTAACACACATTAATACTTGAAACTAGAAATAATCTTAGATTCATCTCATATTTGTGCTAGGGTTTCTCCATCTCCCCAAGAACTAATAGGACTACTCACACATGGAGGCAATCAAGAACATCATCATAATCTTGTGGAATGAATTAGAGGAATGGAACGAATTCGAGTACAAATCGACAATAGCAATCAAGATTACAACTATGGTTGGAGAATGATGGTGATGAAGGTGCAACCGTTGATGATGATTGATGTCTACTCACGCTTCTTTTCCTATAGACAGTGTTGGGCCTCCAAGAGCAGAGGTTTGTAGAACAGCAGCAAGTTTTCCCTTAAGTGGATCACCCAAGGTTTATCGAACTCAGGGAGGAAGAGGTCAAAGATATCCCTCTCAAGCAACCCTACGATCACAATACAAGAAGCCTCTTGTGTCCCCAACACACCCAATACACTTGTCAGATGTATAGGTGCACTAGTTCGGCGAAGAGATAGTAAAATGCAAGTGGTATGAATGAATATGAGCAGTAGTAACGGCACCAGAAAATAGCTTGCTGCTACAACTGGCGTGTGGTTGATGGTGGGAATATTGCAGGCAGTACAGATGCAGTAGAACAGTAAACAAGCGATGATTGCAGTATTTGGGAACAAGGTCCTAGGGATTATACTTTCACTAGTGGACACTCTCAACATTGATCACATAATAAAACCACTCTACACTCTCTTGTTGGATGATGAACACCACTAATTGTGTAGGGCTACAAGAGCACCTCAATGCCGGAGTTAACAAGCTCCACAATATTAGATATTCATATTTAAATAACCTTAGAGTGCATGATAGATCATTGCAATTATACCAAGTACTAACATAGCATGCACACTGTCACCATCATACTATGAAAGGAGGAATAGATCACATCAATACCATCATAGTAATAGTTAACTTCATAATCTACAAGAGATCATAATCATAAACTACGCCAAGTACTACATGATGCACACACTGTCATCATTACATCATGGAGGAGGAATAGAGTACTTTAATAACATCACTAGAGTAGCACATAGATTAATAGTGATACAAAGCTCATCATATGAATCTCAATCATGTAAGGCAGCTCATGAGATCATTGTATTGAAGTACATGGGAGAGAGATTAACCACATAGCTACCGGTACAGCCCTTAGCCTCGATGGAGAACTACTCCCTCCTCATGGGAGACAGCAGTGATGAAGATGGCGGTGGTGTCGATGGAGATGCCTTCCGGGGGCACTTCCGTCCCGGCGTGCGGAACGGGACTTCTGTCCCCCGATCTTGGCTTCGCGATGGCGGCGGCTCGGAAGGTTTCTCGTACCGTGGCTTTTCGTATCGAAGATTTAGGTCGGGGGCTTCTTATAGGCGAAGAGGCGGAGTCGGAAGGGCGACGGGGCCACCACACGATGGGCGGCGCGCCTGGCTCCTTGGCCGCGCCACCCATATGTGTGGGCCCCCGTGGCCCTCTCCGGTCCCTCTCGGGTGTTGGAAGCTTCGTGGAATTCTAATCCGGCGTTGATTTCGTCAATTCCGAGAATATTTCCTTACTAGGATTTCTGAAACCAAAAACAGCAGAAAACAGGAACTGTCACTTCGGTATCTCGTCAATAGGTTAGTTCCGGAAAACGCATAAAAACGATATAAAGTGTGAACAAAACATGTAGGTATTGACATAATACTAGCATGGAACATAAAAAATTATCGATACGTTGGAGACGTATCAGCATCCCCAAGCTTAGTTCCTACTCGTCCTCGAGTAGGTAAACGATAACAAAGATAATTTCTGAAGTGACATGCTACCAACATGATCTTAATCATACTATTGTAAAGCATATGAGATGAATGCAGCGATTCAAAGGAATGGTAAAGACAATGACTAAACAACTGAATCATATAGCAAAGACTTTTCATGAATAGTACTTTCAAGACAAGCATCAATAAGTCTTGCATAAGAGTTAACTCATAAAGCAATAAATTCTAAATAAAGGCATTGAAGCAACACAAAGGAAGATTAAGTTTCAGCGGTTGCTTTCAACTTTCAACACGCATATCTCATGGATATTGTCAACATAAAGTAATATGATGAATGCAAATATGCAAGCATGTAAGAATCAATGCACAGTTAACACAAGTGTTTTCTTCTTGAGATGGAAGAAGTGGGTGAACTGACTCAACATAAAAGTAGAAGAAAGGCCCTTCGCAGAGGGAAGCATTGATTGCTATATTTGTGCTAGAGCTTTTATTTTGAAAACAAGAAACAATTTTGTCAACGGTAGTAATAAAGCATATGCATTATGTAAATTATATCCTACAAGTTGCAAGCCTCATGCATAATATACCAATAGTGCCCGCACCTTGTCCTAATTAGCTCGGATTACCTGGATTATCACTGCAATACATATGTTTTAACCAAGTATCACAAAGGGGTACCTCTATGCCGCCTGTACAAAGGTCTAAGGAGAAAGCTCGCATTGGATTTCTCGCTTTTGATTATTCTCAACTTAGACATCCATACCGGGATAACATAGACAACAGATAATGGACTCCTCTTTAATGCATAAGCATTCAACAAGATAATATTCTCATAAGAGATTGAGGATTGTTGTCCAAAATGAAACTTCCACCATGGATCATGGCTTTAGTTAGCGGCCCAATGTTCTTCTCTAACAATATGCATGCTCAAACCATTCAACTCATGGTAAATCGCCCTTACTTCAGACAAGACGAACATGCATAGCAACTCACATGATATTCAACAAAGGGTAGTTGATGGCGTCCCCAGGAACATGGTTATCACACAACAAGCAACTTAATAAGAAATAAGATACATACGTACATATTCAATACCACAATAGTTTTTAGGCCATTTGTCCCATGTGCTATATACTGCAAAGACAAAGGATATAAATTTAAAGGTAGCACTCAAGCAATTTACTTTGAAATGGCGGAGAAATACCATGTAGTAGGCAGGTATGGTGGACACAAATGGCATAGTTATTGGCTCAAGGATTTGGATGCACGAGAAGTATTCCCTCTCAATACAAGGCTTAGGCTAGCTAGGTTATTTGAAGCAAACACAAGTATGAACCGGTACAGCAAAACTCACATAAGAACATATTGCAAGCATTATAAGACTCTACACCGTCCTCCTTGTTGCTCAAACCCTTACCAGAAAATATCTAGACTCTAGAGAGACCAATCATGCAAACCAAATTTCAGCAAGCTCTATGTATTTCTTCACTAATAGGTGCAAAGTATATGATGCAAGAGCTTAAACATGATCCTTATGAGCACAACAATTGCCAAGTATCAAATTATTCAAGACACTCTACCAATTACCACATGTAGCATTTCCCGTTTCCAACCATATAACAATTAACGAAGCAGTTTCAACCTTCGCCATGAACATTATGAGTAAAGCCTAAGGACATATTTGTCCATATGCAACAGCGGAGCGTGTCTCTCTCCCACACAATGAATGCTAGGATCCAACTTTATTCAAACAAAACAAAAACAAAAACATACAGACGCTCCAAGTAAAGCACATAAGATGTGACGGAATAAAAATATAGTTTCACTAGAGGAACCTGATAATGTTGTCGATGAAGAAGGCCTTGGGCATCCCCAAGCTTAGATGCTTGAGTCTTCTTGAAATATGCAGGGGTGAACCACCGGGGCATCCCCAAGCTTAGAGCTTTTACTCTCATTGATCATATTGTATCATCCTCCTCTCTTGATCCTTGAAAACTTCCTCCACACCAAACTCAAAACAACTCATTAGAGGGTTAGTGCATAATCAAAATTCACATATTCAGAGGTGACATAATCATTCTTAACACTTCTGGACATTGCACAAAGCTACTGAAAGTTAATGGAACAAAGAAATCCATCAAGCATAGCAAAACAGGCAATGCGAAATAAAAGGCAGAATCTGTCAAAACAGAACAGTCCGTAAAGACGACTTTTTAAGAGGCACCAGACTTGCTCAGATGAAAATGCTCAAATTGATTGAAAGTTGCGTACATATCTGAGGATCACTCACGTAAATTGGCAGAATTTTCTGAGTTACCTACAGAGAATTCAACCCAGATTCGTGACAGCAAGAAATCTGTTTCTGCGCAGTAATTCAAATCTAGTATGAACCTTACTATCAAAGACTTTACTTGGCACAACAATGCAACAAAATTAAGATAAGGAGAGGTTGCTACAGTAGTAACAACTTCCAAGACACAAATATAAAACAAAAATGCTGTAGCAAAATAACACATGAGTTATCTCCCAAGAATTGCTTTCTTTATAGCCATTAAGATGGGCTCAGTAATTTTAATGTTGCACTCGCAAGAAATAAGAGTTGAAGCAAAAGAGAGCATCAAGAAGCAAATTTGAAACACATTTAAGTCTAACCCACTTCCTATGCATAGGAATCTTGTAAATAAACAAGTCATGTAGGCATAATGCAACAAGCATAGAAAGATAAACAAGTGTAACTTCAAAATTTTAAGCATATAGAGAGGTGTTTTAGTAACATGAAAATTTCTACAACCATATTTTCCTCTCTCATAATAATATCCAGTAGCATCATGAGCAAACTCAACAATATAACTATCACATAAAGCATTCTTATCATGAGTCTCATGCATAAGATTATTACTACTCCCAACATAAGCATAGTCAATTTTATTAGTAATAGTGGGAGCGGATTCAACAAAGTAGCTATCATTATTATTCTCATCATCAAATATAGGAGGCATATTGTAATCATAATCAAATTTATCCTCCATAACAGGCAACCAAAAGACTACTATCATTATAATCATCATAAATAGGAGGCAAAGTATCATCAAAGAAAATTTTCTCCTCAATGCTTGGGGACTAAAAATATCATGCTCATCAAAACCAGCTTCCCCAAGCTTAGAATTTTCCATATCATTAGCAACAATGGTGTTCAAAGCGTTCATACTAATATGTTCCATGGGTTTTTTAATTTTCGCATCAAACCATCCATGTCTTAACTCAGGAAATAGATTAAAAAGCTCCATGTTGCTTTCCATTATGCCTAACTAGTGAAATAAAAACAAGAAACAAAAAGATGCAATTGCAGGATCTAAAGGAAATAGCTTCGAGCACTTACAATAGTACCAGAAAATAACTTAGTTACCTGGGACCAGAGTATGAATGCCTTTTACCTTTCCTCCCCGGCAACGGCGCCAGAAAATAGCTTGATGTCTACTCACGCTTCTTTTCCGTAGACAGTGTTGGGCCTCCAAGAGCAGAGGTTTGTAGAACAGCGCAAGTTTTCCCTTAAGTGGATCACCCAAGGTTTATCGAACTCAGGGAGGAAGAGGTCAAAGATATCCCTCTCAAGCAACCCTACGATCACAATACAAGAAGTCTCTTGTGTCCCCAACACACCCAATACACTTGTTAGATGTATAGGTGCACTAGTTCGGCGAAGAGATAGCAAAATGCAAGTGGTATGAATGAATATGAGCAGTAGTAACGGCACCAGAAAATAGCTTGCTGCTACAACTGGCGTGTGGTTGATGGTGGGAATATTGCAGGCAGTACAGATGCAGTAGAACAGTAAACAAGCGATGATTGCAGTATTTGGGAACAAGATCCTAGGGATTATACTTTCACTAGTGGACACTCTCAACATTGATCACATAATAAAACCACTCTACACTCTCTTGTTGGATGATGAACACCACTAATTGTGTAGGGCTACAAGAGCACCTCAATGCCGGAGTTAACAAGCTCCACAATATTCGATATTCATATTTAAATAACCTTAGAGTGCATGATAGATCATTGCAATTATACCAAGTACTAACATAGCATGCACACTGTCACCATCATACTATGAAAGGAGGAATAAATCACATCAATACCATCATAGTAATAGTTAACTTCATAATCTACAAGAGATCATAATCATAAACTACGCCAAGTACTACATGATGCACACACTGTCACCATTACATCATGGAGGAATAGAGTACTTTAATAACATCACTAGAGTAGCACATAGATTAATAGTGATACAAAGCTCATCATATGAATCTCAATCATGTAAGGCAGCTCATGAGATCATTGTATTGAAGTACATGGGAGAGAGATTAACCACATAGCTACCGGTACAGCCCTTAGCCTCGATGGAGAACAACTCCCTCCTCATGGGAGACAGCAGCGGTGATGAAGATGGCGGTGGTGTCGATGGAGATGCCTTCCGGGGCACTTCCCCGTCCGGCGGCGTGCAGAACGAGACTTCTGTCCCCCAGATCTTGGCTTCGCGATGGCGGCAGCTGTGGAAGGTTTCTCGTACCGTGGCTTTTTCGTATCGAAGATTTAGGTCAGGGGGCTTCTTATAGGCGAAGAGGCGGAGTCGGAAGGTTGACGGGGCCACCACACAGTAGGGGCGCGCTGGCTCCTTGGCCGCGCCGCCCACACGTGTGGGCCCCTGTGGCCCTCCTCTGGTCCCTCTCGGGTGTTCGGAAGCTTCGTGGAATTCTAAGATCGGCGTTGATTTCGTCCAATTCCGAGAATATTTCCTTACTAGGATTTCTGAAACCAAAAACAGCGAAAACGGAACGCACTTCGGCATCTCGTCAATAGGTTAGTTCCGGAAAACGCATAAAAACGATACAAAGTGTGAACAAAACATGTAGGTATTGTCATAAAACTAGCATGGAACATAAGAAATTATCGATACGTTGGAGACGTATCAATGATGAAGGGGATGATGCCTTGTCCTCCGAGGATCCACGTAGCAGCCCGGATCTTGTCTTCTCCAAAGTTCCTTCTTGAGATCTGATATGGGGTGGTGTTTCTCGGTTTCGCGGAGCTGTGTGTCTGATCGTTGATCCGTCTGCGGGAGGTGAAAGTATTTGACGAGGCGGTGCTCCTGGAGGGTGGTACGGGTGGGCTCTGCCCGAACCGATGCTCGTTAAACTCTCTGGAAGTTGTCCTCGCATTGTCCTTTCGCCCAGGAGCATTATTAAGTGCAAAAATGATTTCTATCACGTCAAAATGCCAGAAAATGTCAGTTTTCATTGATATTACATGATTGACTTATTATTTTAGGATCATGTGTAGACAAGCATAAAAGGGAGCGGTAGCGCGGTGAAATACAAAAATCCTACCACTACTTGATGATAACTTGATAAAATAGTAATGCAAAAACATGCTAAAAATGCACCCATCACGAAGCTTCTCGGTGGAGAGCGGCAAACTGAGGTAGGTTTGCGGAAACCCCTCAACCCGGCACCGCAGAGCGTCCTGGATGGCCGCCAGCACCAGCGGATCGGTGTGCATAGGCACGATTATGCTCTTATGAAAGTTGATGAGGAGCCCGGTCGCGGCAGCGAACTATTCGAGCAGCAGGCGAAGGCGACGGACCGCGTTGGCGTGGAGAATGATGACCGTGTCATGAGCGTACTGGCGAACAGGGCAGGGGCACCATCGACGAGGGTTGCTGGAGCGTGTCGTCACGCTGCACAATCCGCTCCAACACATCTTCCACGAGGAGGAACAGGTACGGGGACAGCGGGTCACCCTGCCGCAGGCCACACATGATCTTAATCCATTTGCTAGGCATCCAGTTGAGGAGGCTGGCGGAGCGCGAGGAGGTGAAGATGGCTTCCATCCAGTCACACCAGAGCACTGGGAAGCCATGAGCAAGAATCACGTTGCGCTAGCTAGCCTAGCCCGCAAAGTCGAAGGCCTTGGCATATTCGAGCTTGACAATGATGTAGGGAGCCTGACGGCGGAAGCAGGTTTGCACAAGCTCCGGCGCGTAGACAAAATTTTCAGAGATGCTTCTGCCGGCGAGGAACCCGGTTTGGTCGACGTCGATGAGCTTGCCAATTTTTCGCTGGAGCCGCACCGAGAGCTCCTTGCACAAGGTTTTGACATTGCAATTTTGGAGACACACCAGCCGAAAAGAGCCCGGAGAGAGGGTGCCCAGAGTTTTTGGTTGCAGCATCACATGGGAGCGGCTGATCCTCTTGTGGTCGATGGTGCGAGAGTGGAAACTTTCAAACAGGTGGAGCATGCCAGGGCGGACTGTGTCCCATGCCGCACAATAGAAGCCAGGCCCAAGACCATCAGGCCTAGGAGCGCTACAGCGGTCCAGCGATAGCAACACACTTTCCACCTCGTGGGTCGAAAAGAGCCCAACAAGTACATCGCCACCCACCCTCGCGCAGCCGACGTAGAGCTTGGTGACATCAAACGCCCAGGCAGTGTCGGAGGAGCAACCGAGCAGGTTGCCGTAGAAGGAATGGAGCGCGACGGCCTTGGCGTCGTGAGAGACAACAACTGCGCCGTCGACCTCGAGGGCACAGATGGAGTTGCGCCGCATCCTGTGCGAGGCGCGGACATGGAAGAAGTGCATGTTCTCGTTGCCTCCGATCACCGCGCGAAATTCCCCCATTGCTTCCAGTGGGCGGCGCGCTCGAGGATGAGGCGTGATACATCTCAAACGTATCAATAATTTTTGATGCTCCATCCTTGTTTTACACCAATTCATATGTGTTTTGCTTACACTTCGTTGCACTTTTACATGATTTCCGGCACTAACCTATTAATAAGATGCCACAGTGCCAGTTCCCTGTTTTCTGCTGTTTTAGTATTTCAGAAAATTTGTATAGGAAATATTCTCGGAATTGGACAAAACAAAAGTCGAAATCAATATTTTATCGAAACGAAGACGAAGTCCGGAGGGGGACGAAGAGGCGCACCAGGGCGCCCACACCACCCCTAAGTGCGGCCTAGGGCTGGCCCACGCCTAGGGTAGGTATGGGGCCCACAGGCGCCCCAACGACCTGAATTCTCCGCCTATTTATACATCTTCTCGGGAAAACCCTGGATACCCGAGCCTCCATCCACGAAAAGTTTCGTCATGGTCGCCATCGCCGAACCGGTCTCGGGGGTTCTGAAGCTCTTCCCGCCACCCTGTCGGAGGGGCAAATCATTACCAGAGGCATCTACGTCGCCATGTCCGCCTCAGAAGTGATGCGTGAGTAGTTCATCCCTGGACTATGGGTCCATAGCAGTAGCTAGATGGTTGTCTTCTCCACTTTGTCCTACATGATCAAGATCATCTTTATGTAATCCTATATGTTTGGTTTGTTGGGATCCGATGAATATTGAATACTATGTTGAGATTGATTATATATTCATGTCATATGTTACTTGTGATCTTGCATGCTCTCCGTTCCTAGTAGAAACTCTCCCCAAGTGGACACTTGTGACTTCAAGAGGGGGTATTTATACTCGATAGTAGGTTTATGCCTCTAATTTCCTGAGGGAGTGACTTTATAACTTCTAAGGTTGTAGATGTGATGTTGCTACTAGGGATAACCCAACAATGTTTTATCCAAGGGTAATTCTATTGTTTACTTTACACATATTGCTTAATGCGATAGTCGGTTGCTTGCAAATTTATACTGGAAGGGGTGCGGACGCTAACCTGAAGGTGGATTATTAGTCATAGACGCAGTTGGATTACGATATATGTATTATGTTGTAATGCCCAATAGCAAATTATCATAGTAATCATCTTGTCATGTATCGATCGATATTCTGTCAATTTCCCAGCTGTAATTTGTTTATCCAACATTCTATTTCTTTATGGAGAGACATCTCTAGTGACCCGTGGACCCCGGTCCTATTTCCTTTACTGATAAATTTAACTGCAATCATGTGTTGTTTACTTTCTGCAAACATCTCCGTCCATTCGATACATCTAATCCTTTGTGTTTAGCAAACCGATGAGATTGAAAACCTCACTGCAAGTTGGGGCAAAGTACGTTGGTTGTGTTGTGTGCAGGTTCCACGTTGTTGCTGACGCTAGTAGTGCACCCTGCCACTAGTCAGCCAGCAACACTTTCAGAAGTCACGTCTTTCTCCTATTGGTCGATTAAACCTTGGTTTCTTAATGAGAGAAAACTTGGTACTGTGCTAATCATACCTTCCTCTTGGGGTTTCCCAACAGTGTGAAGTCGACATTACGATAAGCACCATCAAGGCGCTCCAGCGTGGACCTGCATAGCACACACAGCGAAACCTCGCCTGCAGACAGAGGCCGAGATTCTTCGAACAAATCAAGCAAGTCGATCACAAAGGAACAATTTTTTCGGAACTTGGGGTTGAAAAGGTGGGAGCATTTCCAAACCTTGGCGGTGTTGCGGAAGGCTTTGAGGCGACCCACAAAGTCACTGGAGGCGTCATCGACGATCGGGGGATTGTCACATGCAGGAAGAGTGGAGGGGAGGAAAAGAGGGTTGAGTAGCCACGGGTTTTTGAAATCTTTGAATTCAGCTACTTGAGGTACCTTTATGTCCTTTATGATAAATTATTCTGAATGGCACACCGAGAGAGCTCCACAAGGTAAGAAGGTAAATTCTGTCGAAGAATCCTCCTCCTTGAGTGATAAGATTGATACTATTATGTCTATGCTTGTTAGTGGTAAAGCTCATGTCGATCCAAATAATATTCCGTTAGCTTCTTTGGTTTCTCAAGAGGAGCATGTTGATGTGAATCTCATTAAAAACAACAATTTCAACAACAATGCTTATAGGAATAATTTTGGTAGCAACAATTATAGGCCATATCCTTCGAATAGTCGTAATTCTTATGGTAATTCCTACATCAATAATAAAGGTGCACCCTCTGATCTTGAAGTCATGCTAAAGGAATTTATTAGTAAACAAACTGCTTTCAATAAAACTGTTGAGGAAGAGCTTGGCAAAATTGATATTCTTGATTCTAAAGTTGATAGCCTTGCTCATGATGTTGATTTTATTAAATTAAAAGTGTTGCCTCAAGATGTTAAAGAAAGTAAAACTTTTAATGCCATTCAAGTTAGAATTGACGAAAATGTTAGGATGTTGGCGGAATTGCATGCTAGGTGGGAAAGAGAAGGTGAAATTGCTAGAAATAATAATTCGACAAAATTTTATACCATCACCACCACCAGTAGTAATGAAGTTTAAAATGCTAGCCACTCTCCTACTATTGATAATAAAGTAAATGGTGTAGTAAAAGTCCCCGCTCCTTCTACAAAATTGCCTAGAATCACTGAAACTACTCCTGATAAGTGTGCTGAAATTTTTCGGAGTATGGAAGACAAGAGTCCTTTTATATATGATAAAAGTTAGTTTGATATTGATGATTGCAATATCTCTGAAGTAATTAAGTTCTTACAAAATATTTCTAGAAGTCCTAATTCTAGTGCTATAAATGTGACTTTTACAAAGCACATTACAAATGCTCTTATGCAAATGAGAGAGGAGAAATTAAAACGCGAAGCCTCTATTCCTAAAAAGTTAGAAGATAGCTGGGAGCCCATCATTAAGATGAAAATAGATGGTTTTGATTGCAATGATTTATGTGATCTTGGTGCAAGTATTTCTGTTATGCCTAGAAAAATCTATGATATGCTTGAATTACCACCGTTGGAAAAATGTTATTTGAATGTTCTTCTTGTTGATATTGCTGCAAAGAAACCGTTGAGTAAAGTTGATAAAGTGCTTATTATGGTTAATAATAACCCGTTTCACCCGTTGATTTTGTTGTTTTGGATATTTAATGCAATGTTTCTTGTCCGATTATATTGGGAAGACCGTTTCTTAGAACTGTCGGTGCTGCTATTGATATGAGAGATGGAATTATTAAATATCAATTCCCACTCAAGAAAGGTAGGGAACACTTCCCTAGAAATAGAAATAAGTCATCTTATGACTCTATCATTAGAACAAATTATAATGTTGATGTTTCTTTACTTGATAATACTTGATGCTCGCATTTTACTGCGCCTAGCTAAAAGGCGTTAAATAAAATCGCTTATGGGAGACAACCCATGTTTAATTTACTGTAATTTTTCTTTTTTTTGATTCTTGGAAGTTATTACTACTGTAATGACCGCTCCTTATCATTTTTATTTTGTTTTTGTGCCAAGAATAGCCTCTAATTGGAAGAAAGTAATGTTTGGGAAAGTTGTTGTCCTGAAAATAGATTTTGTACTATTACCAAAAAAAATCGTACAAATAGCCAGAGAGGAATTGTAAGCTGCCATTTTTCATGCATATGCCCCAGGTTATTATCTAACTTTCGTTAGTTGACCACTTTTTGAGATAAGTAATAGAATATTTTTGGAAATTTCGATCTTTACATGTTGTTCTGTTTTAATAGATTTCTGCACTATTTGCATTCGCCTCTTAAATCTCTTTCTTTTTGAGTTCTTTTGATCAGAGAACTATTTGAAATATTGCTACAATATCTTATGCACTAATAGATGTTTGATATATGTTAGTGCTGAACACAAGTGGATTTGTTTATTTTGATTGTACTAATGCTGCTAATGAAGAATTGTGCGAAGTTTTTGTATGAAGGAAGTTTTTAAGTGTAGGGAAAGAACAATGGTGTGATGGGATGAAGAATGGACAAAATCTCAAGGTTGAGGATGACCCTGTACCCCAAATACATATTCAATAGTTACAAACGTAAAAGCTTGGGGATGCCCAAGAGGAGGCATCCCCTCTTTATCAACAAAGTAACAGGTCATCTCTTTATACGCTATATTTTTATTGCTTCATACGCTATTTGTTGTTCTTGGAGCGTTCTTATTTCTGTTTTTAGTTCTGTTTTGTTTTTTGTTGTTGTTTCATATGTTGGATCCCGGCACATTTTTTTTGAGAAAGACACACTCCTTTTTAATTTCATAGAAAGCTCTAGTTTTCGATGTTATTGTTCTGCGAGTGTTCTAGTTTTCTGGTACTGCGTTTAGCTCTTGTTTTTTCACTTGAATTTTTTCCTGAGCACGTTAGTATTCTTTATTTATGTATGATTAGATCTCTGGTCCATATTGTATTTCATCTCTGAGAGTTATTTCAAATAAGTTGATTGGTATTGGATACGAGTAAAATATTTCATGACTATAATGATGCAAATGGAAGCTTGTCTAGACTATGGCATAGACTTTGGCATGTCATGTTTGATGTTATTCTTGTCATATGCTTAGTATTTATTGTTTTAGCATGACTTGTTTCAAATAGCTGAGAGTGCATAATGTGTTATTAAAAGAATCATGTGTTGTTTCTATCATAAAAGCATAGTATTGTGGTATTCTCCTTTGATGCTTTATTGGGTTGAATTGCGCATCCTTATAACATGTTACGACTATAACCAGTCAACTAAAGCCTCTATGATCATTTAGCTTTTTATTTATAATATCACTTTATGCTTTGATTGATAATTTTTTGTCAATATGCATGATTATGGTCATCATTGCTCTCTTAGTTGGTCGCTTTCAGTCTTTTTGCTAGCCTTCACCTGTACTGAGTATGAGCTCTACTCGTGCATCCAACCACCAAAAATCAAAGTTGCCAATTGTGTCCACCATATCTACCTATATGTGGTATTTCACTGCCACTCCAAAGTAAATTTCTTGTGTGCTACCTTTAAACCTTAAAAAATAATCACATGTTTTGTGTAAATTATAGCTCATGGGAAAGTAGTCTAAAAACTATTGTGGCAAATATTATGTCCTATGAATTTTTAGTTCTTATAAGTTTCTTGTTGTGTGATAACCATGATGTCATGGGGAGAACCATCAATGTGCTTTTGTTGAATATCATGTGAATTACTATGCATGCTCATCTTGTTTGAAATAAGGGAGATTTATCATGAGTTGCAAAGATTTGAGTATGCATATTGTTAGAGAGAAACATTGGGCCGCCAACTAAAGCCATGTTCACATGGTGGAAGTTTCAGCTAGGCAAAATTCCAAATATCTGTTGTCCTTGCTTTCCCGGTATGGATGTCCAAAAAAATTGAGATTCATCAAAATTGAGAAATCAAATGAGATCCATCTCCTAAGGACCTTTTACAGGAGGCAAGGAGGTACCCCTTTGACACTTTGTTAAAACATATGTATGTGTAACATCCCAGTTTTTAAAATTTCCAAACATCATGCTTTGCATCATGTCATCATTGCATTTTAGGGAAAATCCAAAATTTAAATTCGTTTCAAAACCCCGAACCCCAAAATGGCAATATAGCCACATAGGCATGTATGCCAATTTTGGTTTTATAAAGATTTTATTTTGTTTCAAAAGTGGTCTCATAGCGAAGATCTTTTCACAAGGTTTCCAACGATATGTTATTTATAATTTTCCAAGTATTTTTGGTGCCCCAAATGCTTGTACAAATAAGAAAAAAAAAAAAAAAAAAAAAAGAAAACGGGCCGACCCAAAGAGCGTGATCCGCGACGAAGAGGTATCAGCCAATAGTAAATCGCCACATGTCCAGTACACACCCTAGTTTGCGTGTAATCTCGGTTTCGATAGTTCGCGCTTTGTAAAAATCGTATCCAGAGATCCGCTCGTCCAAAAATCACAAACTTTATACCGTTGGAATCCTAAAAATATAAGGGACGTTAAGGAACCATAAAATGTGAACTTACAGAAGTTTGAATTTCATTCATTTTTAAATGCCTAATCGGAGTACTTTACCCGTAAAATGAGATCCACATACCCTTTTTGAGTGATTCCTTTTGCGTATGCTCGAAAATGTTACCCTCTGTCCATTAGTACCAAAATCATCATTTGTCTACTGTACCAAAACACCTCGTACCTCTTACGATTAATGGTAGTTGCCCTTCGCTAGTGCAACATAGACGGTTCGCAATAATCCAACCAACCGTAAAACTTGACCATGGCATCATGCATATAGTGACAACCAGAGAACAATAAATGAAGTGCACTTGTGTAAACCTCATATGCATCTCATGTCTATGTTTTGCATTTGTGTCTTGCATTGTGCTTATGGTGCAATGTTATCGGATTGTAGATTGTGATTGTGCCGACTGCAACGGTTGTGCTTGTGAAGATTGTGCCAACTCTGCACCTTATCCAGACAAGTGACACACAAATGTCCCAGTTTTTATCTATGCACAGTAGAGTTTTTTTGTAGTATACATGTCTAGGGTATATGCTTTGCTATGCAATCCCAGTAGTCTAGCTACCACTACTTGAATTCTTTTTCGCCATTAAATTTATTTGTTGCTCAACTATGCTATAAAATTATTTTGATAGTGAGTTATGTAAAAACAACTAAGTTTAATGAATTACCTGGGTGGAATTGGTATTGCTCGGGTTATGGTGAGTGGTTCCCTGGGGTCATGTCGTCGAACCGCTGAACCGCCAGGTGTATCGCACTTGTGGACGGCCACCCAGGAACAAACAGATCGTAGACAACCTTGTTCATTAGCTACCGTACAGCCACATGCTAATATGGGCTCTAGCGTGATGGAGTATGTTGTGAAAACCCGGATCCTACGTGACAGATGATGTAGGGGATGTAGGTAGGTACGGGTCCGTAGAGAATGGTTTGGGGGATCACTTCAGAAAAGTCTTGTCCTAGTCAACATCTGTCCATTTGAGAAAAATGTGCTTCATGGAAGAAGAGCAGACTAGCTCATGTGGGTAAATTGTACAACCTCTGCAGAGTGTTAAAACTAAGTACTTAGCCGTGTCCCCGATTATGGACAATTTGAGCGAACTGACAAGGCACCTGTTCGAAGATCTCCTCATTCCAATTTCTTCAATAAAATTTGATGGGTGAACAGGGAATATGACAATTGGTGCAAGTGACTATCGGCTAGCAGGTCACGTGCCATGTCTATGGTCTGAGTCTGCAGGGGTAGGTCACCCAAACCAAGTTGATCATATGCAATAGGAATGCTCACTGATGTCTATCGGTGGTGTCAAGGCTCACTGATGTCTATCGGTGGTGTCCAGGTTCATTGATGTCTATCAATGGTACCGCTTAATTAGTATGAAAGAAAATGTTTTGTCAAATGATAGGATAAAATTGGCTTTATGCAAATATGCTTGAGCTCTACCAGCCAAATGTGCACTGAAGTGTTAGGTTGCCACTTGTGTCCACCATAGTGTCATCTTGCCAATACAATTCCAAATGTATTGACCTTCGGGCTGTAACGTTTTATGTTGCAGGTTACTTCTCTAGCTGAAGATGTTTGTTTAGGTTCACGAGTCTTTGCCAACATGTCTGTATGTGGCTTCATGAAGGAAGATGGCTCCATGCTTTATGTTTTCCTTGCTGCTTTAAACTCTGAATTTGCGCTAGCCTGAGAGCTATGCAACTTGTATCGAATCATTTTATTTCCGCTGGATCTTAGGTTGTAATGAAGACCTTTGCTACTTGGTATGTCATCTTAAACTGTGTGTGCTAGCAGTTCGATCCGGGACTAGCACTGTTGCACATGGACTCTCACTTTTTCAAGTGAGGTCACCACAGTATGCGATCAAAATCCATGGAAGTCCAAGTTAATTAGGACAAGGTGTGAGCACTATTGGTATATTGTGCATGAGGCAAGCAAACTTATAGGAAGTAATTATGCATAAGCCATATTATTTATAACTACCATTGACATAAGTAGCACCTCTCAAAATAAATATTTTCAACACTCCTATTGCTTTCAAAATAAAAAAGCTCTAGCACCTGGGTAATCCTTGCTTCCCTCTGCGAAGGGCCTTTCTTTTACTTTCATGTTGAGTCTCCACCTTCTATTTTATGCACCAATTAAGAGAGCATAGTTATCATTCTTAATGCAATGTGCATAGTCCCGAAATTATTATTGATTGATTCATGATTGTGCTATTGCTTGCTCTCAAATTACTTGTATCTAGTCACCCTTTGAACTTTGAAGGTGTCCTCGCATTTATGTTTTTCTATTCCAGAAGTACATGTTGAGTATCACTTTATTATGTTTACTCTATGATTATGAACACACAGTTGCTTTCAATGCGCTATTATTAATGATCCTTTGTTTGAGTTACGCTTCATGTTATACAATAGTTGCTAAGTTTAATTATATTATATTTATCATGCCTATGTTAGAGTACTTAAATCCCAGCTCACAATGCTTTACAGGCTTGATCAAGATTGTGTTGGCTTCATGTCACCTAAAGAATTATTTTTGTTATCACTTACCTACTCGAGGACGAGCAGGAGTTAAGCTTAGGGATGCTGATACGTCTCAAACGTATCTATAATTTTTGATGCTCGCTTGTTTTACACCAATTCATAAGTGTTTTGCTTACACTTCATTGCACTTTTACATGATTTCCGGCACTAACCTATTAACAAGATGCCACAGTGCTAGTTCACTGTTTTCTCCTGTTTTTTGTATTTCAGAAAAGTTGTACAGGAAATATTCTCAGAATTGGACAAAACAAAATCTGAAGTCAATATTTTACCGAAACGTAGATGAAGTCCGGAGGGGGGACGAAGAGGCGCACCAGGGCGCCCACACCACCCATAGGCGCGACCTAGGGCTGGCCTGCGCCTAGGGTAGTTGTGGGGCCCACAGGCTCCCCACCGACTTGAATCCTCCGCCTATTTATACATCTTCTCGGGAAAACCCTAGATACCCGAGCCTCCATCCACGAAAAGTTCCGCCGCGGCTTCCATCGCTGAACCCATCTTGAGGGGTTCTGAAGCTCTTCCCGGCACCCTGCCGGAGGGGGAAATCATCACTGGAGGCATCTACGTTCCCATGTCCGCCTCCGAAGTGACACGTGAGTAATTCATCCCTGGACTATGGTTCCATAGAAGTAGCTAGATGGTTGTCTTCTCCACTTTGTGCTTCATGTATCGATCTTGTGAGATACCCTACATGATCAAGATCATCTTTATGTAATCCTATATGTTTGGTTTGGTGGTGTTGTGGGTATACTTTATGGGTATATCGACGACATGGCCTGGATCCGGCAAGCCCGGGTGGCCCACCGACGGTGATGGTGGCATGTGGCCCATCGGGCGGCCCAGTTGCTGTTGATCGTGAAGGATGAAGTCCGGCCCAGGAACGAGGAGCCGGATCTTAACCGACCTACGAAGGAGGCCGGATCCGTGAGGCCCATAAAGTATCCGGATCCAGCACGGCCTAGAAGGAAGGCGGATCCTTGACGTACACGGCAAGATATTGTACCGTAGTTAGGTAACTTGTATTCCGGCTAGGACTCTCCATGTAAACCCTAGATCCGTGCGCCTATATAAGCCGGATCTGGGAGCCCTAGAGGCATAACCACAACTCATTGTAACAACGCGAAAGCGCCGGATAATTCGGACAAGCAGCGGTAGGCCCTGTCATCGTGCAGGTGTTCGAAGCTAGGTAAATCGCGTACCACCGTCCCGTGTGCACTCCGCCCTATGGCCCCTACTTCTTCTCCCCCTCGTGAGGATCCCTCCTCCGAGGTACCGTCGATTAGGCAACGACAGTTGGCGCCCCGTGGGGCTGTGGCGTGCGGAGGCCGGAACCGGGGGTTCCGCCATGGGAAGCTACGACGACACCATCGGCGTGGGCGCGTCCTCTACGCCGGAAATCTGCCGATCGTCCCTCGGATGAGTGTTGGATTCCGGCTAGGACAAACCCGTCAAGCTCTCCATCGTCCCGGTTGGCGGCATACACATCTTCATCGGAAACCGTCGATTCCGACGGAAACCCACTGGTAACGCGGACGCGACCGCCGCAGAGCTGGACGTCGCGAAGATCCGATCTGAGATACGGGAGCTTCCCAAGGAAGATTCCGCCTCGGATCTGGAATTTTCAAAGCCCACCCAATCCGCCCCCGAGCGGAAACAACGGTGGAAGACCAATGCAGATCCGCTGGGTCTCCCGGGTGTTAGAAAAGCAGGTGCCACTTCGTACACTTCTTGGCCCATACCGCGAACCGCCCCTCAAGAAGACGGAGCTGGTCTGAGCGGTAGAGGCACCGGAAACGACGCGGATCCGGATCAGGCTGAGCTGTCGGAGAAACGAAACTCCGGTTGAAGAATCGATCTTGGGCAATCTGAGCCCAATTTGGGATACCCCCTCCATGGATACTGAAGAGTTCGATCGCAAGATAAGGGAATACGGATACGGTGATCAGCCTGAAGTTGAATCCGCCCACCCTAAGCAGTTCTCGCAACCGTAGCAGCGCTGGGACAACCTGGATCAGAAGAGGCAACCAACCAATCCGACCCTCAGCCATCCCGCCAAGGATCTCCAATGTCACGGGAGCGACCCCGCAGGGATTCTTCCTCGGAGGAACTCCTGTCACCTGAAGAGATGGTTGCACGAGCAGTTCTTAACAAACCTATAACCTCGGGCGACGCCGCAGATCCGGAGGCTCTAGAGGCCACGAGAAAGGAAATGCTGGCCACAGCCAAGAAGCTCGCCAATACCGCAGCCGCATTAAGGGATGGAAGGGTAGAAGCTGCAAATTTGATGGACCACTTCGAAAGACAGGATCGCGAAATTGCTGACACACTCGAGCATGTCAAGAGCATGAGGCAAGAGTGGGAAGTAAAGATGACCTATGCGCAGGCGGAGGCCGATCGAATCGTTAGAGAAGCAATTCCGCCCCGCAGAATCAATTTCGCCACGCCCGCAGAGCAGCAGCCGCTGGAAACCCCAAAGGATAACATGCTAAAAGCTGCGGAGCTATTGAAAAAGAAAGACGAAGAAGTTGATATCAACTACCTCCGCAAACTTGTCGCTTCAGCAATGCAGCAGCAAAGCAAGGTGGATACCTCGCGCAGGTTAGAATCCAATCCGGATAACTGTGTATCTACCGCGCAGAAGGACGCTCGCGCCAATCGACATCCCGACGATGAATCACACACCGGATCCTCGGAGCGCAGAAGAAAAGCCAGGGAATACCCAAATCCGATCCCCGTGCCGTCAAGGACGCCATCGTCAGATCCAAGAAAGGGAAAGGATGCAATGTACTCTGGAGACAAGTACCCCTCTCCTCCGCCTAATGGTTACCGCGACCCCCTCGCCGCCGTAGTCCAGCCGGAAACACCAGGCCCCCGGGCATGGTGGGATTGTTATCCGCGACAACGTGCTGCCAAGAAAACAGGGAGCGCTCGCCGGAACCTCGCCGGAACCAGAACAACGATCGTGAGCCCGAGCCCAGGAGGAGTCGGAATGAGGAGCGCGACCCAGAGCCTCGCCGGAGCCGCGACCCGGAGCCTCGCCGAGCCGGAACGACCGGGCAGCAGCGCCATGGCCAAGGCAGCCCCAGAGAAGGTCGAGGAGAATCGGGGAGGAGCAAGTCGGATCGGACCTCGCCTCTCCCTCACCACCACCTAGCGGGAGGTGGGAGGTGGAGGCGACGGTCGGAGATCTCGCTCTCGCTCACAATCTCTCGCCACGGCCGCGCGGCGCGCGCCGCGAAACGAACTGAGACATTACGAAGTGCTTTGGCGGGATGATTCGAGAGGAACCAAAACCAAGGATGAACCTCAAGCTACCGGAAACCTGAAGCATTATGATGGCACCGAAAGGCCGGATACCTGGATTGAGGATTACTATAATGCAGTAACCTTTGCCGGAGGAACCCCTAACATCGCTGCCGCATGCTCCGGTTGTACCTTGTAGGTCCAGCCGGATCTGCTCGGTGACCTCGAGAAGAACTCCATCTTTCTGGTTCGACCTGAAGACCGCTTTCGAGAAACACTTGAGAGGCACCTACAAAAGATGCCACGGTAGCGACTTGCAAGCCTGCATCCGAAGAAGGGAGAAACCTCAAGACACTACCTCACACGATGGTTGGCATGCAGGAACGAGTGCGCGTCGACCACACCACCGCCATGTACGCTTTCATTGGTGGACTGCAGAGGGGGATTGCTGAGGCATACGCTCACTCGTTTGGCTAACTCAAACAAACTGACTTTGGATGAAATGATCTCCATTGCCAGTGATCATATGCCGCTGATGATGACGCGGCGGTGATCTCGTAGCTACAGCAATCCCCCTACATCAACAAAAGAAGAACCGTGATAACGGCAACAGCAGTAGCCATAAGCGCCAGAACCTGATGACCAGAAGAGTGGCGGATCCGAGATGGTCGCCATGGCGTTTCAACGCGAGGTTCAGGAGGCGGAAGAGGATGCGGCCGTGGAGGCGGAGCCGGCGGGGTCAGCAGCATGCCACGAGGTCACTGGCGGATCCCGCGCCCCGCAAACCTACGAGGAGTACAGAGACATGCCCTGCCTGGCCCACTTGGATCCGGTTACAGGGAAGTCCACTCACACCAACCGCAACGCAAGTGGGTCAATGATCTAAAGAACGACCCGGAGGGGATACGACCCGGAAGCACCGCCCACGCGGCAAGGGAGGCAAGGGCAAGAACAAGGACAAAGAGGAAGATAGTTCGAGGCGATGGATGAGGATGATAACTCGCCGGATCCCAAGGTAGGATCCGCAGTAAATCCAACCCATTCGAGAAAAGAGCGTGGGGGCTTACCACACTTTCCTCGGAACCCCAACAGTCCGCTGCCAAGTCAGCTACCCGGATCTGAACGCCACGATTCTGTGCCGCAGTATGTCAGGTGGTCGGAAGTCCGGTGCACATTTGATAGGGAGGATCACCCTGCCATTGTGCCAAAAGAATGCTACGCCTTGGTTCTAAGTCCCCGCATAGACGGGTATGACTTCTCCAAG
Source organism: Lolium multiflorum (assembly GCA_030979885.1). NCBI lineage: Eukaryota > Viridiplantae > Streptophyta > Magnoliopsida > Poales > Poaceae > Lolium > Lolium multiflorum. The sequence continues at coordinate 329,998,171 of CM061750.1, forward strand.
TGCCTCATGGATGGTGGAGCCAGCCTGAACATCATGTACCTGGAGACTCTAGAGCGGATGAACCTCACCAAGGAACAACTCAAACACAGCAACCGAGTTTCATGGCGTGGTTCCGGGTAAGAAGGCGAATTCCCTCATCACACTTCCCGTGGCTTTTGGCGATGTTCACAATTTCCGAAGAAGATCACGTTTGAAGTTGTGCCCTTCAAGAGCTCCTACCACGTTATCTTCGGCAGGCCCACCTACCACAAGTTCCACGCAAGAGCATGCTACATCTACAACAAGCTCAAGATTCCGGGTCCTAAGGGTATGATTACCGTATCCGGAGACTACAAAAAGGCTCATGAGTGCGAGTTAGGCGAAGCCGCCTTCGCAGTGTGATATCGGAGAGGAGCGCAAGGCTACAGAGCCGCGGTGGATCCGGAGATGAGACCACCAAGAAGCAGATCTCCGAACAGAAGACCTCCTTCAAGGCCGCGATAGAAACCAAGAAGCACGACCTCATCATAGGCGACCCTTCCAAGCAGGTTTCAGTCGGAGCCAACATGGACCCCAAATAGGAAGACGCGCTCGAGTTCCTCCGCGCTAACATGGATATCTTCGCATGGCAACCTTCTGACATGTCCGAAGTACCTAGGGAACTCGCCGAGCACTACCTCAACATAAATCCGGGGCTAAACCGGTGAAGCAAGCTATGCGACGCTTTGGAGATAAGAAGCGCCGCGCCATAGGAATGGAACTAGCTAAGTTACTAGAGGCAGGTTTTGTAATAGAAGTTATCCACACCGATTGGGTCGCAAATCCCGTCCTTGTACCCAAAAAGAACAAATACTAAGAATGTGCATCGATTACTCCGGCTTGAACAAGCATTGCCCGAAGGATCCGTTCCCCTTGCCGCGCATTGACCAAGTCATTGATTCGACGGCGGGGCGGAACTTCTGTGTTTTCTTGATGCGTATTCCGGGTATCATCGGATCCGGATGAAGGAGTCGACCAAAAGGCAACTTCGTTCATCACCCCCTTGGCACTTATTGTTATGTCACTATGCCCTTTGGTTTGAAAAATGCGGTGCCACCTACCAATGTACGATGCAGCGGTGCCTGAAGGACCAAATCGGGTGGAACGTGCACGCTTACGTCGACGACATCGCGGTCATGACCCGGAAAGGATCCGACTTGATCAGCGACCTCACAAACCTTCGACAACCTCCGCAGGTACAAGATGATGTTGAATCTGCTGAAGTGCGTCTTTGGCATGCTAGCCGGAAAACTCCTTGGCTTCATAGTCTCTCACAGAGGCATTGAGGTTAACCCGGAAAAAATCAAGGCAATCCTGTGTATCAAACGGCCAACTTGTCTTAAAGATGTGCAACGACTAACTGGTTGCGTTGCAGCAATCAGTAGGTTTGTTAGCCGTCTTGGCGAGAAGGCGCTACCTTTGTACAAGTTGCTGAAGAAAACAGACAAATTCGTCTGGGACGACGCAGCCGACGCAGCTCTTCGGGGGTTGAAGGAAATACTCACCTCCCCACCTATCTTGGCAGCCCCAGTCGAGCCAATGCTCCTTTATCGGCAGCTACCAATAAAGTCATCAGCCTCGTCATCGTGGTGGAGCGAAAGGAAGAAGGTCATGAATATGACGTCCAAAGACCTGTCTATTACATTAGCGAGGTGACGGAGTCAAAGCAAAGATACCCTCACTTTCAGAAGCTAGCTTATGGAGTGTTCCTAGGCAGCCGGAAGCTGAGACATTACTTCCAAGAGCACCCAATCGTGAGCAAGGCTCCGCTGTCAACAATTCTCAACAACGCTGACGCAACAGGGCGTACGGCTAAATGGGGCATCGAATTATCCGCCTTGACATCGCTTACAAGCCTAGGACTGCGGTTAAATCCCAAGTCTTGGCAGATTTCGTCGCAGATTGGACAAGCTCCGGATGCAAGTCTGGAGCCGGAACCAGAAACATGGGTCATGCACTTCGATGGATCCAAGCAGCATCAAGGCTCGGGAGCCGAGTCACCCTGAAGTCCCCTAGGAGAAGAACTGCAGTATGTTCTGCAGATCCACTTGAAGCTACAAACAATATGGCGGAATACGAGGCTCTACTACACGGTCTGCGCATCGCTAAGGAAATCGGGATCAAGCACATTATATGTTGTGGAGATTCCGACCTGGTGGCACAACAAGTAGCCGGAACCTGGAACGCCGAAACTCCGTCATGGCGGCCTATAGAGACGAAGTTGACGAGATCGCCAAGTGCTTCCTCGGATACGAAGTCAAGTACGTCAGGAGACGACACCGGCAGACATGCTATCCAAGCTCGGATCCGGCGAAAGCAAATTCCGCCTGGTATTTCCTGGAGCACCTACGGATACCCTCGGTTAAGGGCGCTAACCCGGAAAACCCAGATGTGGCATATCTCCGGCAAAGGAAGTGATGGTTATCATTCCGGCTTGGACCCAGCCTTTCTGGACTACCTCATCGATCGAAGTTGCCAGAGGACGAGGTCTTCGCGCGACAGATCGTCAGATGAGCAAGATCCTACACAATTGTTGATGGACAGCTCTACAAACGAAGTGCAACGGGGGTATTTCTCAAATGCGTCTCCAATCAAGATGGCATTGAAATCCTCGGAGAGATCCATGCAGGGGATTGCGGGCATCATGCCGCCCCAGGTCCCTCGTTGCCAAAGCTTTCCGGCTAGGATTTTACTGGCTCACAGCTAAAGAAGATGCGACAAGTTGGTAAAAACCTGCCGAGGTTGCCGTACTATGCTACTCAACCAAATGCTCCAGCCCAAGAGCTGAAGACCATACCTATCACCTGGCCGTTTGCGGTCTGGGGCTCGATATGGTTGGTAAGTTAAAAAGATCATCTCCTGGCGGTTTTGAATACCTTTTGGTCGCTGTTGACAAGTTCAGCAAATGGATCGAGGCTAAGCCAGTGAGAAAAGCCGACGGTGCTACGACACTAAAATTTGTGCAGCCTCGTGATGAGATTCGGCATCCCACACATAATCACAGATAATGGCACAAACTTCGCTCAAGTAGAGTTGAGGGATTATTGTGAGACAATAGGGATTCGTTGGACCTTGCATCTGGCTCACCCACAATCCAATGGTCAAGTTGAAAGGGCTAACGGCCTAATATTATCAGGAATTAAGCCACGCCTTGAAGAACCGCTGCGGCGAGCAGCTGGAGCTTGGGCTGACGAGTTGGAAGCTGTCTTGTGGAGTTTGCGAACTACCCCTAACAGTCAACAGGGTTTACCCCATTTTTCCTGGTATATGGATCCGAAGCCGTGCTTCCCTCCGACATCATTCACGATTCACTGCGAGTTTCCGCCTACAATGAAGAAACAGGTGTGAGACGGACACTATCGTGGACCCGATCGAGGAAGCTCGGAATTTAGCGACAGCGCTCCGCCATCTACCAGCAGAAGCGCCGACGCTATCACAGTCGTCGAGTTTGGAATCGCTCCTTCATGGCAGGAGACCTGGTCCTCCGCCTTCGACAGGTGAAAGACCATAAGCTGCAATCTCCATGGGAAGGACCCTTCGTCGTTAGCAAAGTGCTTCATAACGGGTCGTACTACCTTGTTGATTTCCGCGAGCTGAAGGATAGACCTGCTAATTGGCACCGGAAACGCAAGCGTGAGGATCCGGATGACATCTACGATGAGACAGATCGCCCTTGGAACATCGCACAGCTACGTCCTTTCTACACTTAGCATATTTTTTCCGAGTTACAAACTCTGTAATAGTTATACATGATCAATGAAATAAAGCTTATGGTTCACTCTTTGAGTCTTTTACCTCCTTTACTTGTTCATTTTAGATCGTGTATGTTTTTCCGACTAAAACCGTAGAGCTGGATGTTTCCGCCTAGGCGTGTATGAAAGTTGTGATTTTTAAAATCGTCCTTTAAGACGTAAGCCTAAGTTTTCTGGTGGAAATTTTTTTTGTTGCGAACTCGTGGATTCCTGGTAGCGACTTCCGGCACCTAGGCTGGGGGCTTGTTTCCGCGGTTATGGACGGACGCCATTGGGTTTCGTCACCGCAGGCGAGCGTTTCCGGCCAAAGGTTTTCCGGCTCGTGGAAGGTCAAACGAGCAAGCCGGAAAATTAACAAACCAGCACTTGCTTTTAACAAACGAAACATGCAAATAATACTAACGGATATCAGGATAAGTTTTCCGCCCACGCATAATTGTTTCGTCCCTAGATACTTAAGAATTAAAGTTATATTACAAACCCTCGCTGGGGCCAAAATGATGCATTGTTTTTCCGCAGGACTAAGTTTTTACTTCTCCTTAACCGGAGAAGTTTCCACGTTGGCATCAGCTCCCCCTGCGTCAGTCGGAGCTTCCTTCTCTGCGTCTTTGGCGGGCGAAGAGACATCTTCATCTTCTTCCGCTCCAGCTGCAGTCGGAGAAGCAGCGCCACCTTGGTTCTTTGAGCTTGTCCACGTATACTGGCTTCCGGATTGGGCGGGCTTGTTTTCCGCTTCGCGATCCTCCAAAAGCTCAGCTTCGAGAGGTTCGTCAGTAGGAAGAACCACCATCTCATAAAATTCATCATGGCGGATCCTCCGAGCAATGCGTGTATCATAGCCTCTAACCGCGTCAAGCAGCGCATTGACATCACATTCCGGAGGAACGCCAGAAGTCACCCGGTCCAGGTTTAAACTCGGATTATACGCTAAGCACATAGCCAAGGACATGGCAGCTGCACCCCGTGCTGAAGAGGATTGCAGGTCCACAACCAGCTCCGGAAGCAAATCCATCCTCTTGATGAGCTTGCGCACATCGCAGGTTCGGCTCTTCTTGATGTTGAGGTTGTGACAGATTTTCCTGGAGGCGGAGATGAGATCCTTGCAGTCTTCTTCGGCCAGCTGAAGCAGGTCATCGCGCGGGAACTGGCTCCGACGTTCCTCGTCATATCCGAGTGGATCTGGAAGATGCAAATTTTGTTAAATACAACAAGTTACACATATGCTGTCGTATAAGTTTCGAGGACGTACCCATGACATCGGAGTTGAGCAGGTCCCAGCAGCTCTCTGCTGTTTCCATATACTTGCGAAGACCTCCAATTTCTCTTTGCTGCTTCTGGATGGTGTCGCTGTCAGTTTGTCTTTTCAGCTCAAACTCACCAGTTTTCCGAGCAAGCTCCGAGTTCTTCTCAGAAATTTTCTGTTCTGCCACTGCGAGTTTTGCTTCGAGATTCTTTTGTGAAGCACGTAGAATCTCCAACTCGGAGGAAGCTGCAGCGAGAGAAGAGGAGGCACCTGCTCATAGTTATATAAAGCATCAAGGTCAGAAAGTGCGGGACATAACCCACAATCGTCAGATGATCGGAAACCAACCTTGAGCTTCTGAAAGTTGTTTCTTCAGATCCGCATTCTCCGCCTGAAAGCACTGGATTTTCTCCACCTGGCTGATGGTCACACGACGCTGCAGCGCAATGTTTTTGTGCAACTCGTAATGCAGGGCTTTTTGTTCCTGCAAACACAGTCAGAAACGGAGTGAATTCCGCCATCATGGTTTAAGTCTTTCTAAAGCATTGTCGCTGGAAATTCTTTCCGCCATCATGCTTGGGGGCTACCACGACGTTTAAAACTTTCCTTTCAGATTGAGTTCTCTAAAAGTATTCAGACGCTAACTGATAGAGTTTCCGCCTAAATACTTGGGGGCTACTGGGGAGTTACCTTTTGCTTGCAAACAAGCTTGTCGAAGAATTCGCCAATGTTTTTCTTGACGTCCTGGATCTCCGACGTTTCAACGTCCGGTTTGTCCCAGGCATTGTTTAGCATAGCATTGAGCAAATCTTGTTCCAGCTCCCACTTCTCTGCCTCCGTTAGTTTGTTAAAAAACTTCGTGGCATAGGCTTTCGGGGTGGAAGTAAGATCAGCCGGATCTCCAAAGTTTTTGGGGAAAACGACCATATCACCTGTGGTGGCTTCAGCTTTGCCGGAGGAATTAACTTCTGCCTCCCCCTGGTTTCGTCCTTCAGTTTCGTCGTTGATGGGACCCTTGCCGCCGAAACCATCTCCGCTCGCTCTGTCGCTGCTAACCGGAATTACTTCCGGTGGAGTGGGTGCGGCAGGAGTTGGAGACTGGTCCGCGGGAGGAGGAGAAGGCTGCGGGGGGGCTTGTGGAGCGCTCGGCGGAGCTGGCGTCAAAGGGCCAACGGCGGGAGATTTCTTCTGCATATACTTAGTGATATGCTCCTGAACATTGGTCCGCGCGGTGGTAGGGTTCGGATTCCTGTGAGCAAGTAAAAGAAAAGTATACATAACACAGCTTACCAAGATAAACAACGCATGTTACTCGGAAGCTTACGCTGCCCCCGGAATGTTGGGACGTGAGGGTTTCCCTGCTGTCGAAAGCATCTTCAGGCGCTGGCGCTCCTCCTTCCTGGAGTCAAGCGGAGGTGGTTTGATCACCCTGGGTTTCTTGGCGGAAGCCTCGCCGCTGCCTCCGGCGTCGGAGCCAGAGACTTTGGCGCGGGAACGCTTTGTAGGTCGAGGAGCAGCCTTTCGGGGCACTCGTTCTTCTTCCTCCTCAGGGTCTTCCGGATCCTCTTCCACCGAGTCACCGCTAACGGGAACTCGGAGTATGGCGCATAGGTTTTCCTCCGCCAGAGAGTCAAGCTGCGAAAAGGGTGAGCAGAACAAGTTAAACACTTAGAAAATTGTGAAAGGATAAAGGAATGCGAAGGATTAAGTGCTTACCGGAGGACATTTGTCGTGTGTGCTAATATCCTTAATCAGTTCCGGTACCTGTTGGCCCCTAGCAATTTTCACCAATGTCTTGAACCTTCTCTTGAGGGAGTCGGCCGGAAGATCGTGGCGAGTGACTCGGAGGAGATCGTCCGCCCAGTGTAAGCGCACATCAGGCGTGCGTTGTAGCGCAGGGGTTGGATCCTCCGGGTAAACCAGCTGAGGGTGAGCTGGGGTTAGTCCATCATGAACTAACCAGGAAATCCTCCGCGCAGCCTTCTCCAGTATGGGTGATTGGGCAAGCGTGGGGATGAAGCTCCAGCTCGCCAATTCTTCCGGAGGCGTGTTGCTGAAGGGCGGGAGTCCATCGTGGACGCTCGGAACTGACGCGTTCTTCACATAAAACCATCCGGCGTTCCAGTACCGGATGGATTCGTGGGAGTCGTGAGGAGGATACATCCGACCAGAGCGGAGCATGAACGTCATACTTCCGCAGTTTAGCATAGCCTTGTCCTTCGTCTCTTTCTTCACTCGGAAAAAGAATTGCCATAGTTTGATGTCGGGTCAGATTCCGAGGTGCCCCTCGCAAAGAGTTGCGAAGTTCGAGAGCAGGAGTAGGAGTTGGGGCAGATGTTGTGGGGCTGGAGCCCGTACGTGTCAAGGACGGAGAGGAAGAACTCCAAGCATGGGAGTGATAATCCGCGCTCGACCCACGCCTTTGTCATAACTCGTTCATCCGCGTCGGGTTTGGGAACGTCGGAGTCGCGCGTGAAACTCCAATGCTCGGAGATCATGCCTTCGTTTTGAAGCTCCCGGAGCTCCACGTCAGTTGTCTCGCAGGGCCACCATTGACCCCGCACCCCTTCACGGCTCCGGGCCTTGGAAGCTTTCTTGTTTTCCACCTCTTGTACCTTGGCTGCCATTCTAGCTTGGCCTTGAAGCTCCTCTTCGAGCTCTTGGGCTGTTTGGATCCGGCCTAGTAAAGTACTGGAAGAGGCGGAGAACGGTTGAGCAAGCCTAACGTCGGAAACATATGGTGGTAGATACGCAATGGGATCCGGGCAAAATGGTTCCACGGCACTGGGATCCGGGCTACTCGGAGAACTACCAGTGCAGTGAGGAGAACCATGAGGCAGGCTTCCGGCTGCACCCATGCGAGCTGAGTTGAGTAACCGGAAAATCTACACTACAACTACTTTTTCTTCTACGAGACCGGTGCACGTACCGGCAATGGCGCGACGGTCCGGCGAAGCTCCGGCGAAGTAGAGGTCGATGAGCTAGCAGTTTCGAGCCTCCGATGACCACGAATCGGCGGCGGAGTTGATTTCCTGGTCAACCGTGGCAATCTTGGTTCGAGGAGAGGTTTGGGATGGCGGCGCGCGAAGCTCGCTGTGGCAAAGTTCGCCGGAGTTGAGATGAAGTGATGAGGAGCGGTGAAAGAATGAAGGGTTACCGCGGGCGAGGGTTATATATAGACCTCGCGCGGAGATTCGTGTTTCGGATCTGACGGTAGAAACTGAACAGTCACGCCGTTGGATGATCGACACGTGTCTTAGGTCAAATAACGGTAAAATGACGTGGAGGTAACTTAACTGTGCGCTCCCGAAATTTCCGGCTAGAAGATTTGTATCTCCGAAAATTTAGCGCGGGAAAAAAGGAAGTTGTGCGCGGGAGAAGTGGGCTTTCCGTTTCATTACCAGTCCAGAAGAAAGGAAGATTTCCGAATAAATGATACCGGAAACAAGTAAAGGTTTTTGAAGCTCTCCAAGATTCTCTTCGGATCCAAGCTGAATGAAGTCGGAGGAATGATGAATCTCGGAAAACTTCGGGGCTACTGTTGTGGGTATACTTTATGGGTATATCGACGACATGGCCTAGATCCGGGTGGCCCACCGATGGTGATGGTGGCATGTGGCCCATCGGGCAGCCCAGTTGCTGTTGATCGTGAAGGATGAAGTCCAGTCCAGGAACGAGGAGCCGGATCTTAACCGACCTACGAAGGAGGCCGGATCCGTGGAGGCCCATAAAGTATCCGGATCCAGCATGGCCTAGAAGGAAGGCGGATCCTTGACGTACACGGTAAGATATTGTACCGTAGTTAGGTAACTTGTATTCCGGCTAGGACTCTCCATGTAAACCCTAGATCCGTGCGCCTATATAAGCCGGATCCTGGGAGCCCTAGAGGCATAACCACAACTCATTGTAACAACGCGAAAGCGCCCAGATAATTCCGGACAAGCAGTAGGCCCTATCATCGTGCGGGTGTTCCGAAGTGGGTAAATCGCGTACCACCGTCCCGTGTGCACTCCGCCCTATGGCCCCTACTTCTTCTCCCCCTCGTGAGGATCCCTCCTCCGAGGTACCGTCGATTAGGCAACGACAGGTGGGATCCGATGAATATTGAATAATATGTTAAGATTGATTATATATTCATGTCATATGTTATTTGTGATATTGAATGCTCTTCGTTGCTAGTAGAAACTCTGGCCAAGTGGACACTTGTGACTCCAAGAGGAGGTATTGTAATACCCAGAACATAGGAACATCGAAGGGTAGATTTAGAATTTGGATGTGCATTTCATCGCAAAACGAGGGAAATTTTTGCGCCTTATTGCATAAAAACCTAAGAGAGATCGAGGTTCTCTCTCATTGCAATTAGGGTTAGGCAATGTGAGTATTAAGAATTTTGACATGATCTCTTTTGTAACTTATTGATTTTGGGAGATGATTTGAATTGACAAGACATATTTGAATTTAAAACAAAAGAAGTAATAGATATACAATATACAAATGAATTATGAATTCATAATTCAAAAAAATCATAATTCAAATCATATTGTAATTCAAATCGTATGAAATGTATTTACATAATTCAAATCACAATATTCATACACACAAATAAATCATAAGTTAATAATACAATTACAAATAAGCTCATAAGGAAAATTTGAGCTTTATTGATCATACACACACAATACATTGTCTTTACAATATTCATCATACAAAAATTGGATGAATAATAAAACAAAATAAAAATAAGATTACACAAGTTTGATCCTATACTAAAACCTAAACTACATGTCTTGGAAGGATTTGTCCTTGATCATTTCCAACTTTGGAAACCTGCAAGTCAAGAGAAGAAACTAGACAGGGGGTTAAAACCAAGTGTTAAGGACACTTGGCAATGTCCAAAACTTGGTCAGAACCAAGATATGCACCAATAGACCAAACCTGAGCCACACAGGGGCTCAAGTTTCACCAAAGGATCACACAGCTCACAGAGCTGCTGTGCATCCAACAGCAAGCCAAGGTCAGGGCTCAGTCACCAAGCCATGCCATGCTTGTGTGTCACAGCCAGAGATGAACCACAACCATTATAAAAGGGTAGAAACCCTAGAAACAATTCACAAGTCAACCAGATGATCATTCAACCAGTAACCAGCAAGAAATAGTGCATAGTTTATCATGTTCTTGCTCAAGAACAGCACCACCAACCGCTAAAACCATTTATTCATCCAAATCAACCAACCAAAACCCAACAGAAGACATGGGAACTTAAACCAGATCATCATGAGCTAGGAGGAGCAGGGCAAGTAACCAAGATCATCCAGCAACTGCTCAACAGTAGTTGAGCATAACCATCTAGGAGCTAGAACAAGGTATAGCAAGTACATGGAGAGGATACAGTGGATCCAATCCATAATTATTGCATGACACAAGGCATAAGATGAGCAGATGCTCAAGGGGTTGTCATCACTTGGTGTTGACCAAGGATCACTGGCAGAAAAAGGAGCAACTAGAGCCCAAACCCCATCTAGACACTATTGATATGCAAATAAGCAAGGATAAATGCACATATAACACCAGTAGAGGACCTATTGGAACTAGAAGCTACCAAGAACTACCTAGTGGGATCCTAGCCACTAAACCATCAGTTAAAACCTAGATTTCTTCACACGCAAGCATAGTTTCATTCATATCATGTATGATTCCCTACTGTGCAAGCAGAGATGAGTAGCCAACAAGAACTAGACAAGCTGTGTGAGCAATCAAGCAGTAGAAATGCTACTGAGGTCACATCAACCACAAATCCTTCCATTTAACCAAGATTATAAGTCATCACTATCCAGCAATGGATTCATACTTTATTTATTTCCAAATTGAGGATCATGGAAGTATCAAATCATGCACAACAATGTATTTAATCAACACTGCATAAGCAGTTCATTCATAAATAATCTACCCAAGTACACAAATACAATAATCCATGCATGAATAATGCAACAGCATCACTGAGAGGCAACATCAGCATGCACCATTGCATCCTAGCCATTGGATCATATCGAACGAGCTATGGACAGCAATAGCAACACACACACACACACTTGAGCATCATTAGCAAGTATAAGTCACAACATAAGCTAGCAAGCCATTCATATAGCCAAGGATTTAACCAGTAATTAGCCACTAGCATATGATTGATCAAATGGATCAAATAGATCAAGCAAAAGGCATAGCAGAACATCACAGGCATGCAGTGATCCAAGAATTGGATCAACTGAAGCAAAAAAAACATGGCACATGTAAGCATCACTGACACCACAAGTGTCAGTGGTGCTAACCTAGGTCAACAGAAGGCTATTAGCAAGAATTTTCACAACACAAGGACATGAACAAATAGAATAGGCCTAGCACAGTGAGCCAGTAAGCATAGGAATATCACAAGGGCATGAATAGATAGGATAGCATGAGTCTAGTGTACCAAGAAGAACTACACAGGCATAATCCAAGCACCAGTAAGCATGAACAGGCTAGATCATTGCATCGGTAGGCTTAGACGAGCAAGCACGACAGCACAGCAAGCCCAGCTGCACAGCAAGCGCAGCAAGCCTAGCAGAACGCACAACAACACAGCAGTAGCATACGCTTAGAGGGCAGTAGGCACAGATCGAGAAGGAGAGGATGGAGTAGAAGAGGTAGCAGAAGCAGAGAAGGGGTTGCCTAGCGAAGAACGTGTTGGCAGACATGACGACACGGTGGCACGGCCAGCCCCGGCGGCGCCAGACCGCGGCCAATCCCGTGCCACGCCACGCACGCCAGCAGGGGAGGCGGCGAAGAACGCCCAGGCGTGGCAGGGTGGCGCGGATCGACGGAGATCGCCACGGATCCGTCGACATCTGCGAGAGTCGCGCACGAGCAGTTGAGGAAGAAGTGGTCAAATCAACATGGAGGAGAAGATGCGCTGTCGCGCGCCGCGTCGATAGCGACCAACAGCGTGTCCTAGAATGGCCTGAGGCGACCGGGGCATGGCGGCGACCATGGCGACGGCACGGTTGCCACGCGAATCGCCACAGTTAGGGTTAGGGTTTCACGAGAGAGACGAGTGAGCGAGTGGGGGTGGGCCCAGGTGGGCTGGCCAGGTGGGCCATTTTAGTGGGCTGGCCCAATTGGCCAAAGAGGGGCATTTTGGTCTTTTCTATTTTTAAATTACCAGTGAATTCTACCAAATATTAAATAATGAAAAATACCTCTAAAAGTCCAAGAAAAATAGGTTTGATGAATAAGAAATTATTCTTAACAAGAATAAAATAATAAATAGAATTTACCACAAAAGTTCAAATTTTGAAATTTTTGAATTTAAATATGAACTTTGAATTTTATTTGCAATTTTCCTTGGATTTAAAAATCAAGGAAAATTCCAAATGAATTCAAACATTTGTTATTCAAATGTTTTCAAAAGGAATTCTATTATTCCAAATATTTTCTTTTAAAGATTAAGATTTCCAAAAGGGGAAATACCTTAATATTCCAAAATTCATTTTATTTCCCAAAAGGAGGAAAACCTTTTTATTTCAAATTGTTTATTTGAGATAAGTATTTTCCGAAGGAAATTATATTAGTCTTAAATCCTTTTATTTTTAGAAAATAAAACAATGTTACCGGATTTAAAGAATTTATAAATTACTGCTAAAGGCACAAATACTTAACTCAACCCTAAGTCTTAATAATCATGTCGGGGTAAGGGATTCAACATGAATAACACACCCATGCATGCATCATTTGGATTTTATAACATTGTTCTTACCGGACAATGATGCTTCTTTACAGAACCCGAGGTCCAGGTTCCATCGAACACATCAAACTACATTATCTCGCGGTCACCAGGCAAGTTCACCCTTGCTCATGTCATCTTGATTACTTTATACCAATTTACCCGCAAAAGTACTATACCTATCATTCCTGCATTGAAAATCAAATGTTACTTTTCCATTGATGAATATTACTGGTGGGCAATTGAACCATGGTATGTGTTGATATGGTGGAGGTTCCATTGCAAGGGTTCTATCGATCTAGGACTAATCACCAATGTCGACTAGTGATTCTAGCGCCATAAAATTCGCGTTAACCATGAGATCTATAATGGCTCTGGAAAAGTCAGCTGTATCTTTTCCCTCTTGCATGTCAATAGACTTGATAGGGCCTGGCTGGGTGTTGGGGATAACACCGCAGTAGGTTGGAAAATCCTTTAAAATCCCCATCCGTGTGGATGAGAGGCTCTACCGTCTATGAGGGATTGTCCATAGTACATCGGGGGTAAAGCCGTAGGATCGAGAGATGTCTACTGGAGATGTACGGATTGACAAAAGGGTGGGTATGTAAGGTCGCGGAGAAGGCAGTGATTGGCTTGGATCTTACACCCGGCCCCACACCAAGGAAGTTTGGACGAGAAACACGTCTCGGTTGGTATCAAGGATAAGTTCTCTTATGGGAAAAGTAACGCACCTCTGTAGAGTGTATAAAATTTGTGACTGTCACTCCCTGTTCCGGGAAGGGAACTACGAACGCGGCAGAAAAGGAACTCTGTGAAGTTCATTCAACCTGTGAAGCGGTGGGCATAGTTTTCAGAATAATATCAACCTTTTGAAGAAATGTTTTTGAAACATGCATTGACCTGAGATTTTCTGATCAATGGTCATAGTTAGTGCATCAAACACATTTTCTCTTTTGAACTTGCTGAGTACCTATGTACTCACTTTCTTTCGACACCCTTGCTAGACTGTGACAATGAAGTGGAGGCCATCGACGGAGCACCGGAAGGAGATTACGAGCTCGTCTATGAGGAACCTGATCTGTCCGGAGGAGTGGAAGGTGTGCACCATGGGATAGTCTATGGACCTGACAACAATGAGGCGAAGGAGTAGTGTCTTACACTAGTTATCATAGAGCCGAGCAGCGTAGTAGCTTACCTAAATAAGTTGTTGAGCTTAGTTTAATCTTTATGTTGGTTTGTAATAAGACTTCAGTAGTATCTTTGGGTGTTCTCATCGGACCTGTGAGAATACCAACTTGTTAATACCATGATTGTAATATAATCTCGAGTGTTATGAACTGCAATGTTTCTGTTGTACCAGTCCGAGGGATGTGATATTCGTGAAGAACTCCCTTCATGAAGATCATATCAACGACTTGTATACTACAACATGTAGTGATATGCAGGGTCACCGCAGGTATTTGTGCTCGATAGTAGGTTCATGCCTCTAGTTTCCTGGGAGAGTGACTTTATAACTTCTAAGGTTGTAGATGTGTTGTTGCTACCATGGATAACCTAATAATGTTTTATCCAAGGGTAATTCTATTGTTTACTTTACACACATTGCTTAATGCGATATTATGTTGCTTGCAACTTTATATTGGAAGGGGTGCAGACTCTAACCTGAAGGTGGATTATTAGTCATAGATGCAGTTGGATTACGGTCTATGTATTATGTTGTAATGCCCAATACCAAATTATCATAGTAATCATCTTGTCATGTATCGATCGATATTCTGTCAATTGCCCAGCTGTAATTTGCTTACCCAACATGCTATTTCTTTATGGAGAGACACCTCTAGTGACCTGTGGACCCTGGTCCTATTTCCTTTACTAATAAATTCAACTGCAATCATGTTCTATTTACTTTCTGCAAACATCTCATTCCATTTGATACGTCTAATCCTTTGTGTTCAGCAAACCGGTGAGATTGACAACCTCATTGCAAGTTGGGGCAAAGTACTTTGGTTGTGTTGTGTACAGGTTCCACGTTGTTGCTGATGCCGGTAGTGCGCCCTGCCACTAGTCACCCAGCAACACCTAGAAGTCACGCCTTTCTCCTACTGGTCGATTAAACCTTAGTTTCTTATTGAGGGAAAACTTGCTACTGTGCTTATCATATCTTCCTCTTGGAGTTCCCCAACAGTGTGAAGTCGGCGTTACGATAAGCACCATCAAGGCGCTCCAGCGTGGACCTGCATAGCACACATAGCGAAAGCTCGCCAGCCGACAGAGGCTGAGATTCTTCGAACAAATCAAGCAAGTCGATCACAAAGGAACAATTATTTTGGAACTTGGGGTTGATACTTGGCGGTGTTGCGGAACGTTTTGAGGTGACCCGCAAAGTCACTAGAGGCTTCATCGATGATCGGGGGATTGTCACATGCAGGAAGAGTGGAGGGGAGGAAAAGAGGGTTGAGTAGCCACGGGTTTTTGAAGCGAAAACATGTCGCACACGGGATCTTTGTGCAGGCAGAAACCACCAATGGAACATGGTTGGCAGTGGGGGGAGGGAGGGAGGAGTTGGGGAGGGCGAGGTTCCAGGCTTGGTTTAACAGGGCATGATCTAAGCGAGTGAGGATAGGCATATCACGTTTGTTTGACCAAGTGTAGAGTCGATCAAGCAACATAGCTTTTTTATTAAATTATTCAACAAAAGATTGCAAGAGAAATACAAAGATCAACTTCAAGCCATCTTCTTAGCGACAACTCGCTATACCTACAAGACTCATGAAGAGGGTGACCAATAACATGATTGTGTAGCTTCCTCTAACACTAACACACATCATTTAAAAAGCCGAATGTCTGTCCAAGACTCCCATTGACGGATGAGAAGCACAACCAGCCAAGCAAACCCTCAGCGGGCACCATTGCACAAGCCACATAAATCACCTCTGTCGTCTTCTGCGAACCCGTCTCAAGGAAGAATCAACGCATTGACCTTAACATGCTTGCCGTCGATGCCACCTTGACGTCAGACAGCTCCATCGTCCTGGGCGTGTCCATCATCCCGCGTCAGTCGTCGATATCTCGATGTGCCACGCCTTTGAGACTCTGTCACCGATGCAATAGATGAACACCACTCCACCACCATCCAAGCTACTCCAAAAACGACACCCCAAGAGGTAGAACATCGCAGATAGCCCCACCATCGTCCGATCCAAGAGACCTAAATCTAGGGTTTCCCCTATAGCATCACAAGTGAGTATACGCATGCTACGATAGCGATGCCTTCATAAAGGTAACGACGCGTAACATCCCCATTGCCACCATTACCATAGTTAGAGCACGGTTTTTACCGATGCATCCTCAACTCTCCAAGTGTAGTGACGAGACAAACAAAGATGGCGGCTTTGACAATGTAAGACGTTAAGAGACACCGCCATCATCCGCCAAGACCGAGGTGGAAGCACGGTTTTCACCAGGTGCTCCATCACCCTAAGCTCCTCGTTGCCTGGATCTTCACCACCGGAGATCGGTGTGGATCCCAAGATCCCCCACACCAGATCTCAACATGGTCGTCTACCTCCGGAGGAGGAGGAAGCCGTTGTAGTCATGCCCGAGGCCGCTGGCCCAACGCCTAGATGATGTGGCGGCTCCGTTGGGTGTTGTTGCCTCCGGCCGCTGCCACCACGCATCATAGTGGTTGCAGAGGTGGGGGTGGGCGCCACCTCGCATCCCTGGCTGCTCCCTGCAGGTGCCTCGCTGCCGCCACTCCGCGCAGCCTTTTGCCGGGGACACCTCCGGCGGCGACATAGGAAGGAGAAGAGGGTTGAGATGTTGGAGTGGTTGGCGACGGTATCCCGGGCGCCACCCCACAAGGGGGTGGAGGGGGTTGTAAACGTGAGATATCGGGGACAAAGAGCATGATATGTGTGTTGATCTTTTAGCTGAAGCTATGGTGGTGTGTGATTTAATCCGGACCATCGATTTTGGCCGTAGCTAGCTGTAGCGCACCCGTAGGCGGTGTGTTTCGCACGAGTACGTAGGCGTCAGGGCATCCGGACACCCACGTACGCGGCAGGCGACGCTAGGCTTGCGACGAGGACGAAAGTGCTTACTTTGGGGCCTGGTTGGTGCGCGCGAGCGCATCAGTGCGTCACTAAAATAAAATCCATCTCCCCCCCGCGCGCGCGCGCGCCACCTAATCATGATGATTCATGATCGGTGATGATATAGCTAGCTAGCTGCCGATCGTCGTCCCGGAGTAGAAGGCAAAAAGGGTGACGCAGACAAGGCGTCTTGCCGCATCGTCCTCTACCCTTGCCGTTGCCACCTCGATCCCGCCCTTTTTAAACCCACCACCGCTGCCAAATCCACCGGTTCACTTCGCCTCCACCGCTGCCGCCTAACGAGGCCACAACTAGACAGCTGCACGCACGCGCTCGCCTAGGACAGACAGACACGGCCCGACGCGACGCCCGGCTCTTTCGAGCGCGAGGGAGATCATCGTCTGCGTCGGTGGTGCTTCTGATGGGTTCCGCCGCGCTGGACCACGCCGGAGGTCGGCCGAAGAAGGGCTCGGGCGGGTCGCAGCTGTGGAAGAAGGCGCTGCTGCATTCCAGCCTGTGCTTCGTGATGGGCTTCTTCACCGGCTTCGCGCCCTCCTCCGTCTCCGACTGGCGCTCCGCCGCGCCCGTCGCCGGAGCGGGTGGGCTCGCGGTGGAGAGCAGCCACCTGCTGCGGACGCAGCACTCCGTGGGGGCCGGCAACCGGACCCTGCTGACGCATGGCGGCGCGGCGGCGGCGGAAGCGGCGACCCCGCGGCCGCTGCTGGTGGTGGTGACCACGACGGAGTCGACCCCGACGGCTAACGGCGAGCGCGCGGCCATGCTGACCCGGATGGCGCACGCGCTGCTGCTGGTCCCGCCGCCGCTGCTGTGGGTGGTCGTGGAGGCCGCCCCCGACGTGCCCGCCACCGCGCGGCTACTCCGCGACACGGGGCTGCTGTACCGCCACCTCACGTACAAGGACAACTTCACCGCCGCCGAGGTGGCCGCGGGGAAGGAGCGGCACCACCAGCGCAACGCCGCGCTCGAGCACATCGAGCGGCACCGGCTCGCGGGCGTCGTCCACTTCGCGGGGCTCGGCGACGTCTTCCAGCTCCGCTTCTTCGACCAGATTCGGCAGATCAGGTACCGTTCTTCATTCGATTCGATTCTATGGCCTGCGTGCTCGCATTCATCACCGTCGCATTCATCCCAGCTAGCTAGCTAGCAACGTGAAAAGGAAAAAAAATCCAGTGGCGATATTTCACTGGGGCAAAAACAAAAGTCGTTCGTCTTGGACTTTCTGAGCGAAGAAAAGCACGCGGTAACTTACCGCTAGCGCACAAAGGCTCACACGCTAGCAGGCCGGGCTAGTTGCAAGGCCGCCGCCGCTGTCGCCCAGAGCGGTACAGCTCACGCCCCACCTGGATTGCGTCCTGCCCAGGGCTAGTTTAATCGCCGGCGAGCGAGGCTGCAATTATCCCGACCCATGTGAGGAGGTCACCCTCCGCCATTAAAGGGTCGTTTTTATCTGTCTGCTACACATTCTTTTCTCTGTCAGGCTGTGCCACTTCGGATCTCCGGGACGAAAGGCGTTCAAGCAGCTGCCCTGTTGTTGGGCAGCTCTTTTCCTATTTTTTTGTTGATCAATATTTTACTGCAAGTAGCTGGACCTAACGGTCTTGTTCCGGCATGGCGGCATGGCTGCCAATGGCATCACCACCAAGGGGTGTTGTGTTGGTGGTGCGTTGTTGGTGCGCGCGTAGGATAGATAGAGGAGACGCCCAAACGTGTCGTTAGAAGCATGATTGGCACCCCTCAACCGACGGCGTAGGTGAGCTAGCGGTGTCCTTTGCTCAGGACCTCAAGCTGAGGGCAGTGTCCTACCCACCCGACCTGACAGGGATACAATTCAAGCGTGGGGATAGCCATCTCGCGGACGGTGGGCGCTCCTGCCGATCGCATGAGATCATCGCCGGCCGGACTCCAAATCCGAATCCAAATAGAGGCTCCTCAAAGTGTCTGAATCGTCAGTTCGTGACTGAAAACCACGACGTCTGAACCGACGCACGCGTACAAACAAGCTACACCGTACTCCTTTCGGTCCAGCAAAGCCGAGCGCCAGTACGCTGTACGTACACGGCACGGGGCTCTGTAGAGAGTATGTATTCTTAGCCAAGTCCCGTCCCCTTTGCCTAGCTGGCCTTCGCATTAGCGGCATGCTGGTGGGTTCGCGTCACGCTAGTCGGTTTGCGCAGTTCTCTGCATGTGTCCAATATACGTTTTCGGTACAGTCCAAACTCCAAACTGCTGGCTGAGATGGACGCGCGCCTAACAGTAATTAAGCACAAGGTTTTTCTAGTAATGCTTCTGAATCCCATGGCGTGGTACGTAGAAACTGCCATTTCGGCTTGCAGGCAACCCCATGCTTAAGCACCTAACTGTACCCCCATTTAGCAATGCTCTAGCTGCTGCTGCTGCTGCGTGCCGTGGCGGCAACTTGACATGGCCAATCAGCTTAATTACAGTACTCCTACCAACTTTGTGTGTTTCTTGAGAAGATTGACAACTTTGTATTACTACGCTTTTTAGACACAGCCATCCATGCATGCATGCTTTTTGCACTAATTGAGGCGAGAACTTTAACCCAGAATGTTAAATTTTCAGCACGTTCGGCGCGTGGCCGGTGGCGAGGATGTCGCGGGGCGAGCGGAAGGTGCTGGTCCAGGGCCCGGCGTGCAGCGCGTCCAAGGTCATCGGCTGGTTCTCCAGGGACCTCAGCAGCAGCACCACCGTCAGCACGGGCCAGGCCACACCCACGGGAGGCGCCCCCGCCGGCGCTGGCGCGGCGCGGCCGTCGTCTACGCCGGAGATCGACGTGCACGGCTTCGCCTTCAACAGCTCCGTGCTCTGGGACCCCGAGCGGTGGGGGCGGTACCCGACCTCTGAGCCCGACAAGTCACAGGTCAGTCAACCATATCATATCAGCACCCCCTTCTTCATTGCGCACCAACTACTACTGTACGCGTATCGTAGAGTAGCTGAGTACGTAGTGGCACACACTTCTGTACTTCCTAGCTCGCCGTTGCCATGCATCAAGTAGACTATCAGAGTACTAGCACACGCCACGCTACTGTAGTGTACTTCCTCGCTCGCCGGCTGGATCGGCGTCGCCATGCGTGCCCGGAACAGCCAGCATTCATACGGGTCTTTCGCGCGGCACAGAGATGTCGATGCGTGGTTACGGTTAGGCAATTTTCCCGCCATGAAAGCGGCGTCTTTCCCTGTCAGGTAGCGAGCTAGAGCGAGGCTGTTGATCGTGCATGTGCTACAGCTATGCCTCCGCGCGTCTCGTGGCCCATCTGTCGCCGGTCAAATCCTTGTCAACCCCCGCGGCTCCATGATCGCCGGCCTGGCCCCTCCCTCATTCCCGCATAAAGATCGGTGGAGTCGGTGCCCTCGTTTCGTCTGCAAACTAAACCCTATTGTTAATTCCTCCTCTCAAATGGAGATCCAAGCAATCGACGACAGAAATGGGTCGAATCTGTGATACAGCATTGCAGACGCGAAATCGGGCGGGGGATCGCGCTTTGATTTAAACTATTAATCCGGTGCGGCGCGGTGGGGTGATTTGGTGGGAGGGCCCGGCCCCGTGGCTGAGTAGGATTTGGTACACCCATGCATGATGAGCTCCAGTGCAAGGCAAGCCACACTTGGTGTTGGTGGTTAGCGACAACACCGGCCAGCAGCAGGTAGCAGCAGCCAGCAGCCGTACCCTTGGCGCTTCTTTTAGGTGTGCAGCTGACTGTTTCATCTATCATCACACTAACCACTAAAGCTAACAGCCCCTTGCTAGTTGCTATGATCAATCATGCGTCGGAGGTCGTCTCGTTTGAGCTGCCATGAACGCTCATTGTTTCTGCATTGCCAATACTATGATGAGTTACATGCTTGTTCCACACTTTTTGCGAGAACTAACGTGGTATCATCGTTTCTCAGGACTCCATCAGGTTCGTACAGCAAGTTGTGACGGAGGATTACAGCAAGGTGAAGGGCATCCCGTCCGACTGCTCTGAGATCATGGTGTGGCGCGTCGACGCGCCTTCCTCCTCGCGGCAAACTCCGGGGAACAACAACAGGAGGTAGAATGGAGGGACAGTTATTATACATAGAAGAGAACGGATGAAACAGAGCAAGGTCGATCACACCGGCAAGGTGTTGGCTTTACTGCTACTAGCTGCTGCAACGAAAGGAAAGGAAAGTTTTGGTTTTTACAGGGGATGGATCAACATGTATCTCCCCAGGAAATATCACCATATTGTACATCTTTTTCTTTTACTTTTTTCCTTCAACAAATGTGATATATGTATAATCTTCTCCTCTTCTTCTCTTCCTTTTTTTTCGAGAGGGTTTAGGTCCTTACATAACACCCCTTGAACTGTCTCTCAAGACTGAAATGAATAGAGCGCAAGTTATAGCTGTCTATTTGCAAGAAAATCTTCATAAAGACACTTCAGATATTTCTGTCTCACAAGTTACCAAAGTTTACTCAATTTGCAAAGAAAATCTTGCTGGGGACAAATGTACAAACATGCTTGCGACACACACAAACCTAGGCGGCCATGTTCTAGCTAGCTAGGTGGCCCCTGAAAGGCTGAAACCATTCATCAAGACGTACACAGGGGTCTCCATCGAGCACCTTCCTTGCTGTTGGCACATCGCGATCGTGCGCAGATTTCCCATTAAACTAAGCCGGTTCTTCGGGCAATAGGAAATCGCAGTGGAGTAGACAGCAGCTCCTTTTTGAAAAAGAAAAAAAGGAAGCTTCGAACAGACAGTCCACCTGTAATCAGCGTGCGCCCCTGACGATACGCATGTCTCTCGTTTGAACACCAACCATTATGTAATGTAGCTACTCAGTCGTGTAGATGTAGGGTTAGTGGAACAGTTATCTGTGTCTGTTTCGTGGCCATCTTTTCCAGGTTATCTGTTCCGTTGATACTGCTATTGATTTGTCCTACGACCTTGTTGGTTGGTTATCATCTGCAGAACTTACGCTTAAAGCATTTGCAGTGTCGTCTGTACTGCAAGGACCAACAAGACCCTTTTTGCCACACTAACAAGGACCAAGGAGACTGCACTACAGGAAACTAGTGCTACACTATGGTTTCTCTGTCCCTGCACGTCAGAGAAACACAAAACAGCAAGGAACTGCACCATCTGGAATTAAATTCTTTCTGGTTTGCTAAGGAGATATTTTCCAAACATGGTTTAGTTGATCTGCTGTCTGAACCTCTGCATGTCCCTGTTAGCCAGCTGCCGTGTATGCCTAGTCTGAACTGAACTCTAAACATCTCAGTCTTCGGGTGCCTAACTGAAGCTGAGACAGCGTGCAGACCAGACATGCAGCTGGCAAACAGGGGAGTCGGTTTTCTAGTTTCACATTGCACATGGATGGATGGCTCATGGCTCGTTGTGTTTGCGTTTCAGTGATAGCTTCTTGCACATGGGGTTGTTTTGAGCAAAAAAGGGAGCCAATGCGCTTGTCTCGACTCTCGACTCAACTTTCTCATCAGCAAAAACTAGCCCACGGTAGCTAGTGTATCCAGCCCATTGATATGTTCTGTGCTGGTGACGATAAATGGGCCGAGAGGTTGAAACCTTAACGGGTGTGATGGATCTCGGCTCATGAGTTAACAGATTGAGCACATGAGCAGGCTTGTACAAAAAAAAAATATATCCCCTAAAAAAAACATGAGCAGGCTTGTTCTTTCCACATGCTAGGGCCATCGCGTGGCTCAATTTTTTTTCTAAATAGCCAACTATAGGATATAGCCGCAGCCTTTCAAAACAGATATAGCTCGGTTATTGCCAGATACTTAAAAACTTTGGCACCTTTTAACGGGCTAAAGTTAGCTACACCATGCGAGAAATGCTATAGTGGGGCTATAGCCCGAAAAGTGCTTTTGGCTCCCGAGCTCCAGTGCTCTCGCCATTTTAAAAAAATTTAAAAAATATTTATTACTTATCAAAAAATCTGAAAAATAATTATGTAGATTGTTAGTGATACATCTCACAATTATGGAAAATCTCAACCCAAAATTCGTTTTACTTTGAACCAGAAAAAAATAACAAAATCTGACATGTTTTGTAGATTTGAAAATGACTACTCAGATCTGCACTTTTGTCTTTTTTGTGTAGTTTAAAATATAAAGTATTTGAACTTGATATTTTACACGTTTGTGGGATACATTATTGGCTATATGCAGATATTTTTTTTAGAATTTTTTAAAACACAAAAATATGATTTTTAATTTATTTTAAAAACGAGATCACTGGTGCCCATGTGCACCAAATCTCTATTCGGCTATAGCCCGGCTATTGAAAACTATGAAAAAAACGGTTAGGGCCATGGTGTGGCTCATGAATGGGAGCGCCTATGCATTGATCAGCGTTGGACGCTATAGCGTCAACGCATCATTCATGGGCCGCTCCAAGCTCACATAACATGAATTTTTAAATCTGAAGTTTATCAAAAATAAATTTATTTTTAAATTTTCAAAATCTGAACATTTTCACAAATAGAACATTTTCAAAATCTAAACAATACTAAAATATAATATTTTCAAAATCTTAAGAACTTTAAAGCTTGAAATATTTTCACATTTGAATAATTTTAAAATTTAAATAGTTTTTAAATATGTACAATGTTAAAATTTGAAAGGAAAAAATGGAAAATAAAAAGAGAAAGCAGAAAGAAGAAAGAAGAAAAGAAAAAAGCACAAAAAAGAAAAAATAAAAGAAATAGAAACCAACAAAATCAAAATAAGCAATAAAACCAGAGAAAACCATACTTGAAGCTTCTAGAAAGTTCACAAAACCGACAAAGCAAAAACCCGATAAGAACCCCTCTAAGGTTGTTGCCACTCAATGCTAAATGGGCCAGCCCAAATGAGATCGTCGCGTGCGCACGTAGTGAGCGATAAATAGGAATTACTCTCATGGACCATTAAAGTTGATGGCGGATGAGATCCAAAGCTTTGTTTGGATGTAGGTATATAAGTGGAGAATTTATAATTGTTGCAAGACCATAATAGCTCGTGTTGCCACGCCCGCCAAAATTTGGGAAAAAAATTCAATATCAAATACAATGTGAATTAATATAGATAATGGGGCATGTGTATAGATTTTTTGGCTACATCAATCAAGCATTACTATCATTCTTACTATCTTTTGTGCCTACTTAATTTTTTTAAGAAATTTAATAGCATGCACATTAATATATGGTAACCAGTAAGACCAATCATTTGTTTCGTGTCATTTATCTGGTACCATAGCTAATACTCTCTCCGAACCGGTTTAACAGGCATGCGTGCAGTTTAAGACAAACTTTGATCATTGACTTGATAAAAAAAAACAAAAATTATGTCTACAAAATTTAAGCCATTAGATTCGTATGCAAAAAAACTTTCTAATAATATAACTTTTGTAACATATATTTCATATTTTATTAATTAAAATAATGGTCAAAGCAATTTCTTAAATTACGTGCGCGCCTGTTAAATCAAGACGGAGGGAGTAGTAGTTTCTTCCACAAGTAAAGGTTAGAGATGCCAAGTATGCATGGTAGCGACGACCAGCTAGTGTTGTGAAGCGTTCGTCAGCATCGTAGGGATGCAGCACAGATTAACTACACTTATGGGCATGGTGTTTTGGCTCATTAGTCTCGATGCACCTATTATGAAAAATATATTTTAAATTATCTTTTAGAATGTCGAAAAAATCATAAAAAAATAGATGTACATTGAGATATGCTATGTTCCCACACAATTTTTTTGTGACAAACAAGACATTTTATGTGTGCTGTGTAAAAATATAGAAGAAATCTTGTGAAAAGTTATTTTGGAGCACCGATAATTCTCTTTTTACACAAGTCATTTTTTTTGTGCGACTTTGTGCGCTGACGTGGAATGCCCGATGTACACCTAATTGTATATATATTTTTAGCTTTTTTACATTTTAACATACATTTTTAAGCAACGTGTGCATCTACACCTATAAGCCAAAATAGATATCCTCTACAATTACTTATTATTCCCTATATTCCCATTTAAAAGGCACATATCTTTTCTCGTTTGGCTAAGAATTAGTATAAGTAGATGAAATATTTGATAAATGATTTATACAATTAGAAAGTATTTCTCAATATGATTCTAACAATATAACTTTTTACAACTTCCATACACTAATGCTCAAATTTTCTGGTTAAACTTCATCTTGAAAGGTGTGTGCGTCTTATATAAATGGGGAATGGAGTGAGTATCGAGAGAGATCTCATATTAAGGCACGTACAATGAGGTGATGTCAGCCTTCCCTTATGCTTGGCACGTCAGATTTTTTGCTTAGTTGGAGGAGAGAGAATGAAGAGAGAGAAGGTTGTCTTCCCTTAGCTAAGGAATGATCTCTTATGAAATAAGAGAAGACTATTTTCTTCATTGTACGACTTGTCTTCCCTTAGTCACATAATTTCCTACTAAAAATAATTAATTCTCATTTATTGCAAAGGATGGCAATAAGAGATAATGCATTGTACCGATTATATTTATCATCCTCTTTAGATGACATGCTACCATTGTACATGCCCTATATATTGAAATAATCATGAAAACTATTTTGAATCTTCAAGGCTCTATAAAAATGCATGTATATACACAACACGATGATATACACCATGTGGTAAAAAATCTATGCTATATGGAAATAAGAGATACGTCGTCCCCCTCAAATTTGTTAAATACAACACCACCACCACCAAAGCCTTTTTCTCAAACTTGTTGGTTAGAAACTTAGAATATAAACTAGTAAAATGCCCGTGCGTTGCTACGGGCAACAATAGAGTTGAATAAAATAAAAATACAATATTACGACACAAAAAAGAAAATTGATTTATACATATTAAGGTGTACATAAATAAAATAAATTTTTAATCTAAAAAGGAACACTTTATCATTAACTGGCGCAAAGGTATCGGAGATGGAAACATTTCCCAGCACAATACGGAGTGGCAGAACACGGAACACCATAGAGCAAACTATCTTTTAAAAAATCGTTTATTCTATTTTCTTATTCACTTCACAAAGAAAATGTAATACACGAGCAGCTTAGCTTCCCCCAAGAGGAAGATGGTCCTTGCTAACTTTGTTGCTCACTCGAGTTCTTCCAGATTCTATGACCAACAATGCCTTTAGAGTTTGATGTGGTGCCGGAATTTAACCTTGGTCTACTATCTGTATATTAAAATAGCATGTTTACTTGTATGTTCAACAATAGGAGAAAATAATTATGTGAACAAATAAAATACACCATCCACCAGGTTGCCAAAGTCAGATATTTGGCAAGATAATAGTGGATATCCAAGAACAGAAAGGTAACAATTACATGACCCTCAATTCCGCATAATCAACAACCATCGATTAGTACAGTTTCTGGATGATAACCCCTAGAATAGCATTGTGCATGACTATGGTGCATTGTGGTAGATGGGGAATAGAAATCTAGAATACAAATCTATCAGGGGATACCAGCCATACAGTTTCTAGCTACCGAGTTCGGTGGTTCTATAACTTGAGTCAAAAGTTTTTCAGAGAATCTAGTTACATCCGGAAACAAATGCACAAGAGCACCATATTCAAAGGTTCACATAAATATGTGTACCTTCAACGATGATTAATGCACCAACTTCCTGGTACAATTCATGCATTGTCAATTCACAAGCACCACGTGAATTGCATCAACGTGAACTGAACAATATGATTTTAAATCCAGGGGTGCTCTATGCGGGGTCCAAAATTATGCATCCCTTGCAACCTGACGTTCAGTCTTTCTCATACCTCTGTTCCACTATTCAGACCAATTACAAAATTTTGGAAGTAAATTGATTGAAATTCCAAACCATTAGTCGCTTGTGCTGTTGGAATCGAGGGAGGTGACAGAAGATGAGGCGATGACCTGGCCAGGACATGAGCCACACAGTTCCCTTCTATGTTAACTTACGAAATGACACAAGCTGGAAAAGAGGACAGTAAATCCTTTATATCTTCTACAGCCCCATCACAAGCAGATTTGTAGGCACCTCGGCATTTAGAAGAGCAATCAAAGATGCACAATCATTTTCTAAATGGAGAGGCCCGGCATAGACAAGTAAGGTGGCCCTGATGCTCATCAGTTAATGGCACACCTCGTGGTTGCTAAATTAGTAGACAAAGCAAACAGTAGATAGTGGCAGGGAAGGACGAGGGTGATGGAGCAGTGTGTCCCAGCCGAAGAAAGTTTTGAAACGACATAAACTGAACGGTGAGACAACCTAAATCCTCTCTTCCCCACACAACTAAATATTTCTCAATGCAAAACTCAGTAAGATACATCGGTTGCCACAAGAAACTGAGTTGAAAAATTCCATGAGATGCACAACACACTGACAACTGATCGTTTATTAGAGAAGCTAGTGGAGGAGAGAACCGCAAATTAACTCACTCGGTGTGTTCCTCTCCCACCCGATTCTAGACCACATCGAATCAATCCAGGCAATAAATTGAAGGAAACAAACGAATAAATCAATAATTTATGAGGAGAAAAGATAATTAACAACTACCTAATGCATCGGCAACAGGAAGAGTGAAGAGACGGAGCCGACACACGACCCAGTGGTGGTGGTTTCGTGGGACCTGAAACTGGCGGTCGTGAAAAAAGATAGGATTAGGCTTCATAGCGGTGAGGGCAGTGGTTCATTGATCTGTATATAATATAAAACCCAAAATACCTCACGTGGAACTTACCAAAAATTGCTGAACAAATGAGCTTCCATATAGGTTGACAAATGAACACCTACATAAGTGAGAAGGAAATTAACCTCTACAGAGAGAAATACTTCAGTTAACATGTAGATACAAATGTTCATAGTACAAATAGGTTGAGCGGAGAGATGAAATTGACAAAAAATCATCACCCACAGTTAATTGAATTAATTTGAGAAACCGTGTCCAGACCAGTTGGGTAAGAGAAGAATATAACATCTCTGAACAGAGAACACAAGTTGCAAGACTAATTTATCTCTTATAAGCATATAACACCTCTGTCCTAAATAACATGCATGTGTTTTCCCAATTTATCTCTAATAAGGATTGTGTTGTGTAATACCAACCAAAGAATGACATGGGATCTTAGATGGTACATCACAATTCCAAATGAATTGGGAGACAATAGGCCATCTTGTCAGTTCTAAACTTGTAATGTCACTTTGTAGAAGCGCACGGGATGCTATCAATTTCCATGTAATTTTTCCAGCGATTTCCTTGAAATCAGGGTAGCAACACTACGCTACTACACTCATGGTTTGAATTAAGTCATACTAATTTAGGATCAGGTAACTACAGGCAAGTGCAAAAATGAGCAAATAAACTTCTCTCTATAATAACAGAAATTCAATTCGGCACATGTGAGCATATGCTCCTAGGTGCCAAAACACTACTCCCAACAGTGAAGAATAAAGCAAAACATAATAACGCATA
Source organism: Lolium multiflorum (assembly GCA_030979885.1). Classification (NCBI taxonomy): domain Eukaryota; kingdom Viridiplantae; phylum Streptophyta; class Magnoliopsida; order Poales; family Poaceae; genus Lolium; species Lolium multiflorum. Next base: position 330,026,535 of record CM061750.1, read on the forward strand.
TATAATGTATGCTTAGATAGCATGGAAATAGCAGCAAAGATATAGTGTACATTCAATGCAGAAGTTTGGTGCTCCATATCATTAGGCAGTAACATGTGAAATCCCCTTTTGATGTGTTTATTTCATCAGTAAAAGACTATGACCAGGAAAATGCATGAAAAGCAGAAACATGTGTCACTTCCAACAAATCATATTTTTCAGGCCTTCTTCAATTAAATCTGTACTTTTTAGGAAATTTGTTATACCATATATCCCTCCTCATTTGCACCTACAGAGATTTATAAAAATACAAGACATTATTAAGGCAGTACACTCAGGACACTGACAAAAGACCAGCCACCTAAGACAATGCAAAGCATTATTCTTTTGCTGTATACTAAACCAGACTTGCAATTTCTCGCCTCTTTATTTGAATCAAGGTATGACAAACTTAGTTTGATCAAACGACATGGGCAGGACATTCAGAAATAGGGTGGTGAATCATACCGCAAGAACAAAATTGTCAGATTGGCGGGGAATCAGGAGGGAGGACGGAATGAAATTTACATGGGAGAATACTCGCCTCACCCAGCGCTGATTGCTGCTCCTGTGTCGTAGCGCCGCCGCAACCGAAGCTGGTTGACAACGAATCAGTCTGGAGGCAGGCGTCTTGATCTGCGATGTGACATGTGAATGGCGGCGGCGTTGATCTGGGCGCGACCGGCAGAGGCGGCTTCAAGATGGGGGCGGCTGGCAGTGGGGGTGTCGATCTGTGGGCGACATGAATGGGGCAGGAGGAGGCGGGGCGAGGCCATGCAAGAGGAGGTGTCGGAGCAAGTCGGTGAGAGAAGCGAGCGCACACCTCCGCGGTAGGCAGGCTGCAGGGTGGCGAGGAGGCCGTGACGGAGCAGGATGGAGGTCGGAGGGGGCAGCGCTGAAGTAGGACGGAGATTGGAGGGGGCCGCGCTGGAGCAGTCAGCAATGGCGTTCGGAGCCGTCGGCTGCGAGGCAGCGTGGTATGCGGGAGAGAGAGAGAGAGGATAACGTGTTGAAGAGAGTGCTTTGGATATGTAGGCTTGGCCCATTTTGGATTTGTTGAGAGCGCGGGCGACGCGCGACGATGGAACGAACGTACCACACAGGAGGATTGACGACGGAACGCGTTCCCCTTTTTTAAGTAGTACTAGTATAAATGCCCGTGCGTTGCCACGGGTCCATAAATTTTATTTTACAATGTTCATATATAATTAACAACTCACTATAAAAATTTAAAACAAATCAGAAATATCATAATGTACTACATCATGATACCGAACACAATAATAAAACAACATTGTTGTGCATCTGCGTGATCTTCTTGTTACTCTTCTGCGGTAAACCGCACACCTATGTTCTAGGTCTTTCTAAATGCTAACTCAACAACCTCTCCTTTTGAATGTATTATTCTCTCAAAAACGAGATTGCTGCAAACATATGTATAAATAAAGGAATACTTCTTTTCTAATTAGTCAAAACAACACTTTGATATTCATAGATATATAGAGACAACCCTAAATCGTAGCCTTATGTGTCAAACATACAAAAGGGGCTTGGTAATCAAGCACATGCATCAAGCATGTGCACATGCATGTTCCATATAATTGTACATTGTTTAAAAACTTATTTGTACAAACTCCATAAATTTACTTCAGCTTAAATTAAATTGGGGAATTATCATCTGTTTGCTGTCACAAAAATTTATACACACATTCATCTGAAATGAAATAGCATAAATTTCACCAAATATGAAATATCCTTACATACCATGGTTCTAACTTTGAACCAAAATAACTAACTGGTTAGCACCTCTGTTGCGGTGGACTCTACCAAAGAACCCTGGCTCCTAATCTCCTATAAAAACTGAAACATCATGGGCCAATCATTAATTTACTGCACAAAAAAGCTACAGCTTCATGTTCTCTTGACTGGACATACAATCACTGAATTACCAACCAATTAACTTTGTATGTCCATACAACACAATTGTTGATGTGAAAACTACTTCCCACTAAAACGGTGGTGGATGTACTTGTGACACATAAAACAGTATATAATACCACAAAATTCTACAACTATTCTAACACCTTGTGGAAATTCTTTAGCGATGATGTAACATTTGCAACAGAAAACCCTTTAGTGATGATTAATCATCAAAATAAAATATGCATAGCAAATCTGTGATTGAAAAATGCACATGAGCTAAATGTCTACTATTTCTAGTAAAACATATAATCTTGTACTTCTGGAAGCAAACTCAGATATACATCAATTAATTAACTTTACTTTTCGAAATCTATTAATAGTTCACAGGAATATCAACGCCATAACAAAATAAGCTGGAGTCCTAAGATGATAAAATTTCATAACAGAAAGAGAATAACATTAGAAAGAAATATAAAACACATGTCCACACTTCTATCGTGAACAAGATCTGATGTTTAGCAGTTGCAGCTAACACCAGTACTATGGTCACCCCATCCATGGTCGCCTAGCTAATATCAGTATAGCACAACCCTGGCCTTTAGTATCCAACGGAACCAGAGTCGCCAACATCTCCAGCAACTCGTGAGTGACCTAAAACAACACGCACTTCAATGTAAGAATGTGCAACATAATCATTTTTTGTCAAGGATACATGTAAACTCAGCTAAAAAAGGATACATGTAATCTTAATGACATGTCATTAAAAAGAAAAACTACCCCTCCATAATATTTGTCGTGTTTTAGTTCAAATTTTAACTGAAACCACGAAATGTATTATGGATCAGAGGGAGTAACACCTGTACACATTTCTCACCATGAAAGAACAACCCTAACATAGTAGCATCGAGACCCCTGAGCAAATATGTCGTATATGCCTACAATGTCATGATCCTTCATATTCATTGCTAAAAAACAATGATCACATTTAAATTTAGGATAAAGGTTGACAACTTAAATGTAAAGGTAAATAAACTTGAACAAAGCAATAAGCCCAAAAACGTAAAGGTTGAAAAGAGCACTGAACAATGGCATGAATCAATTTCGTCATAGATTATGTTTTCATGTACATTAAATTGGTAGCCTTAATACTTATACAGTGAAACCATTGTAGCGTCGATCATTGTATTAGCAAAGAGCATGTCTGATTATAGTAAAATTAGGATTTATAACTCTCACTGAATGAAAAAATTCCCATCTCTGACCGCTAATCCTGCTCCCGTCCCTGGTCGACCTTGGTCTCTTGTTCGCCCTCATACTGGAATCGGCAGCCAGAGATCTGCAGAGATGAGAAATAGAAGATGCGGTCTAAGATAATTTTCACGCATTAACAAATTCTTCTCGGATGCATTATTATTTGTGTGCCTTACGACATTCACTTCATATGGCAGTTACAGGGATTTACGAACTTTGCTCAATAAGGGCTCTGTAACATGAGTTCGGAGCAACATGGTGTTAGATAGTCCATAATAATTTCATAACCGAGTGAATGCAAAGTGGAAAAACAGACGGTTCAGTATGACATTTGGGATTGAAAGGATGTTGATAACATTGATTAGCAGGTTGAGATATTCGTGGGTTTCCCAATCGCAGCTGCCATTAAAGGTTTCATCGGTATTACTGAATCAGCTTGCAAAATTTTGGGGAAAAAAGAAAAGCGGGAGATATCACCATCTATTACCTCAATGGTGATGTCGGTTGGTGACATCCAGCAGACATACAGTGAGGCGCCGTGCGTGCTCCCGCTTGAGCTCCAGGAGCTCAACGGTGGATTCCTGGGCGCGGAACGTTGATATTAGTCAATATATACGTTTCACCAGGGAATAGTGGAGACATGTTGAAAAGCTCAGACAAAATCCCACCAACGGCCAAGAAATAAAGCAGTCGACGGAGCCAAGAAATAAAGCAACAATAAAAGAAGCATGAGAATTACATGTCTTGTTGTAGTGAAACGGTCTGATCATCGCGCCGTACGGCTAAGCCATCATGCTCATCACAGGTAGCGGCCACATTGATTATTGGTTTGTTATCTGGATATTAAGATCATAATCAGACACAAATTTTAACACAAGCACCGAATTATGTGAAATGAACATGAGCACAAATTACAAGCTCTAGGCAAATGCAAGAAATTTCTACCAAATAGGGAAAAATCATGCATTCAGGTTATATACCATCTAACACAAACACAACCATCTCCACCAGATCTAAGGATTTTAAACAAGCTAGCTTAGCTTCACACCAAAATCGCACCTTTCACTGGTTTCATTGTGGACATGAATGCTCTCACTATATTTTGTAGCACCTCTTAAACTTCAGAAAGGGTAAAAAAATTACCTAACACAACTAAGAGGTGAAACACCTCCGCGTCTCCTTTACACATGGCAACCCGCTAGTGGCCATCACACAAACCCCTGGCCACGGCATCCTTAAAACAGTAAATGTCCTAAAAACATATATAAGTATAGGACACATACTGAAGATGAAGATGATAGGATTCCGTCGAAGTGGGCATCAGGGAGAGGCACTGACCTGGGGGTAAACTTCGGCTTGTCAACACAGTTGTCTTACTTGGCATACCAGACTCAGATGTGTATCAAGTGGGGTTGTCTTCCTTGGCATACCAAACTCAGATGTGTACCAGACTCAAATTTTTATTATGTTACAAATGAACATAAAACACACTTGAAATAAGCATAAGAGTGCAAGGGATAAATGGCATGAAAGTTTACTGTACCTACCCAAAATTGGCATCATTGTATAAACAAAAGAGCAAAAAGGACAACACTTATAACTAAGAATCTAGTACATGTACAGAAATAATAACTACAAGGAAATCTAGCTAAGGAAGATCATATCATCGAACATAACAAATTATAATAGCTATTGAAAGCAAGTGCAAATAGCCATTTGTACACAAAAATGCAACGATCATGTGAGCAGAATAGAGTGAATCTGGAGATCCTTCAAAAGAATATGCAGATTTACCTATGATGCTGCACAATTTGGCTTCTAGGATTTTTCTTCCACCCGGGATGTGTGAGCAACTCGGCTTATCGAATTTTAACTCCACTGGAATGCAGGGAAGCAAGTCATCTAGATATGTCTTCATCAGTTCACGCTCAGAAGAGCTCGATAGTAACCTGGCAAAAAGAAGACCATCCAAATGAACTATGTATGTATCTCACTAAAATTGTTTTTTCTTTCCCTTTCAGTTGTATAATTTTTTTTTGATTGTCCCACACAAAATGAAGCTAGTCATTTATTTCTAATGTACGTTCAAGAAATTAAGCTGGACATATGCCTTTATAGAGTAAAAAATATATGATAGGTGGTATTCGGTTGCTCATTTAGAAAAGGGTATTTTCCTTTTGAGACCCAACAGTAAAAAAATGTCAATATCATGTGAGCAGAATAGTGTGAATCTGGAGATGCTTCAAAAGAATATGCAGATTTACCGTGCACCACCAGACCGTTGCAGTTCCTCCATTCCACAACCTCTGTGCAACGATGGCGGCTAGCTCTGCCGTCAATACACCCGATCCTCCCTGGTGAGACTGATAGAAAGGAGATGCTAAATTGTTGTGAGTTTAGAACCTTAAATCTGAGGAGAATGGGCTGGTGAACTTTTTTCAGATCAATTGCAGACTTGATTCACGAGGACATGGAAAGAAGAAGGAAATGAATTGGGAAGATGCTGGACTGGGCCGTGGTCTTTTTATCGGATGGATTGCATCATGTATGAAAGTCTGAAAACCAAGACGACATGCAAAGGAGAGGGGCAAGTCACGGCGAAGAGGAGCATGTGACCACCAGCAACAGCTTCCCTGCCCGCCCCTGCACCCCAACATCACCACTGCTCCTACACTTCCTCTTCTCTCATCTCTCCACCCCCTCTCTCTCCCCGACGCAGGCAAATCGGGGCGAGACAGTAACCCTCAGACTCCTCTCCCCGAAGATGGAGGTGAATGCCGGCTAGGCTGGGCGAGACGCCGGAATCGCACGCGGCAAGGCTGCCGATGCGGAGCCGCGCAGGTCTTGGGCGGCGGATTTGTCGCCGACAGGTGCTCGGGATACAATTTTGATGAGCAAGCCGACGCCGATGGTCGCCCACGGCCGGCCAACAAGCAGGGAGGAGGCACCAGCTGGTGCGCTCGCCTGCGTACGTATTCGCCCGCTCGCGTGCTCGAGAGTTGCAGCCGCGCTCGTACGCTTCAGTAGCGGACCCGTGTATGTGCCTTGGGGGCTGCGACATCATGTTCCGTCGCCGGCGCGCGATGTTCTCGACCCAGTCCAAGGCTCGACCTGCAATCGCCCAGCGCTGGCAAGGAAGCGGAGGGCAGTGAGGGCGGTGGTGCCCTGCTGCCGGAATATTTCCTTTCCATGTGCTCCTGTCCGAGGCGTGCGCGACGGGCAGGTGGCCCGCGGGTGCAGCCGCACGTCCATGGACGGGACGCATGAGCCCGTGGTTGGTTCTGGAAGAGGCGTGGTCAGCGATTTCTCCGCCGGTGAAGGATACAATCTGCAGGATGCGGCGGATAGCAGTACGAATGAGAAACGGCGGCGGGGCGGAACCCTAGCATACTCGCGTGGGAACGAACGATTTAATCAACGTGGTGAGGAGATGGTGCGAGAAGATGGGCCTGGCCCATGTGGTCTTCGTGCGGTCGATGGGATGTGGGATGGGCGACGACGAACGGACGCAGGGATTGACGTATTGGGCAGAATAAGGAATACGTTTAGTCTTTTTAAGTAGTAGAGATATACAGATACAGATAATTATATGACTACAAATGGCATAAATTTCTACACCAATGATCCTTTAGATGGCCATAGTAGCAATACCTAAAGATATATAAGTCAAAACACATGTAGGGATGAAAATGGAGCGCGCGCACACACACAATTGCATGCTTGCGGCATTATAAGAGACAAATACTTCAATAATGAATTATTGTTGTGTTCTTATCTTGGAAAGCAAGTGGTTCTGTCATACTTTCTAATCATTGTTGTGTTCTTATCTTGAAAAACAAGTGGTTTTGTCATACTTTCTTTGTGCAAAAGGGATTTCCAAATAATATACATGCTGAATGTCGTAGTGAAATGAATAGCTTGGAAGAAATCTTTAACAATGTATTACATTAATGCTCTTTCTGAACCTGCATAAATTTCTGCTTTAAGATTAGAAGGATGAAAGAATGATTTGATGATAGTATTTTGATCCTTCCGAAAAAATGGACAAGCTGCACCATATAAGTGAGATAAGAAGGTTACTTTGAACATTGACTCTCCAACGAGACTTGGTTTAGGTTTTTGAAGCATGCATGACCAAGTAAGTGAGATTTAGCGAACATAATTAAGAAGATGAATGGTAAAACATACAAGTTATGAAAATAATAAAAGAGAACAGTTGTACTCTTTCAATATTTTGGGAACATTATATAATACATGTATCGCTTCATTCCCATTAGAGAGAAAGAGGCGATTAGGGTTTCCCTACCTCTAGCCGGCGCCGTTGGCGATCTGCCTCGCCTCCTGTGGCCTCGGGGCCATGGAGGCGCGGTGGATCCTGGTCCTTGTCGGCCGGAGGGCTTCATTTTTTGTTGTTGTTTTCGTCAGTCTGTTTATAGTTTGTGTTCTACTAAGAAATGCATGGCGGTGGTGATTCTCCGAAGATAGAATAAAGTCCTCTCTGTCTAGCATCTGTTCTAGTGATGCGTCTAGCATCGCCGGAGGGTGTGTGGAGCTTTGTCTCTCACGGATCTCGCATGTTTTGGTATGTTCTGATTTTGATCTACTTTTGTTCATCGATGATGGCTGGCAATCTCGTTCGGTGGTCCTTTCGAATTTTAGCACGACGATCTCTACTTACTTTGGCTGACTCATATGAGGGAGGGCTGAGGAAGCTACCGCACCTTCGGCTTGTTCGAGTGCTGGTAGTCTTCGCTAGGTGGTCCAAATATCTTTTGCAAGTTTTATAATTTTTGGGTTTCATTATACTATTGTTTGATGATTATGAATAGATAAGTGGACTTTTTACAAAAAAATAAAAGTCACCAAGGGGAGTCAGCTTAAAAGATTATATTTCCAGTATCACCCAAGACATTAAAGTTGGAAGGCAAATGGATAAAAATCTGTCCAACCTAAACAAGCAAAGATAGAGCCTAGAATGGATTTGCTATGCACAGTGGTATCCATACACCTTTGGATTTCATGTCGATTCAAGTCGTATGGACTTGTTTTAACTTGATTTCCTAATAGAACATAGATTTCTAGTGTACAAAAGTGATTTTTAAATTTTGATTTCAGCTTTTATTTATCAAAGTCAACACATAGTTGACCGTTCATTGACTTTTCCATTTGTTAGTTGACTTTGACAAAAAATATTATACCAGAATTTGGAAAACACTTTTGTATACTAGAATTTCGCGTTCTACTAGAATATCATGCTATAACATGTTTATATCGCTTGAATTGAAAGTTAAGAGGGGTGCGTAGCTATCTACATGGGTACAACAAATAAAAATGTGGGTCAACAGTTAATCATGCATAGTGGACATAGAAATGCTAGATCGAGTATGAGATGAGGGAAAAGTATTCAAAGAGAAATGTCCACAAAATCCATCAAACACCTTAGGGAGACCAAGTTTCAAAAGCACGCATGTATGTATTCTGTTGCTGATTTTCCTCCCACCTGATGAATAAGGACAAAATTATCTTACATGCATGATGCATCGTCCTCTGATGAACGATGATTGTTTCACGCTAATTATATCACCTAGTCGCTTCCTCAGATGATTGGTGAGAACCTTCAAGAAGATCTTTGAGTACTGATCGGGCGGAAGCCTCCGATCTCCGCGGCATCAAGTTTCTTTCGAATAAAGGTGATGATGGCTTTGTTAAGTTTGGCAAAACCCCTCCTGTCTCCAACTCCAAGTTTCAGCAAACCCGCCGTGATGGCGTTCTTGATCACTGGACATGATGTCTGATAAAAGGTGTTGACTTGATGCTCTGTAAGGTTGCATCTCTTTGGTTATCGGTCTAGACTCCATCCTTGGTAAAGATTGTCTCAAGCTCATGAGGGTCACATGCTTGGATAGTGAGCGTCTATAAGCTAATTCCACGATCTCTGTTCTGAACCATGCCAAGCAATTCTGTGTACCTATCGCTGCGCGTAGCGTCACATCCTAAGAGGAGATTCAAATTTGAACTTCTATGTCTCAAGCTAGAGGCATTTGACGAAGCCATCAAAGAGGTTTGGGTGTGCGATCATGATATTGTAATCCATTTAGAAGACTCAAGGCGCTGTTTAGAAATGTTGCAAAATATTTACAGTCATGGGGTAGAGTAGAACTAGCCACACTAAACTACATATTGCAATGGCTAATGTAGTCATATTCAAACTCAATGTTGCACAAGACACCTCTCAGCTGGAGAACAATGGCTACGGTGGACTATAAAGCATAAATGGGGTGCTTGGTCTAGCCTCCTTGGAGTGTACTATTGCGAGGCAATGAATCAATGATTCGCATCCGCTGACTAAAGCAAAGAGATACCAACTCGAGCTTATTTCACCGCTGTGTCGAACGGGCATATGACCAAGAATTTCATTCCTGCTATCAAGATTGGAGACAAGACAGTCACGGGTCAAGACATGAAAACGCTAACGTCACTTAACTAAGAATTAAGTTAGTTATAGATCAACAGAAAAAATCAAGATCATTTTATAAATATCTCATTAGCAAAAGTAGAATGGTTTCTCCCTATCCTACAAAAGTTGTCTTTGATTTACTGAAATTTAAATTTATCTATTTACTATTTAATGTTTAAATACATCTAAATTTTGTTAAAGTAAAAACATATTTTGTAGGACGGAGGGATTAGGATTGTTCGATAAAAAGAAAAGTACAAATGGATAAGCTCATCTCTTTTGTTAAAGTCGGTGCTGCCGGCCACTTGCACAGGAACGTGCACCGAAAGTAATCCGGGATGCAAACTTGCGGGCTGCGAAACGTCCAAAAATTACTACAAGATTGCCCTTTGAAATATGGAGCACGTACGATCGAAATCAAACGGACTAGATTTCCCGCAGCGACTACCATCAGACATGGATCAGGCGGCCAGGAAGGAACCCTAGCGCGTGTCGCTGCCAATATAAAGAGGGGAGCCATCCGGCTGGGCCAAACCCTTTCCCCCAGTTCCATTCCACTCCTCGCCGCCGCCCCCTCTTCCTTCCTCCGAGGTCAGTATGCCAAATTATCTCCCCTCTTTTTAGATCATCTGCCAGTGGATCGAGTTTTTGGTTCCTTTTGTGCGGACGCGTCGTTTGTTCGTCTCTATTGTTGCCTCGATCCGTCGATTTCCTTACATCGTCTGTAGATTTTCTACGAATTACGTTTTTAATTTGCTAGAGCAGCTTTAAGCGCGAAGTTTGATAGAATCGTCTCCCTGCTTGGTTGAATATGTTGCTAGATGCATCCGTGTCTTAATTTCGTCTGGTTCTATAGGATTTCTGCGTTTTTATATGCATAATTCTCTCCTTGTTCTTATTTGACGGTTTGGTCTAGAATTAGCCCGTATCATCTCTTCGTGGCATGCTAGATTCAGCTAGCGGTTACTCTTTTGATATAGGTCTACAGCTATCAATTTGTCAATTCCCTCGTCTATTGCCTCATCGATCTATGTAACCCTACAGTCTAATAGCCCTGAGAACATACATGCCGTTTGTTTGACTTTTTTAGTCATTGTTTATTTCGATCTAGTCAGTTTGACTTTTTTAGTCATTGTTTATTTTAATCTATGCAGTTTGTTTGACTTTTTAATCATTGTTTATTTCGATCTATGCAGTTTGTTGGCTGATACTCAGCCATGGGTAAGGAGAAGGTTCACATCAACATTGTGGTTATTGGCCATGTCGACTCTGGCAAGTCGACCACCACTGGCCACCTGATCTACAAGCTTGGAGGCATTGACAAGCGTGTCATCGAGAGGTTTGAGAAGGAGGCCGCTGAGATGAACAAGAGGTCTTTCAAGTATGCGTGGGTGCTTGACAAGCTCAAGGCCGAGCGTGAGAGAGGTATCACCATCGATATCGCTCTCTGGAAGTTTGAGACAACCAAGTACTACTGCACGGTCATTGATGCCCCTGGACACCGTGACTTCATCAAGAACATGATCACTGGTACCTCCCAGGCTGACTGCGCTGTTCTCATCATTGACTCCACCACTGGTGGTTTTGAGGCTGGTATCTCCAAGGATGGCCAGACCCGGGAGCACGCTCTCCTTGCTTTCACCCTTGGTGTGAAGCAGATGATCTGCTGCTGCAACAAGGTATGAATTTCAAAACTTTTATGGAACAACATATTACTATAGAGTCTTTACTTTTGTTCTAAAGCTTGCTGCATGATGTCAATGCTTGATTTTAGTTAACACGTCCACATGTTCTGTATCCTGTTCTTGATTTCAAACTAGTTTACACATGTTCTTAAATGTGATATAATTATTTATTGAAGTTTCTGCTTAGCTGTATGTACCAGCTGCTGTCAGTAGTCATCTAGGATTTTATATGCTGGATAAATGATATTTATATCCATCTTTGCAGCATTCAGCTAGTTTTATTATTCTGCTGCTCTCGTAGCTTATTGAAACTCCATTTTTAATGAAATAACATACAACTGCACATGGATGATACATGCACTTGGTTTGATGTACTTTTGCAGCATTATCTGAATGCCTGATTACTATGCAGTTTTTTTTTTTTTTTTTTTTTTTTTGCTTTGTACTGCTCTTAAGTTATCATGAACTTGCATATTTTTGCATGCCTTCTTATGATAACCGCATGTGCTGTTATCTATTGATACTATCTTACGGTCCCATACAATCTGCCTTTTCTATTTAACTAATGGGTATTGTCCTGTTGCTCCCATACAATCTGCCTCCTATTTAACTAATGTTATTGTCCTGATGCTCTTTGCAGATGGATGCCACCACTCCTAAGTACTCGAAGAGCCGTTATGAAGAAATTGTGAAGGAAGTCTCATCCTACCTGAAGAAGGTTGGCTACAACCCCGAGAAGGTGCCATTTGTCCCCATCTCTGGTTTTGAGGGTGACAACATGATCGAGAGGTCCACCAACCTTGACTGGTACAAGGGCCCAACCTTGCTTGAGGCTCTTGACCAGATCAACGAGCCCAAGAGGCCCTCAGACAAGCCCCTGCGTCTTCCCCTTCAGGACGTTTACAAGATTGGTGGCATTGGAACTGTGCCTGTTGGCCGTGTTGAGACTGGTACCATCAAGCCAGGCATGGTGGTCACCTTTGGTCCCACTGGTCTGACCACTGAGGTCAAGTCTGTTGAGATGCACCATGAGTCTCTCCTGGAGGCGCTCCCTGGTGATAATGTTGGCTTCAATGTCAAGAATGTTGCTGTGAAGGATCTCAAGCGTGGGTTTGTGGCATCCAACTCCAAGGATGACCCTGCCAAGGAGGCTGCCAGTTTCACCTCCCAGGTCATCATCATGAACCACCCTGGTCAGATCGGCAATGGTTACGCCCCAGTGCTTGACTGCCACACCTCGCACATTGCTGTCAAGTTTGCTGAGTTGGTCACCAAGATTGACAGACGATCTGGTAAGGAGATTGAGAAGGAGCCCAAGTTTCTGAAGAATGGTGATGCTGGTATTGTGAAGATGATTCCCACCAAGCCCATGGTCGTTGAGACCTTCGCCACTTACCCTCCTCTTGGTCGCTTTGCTGTGCGTGACATGAGACAAACAGTTGCTGTTGGTGTCATCAAGGGTGTGGAAAAGAAAGACCCAACCGGTGCCAAGGTGACCAAGGCTGCTGCCAAGAAGAAATGAGGCATCTTATAATTGGTCCTTTCAGTTGATATATATCTAGATATCTTTTTGTTTCTATGGTGATGCGGTAAGGGTAGTTGTTATTCAGCGTTTAGCTCTGTCTGCAATGTGTTCTTGTACCGTTTAAAACACTGTCCTGTTATTTGAGCTTTGTGGAAACCTGGAGGATGTAAGACTCAGTTTGTGTTTCTATGGGCTGTGGAATGTTATTCGGTAGTTATGCATGTGTCTATTTGTTTTTATTATGGCTTAGTATGTTTAGGGTGACTTCTTTTGGGCTGCTGCTTATGCATAAGCCAGTTTCTGGTTTTCGGTCCGGAAAAGCAGCGGTGGAGATAAACTCCAGAAACTGTGCCGGAGACTTCTTTGGAGCTTCTAGATTTTTTAGTTCATTTGGGTTCAGGGAGGACTAGCACGAGGTCGGCACCGTTTGTAGACAAGAAGGTCGAGCTCGGCGCTGGTTGGGGAGGTGGCCCTCGAGCTCGTCGTCGGCGGAGGGTGGACAAATGGTGAGGGAGGCGGTTGTGGAGGTCGAGCTCGAGGTCAGCACCGCATCTGGAGTAGAAGGCCGGGACTCGGATTGGGGAGGTCGATCTCGTCGTTGCAGGTGAACAGACGGCGAGGGTGGAGGTGGCCGTGGGGCGGCGAGGGCGGAGGCGGCCGTGGGTCGGCGAGGTCGGAGGCGGCCGTGGGGCAGCGAGGTCGGAGGCGGCCGTGAGGCGCTGGAGCGAGGTCAGAGGAGGCCGTGGGGCGGCGGCGGAGGACGAGGTCGTGGGGCGGCGGCGGAGGACGAAGTCGTGGGGCGGAGGCGGCCGTGGGGCGGCGAGGTCGGAGGCGGCCGTGGGGCGCGGCGGCGAGGCCGGAGGAGGCTGTGGGGCGGCGGCGGAGGACAAGGTAGTGGGGCGTACCTGTTCGCTCTCTATCGCAGAAGCTCGGGAAACGGGGGAGAAACACCTCACGAGCAGTTTCTCGCTATACACACGAACTGGGCTTCTCGGTGGAAATAAGCTGGGCTGAAGCTAGAGACTTCTTTTGGGCTTCAACGGTGTGCCACCTCGAAGCCGGGCTAGAAGCCCAAAAGAAGTCACCCTTAGTTATGCTCTGTCATGATTTCCTCTCAATTGAGGGATTACACGCAGTTGAAATTGACACAAAATTTAAGACGTAGCATAGTTTTTCTCATTGTTGTCTTAGTTGTAGACAGAAGCACGGATTCACCAGATGTTTTCTCTAGGCTTTTAGTTTTCTGGCAGACATAGTTTCCTAGCAGCGGGTTTCAGCCCACTGTTATGTTAGCATAGCAATCCACGGACGAGAACGGCAAAGGGGCAGCACGGCAGGATATGACTGCAGTAAATTCCAGCTAAAAGTAGATCCATCTTCGATTTTCCCAGAAAGCCGCAGTATCAAGCAACCCAGTGACACAATTTTCACATTCTAGTACATTAGTACTGACAAAATGAGTACCAGACCATGATAGAACATTAGAACTGTTAGGAATAGTTAGTGTTACATCTAGGCTAAATAGGAAGTTAGCTTTCTTATTAGGCTAACTATTAGCAGTTAGATTGACTGCGTTGTCCAAACGCTATTTCTTCTGAAGAGGCGTCTTGCTTGTTCCAACAGGCACGTTGTAATCGACCTATGTATGCATCTGTTGGGTACCCAACTCCCAATACAATCACTTGATTCTCTCAATCTTCAGTTTGAAACAAGAACTAAGCGATGAATCGATTTTTTGTGTTTCTTGCAAAGTTGCATATGTCAAACGCCATGCTTTCATCGATAGCAGCTTTCTTGTTACTCAAAACAAATGCTAAGATGGCTGACTGGTTAGGCATCGGCTGCAGCTCCTCTGTGTTCAAGGAGAAGGTATTCTTCCATATGGATAAAATGGCGAGACCAACTCCTTTTCCAAAGCGAAAGATGAAGCCGGATCCCCGTGACACTTACAGCAACGGTACATCACATCGGATCAATTTTCTCCTCAAACATTTCATTGCGTTGTAGACAGTAAACACCCTTTGCACTGCTAACATCGATCTCTTGATGCAAACCTCGCACACTGCAGTTTCTGTCATTACACTCCTCTTCAGGGCAGTCAAAAACAAGTTTGTAGCTCTGCTGACAAGAGCATATCTGTTGATGACAGAATATTAGCATATCTTTCAAGAGCATATCTGTGTTTGCAACCTGATGAAAGATGATTAGCATAGGGGAATCGTGGAGCCCGGTTGGGCAACTATTGCATCTTCTCGATGTTCAACAAGGATAGCAACTCCTCGTAATCCTCTTTCGGTAAGCTGAAGTTTTTATCAATTCTTTTTTCTGAGCTCTTAATACCAGATTTCCCTTCCCATTAAAATGAATTGAGACTGACCATCTAAAGTTAACCGCAGGTAGCGCGCAAATACTCAACTGCACAAGAAAGGAAAAGTTAAAACATACTGTATAATAAATGAAAATGTTTTTGTCAAACTAAAAAACAGTGAGCACACTTATGTCTGTAAAATGGACTTTATCACGATGTTTCAACTTTGAACTATTGCAAGAAGTTAACAGATGTATGATTGAACTCATCCATTCAAAGATTCTGCACGATTTCATTGCAGCCACCCCTTGGTTTGAATTCGTATGGTATATTGGTACTGTGGCAAGAACATTTCATCCACAATATTTCATGCTTTTGCTGCCAACCATCACAGCCTTGGAGGTCTCACCTTGATAGTTTGCTCTAGAGACTGTGATCACAGACAGACATACATAAATTTCTAGAATTTTTGAAAATACGAATTTTGAGGCCGGCAAGTTATAGGGTTCGTGAGTACCCATGTCCCACTGCGTATTTTTGGACAAGCTAGTATATAAGCTCAATACAAAAGAAACAATGTGAAATCTATGATCTTTTTGTTAGTGCTATATATATTTTTTGCGAATGTTAGTGCTATATGTTTTTTTTTCGAATGTTAATGCTATATGTAACCATATAATAAAGCAGGAAAAAGACCAAAGGATATAAGCAAACGATGGGATTGAGTATCAACATAAGCAATGATCCATACTGAAGATCGGGATCAGATATCTTCTGCCCACAACCGGTTGAACATGGATACATTCCACAATGATTCGTCAATGCGAGCAGCAGAACGCAAAGACTTGCACACCATCTGCACTGCTAGTCTGTCCTGATTCCTAAGTCCAAGATAAGGAAGAGCACACGTGATTACATCCTCAAGGGAGAGGTGGAAGCAGGCGATTGTTATGGCAGCATTAGAGGTGCGGGTATGGGGGAGGCGAGGGGCTGTAGACTACTGGTAAGATGCGAATATAACATTAGGATCCTTGTATGGAAAACCGTTGTAAATTTGGAAGTAACAGAACCAACAAGCAACCCGAACGAAGAGATCTACGTGACAGAGCAACAAGCAAGAAAAATAGTACTCCTACAATGATCAGCCTTTGCGTATGCTGCAGAATATCCGTTTCTAATCCTCTTATCACCCTACCTTTGAAAAAGAATGGTATCTGGGGGGATTTTGGCCGAAACAAGATGCTGATCTGACATATTCTTGTGTCAAACTGAATCATTCACGGGCATGAAGTACCCAGCATTCAACTTCGGTTCTGATTTTCGAAAAACCAATAATTGGACAAATATAGGTATGTAAGGGCAGTAAGGCCACTCACCTAATGGTCATGCTTGCGGCAACATATAAGAAAAAAAAATCTTGTATTTTGTGCTGGTGTCGCTGAGATGCCGGCTAATTCCATCTATCCTGCCGGCTCAAGCAAGTAAATCAATTATTCAGTTGTTTGTACGGCTGTGCTGACTGCCCTGATTGTTTGAAAAAGATATCACTCACAAGCATAAATTTGAATGAATTATACATTGTCAAAAATAGCAATTTGACGTTTACCTGAATAACTTCCCCCCCCCCCACCCACCCCCCTTTGAATAGCATTTTTCAGCGTCGTCTACAGGTGAATTATAGTACTACACTACTACTTTTGGTTAAGAAAGAAGTGGCCACAAATAGCGTGCAGAGATTATGGGCACGGATCAACGGCAGTTTCAGTTTGTGTGTGTGCCTCGTGGCCATGCAAAATTTGAAAGCTGCCATCCTGCCGTTGGATGCACCATCGCGCGGTGCAGAGCCCATCGCGCTGAGCGACAATCTTTCTCACGTCTGCACAATATAAATCTCGGGAAAATAAATGAAATACTATTGAATTTAAGCAATGTGAAGTTATGATCTCTGAGGTGATTGCTGAGATTTCAGAGTCCAGGGTGTAATCAACTTCCGCCACTAGATCAGGTAGTCAACACGCTTCTTGATCCGCATGATGACGGAACGGTTCCTTTTCATGCCACATAGGTTCCTCCTGGCCAAGTGTTTTCCCCAGGCCGAAAGTGGTGGGCAGAATTGCAGTGGCGGCCGGGCGGATTTTGCCAGCATCTTCCTTCTCCAGAAGTTGCAAGATACGTTACATAAAGGCAACCCCTGACGAACCTAAATTACCCACCTCACAAGTCACAACCCTGTCGATGGAGACCTGCCCGCCCGTGTGGTGTGTGGATTCTTCCCACACTCGCCCGCCCCAAACCTTAGATTTGCACTTTAAGATAGCAGACTTTTTCCTTGTAGATACTGATACCTTAGAATCTTAGATCAGTACTACGAGCATAACTTTTGATAACCAGGTTTTCCATTTGTTTGAGGGCATAATCCAGTTGTTTGAGGGCATAAGTGGAAAAGTACACATCAATTTTGAAGTTGTTCTCAGAGTCTTCCTTCGTTGCCTTCTTGGGAAACACGGGCAAAAAGACTCCTCCTTCCGGTTTCAAAAAAGGGCTAGCTCTTCCTCCTTCCGACACCAAACTCAGCCAGCCATCGATCAAACTTGTGCGTCTCCAATTCTCGATACTGCTTCAGCCATGGTTCAGATCAAGGAATTGTATCCTTCTATGATCTTTTATGTTCACCGTGATACTTTCTTTTGCACGATCTTCCTTCTTTTATCACCTTTCTTTGTTAACTCATGGGAATTTGGCGCCCCTTGACTTCGATCTTGCACCAAGCCGAATCGTCATGCCTATGTCGATCGAGGAGGTATGTAGAACCAACAGGAAAAAACATTCAGGAAGTATTGTCCTCTTTTTGTTCAGTTGGTAATTGAGCTGACCAAGATTGATTTATTCTGTCGCAGTATGAAATAGGGCTCAGCTACACCATCATGAAGATGGAGCAGCAGAATACAAACGGCAAGGAGGGCGTGGAGGTGCTGCAGCAGGTCCCCTTTGAGGACGAGAAGCTAGGCGAGGGCCAATTCACCTCAAAAGTTTATCATTTGCAAAGGTTCGTCTGTATGCAGTCATCTACGTTTTGTTTCCTCAACCTGGAAAAAAAAACGTTTTGTTTTGCTTCAGTTGGATTCTCGACAAATTGGGAGAGTGGGGAGTGTTTTTTTAGTAAAACCAAGGGTTAATGGCTATATTTCACAGTGATCAGCAATCTAAAGTTGTCTCAGGAAGAAATTTAAAATATGCGAATTAAGGCCATTACAAACTCCTGTTACATCCTTCAAAAAAAAAAAAAACTCCTGTTACTATTTGTACGCAACCTTGACAGTAATAAGCATGTCATGGTAATCATGAGAGGTTAGCACAAAGCTTGGCTAATTAGATAATTGCTAAGTAGTGAAAAGTAAACGTTGCACTCAAAAAATTATGAAATAATAAGCTACTGACTAATTTAGGGAGTAAATATGCCCTTTTCAGCAAACGCTTGTAGTTGAAAAGTTTATGATTTGAGGATGTTAACTAGGTTCCATCTGAGGATGTTGAGCTCGGCGGGGGCCAAATGGCCAGTTCACCTCAAAAGTTTAGGTTAATGACTTACCTCGTGCAATGACATGGGGGACGGCTGATTTTTTTCGATAAGGAGTATATATTAATATCAAGAAGATACCAATTACACCCAGCCTCTGCAACAACGCAATACTCTAATAGCATTACGAATGCACACAGCCAAAAAAATAAAGAAGAAATACATAAAAGAAAAGTCCCGGTACGGTATTCCAGCCCTAACAACAACTGTACATCCTCCACCAAGACAACACCTGAACTCCAGACTCTCCAAAAGCAACGCCTCCAAGAAGGTAACAGTGCACAAACACTATCGTCGCCCGATCAGAAGACCTTAGGTTTTCACCCTGAAGATAGTCCCCGCTTTCAAAGCAATGCCTACTAAAATTGGTCAACTACTATTTCAATATTTTTTCGGATGTTAATGACTATTTCATAGTAATTACTGAGTAATGAGCATAAGTAGTTCTAAGAAGAAAACAAACATGCCTACTAAGTCCATTACAAACATGTAAATCCATGTCTGATTAGTATAAAAGCTAATTGACTTCATGGGAAGTGGTGGAAGACATGTCTTCATCCTATTAAGGCCATTACAATTTACAAACATGTAATCCATGACTTGTTTAGTACAATTCTAATTGCTAAGTTGTAGTAGAAAATAAACGTTGGCAATCAGGACATTTGGAGCAATTATATCGTTTCTGAAAACACTTGTAGTCCCAAAACATAAAAGGTAAAACTTTGTGCAGCAAAATTCCATCTTGGATGAAGGGCTTTGCGTCTGCGAGTGCTCTCGCCGTGCACGAGAACTCCTGGTCAGCGTATCCAAAGAGCAGAACAGGTCTGAAAAGACCATTTAATACGACTTGTCAATCATATTTTTGTTATATTCCACAATAAAGAATTCTTGCTAACCTAGTTCTGTTTGCATTTGCCATGGATGTTGCTCTGACCCTCATCAGTGATAAAGGTACTACCATGTAGAGAATGCTTTTGGTTCTTCGAGTCCAATCCAACACCCCTTAGTTCATTCAGTACTAACTTCATTGTTCCTGATTATTTGCTACGATGCAGTGTCCCCTTTTCAGCAAGTGTTCACTGACCATCGACACCGTGATCAGACCTGACAACGGCTGCTCTGAAAACGTAAGCACGTTCAGTCGACGTATCGTAGTCATTTTCAGCCTTTCAGACGAAAGGAAACGACGCTAATTATAGATTGCATCACAAGCAGGCGCATGATTTAACCGGTCAGCAGCTGGCCGCACGAGAGGTCGAGGTCGTCGACATCGCGTCGGTATCGCGGGACTACTGGAGCAAGGTGATCACCGCTCCAAACGTCGACCTCACGACCTTCAGGTCCCAACAGACGGACCGAGGGCCCCTTCTCAAGGGATGGATGGTAATGAAGATTTCTCAGTTATGTTCAGTGATCTATCTGTCCTGCAACTGCCAAATTTGACATGTTGTAATTTGTAAATGTGCATGGAATTTGCTTCAGGATTCTTGCCGTCCCGTGATGACCATATACAAGCTGGTGACCATGGATGCTCCCATCTGGGGCTTGGGTGAACGGCTCGAAGACTGCCTCATCGCGGTAATCGTGTCGCGCGTGTTCCTCCACTGCAATCTTGATGTGAATCTGGCACAGTCTTGGTGCTTGCGAAGTTCAGAGCTGAACGTGGTGTGTTTTGTGGTCCACGCCGTTGCAGGGGGAGAGGGCGCTGTTCCTGGCGTGCCACCGGCTGTGCTTCGCGTGGATAGACGAGTGGCACGGCATGAACATGGAGCAAATCCGGGAGATGGAGAGGCACACCGAACTACTACTCAAAAAGGTCAGCGTTACTAATGGCCTGGGTTGCTATCTCTATCTGTTCTAGTTACTGACTGATTGATGTTGCTGCAGACACTGAAGAAGTCTGGTAAGGCCGGGAGCAAGCACGAGGGCAAGAGGAAGACTCTCAAAGACGAGATCGCGGTCGTGGGGAGCTGCAACTGATGCTGGCCCGTTGTTGATCACTTTGGCGCTGAATGCCAACACCAATACACCATGGTAGGGTGGGTTTAACCAACATGCTAGCAGCAATCTCAGATTACTAGATTAGTCTTGCACCGACTATGATGAAGTTAACATTTGTACAATTGTGAAGAAATTTCTGTAACGTGTGCTACTGTATTTACAACCCTGCTAACAATAGCGGTGACCAAAACCAAAAAGGACCAAATGACATCTAACAATTCATGGCACACAATCATAGCACAAAGTACTACACCGGCCGGTGACGTTTTCCACTTGGTAGCCAAACCAAGACCCATCAAAACACAAAGTCTAACCTAAACCCTGGAAAACTTGCAAACCAAAACCCAACATGAAAAACACCAACTCATTGGCCATTGGTGCTTCATACGCTAGTACAGAGTACAGACCAATACTATACTAGATGGCAGCGCGCTTCGCCGCGCCGGCTGCCACTCATTCTTCCATGGCCTTTTCTTTGCTTTAGTAATAGGCTACGGCATTGGCATTCTTATTTTCCTTAATATATAGTTTGTGCATTCATTGCTATGATCGATTGGTTTTACACACTTCGCAAATTAAGTTTATTCGTTGATGACAATTGGATACACTGTGATAAAAACTTAGTTATACTCGATTAGCTTGTATAGTTGTATTTCTGAGGTTCTAATTAAATTCGTAAAAAAAAATTAGCTAGCAGTACGCATTGACATAACATAGAAACAGAAGGGGGGCCATCATTGTACGGAGTAACTAATAGAAATCGTTCTCTAAGGTGGTGAAGAGGATTGCAGCAATATGTAGAAGACGTCAACGTTAAATAGGAACGGAGCACCAGCTTGTGAGAGCGTTGAGCATGACCCTCAGTTGTTCCTGCTCCAGCTTTGTCTGCAAATAGTAGACAGTCGTTTAGGTTTCAAGTTTATTGAGTTGAAGATTGGAATAAGGCAGATGAGGTTACCCCAAAGGCTACCTCGGTGGTGGGTAATGGCGGCGTGTCCTCGTCGCGACCTTCGTTGCTGGTCGGCGCCGAGTGATCCAGCTCCGTGCTGACAACCTCAGAAAGCTCGCCGCATGCTCATGCTTCAGCATCAGCAGGTTTTGGGAGAGCGGTTCATTCAGGTTTCCTTTCTTGGATCAAAATTGGGAGAAAATCCAGGTTCATCTACATACCTTAAACGCTACGTCTGTGACGGGGAACGGCCACGGCGGCAAATGGGGTGCTGCATTGTTAACAGGTCTCTCTCGAAATAACATATGGACGCAAATAAAAAAAAACCGTAGAGACCAATCTAGAGCATGGCCGTCGGAGAAGAATCTGTCCATGATAGGATGATGTATAGCTTCTACAACGAATGATGAGATTCTTTATACCATATTCAGACTTCAGGAAAATAAGATAAACTCAGTTTCTCAAGCAACTAAAAGAATGCACATTTTTAAATTCTTGAGCAAGTGACAATAGGTATAAAAAGAATGCAGAGGGTTTAGAAGGGGTACAAAAGAAAACCTGTTCCAAAATCAGACCTGTGGGGATATTTTATTAATACTACAAGGAAGAAGACATATTGCTAGCTATGAGTATTTGGGTGCAGAACACTTTACTTATTTTATATGATATAGAATATTTGGATGTGGAAAAATCATCTCAATGGAAGGAAAAATTATACTAATAAGTCTACCTTTACAAACAAAGGGCATGCTGAATGGTGCAGCGCCTGATAAAGCCTCCATTGGACTCAGACTAATTTCATTAATCCCCTCCATTGTCTGCACATCAAGGAAAATATTGTAGTTCAGTATTCTAACTTCCATTACAATCAGTATTATTTCTTTAATCACCTACCTTACATGTTGATGATGCACATTCTCTCATGAAACAATGCCGATCCAGCTTAGTTACAGAAACAATGCCAACTCAGCTTAATGAACAACTTAGCTAATTTTGTCCTCGAAGAACAGCATGCAAAGTCTAGTCTGATGCAAGATACAAGTGTTGTTGCCAGTAAGCCAACCATCATGAGGATATATATGGTACAGCTAAAAGGAACACCAATGATCCCAAATTCTTTTCAAGAGCTAACAATCACTACCATAATAGTAAAAAAATTCAACAATCTAATACAGGAGGCATGAAGGAGCATGAACAAAAAAATTAGAAGGGAACGCAACAGTACAGAGAATGACAGGATATGCTTGCCTTATTGTGACTCATTCATGAACATCCCCAATGACCATGTTTTAGAGTATCATTTGCAGCACCACATGCAAGAATAAATTTATTAGCTTTGAAATTTAGCAATGCTATTGTGACTCATTCATGAGCATCCCCAATGACCATGTTTTAGAGTATCATTTGCAGCACCACATGCAAGAATAAATTTATTAGCTTTGAAATTTAGCAACGCTATGCCAGAATAACATGTTATTCTTATTCCTTCCTCCCCCTTAAGAATTACATAAAGTGAAGGCAGTAAATATGGGATGTGCCAGGATGGATTAGTTCGACAAGGCAACTCCAGTTGTTCAATTTAGCCAGGTTTAGCTTTTTAATTGTAACTGTTATATACTTTTAAATTGTACATGTTACCCAAAAATGTACAGACCGTACCATGCAGAAGCGGCAGCTTGTTCGAGCTGAAACATTCAGGTTACAATATTTTCGACAATCTTCTAGAGAAATTATGTAGAAGAGTTCTGCAGACCACTACATTCACATATCATGAATTTAAGGTGGTCCATAGATCTTGGGGTGATCAATAACCAAGGAACAGACTTTAGAAACTGGATTTACTCTCTTAGTACTTAACTATGATCGAAATATATATGTACCATGCTTAGAATTTAAACCCTTAATATAGAGGCCCTTTTTCTGCGCAGAGCCTTATCTTTTGGTTGCTGCCTCTAGATGTAGTAGATATGCATCGTGTTAATTCACACTTCACAGGGACAATGGAAATCATTTGGCCTCGATATATCGATGGTGGTTAAATGAAAAAATGATATTGACATGAGCACAATAAAATTATATGCTCACCTCCAGGAACAGAAAACAAAAGTTATTGCTAGTTTTGTGGTTATTCTTTGGTAGGCTTATGATGCACGATAAATAGCAATACATACTCACCGAATTTTTTTTCCATTCCTACAATTTCATTAGCCTGAAGCAAAATGAAATAAAGTGAATCCTCTCCTAACCAAAATATTGTTTTTTTAATTTACCTTGAGAGATCAATCTCCCTGGAAGCATGCTCCGCGGCAATGGATGTAGAACATAAACAATACCTTTTCAACACCTAATAGGAAAATCCTCGCTATTGTCTTCAAAAGGTGAGTATCAAAGTATTATCAAAATAACCGAAATTCATAAAATGAGAAACTGATCGTGAATCATATGCTGAGGTAACCTCATTTTTTTCTTGGTTGCAAATGTTCTGAACTTCTGATATGATGACATCACATCATCTAATAGATTATAAAAATTGCAAGCCAAGTTCAAAGTCAGAAATAACAAAGTATCTTATGAGATATCAATTTGCAATAACAATCAAAATCGTACTCTGAAGCCTTCTATGTGGAACCTCACTAATTCCTTGCAAAACCTAGAGGGAAAATTCTTGGAATTATCATGCTCTTCAAATACTGAGTTGCAAAGTATGCAAAAATACAGGAACCCTAGAAATACAAATGCGAGAAATATATTCTTCCACAATCTTATACTTTATGTCCTGTACAGTTCTAATCTGAGGCATGCATACCATTCTGGTCCATCCAAAAATACCCAAGTAGTAACAGATGACATAAAAATACCTTCTGAACCTAGTTAGTATTTATGGGCAACAATAATCAAGATTCTTTTCCAGACCTTCTATGAACATATCCCACGACCTACAGAACAGCAGAATCCAATGTTACAATATTTGAAATATTCTTAATCTAGTCAAACTAAAGTCCATAATTTCACAAACAAAAATGAGGAAGCAACACTCGTTTGTGCATCTTTTGTTATTTGCTAAAGGCATAGCAATAACTTGGAATAGATATTCCTTTGAAACCCAGATCCAGCATAATAAATTAATATGAAATCCACATTGCCATGAATTATTTTCAAAAGCGTTGGTAGCTGAGTAGTCTTGTTAATTTAGGGGAGAGAGAACTAAATCTAATGGAGACATACTTCAGGATAGAAAAAACCATATCTAACTTTGTTTTCACACAGAGCTTCACACCGCGCAGACCATGCAAATTGTACGAAGAGAAATTACAGTTGCTTTGCTCCAAAATTCGTTTCCTATTCATTGATCTAATGTGTTCCTATATTTTCCTGGACACCTCTTAAAGTATTCAAAAAAGATTGGCATCAAGGTAGCCTGGTTCGGAAGCGGGTGGATGTGAGAACTATGTGTCTGGTTGCCAGACAGTCTTCATAGCCTAGTACAGGAAGCCCGTCCAGCGCTACGGTGGAGACTGGAGAGGAAACAACCTGCTTGGCTGCCGCCGACATGGCAGTATGGCACACAATCCGTGCAACGCAGCAGAGAGGTCAGGGGAGAAATGGGGAGGAAAAGACGCCTTGATACACAATGGGATGGCTATCCATCTCCCAACTGAAATTGGTTAGGCTGGATTGGGATAATACGATACCTGTTTCTTGTTTCTGATGACCAGGACCTGCTGCTGCTTCTTGCCGGAATGGACCCAGCCTGTTGCTGGCATCCGGCATGGCGGCGAAGGTGGCCGGGTCAAGCGACAGGACCTCATCGATGGCGGTGGAGGCTGCATTGATGAGCCACTCGACGGCAATCCGAGGGAGTCTTGCGGGTTGTAGAACTGGATGGGATTGTCATCCACGGCCGAACGCGCCGGTCCTGGACGCCCTTGGATGAGCTTGGATATAGTACAGCTTGCTATGCCGGTTCTTACCCCCCGTTGCATTAGCGCTGCATATCAGTGACGCAGCCGCCCCCTACCGTATCTGGAGCGATGGGGAAATCGCGGTGGCGTGCGCTGTGTACCCGCTGCCGCGGCGGATGCTAGCCACATATTTTTCTCTGCTTGGCCTTATCCTTCCGTCTCCGTTGGGAATCGACATTGTCCTTCCATCTCCGTTGGGAATCGACATTGTCCTTCCTGTTCCTCTCCGTTTGGAATCGAGGCGCGGGACAGATTTTATCTACGGGATTTGATCTTAATCAAGGATCTCCGCTGTGAATCTAGGTGCTATGTCGGCTTCTTCCCCATCTGGCCGCCGCCCCATGATCCCTCACCCGGTGAAGGACCGGAGACCAGATGCGATGGAGAGCACGCCCGGACCCTGGACGGTGGGAGCTCGAGGACAGTGCCCCGGCACAACGGAGGCGGCGGCCACGGCCGTCTCGCGCAGCCCCTGCATCACTCGCGGCACCAGAGGCTTCCTTCCTGCGACGGGGGCGACAGGAGACTGGGCTTCCTTTAGGGCCGCCGCCGGGTCTAGGCGAACGGCAGGAAGGACGGCGCGTCGGCCTAACGGAGGCGGCTGCCGCGACCGTCTCACGAAACCCCTGCATCCCCCACGGCGCCACGGGCCTCCTTCCGGCGACGGGAGCGACATGAGATCGGTCCTTCCGCAGGGCCGCCACCGGGATTTTCCTCTCTGGCGTCGCCTGTGGGAATGTGGGTTGGGGCGCTGATGCTTCCGTCGGTTAGGATATACTCGAGGAGAAACAACCACTGCCACAGGCCCACACACGGCACGTCTTCCCCACAAAAAAAAGTAAGTCAAACCGACCATCGTACGCAGGCCCACACAGCACCGGCAAAACGCTGAGAAGCAAGGGATTACAACAGCCTTAATCTATTTAGATAATATAGGCACAGACAAGCTTTTTTTCTTTTCTGGAATACACCACGAAAGTTGTGTGCCAAGGTGCAAAGGTATAACACCCTTCTAGTCTAGCAGCAAAATTAGCTACCCATAGGAAGGGGGACAGGTCCCCACTCTAACGCCTACTATCCCACAAGCACCCATGTTGGTGCTGGCGGGAAGAAGCCGTGCACCTCACCATGGAAGAACGTCACTATCTTCCACACCTGATACTCCTTCCTGATCATTTGAATGATCGTTTGTGGCGCCGTCATCTCGGTATTGAAGACCACATTGTTGAGCTTGTTAGGTTTCTAGGCAAAAAAATTGAGTGAGTTAAATTGCCGAAATCAACATCACATATGGACTAGCAAACTTAACCATACATATCAGTATAAGCACATCTACCAGATATGAATATGGAACAAGTACTAATGCAAGGTAAGAGATGAAAAATATGTACATCGTGATCGGGAAGGACGCCCCGTAGCTTTGTTGTTGCGATTATCCATGGTGTTGTTGAGGATGCGGAATCCGTAGAGTCCGGTGAGGAAGCAACGCGTGATGAAGAAGTGTGACGGCGGTGAAGAACTCGGACACGGGCGAGAAATCATGCCAGGACGATTTCAAAAAACCTTATCACCCGTCTCTTGATATAGTATCTCAATGGACGGGATTTCCAAGACCTACTTCCTGGACTGTCGTACACACGATCGCCAGGATGGGAAAGTCCAAAGAGCAGTGTAACAAAAGGAGTTGGTCATGTGAGAGAGAGAAGGGAGTGGAGAACTAAATATTTATTTTGTCTCTCGTCTCCTTGCTAGTATAGCCTTAGAAGGGGGTCACCAACCGAACCTCCACGCGTTGGAATACTGCGACACGCGTCGCGCATGCATAGACACACCGACATGTACCCAACTTAGTTGGTGCATGCGCCAAGCAATTTTTTTTCCAATACCGGTTTCCAAACATGATTCATGAAACACGAAGTGTGGTGACGAGGAGGTGGATGAGTGCACATGTACTCCTTTTCTCACTCACTTAGTAAAGCTAGAACAAGTGCACTTATAAGAAACTCCAACTCTCTTCCAACTAGCAATGTGGGACTAAACTTATCTCTCACAACCCCTAAGCTGCCATAATATACATGACTGAGATTTCAGAATGTGTAGGCTAGATGGGCTGTCTACGTGGGCTACAACCCATACTAATCGAACAAACCCCACTAGATGTCAGAGGCACATCAAATCACATATTAGTTTCATTCATTGTTATATATATCAACATTTTAGTGAAGACTATGATGTCGAACTTCCACCTAGACAAGGAACTATGCTTGACTACAACAAAATAATGGACTAGACCTTTGATTGTAGTTCTTTGCAACAAGTTTTACTCAATATCGGCACTGGTACAAGGCAGCCATAGGATTATCCTTAGGTGGAGCTTATAAGTCATACTCCTCGGCCTTTCACGAGCGTCCAAAGAGATTCACCCAAATCTCACGCACCGTGACTAGCAGTGTCGCTCATATAGGTGTATTCTTTAGATCACCATGTAGGACAACATCTTCTCTTATCACGAGCCAAATCAAACACATTAGGGCATAATCAAACTTCCTTACAACAACTAGGAGAGAATTGCATTTGCAACGGAGTGTGAGTATTAAAAGTTTATCTCAACACAATTTCTCCTATTTGTTTTCCTAGGTCCTAATTCGCGGTATTTTCGATCACATAGGTTGGATTACCCCCTCCGCAACTCGCGTGGGTTGCAAACCCATCTCCCTCAACATTTTGTGAAAGGATTGTCTAGGTTCTAGCCGTTTGGACATAATCCAATGCTATAACTCCCGAGTTTTTCAGTTTTTTTATAGACTTTAGTCTTCTCGTAACATCTTTTGAACTCTTCATATCATCCTTATAAATATTAACTTAAAAGTAACAATTTGGTTGTTGCTGTTCATGAGGATAGCCGGTATTCTTTTTTCAACAACAAGTCCGCCAAGAGCTTACGAAGTCATTTCGCTTCGACGGTAGCGCTGTCTAATGACGTGAGTTCTGCTTCCATTGTTGACCTTGTTAAGATGGTCTGCTTGCAAGACTTCCATGAAAAGACGCCACCATCAAGATTGAAGACATATCCACTTGTGGCCTTCATCTCATCAACATATATGAAATCCAATTTGAATCACTATATGGCTTCGAGTACATTTGGAAAACCGGTATAATAAATTCCATAGCTCATTACTCTCTCAAGAGCATGTCGTGACCACTTGGGTTCTCGCGCCCATATTGATGGCGGATACGTCACATCCTTTTAAGGCCAAGCAGCCGCGTCTGCCTGACCCAAAGTCATCACCATCGCCACATCTAGTCAGTCTTGCTTTCCACACCACCACCAACAACACCAACACGGAGTAGGAGAGTCCTTATAGTAGAGGAAGGGTCGCAACGACCATGAGGTCGGGTCCTCTGGCGCGTGCACGCATGCCTTCTCCATGCGAGCGCAACCGACACTACATCCCATCAATGTGGCTTGGTCGTTGTAGGAGACAGCGACAACAACGCCGTGACTAGGTGGGAGCTAGGCCACCATTTGGAACCTAAAATCGCGGAGGGTGGTGGTGCCACCCTTCCTACGGGAAGGACATGCGTGTTGTGATGAAATCCATATCATGCGGGTCGTCCTCCTGTTCGATATGTGGAACTACCATGCATTCTCCATGAACTCCTCTACATGGGAAACATTCCCGGAGTGGGAGTTCAACCATGTTCTAATAGGGAGGGGATGACGATGCTGCACACAATGAGCCGCAGATTGGCGGCAACGACACCCCGAGCGAGGAGCCGCGTTACGACACACTGGACTATCTTGGCCTTCTCTCATACCAACAGGAGATGATGACGGCCGTGAAGCAGGGAGGCGAGCTCCCCGTACAACTGACCGAGCGGGATGATGACGCCCTCATGTTGACCAGCGCCCACTGATACGCCTCAAACGTATCTATAATTTCTTATGTTCCATGCTACTTTTATGACAATACTTGCATGTTTTATACATACATTGCAGCATTATTATACATTTTCCGGCACTAACCTATTAACAAGATGCCGAAGTGTCAGTTGCTGTTTTCTGCTGTTTTGGTTTCAGAAATCCTACAAAGGAAATATTCTCGGAATTGGACGAAATCAACGCCCAGGGTCTTATTTTTCCACGAAGCTTCCAGAAGACCGAGGGAGAAACGAAGTGGGGCCACGGGGCACCGCCACACTAGGGCGGCGCGGCCTAAGGGGGGCCGCGCGGCCTAGTGTGTGGGGCCCCGTGACTCCTCCGACTCCGCCCTTCCGCCTACTTAAAGCCTTCGTCGCGAAACCCTCTGTGCCGAGAGCCACGATACGGAAATCCTTCCGAGACGCCGCCGCCGCCAATCCCATCTCGGGGGATTAGGAGATCGCCTCCGCACCGCGGAGGGGAATCATCACCGGAGGGCTCTACATCATCATGCCCGCCTCAGGATTGATGCGTGAGTAGTTCATCCTTGGACTATGGGTCCATAGCAGTAGCTAGATGGTTGTCTTCTCCGCTTGTGCTATCATTGTTTAGATCTTGTGAGCTGCCTAACATGATCAAGATCATCTATTTGTAATGCTACATGTTGTGTTTGGCGGGATCCGATGAATCTAGAATATTATGTCAAGTTGATTATTAATCTATCATATATGTGTTGTTTATGTTCTTGCATGCTCTCCGTTGCTAGTAGAAGCTCTGGCCAAGTTGATACTTGTAACTCCAAGAGGGAATATTTATGCTCGATAGTGGGTTCATGCCTCCATTTAATCTGGGACAGTGACAAAAAGTTCTAAGGTTGTGGATGTGTTGTTGCTACTAGGGATAAAACATCGATGCTTTGTCTAAGGATATTTGTGTTGATTACATTACGCACCATACTTAATGCAATTATCGTTGTTTACAACTTAATACTGGAGGGTGCGAGATGCTAACTTTGAAGGTGGATTATTTAGGCATAGATGCATGCTGGATAGCGGTCTATGTACTTTGTCGTAATGCCCGATTAAATCTCATAGTAATCATCGTTGATATGTATTGAATCTTTATTTGTCAATTGCCCACCTGTAATTTGTTCACCCAGCATGCTAGTTATCTTATTGGAGAGACACCACTAGTGAGTGTAGACCCCGGTCCATTCTTTTACATCTGAATACAATCTCTGCAATCATTGTTCTTTACTGTTCTTGCAAACAAACACCATCTTCCACTCGATAAGTTTAATCCTTTGTTTTCAGCAAGCCGGTGAGATTGACAACCTCACTGTTACGTTGGGGCAAAGTATCTTGATTGTGTTGAGCAGGTTCCACGTTGGCGCCGGTTTCACGGTGTTGCGCCGCACTACACTCCTCCACCAACAACCTTCACGTGCTTCTTGGCTCCCTTGGTTCGATAACCTTGGTTTCTTTCTGAGGGAAAACTTGCTGCTGTACGTATCACACCTTCCTCTTGGGGTTCCCAACGGACGTGTGCTTCACGCGTATCAAGCTCTTTTTGTGGTGCCGTTGCCGGGGAGATCAAGACACGCTGCAAGGGGAGTCTCCACATCCAATCTCTTTACTTTGTTTTTGTCTTGCTTTACTTTACTTTATTTACTGTCTTGTTTGCTTTATATCAAAAACACAAAAAAATTAGTTACTTTATTTACTGTCTTATTTACTAGCTCTATATCAAAAACACAAAAAAATTAGTTACTTGTCTTTACTTTATTTTCTTAGTTTACTTTTATTACTGCTAAAATGGGTACTCCTGAAAATACTAAGTTGTGTGATTTCACTAGCACAAATAATAATGATTTTATAAGTACTCCTATTGCTCCACCTACTACTACAGCAGAATTTTATGAGATTAAACCTGCTTTACTGAATCTTGTTATGAGAGAGCAATTTTCTGGTGTTAGTACTGATGATGCTGCTGCCCATCTTAATAATTTTGTTGAACTTTGTGAAATGCAAAAGTATAAGGATATAGATGGTGATATTATAAAACTGAAATTGTTTCCTTTCTCATTAAGAGGAAGAGCTAAAGATTGGTTGCTTTCTTTGCCTAAGAATAGTATTGA
Source organism: Lolium multiflorum (assembly GCA_030979885.1). NCBI lineage: Eukaryota > Viridiplantae > Streptophyta > Magnoliopsida > Poales > Poaceae > Lolium > Lolium multiflorum. Next base: position 330,058,250 of record CM061750.1, read on the forward strand.
TTCATGGACTAAATGTAAAGATGCTTTTATTGGTAAATATTATCCTCCTGCTAAGATTATATCTTTGAGAAGTAGCATTATGAATTTTAAGCAATTTGATAATGAACATGTTGCTCAAGCATGGGAGAGAATGCAATCTTTGGTAAAGAATTGCCCTACCCATGGACTGACTATTTGGATGATCATCCAAACCTTTTATGCAGGATTGAATTTTTCCTCCTATTGGATTCAGCTGCTGGAGGTACTTTTATGTCCATCACCTTGGGCGCCGCGACGAAGCTTCTTTATGATATGATGATCAATTACTCAAATGGCACCTGAAAGAACTCCTCAAGGTAAGAAGGTAAATTCTGTTGAAGAAATCTCTTCTTTGGGTGATAAGATTGATGCTATTATGTCAATGCTTGCAAATGGTAGATCTCATATTGATCCTAATAATGTTCCTTTAGCTTTATTGGTTGCTCAAGAATAAAATGTTGATGTGAATTACATTAAGAATAATAATTTCAACAACAACTATAGGCCATATCCTTCTAATAATGGTAGTGGTTATGGTAATTCTTATGGTAGATCTGTTTTGCCTAATGAGGAAAAGATATTGGAAATTGAAAGAACTACTAAGAGCTTTATGCAATCGCAATATGAGCAAAATCAATTGTTTACTAAAACTATGAATGAACAATCTGCCTTGTTGAAAAATATAGGAAATCAACTTGAAAATTTGAATGTGAAAATTTCTGGTTTGCAAACTAAACTTACAAATGCTGAAAATCGAATCTCATATCTGAATCACAATCTTCTTTAATTAATAAAATGGCTGCTAAACCAGAGGATAATGATACAAAAAAATTGCTACAGCAAATGCCATCCAAGTTCGAATTAATGATAATATTAGAATGTTGGCTGAATTGCATGCTAGGTGGGATAGAGAAGAAAAAGAAAAACTTGCTAAAGAGAATAATGTAGCTAAAGTTTGGACTATTACCACCACTAGTAATGTTGATTCTACACATGTTACTACACCTCCTACTATCAATGGTAAAATAATTGGTGTTGGCAATGTTTCTACTCCTAGTGCAAAGCGTGCAAAATTGCCTGAAACTGCTGAAGCTTGTGATAAAACTGCTGAAATTTTTCAAAATATTGGGGACAATGATCCCATTGCTGTAGATCATAATGGTTTAGATTTTGATGATTGTCATATTACTGAAGTTATAAAGTTCTTACAAAAACTTGCTAGAAGTCCTAATGCTAGTGCTATAAATTTAGCCTTTACAAAACATATTACAAATGCTCTCATTAAAGCTAGGGAAGAGAAATTAAAACTTGAAGCTTCTATTCCTAGGAAGTTGGAAGATGGTTGGGAGCCTGATGTCTACGGGAGCTTCTATTCTTGTAGACAGTGTTGGGCCTCCAAGAGCAGAGGCTTGTAGAACAGCAGCAAGTTTCCCTTAAGTGGATTACCCAAGGTTTATCGAACTCGGGGAGGAAGAGGTCAAAGATATCCCTCTCAAGCAACCCTGTAATCACAAAGCAAGAAGTCTCTTGTGTCCCCAACACACCAAATACACTTGTCAGGTGTATAGGTGTACTAGTTCGACGAAGAGATAGTGAAATACAAGTAATATGGATGTATATGAGTGGTAATAGCAATCTGAATAAAATATGGCAGCGAGTAAACATGCAGCAAAACAGTAAACAAACGGAGATTCGATGCTTGGAAGCAAGGCCTAGGGATCCTGCTTTCACTAGTGGACACTCTCAACAATGATCACATAATAGGACTACTCTACACCCTTTTGTTGGATGATGAACACATTGCGTAGGATTACACGAACCCTCAATGCCGGAGTTAACAAGCTCCACAATGCAACGTTCATATTTAAATAACCTTAGAGTGCAAGATAGATCAACATAATTACACCAAGAACTAACATAGCATGCACACTATCACCATCATGCATATGTAGGAGGAATAATACACATCAATACCATCATAGCAATAATTAACTTCATAATCTACAAGAGATCATAATCATAGCCTATGCCAAGTACTCACACGGTGCACACACTATCACCATTACACACGTGGAGGAAGAATAGAGTACTTTAATAACATTACTAGAGTAGCACATAGATAATATTCAACTAGATCACATAAAGAGAGAGATGAACCACATAGCTACAGCGGAGCCCTCAGCCCCGGGGTGAATTACTCCCTCCTCATCATGGAGACAGCGATGGCGGTGAAGATGGCGGTGGAGACGGCGGTGGAGATGACTCGGGGGCAATTCCCCGTCCGGCAGGGTGCCAGAGACTTCTGTCCCCCGAATCTTGATTTCGCGATGGCGGCTCTGGAAGGTTTTCGGTCTCGTCTTCGTATCGGTGTTTTTAGGTCAGGGACGAATAAATAGGCGAAGAGATGGAGTCGGAGGGGCCACGGGGTGCCCGGACCACGGGGGCGCGCCCCCGGCCAGCCGGGGTGTGGTGTGGGGCCCCTGGCTCCCCTCTCATCCTTCTCCGGTGCTCTGAAGCTTCCGGGAATTATAAGGTCTTCGGTCTTTATTTCGTCCGATTCCGAAAATATTTCTTTACTAGGATTTCGAAACCAAAAATAGCAGAAAACAGCAACTGGCCTTTCGGCATCTCGTCAATAGGTTAGTTCCGGAAAAGCATAAATATGACATATAATGTGTATAAAACATGTAGATATCATCAATAAAGTGGCATGGAACATAAGAAATTATCGATACGACGGAGACGTATCAGCATCCCCAAGCTTAGTTCTGCTCGTCCCGAGCAGGTAAAACGATAACAAAGATAATTTCTGAAGTGACATGCCATCATAACCTTGATCATACTATTGTAAAGCACATGAGATAAATGCAGAGATTCGAAGCAATGATGAAGACAATGAGTAAACAAATGAATCATATAACAAAGACTTTTCATGAATAATACTTTCAAGACAAGCATCAATGAGTCTTGCATAAGAGTTAACTCATAAGCAATAAATTCTTAGTAGAAAGCTTTGAAACAACACAAAGGAAGATATAAGTTTCAGCGGTTGCTTTCAACTTTAACATGTATATCTCATGGATAATTGTCAACACAAAGTAATATAACAAGTGCAATAGGTAAACATGTAAGAATCAATGCACACAATTTACACAAGTGTTTGCTTCTAAGATAGAAAGAATAGGTAAACTGACTCAACAATAAAGTAAAAGAATGGCCCTTCAAAGAGGAAAGCATCGATTGCTATATTTGTGCTAGAGCTTTGATTTTGAAAACATATAGAGAGCATAAAAGTAAAGTTTTGAGAGGTATTTGTTGTTGTCAACGAATGGTAGCGGGTACTCTAACCCCCTTGCCAAACAAACCTTCAAAGAGCGGCTCCCATTTTATTTTATTTTGGGTGGCACTCCTTCCAACCTTTCTTTCACAAACCATGGCTAACCGAATCCTCGGGTGCCTGCCAACAATCTCATACCACGAAGGAGTGCCTTTTAATTTTAGTTTTATTATGATGACACTCCTCCCCACCTTTGCTTTCTCAAGCCATGGCTAACCGAATCCTTCGGGTGCCGTCCAACAATCACATACCATGGAGGAGTGTCTATTTTTGTTAATTAATTTGGGACTGGGAATCCCATTGCCAGCTCTTTTTGCAAAATTATTGGATAAGCGGATGAAGCCACTAGTCCATTGGTGAAAGTTGCCCAACAAGATTGAAAGATAAACACCACATACTTCCTCATGAGCTATAAAACATTGACACAAATCAGAGGTGATAAATTTTGAATGGTTTAAAGGTAGCACTCAAGCAATTTACTTTGGAATGGCGGAGAAATACCATGTAGTAGGTAGGTATGGTGGACACAAATGGCATGAATATTGGCTCAAGTATTTGGATGCATGAGAAGTATTCCCTCTCGATACAAGGTTTAGGCTAGCAAGGTTATTTGAAGCAAACTCAAGTATGAAATGGTGCAGCAAGACTCACATATAAACATATTGTAAGCATTATAAGACTTTACATCGTCTCCTTGTTGTTCAAACACCTCAACCAGAAAATATCTAGACTTAGAGAGACCAATCATGCAAACCAAATTTTAACAAGCTCTATGTAATTATTCATTAATGGGTACAAGGTAAATGATGCAAGAGCTTAAACAAGATCTATATGAGCACAACAATTGCCAAGTTTTACATTATTCAAGACATTATACCAATTACTACATGTAGCATTTCCCGTTTCCAACCATATAACAATTAACGAAGCAGTTTCAACCTTCGCCATGAAAATTAAAAGCTAAGAACACATGTGTTCATACGAACCAGCGGAGCGTGTCTCTCTCCCAAACAATCATTTATTCAAACAAAAACAAAAACAAAAGCATACAGACGCTCCAAGTAAAGTATATAAGATGTGACAGAAAGTTTCAAGAGAAGGAACCTGATACTTTGTCGATGAAGAAGGGGATGCCTTGGGCATCCCCAAGCTTAGACGCTTGAGTCTTCTTGAAATATGCAGGGATGAACCACCGGGCATCCCCAAGCTTAGACTTTTCGTTCTTCTTGATCGTAGTATATCATCCTCCTCTCTTGACCCTTGAAAACTTCCTTCACACCAAACTTCAAGCAAACTTATTAGAGGGTTAGTGCATAATCAAAAATTCACATGTTCAGAGGTGACACAAACATTCTTTTCACTTCTGGACATTGCATAAAGCTACTGGACATTAATGGATCAAAGAAATGAATCCAACATAGCAAAAGAGGCAATGCGAAATAAAAGGCAGAATCTGTCAAAAACAGAACAGTCCGTAAAGACGAATTTAAAGCTGGCACCAGACTTGCTCAAATGGAAAAACTCAAAACTAATGAAAGTTGCGTACATATCTGAGGATCACGCTCGTAAATTGGCAGATTTTTTCGAATTTTCTACAGAGAACTGTGCCCAGATTCGTGACAGACAGCAATGCTGTTTCTGCGCGATCCCAAATATAACATCAACTTTGACATAGAAACTTTACTTGGCACAAAAACATGATAAGGAGAGGTTGCTACAGTAGTAAACAACTTCCAAGACACAAATATAAAACAAAGTACTGTAGCAAAATAACGCATGGGTTATCTCCCAAGAAGTTCTTTCTTTATAGCCATTAAGATGGGCTCAGCAATTTTGGTGATGCACCCGCAAGAAATAGTATTTGAAGCAAAAGAGAGCTTCAAGAGGCAATTCAAAACACATTTAAGCCTAACATGCTTCCTATGCAGAAGAATCTTATACACAAATGAATTCATGAAGAGCAAAGTGACAAGCATAAGAGGATAAAACACGAGTAACTTAAAGATTCTCAACATAAAGAGGGGAAACTTAATATTATTAAGATGCATATAACCATATTTCCCTCTCTCATAATAACTTTCAGTAGCATCATTGATGAAATCCACAATATATCCGTCACTTAAAACATTCTTATCATGGTTCATATGCATAGAAGTATCATTAATTTTGGCATAAGAAGAGTTATTCCCATTAATAGTAATTGGAGCAAGATTATTATCAAGAATTTGAACATGGTAAACAAGTTGCATACTAAGGGAATGGTTTTTGGCAAGCCCATCATAACTATGACAAGTTTCATAAGGATAATTGTAACATGTGTCATATACATCTCTATAGCAATTATCTAAACCAGAATATGTAATATCATCATTTTCACTAAAAGTAGAAGTCTCAAATATAGGATCTTCAAGCACAACATCCCCAAGCTTAGGGCTTTCAATATCATCGTTTAAGGGGACATGAATAATGCTATCATCATTACTTTCATAATCAGTACCAAAGAGATTTCCAATATCAAAGGTAGTGTGCTCATTCAAATCATGATCGCTAATGTATGTAAAGGGCATAGGAAGATCATCGTATTCAGATTCATTATCACAATAATCATTAGGAGCAACATACTTACGGTTACCTAGCGTTATCTCGTTCACGCGGGGATACGCCGTTACCTCTTTCTTTTATTCTCCTTCTTCTTCTTCTTCTTCTTCTTCGTTCTTCTTCTTCTTCTTCTTCTTCTTCTTCTTCTTCTTCTCTTCCTTCTCCTCATTCCCTTCTTTAGGAGGAAGAGGCTTGAAGGGTGGCTTGTCCGCATAACCTGATTTACTTTTAGAAACAATAGAAGAAACTTGGGAGGATCCCTCCTTTTCATTAATTAGTTGAAAACACACACGGTCCTATCATATTTTGGCAAGGTGTCATCTTCTAAAATATTTTGTATGTAAGTATTTGTATGGCTATTATCAATGCAATAAGAAAGACAACCATGCAGGACATCATCAATATCAAGATCGTTAATATTTAACAAAGAAATTTTTCTTGACAACTCTTCACACTTCAAAAATAAGGTAAGTTCATCATGCTGATTAGGAATAATTTCATCATCACAATACAAATTTGCAGCACTCATGGGGTTTGAATTATCATTGGAGGAACATTGAAAATTAAAATGACCAACTCTATGGCAAAGTTCACAAATAAAAGGATAGAGGGCACACACTTTTTCTCCAAGATCATCTAGAGCTCTAGACCACTTTCTAGTTTTTTCATTTCTGTGATGGATACAATATTCATCTTCTATTTGATTAATTCCACAAGGTCTATGTATTCCACAAAAATTAACATGCTTATAGGAAATAGCATTCTTAGGAGTTTGAGCATGCTTATTGCAATTATTAACAACAATGTCATTCTTCATGCAAGCCTCTTTAAAAGGTTCATGATACTTATCAAAATTCTTTTTAGGCAATTCTAAATGAGAAGCAAAGGCTTTATAAAGATTTGCAGCAACTTGAGAGTCAAGACCATAAGTAGCACTCATATTTCGAAATTTATCAGTATTCATAAAAGTTTCAATGCATTCATAATCATAGTTTATACCTGACTCTTTACCTTTGTCGTTCTCCCAATCTTCAGCGTTCTCCTTAATCCGATCAAGAAGGTCCCTTTTAAACTCTTCTTTATTGCTCGTGAATGATCCAGAACAAGTAGTATCCAGCAAGGTCTTATCTTGAAAAGAAAGTCTTGCATAGAAATTATCAATGATGATATTACCTGGAAGCTCATGATTGGGGCATTTGAGCATTAAAGTCTTCAATCTCTCCCATGCTTGGGCAATACTCTCTCCATCATGAGGCCAAAAATTATATATATGGTTTCGATCTTTGTGAATTTCACTTGGAGGATAGAACTTGGAATAAAATAGAGGCACAATATCCTTCCAATCAAGAGAGCGCCCGTCCTTCAATAGTTTATACCAATGCGCCGCTTCACCAGATAGCGATATAACAAATAATTTCTTTCTAACTTCATCCATTGAAATACCTGCACACTTGAATAACCCGCATAATTCATGCAAAAACAGTAAATGATTCCTAGGATGGACAGTTCCATCCCCTTCATAGCGGTTATCCATAACACGTTCAATAATTTCCATAGGTATTTTATACGGAATACTTTCAGCAGGTGGATTTAAAATATCAGAAGCATCATTAAAGTTATCGCATATGGGAGATAAAGCATTATCAGAACAAAATATTTCTTCCAAAGCGGAGGAGCTAAAAAGATTATTTTTATGTAAACCAGCTTCCCCAAGCTTAGACTTCTTCATAGCATTAGCAGTAATTGCATTCATACTAATAACATTGCTACTATCATGTAAATAAGGTTCCATAGGTTTTTTAATTTTTGTATCAAACCATCCATGTCTTAAATCAGGAAATAGAATAAGAAGCTCTTTGTTGTCCATTATGCCTAACTAGTGTAAACAAGAAACAAAATGTCGTAATTGCAGAGTCTAAAGGAAATAGCTTCGAGCACACACACAATGGCGCCAGAAAAGTACTGTTACCTGGAACCGGAGTATGAGTGCCTTTTACCTTTCTTCCCCGGCAACGGCGCCAGAAAAGTGCTTGATGTCTACGGGAGCTTCTATTCTTGTAGACAGTGTTGGGCCTCCAAGAGCAGAGGTTTGTAGAACAACAGCAAGTTTCCCTTAAGTGGATTACCCAAGGTTTATCGAACTCAGGGAGGAAGAGGTCAAAGATATCCCTCTCAAGCAACCCAAATCACAAAGCAAGAAGTCTCTTGTGTCCCCAACACACCAAATACACTTGTCAGGTGTATAGGTGTACTAGTTCGGCGAAGAGATAGTGAAATACAAGTAATATGGATGTATATGAGTGGTAATAGCAATCTGAATAAAATATGGCAGCGAGTAAACATGCAACAAAACAGTAAACAAACGGAGATTCGATGCTTGGAAGCAAGGCCTAGGGATCCTGCTTTCACTAGTGGACACTCTCAACAATGATCACATAATAGGACTACTCTACACCCTTTTGTTGGATGATGAACACATTGCGTAGGATTACACGAACCCTCAATGCCGGAGTTAACAAGCTCCACAATGCAATGTTCATATTTAAATAACCTTAGAGTGCAAGATAGATCAACATAATTACACCAAGAACTAACATAGCATGCACACTATCACCATCATGCATATGTAGGAGGAATAATACACATCAATACCATCATAGCAATAATTAACTTCATAATCTACAAGAGATCATAATCATAGCCTATGCCAAGTACTCACACGGTGCACACACTATCACCATTACACACGTGGAGGAGGAATAGAGTACTTTAATAACATTACTAGAGTAGCACATAGATAATATTCAACTAGATCACATAAAGAGAGAGATGAACCACATAGCTACAGCGGAGCCCTCAGCCCCGGGGGTGAATTACTCCCTCCTCATCATGGAGACAGCGATGGCGGTGAAGATGGCGGTGGAGACGGCGGTGGAGATGACTCCGGGGGCAATTCCCCGTCCGGCAGGGTGCCGGAACAGAGACTTCTGTCCCCCGAATCTTGATTTCGCGATGGCGGCGGCTCTGGAAGGTTTTTCGGGTCTCGTCTTCGTCGGTGTTTTTAGGTCAGGGACGAATAAATAGGCGAAGAGATGGAGTCGGAGGGGCCACGGGGTGTCCACAACGCGCCCCCCCTGGCCCGCGCCGGGGTGTGGTGTGGGGCCCCCCTCCCCTCTCATCCTTCTCCGGTGCTCTGGAAGCTTCCGGGAATTATAAGGTCTTCGGTCTTTATTTCGTCCGATTCCGAAAATATTTCTTTACTAGGATTTCTGAAACCAAAAACAGCAGAAAACAGCAACTGGCCTTTCGGCATCTCGTCAATAGGTTAGTTCCGGAAAACGCACGAATATGACATATAATGTGTATAAAACATGTAGATATCATCAATAAAGTGGCATGGAACATAAGAAATTATCGATACGACGGAGACGTATCAGAGCCCATCATTAAGATGAAATTCAATGATTTTGAATGTAATGCTTTATGTGATCTTGGTGCAAGTATTTCTGTTATGCCTAAGAAAATTTATGATATGCTTGACTTGCCACCATTGAAAAATTGTTATTTGGACGTTAATCTTGCTGATAATTCTAAAAAGAAACCTTTGGGGAGGATTGATAATGTTCGCATTACGGTTAACAATAACCTTGTCCCCGTTGATTTTGTTGTCTTGGATATTGAATGCAATGCATCTTGTCCTATTGTCTTGGGAAGACCCTTTCTCCGAACTGTTGGTGCTGTTATTGATATGAACACTACAAGAAAAGTTGCCATGGCCGACGAAGTTGAAGTCGCGCCGTGGTTGCTGGTGTACCATGGCCGACGATTTTTGGTCCCTCCGTGGTTCATGTCAAAACTTTTTTTTTTTTTTTTTTGAGGCCACCTAGCCCGACGAAAGCGGCCAAAACGTCGCGTATGGTGGCCCGGGACGTGGTGCATCTCGAAATCTCGGGTTCGCCGGCCGAGTCAACGCAAATCCGCACCGCCGAGGGATGTAGGGCCCAGATGGCAGCCTCTCTGGCATTGTTTTTTTCTAGATCGCGCCATCTCGTTCAACGTTCTCCGATCGAGCCGTTTACGATGCAGGATCATGGGTCCCGCATGTCATCCTCTATGAACCAAAATTCTTTCTATTCTTGGATTTTTTGACCCCCTGATTTCAGGCTACTTCCTTTTTCTTTTGATCCCTTGCCGCCTTGGAAACGTTGAGACCGCTGCTAAATGGGACCCGCATGTCATCCTCTATGTGCGATCAACTTTCTTTTCTTGGAGTTTTTTTGGCACCTCAAATTTGGTCACTTGCCTTTTTCTTTCGATCCCCTGCCGCCTCTCAAACGGTGATACCGCTGCTATCGGGACCCGCATGTCATCCTCTATGTACTATAAAACTTTCTTTTCTTGAATTATTTTTGGCACCTCATATTTGGTCACTTACCTTTTTCTTTCGATCCCCTGCCGCCTCTCAAACGGTGATACCGCTGCTGCTAAATGGGACCCGCATGTCATCCTCTATGTACTATAAAACTTTCTTTTCTTGGATTTTTTTTGGCACCTCATATTTGGTCACTTGACTTTTTCTTTCGATCCCCTGCTGCCTCTCAAACGGTGATACCGCTGCTGCTAAATGGGACCCGCATGTCATCCTCTATGTACTATAAAACTTTCTTTTCTTGGATTTTTTTGGCACCTCATATTTGGTCACTTGACTTTTTCTTTCGATCCCCTGCCCTCTCAAACAGTGATACCGCTGCTGCTAAATGGGACCCGCATGTCATCCACTATGTACTATAAAACTTTCTTTTCTTGGATTTTTTTGGCACCTCATATTTGGTAACTTGACTTTTTCTTTCGATCCCCTGCTGCCTCTCAAACAGTGATACCGCTGCTAAAATGGACCCGCATGTCATCCTCTATGTACTATAAAACTTTTTTTTTGGATTATTTTTGGCACCTCATATTTGGTCACTTGACTTTTTCTTTCGATCCCCTGCCGCCTATCAAACGGTGAGACCGCTGCAGCTAAATGGGACCCGCATGTCATCCTCTATGAGCAATCAACTTTCTTTTCTTGGAGTTTTTTTGGCACCTCATATTTGGTCACTTGCCTTTTTCTTTCGATCTCATGCCACGTTTGAAACGTTGAGGTACCTGCTGGCTCATGGGACCCGCATGTCATCCTCTGTGCTATAAAAGTTTCCTTTGTTGGATTTTTTTCACCCTCTGATTTTTGGCTTGCCTTTTTCTTTTGATCCCCTGCCCCCTTTGAAACGTTGAGTAAGCTGTTGTTGGGACCCGCATGTCATCCTCTATGTCCATCAACTTTCTTTTCTTGGATTTTTTTCACCCCCTAATTACTAGCTACTTTCTTTTTCTTTTGATCTCAAGCCGCATTACAAACATTGAGACCGCTGCTGCAAAATGGGACCCACATGTCATCCTCTATGTACAATAAATCTTGGATTATTTTTGGCTCCTGATATTTGGTCACTTGCCTTTTTCTTTCGATCTCATGCCGCCTTTGAAACGTTGAGTAAGCTGCTGGCTCATGGGTCCCGCATGTCATCCTCTACGAACAATAAAAGTTTCCTTTCTTGGGGTTATTTTTTACCCCTAATTTCTGGCTATTTGCCTTTTTCTTTTGATCCCCTGCCCCCGTTGAAACGATGAGGACGCTGTTGGCAGGTCGGTCCCACATGTCATCCTCTATGAACAATAAAAGTTTCCTTTGGTGGATTTATTTTTGACCCCTAATTAATTTCTGGCTATTTCCTTTATTTTTCTTTTGATCCCCTGCCGCCTTGGAATTGTTGAGAATGCTGCTGCCTCATTTTTCTTTTGGTCCTGTGCCGCCTTGGAAACGTTGAGACCGCTGCTACAAAATGGGACCCGCATGTCATCCTCTATGTACAATAAAGTTTCTTTTCTTGGATTATTTTTGGCTCCTGATATTATGTCACTTGCCTTTTTCTTTCGATCTCATGCCGACTTTGAAACGTTGAGGATGCTGCTGCCTCATGGGTCCCGCATGTCATCCTCTCAGAATGATAAATGTTTTCTTTTCTTGTATTTTTTTACCAACTGATTTTTGGCTTTTTTTATTTTCGATCCCCTGCCGCCTTTGAAACGTTGACTCCGCTGCTGGCTCATGGGTCCAGCCTCCCCGTACAAGAAACATGTGATATTTTATTTTGCAGACAATAAACGTTGTATTTCGCTCTGAGCTATTGCAAACGGATAAATTAAATCTTTATATCTACATAAACAAACTTATATGTTGAATCTCCTTGTTTTTTGTTTTTGCGAAGCATAGGACTTTCCTGTTTTTTTTTGAGAAAAATCCGACCTTTCCTGTTTTGGAGTGGGCTGAAATTGTACGAGTCAAAAGGCCCAGCAGGATAGTTCGAAGGCCCAGATGTCCAGATACAGCCCAATTGAAATCTTTCTTTTCTTGGATTTTTTTCACACCCTGATTTCTGGCTACTTCATTTTTCTTTCGGTCTGTGCCGCCTTGGAAGCGTTGAGACCGCTGCTACAAAATGGGACCCACATGTCATCCTCTATGTACAATAAAGTTTCTTTTCTTGGATTATTTTTGGCTCCTGATATTATGTCACTTGACTTTTTCTTTCAATCTCATGCCGACTTTGAAACGTTGAGGAAGCTGCTGGCTCATGGGTCCCGCATGTCATCCTCTATGAACAATAAAAGTTTTCTTTGTTGGATTTATTTTTTCCCCTAATTTCTGGCTATTTGTCTTTTTCTTTTGATCCCCTGCCCCCTTTGAAACGATGACGACGCAGCTGGCAAGTCGGTCCCACATGTCATCCTCTATGAACAATAAAAGTTTCCTTTGATGGATTTATTTTTGACCCTAATTAATTTCTGGCTATTTCCTTTTTATTTTGATCCCCTGCCGCCTTGAAATAGTTGAGGATGCTGCTGCCTCATGGGTCCCGCATGTCATCCTCTCAGAAAGGTAAATGTTTCTTTTCTTGAATTTGTTTACCAACTGATTTTTGGCTTATTTTTTCTTTCGATCTCCTGCCACCTTTAAAACGTTGACGACGCTGCTGGCTCATGGGTCCCCAATGTCAGCCTCCCCATACTGCAAATCCTCTTTCTGCAAAGGTTGTATTTCTAGATAGATAAGATGGATTCGAATCTGCCATGGTTCAGGCAGCTCAGGTAAGCCTTCTTGCACTAATTAATGGAAGTAGTGTATCGCAAGGTCAAGACATGTGGCTCGGTGTAATGAATCTATATGAATCATGTTGTGGGTTCAATCTGATAGTTCTCTAACAGGTCAGCCAAAATAGAAATTAAGTTTTTTTCTAAAACGGAAATGCAAATTAAGATGAACACAAACATTAGTTATCATAATAGCTGATCATACATACATACTTGCTAAGAGCAAAAGCTTGCCAGAGTTTTACCACCCATACAATTAATTAGCAGTTCAGATAAGATAACCTTATATAAGTATAACTACAAATGCATTTGCTAAGGGCTCATGGGACAACAGAACTAGACAACCGCGAACTTTATGACCAGCATGTCACAGCGGCATCGAAAGATCTTGACCTTCAACTTTGATCCAATGCGAAGTTTGGCACCGTCAATGAACTTTTTCCACCTGGAAGTAACAGCCAAGCGGCCATCTGTGGGACTGACAGTACCGTCCCTCCACGGTGAGACCTTCACTCTCCATGACGAGGGATATCTTGCCCCTTCGGCCAGCATTGAGATCCTTGGAGATACTTTTAGGCAATTTCTGATTCAAAGCAAGAGATACCACCAAAAATTAGTCAATGGCACCAATGCACTGAACCATGTGAGACTTTGAGCAGAGAAGACATCAAGATAAGAGCAGTTATGCTGTCATATACTCACGAACATAGCCTTCAGATGCGTCCTGGTCACCACACGGGTGGCCACACAATGAGCTGAGACCTCGGTGATCTGGCTGGGGCAGGTGCATGAGCCTGGGCTGGTACACGAGCTGGTGCTGATGAGGAGACTGCTGGGCAGGTGCAGTAAACGGTGCCTCTAGAGGAACCGGTGCTGATGCAGGAGACTGTTGGGCAGGTGCAGTAAACGGTGCAGCTAGAGGAACCAGTGCTGATGCAGGAGCCTGCTGGGCATGTGTAGTATATGGGGCCTCTACAGGAACCAATGCTGATGTAGGGGACTGCTGGGTAGATGCAGTAAACGGAGCTGGTACAGGAACCGGTGCTGATGCAGGAGAGTGGGAAGCCGGTGCCGGTGCTGGTGTGGTTGCCCTTTGTGACATCCGCTCCTGTTCCATCAGGGGATCTGCAGCTTTGATCATGTTAAACCCAGCAAGCTAGAACAGAGGGAATGGTTTAGAACAACTGCTCAGAATGCAGTTATCAAAAGATATGAGTAGAAAAAAGTTACATATTATATATTTGGAAGTGTCTCCAACTCTGTAAGCAGTTACGTATATCTGCCCGTTTGAGTTTCTGATCCTCAGCTCGTCGCCCTTCTTCAGACCGTAGTCAAAAGCAAACTTTCTCCAATCATGTCCATACAAATATGTGATGGCCTGCGTCTTGTAGACATACACCTCATAGACCGTGTAGGTGTTCATCAATTTGCCATTGCCATGCATAGTGAAAGATCCTTCATGCGGACACATCTGGTTAATCATTGGACGAAGTTCACAAGGTACAGTCTGCATGTGAAAATTGATACAAATGTAAGAAGCAGGAAGACTAAAAACAAGACTTTACTATATGCCAATTCATGCTAAACCACTGAGAATACATACCTGTAACTCTGTGAAGGAGCTACTAGAAAGGTAGATAGAGCCATAGGAGGTGTTATATGCGGGGTATGTACATGGGCCCGCCATATTCCCGCAAGCTCGGCATCGGGATGGTGAAGGAAACATGGGAGGTACTACTGGTGCGTAGCGCTGAACGTAAGTGGAAGAATTAGGTTGTGTAAAGTGCATAGTTCAGAGCAATGCAAATGTTGACAAGCAAGTGCATAACACTATGTTACAAACTGAACAGTGAAAAATTAGTGTATGATGAATATAAGCATGCTAATTTGGTGTTTCCGAATTCCAAAAAGCATTAGACAGAGCCGGTGATAATATCAGACATAAATCATGGCATGTATATGTGGCTTAAGAAAATATACCCGAACCCTTGGATGGTTACGGCCCGGCTGATCCTTGGACTTGAGCTTATATAAGCATCCAGAAGGTGGGGCTGACAGTAACTTGGTGGCAGCCTCTGCAGATGCCTCATCAGCAGCAGTTGCAATCCTTTTGACCAATGAAGGCTTAGCAGTTTCAGTCTGCATATAAAAATTGAAGAGCAACAGACATCAGCAGTGATATATAAAATGAATCTATGAGACACTGATGCATATAGTGCTGGATGTAAGTGGAAGAATAGGTGTGTGTGTTTCTGAACTATTGGTAAGCATTAGACAAAGCCGGCAATAAACAGACAAAAATCAAATCATGTATGAGGATTAAGAAAATATACCTGCTTACTGAAAAGGGTACCACCCAGCTGGCCCGTGGCCTTGTGCTTGAGGAGGTTTTCAGAAGATGGTGGCAGCACCATCGTCTTCACAGCAGCCTCATCAGGATCATTTTTTATCCATTTGAGTAGAGGCACAGAAGTTTCATCCTGCATATGAATAGCAACAGAACTCATCATTGATATTTAATAAATCTATGAGATAGACTGATGCAAATAGTGCGGGGTGTAAGTGGAAGAATAGGGTTGTGCATAGAGAACAGTTGACAACAATGCAAATGATTACAAAAGAAGCCAATGGAAATCAACAGTTTATATACTGGATGAGACAGACTGAAAAGTGAAAAATTAGTGTATGATGATTGTAAGCAAACGCAGTGTTTCTGAACTTTTGGTAAGCATTAGACAAAGCCAACAGTAATTAAACAGATAATAATGAAATCATGTATGTGGATTAAGAAAATATACCAGATTCATTAAAAGGTCACCACCCAGCTGGCCCATGGCCTCGTGCTTGTAGAGGTTTTCGGAAGATGGTGCCGGCACCATCGTCCTCACAGCAGCCTCATTAGCCTCATTTTGCATCCACTTGAGTAAAGGCGCAGCAGTTTCAGCCTGCATAAGAATGGGAACAGATCTCAGCAGTGATATTGAATGACTCTGAGACAGACTGATGCATATAGTGCTAGATGTAAGTGGAAGGGTATGGCCGTGTATGGACAACAGTTCACAACAATGCAAGGGTGTGTTCGGTTCTGAAACAGCGTGGAATGGAATGGAATGGTTCCATTTCAGAGGAATGGAATGGTTACATTTTTGTTCGGTTGGGAAAAATGGAGAGCAGAAGAGATCGAGGTTAAACTAACCAATTGTCTCAAAATTGTAATTAACAATTGCAAATGACATTTTAATCTCAAAGTCGTAATTAACAGCGCCTAATGGTGCTCTTTTAATCTAAAAATCGTAATTAACATCATTTTATGTTGGGTTAGGGGAACTGGAGTAGATGAACATTACTGTATGATGATTGTAAGCAAACGAATTTGGTGTTTCTAAACTTTTGGCTTCGAGATCTTATGGGTTTCAACTCTAGCCTACCCCAACTTGTTTGGGACTGAAAGGCTTGGTTGTTGTTGTTGTTGTTGTAAACTTTTGGCAAGCATAGAAAAAACCGACAATAAACAGAGAAAAATCAAGGCATGTTTTGTGGATTAAGAAAATATACCATATTCATTAAAAGATCACCACCCAGCTGGTGCGTGGCCTTGTGCTTGTAGAGGCATTTAGAAGATGGGGGCGGCATCAACATACTGGCAGCCTGATCAGCCGCAGTTTTGATCTTCCTTTTGAGTAAAGGCCCTAAAGTTTCAGTCTGCATATGAATAGCAAAACAAAAGGCAGACCTCAGCAGTGATATTGAATTACTGTATGAGATAGACTGATGCATATAGTGGATGCTCTTAGCCTTTTGCAGCGTGAACACTAGCTATGGACAGACAAAAAAACTAGTTAACTCAGCTTTGTCTAGATATGAATGTACTACCACCATCCAAAAGCTTAAGCCTTATTTATTTTTGAGAAATCAAAACAAGCAAAGTTTGACCAAAATTTTAGAACATTCTATCAACAAATATAATACTGTGTAGATACCGTAGGAAAATATATTTTATTATCTATTTAATGATATTAATTTTGTATTTTGCATGTTACTGATTTTTGGTAAAAGCTTAGTCAAACATGGTATAGTTTGACTTTCTAAAAATAATATAAGCCCAAAGCTTTGGGATGGAGGCAGTAGTATCTAGAGCTAAAACACATCTAGATACATCCGTATCTACAGATAGTTGAGTCAATTAATTTGGATCTGAGGGAGTATCAGATTCAGACTACATCATGGTAAGTTGGTTAAAAAAAATTACCCCTGGGCGGTCCCTGCCCAGCTCGGCAGTGGCATTTCGCTTCTTGTGCTGCAGATCGGGCCATGCTCCTGCAGCAGGTGGGGCGCTATTCTCGTTCCCCATAGCCTCAGCACGGAACCTGGAGGTACCAACCTGATACAGAGAATATAGAGCATGGTGTCACAGAGGCTTTACGCACAAACAGCTGAAGACATGTGCTACTTTAAGCATATTCCAGAACAGGAACAGATTGAGGATGCAGAGACCAGAGAGACACTTAAAAGGTAAAGAGTGGATAAGCAAACGGAGTACCTGCTTCGCGGGGCTGGGGACGCAGCTCAGGCTCAGCCAACTGCCCACATGCGTGGTGGCCTTACGCTCCATTGCCCCCACCGCCGAGGTCTTACCTTTCCTGTACAAGCTGACAAAAGATACAGTGAGGATCAGCAGAAACTACAAAGGTTGCAAATGTCGACAAATAAAGGAAGAACACCCCAATCCAAGCAAAGGTAGCCCCCGCCCCCCACCCCCATCAATCACTCCCAGCTCGAGGGTGACCAGAAAGACACCCCTTCGCCCAGAATAGGAAAGAGATGCGCAAGATATCGAGGAGAGGAAAAAAGAACCGATCTCGAGAAAGGAGAGAACATTACTAGTCCTACCTAATCCGCTTGGGCTAGATGCAGCTTGCCCCTCCAAGCTGGATGCCTGGACGGTGGAGGCGAAAGGAGGGGATCGAGCTAGCGGCTTGCATCCGTCGGCAATCGGCACTCGATCGGGAGAGAAGGGGTGCTACATAAAGGGGAGGGGTAACATATTTTATTACACAGTGAACTTACTGATGTGACTAGTCATTACATGTCTCACTGAAACTAGGGCCCATAGTGTGGCACCCCAAATTTACTTGAAGCTGCCCGGCGGGACGCATTGGCGCGTCAAGAAACCCCCGAATTGTAGCGGGGAAATGAAACATTTCACAAAAATTCGAAATTCAAGCACACCGCCACGCGCCAAGCACGCGGCTGTTCCTTCCTCTTCCTCGGTTCCTCCTCCCCTATCCGAAAAAACCCCAAATCCCAAGCTCAAACCAAAAAAAAAACAAACAAATCCCCTGGCCGCCATGCATGTCCTCGTTAACCCGCTGGAGATCGTTCCCGGACGATGCGGACCACCCGCCCTGAGATCCAGAATTCCGTCCACCTCGAGGCACTGCGTGCTGTCTCGCAGCAGCGGCTTGAGGGCGCTGAAGAGGAAGTTCCGCCGGAAAGTGCTCATGGCAACCGTGCAAGCTCACCGGCGTGCTGTATCCCGAGAGGAACTGGTCAAAGCTTTGCTATTCGCCACACACAAAAAAATTGCGGGCCAAGATCTGGTCAAAGCTTCGTCGATGGCTTGCCGCGAGAGGCTTGGAGTCCAGAGTCAATAAACTAGCTGCTCGAGGACTTGGGCGGTTTACACGGATTCATATTAACTGACTCAAGTTTGTTAGTCTAGTTAACAAATGCATCTAGATACATCCATATCTAGACAGAATTGAGTCAATTAATATGAATCAGAGGGGAGTACCTGAAAGTGTTTCATGCTACCAACTAATGCGCTGGCAGGAATCGCTGTAGAAGTAATTGTGCTACTACTCATACGATGAACTGATTGTGTGGGTGTCGAATTTTGCAACGCGATCATCCACTGAATGCTTAATCTAGCGCCAAAGGCGTACAAATCATAACATACTACAGCACCAGAACATAAGAGTACGAATCATAAAGTAGCTCAACATTTTGCATCAGGGCTGGGTGGTCCTGAGACTACCGGGACGCCCCTGATGATCTCCGGGTGTGCATCCTCTTCAACGCAAAGCTGTGTACTCGGTCCACGGCCTCCTTCTGTAGGCTGGATAATCTCAGGTGCAGGACCTTCGTCTATGAGAGGCTCGTCATCAGTACCATCCACAGGTGCATCAGGGCTGGGTGGTCTTGAGACTACCCGGACGCCCGTGATGATCTCCGGGCGTGCATCCACTTCAACGCAAAGCTGTGTACTCGGTCCACGGCCTCCTTCTGTAGGCTGGATAATCTCAGGTGCAGGACCTTCGTCTATGAAAGGCTCGTCATCAGTACCATCCACAGGTGCATCAAACTGAGATTCATCTTCAAATCTCCCATCAAACTGAGAGACCTCTTCAACTCTATGCTTCTGCAATTAGTACATCAACCGATTAGACAAACATCTAAGGGATGCAACCTGAACAAATGCCGTTTTACATATTTACCTTCTCATCTGGCACAGCACATGTCCCAGAGCTGAAACCCGTTTCCTGAAGCAAGCGCTTTTTCTCTCCTTCCCGTCCATCCATCTGCAACAAGTTAAATTTGAGTACAGAACCTTGCACAGCAATGCAAACTATTGATTGAAACAGCGGCAGCATCAATATAAATAATTAACTACATATGCCAGCACACATACAGTGTGAGCAAGATCTGCTTCTCCTGCTAAAGGATCATTATATGGTTCACCATGCTAAACCCGCCTAACATATGTGCGGTCCATCCCAAAAATGTGTAAATGATCTGCCACTACAGGGTGAGGCCTCTTCTCACCATTCATACATGTGCAGCGCGGGCAATACACGTCCAGGTTGTGACCATCATGAGCTCTAATAAACCCCATAAAGGGTTGAACACCATTTATATATGAAGGGGAACATAAGTGTCCATGCAGTATCCAAGTTCTGTCCATCTGTTTAATTATGAGATACAGTGGTTGGTGATTAATTTAAGGCGAAGTAGGAAATGTATATCCATCGAGTACAAAACTATACTACATGATTATGCATTTCAGCAATCATGTCGAGTACAAAACAAAAAATGCCCATCGACATTTTAGCAAACAGATCGTGTACAAAACTCTGCCATGGCATTTCAGCAAATTAACGGATCGAGTGCAGAACTGACTCTATATGCCCACGCAAATGAACAAATTGATCGATGACAAATCGAGCGGAAAACTATAAAGTGCCAATTAGTTCGAGCATACTGACGAATTTTTTTAGCAGCATCAAGAAAATATAAATCGTTAGGCTGTCTTGCCCGATACATGATTGAGCTAGAGATAGCAGCCCTACCGTGGATCAACTTGACCGCCGGTGCGTCTCGAGAAGAACGACGGGGAGGGGAAGCTTCTTCTTCGCACGGACGGGACGGGGAGGGGAAGCTCTTCGCACGGACGGGGATAAGTTGTGTACGGGTGGGTGGGGGGTCATGCGGCCGGGCCGCCGGGGTGATAATTAAGGTCGGTAGGTGGCGTTTAATGGAGTTGCGTGTGTAATTTGCCGTGCACAAGGTTGAGGAATAGGCGGTTCCCTTTGCCGCGCGCACAATTCAAACTATCCCGCCCATGTAGTTTAAATTCGCCATATTTTCGTTAAATCGACATAAAGTCATGTGAGTGGGGGAAAATTAGCAAAGTTGCTTGAAAAATAGTAAAACTCTGGAATTATCCTTTAAATATGCTCTACTTCGTGTGAAAATCGGGGTGTGGAAGCATGTTGAGCTGTTTTATTTGTACTTTCTTCATTAAAACTCCCATTTTATGCACTTTGGATGGAAAGAAATCATTTGTACATAAATTTTGACAACGCCATTTGCAAACACTAATTGTTTACATGCCAAGATGCACCCATCCACCAAATATATATGTGGCAAAAGTTTATCACAATCTAGCAGATATGCATAATTAGTGAGGGACCCCTTTTGATTTTGTGCAATTTCCACTAATTAGGTAGAGATCGAGAAGGGTTAATTAATTAGGCCATGTTAGGGGTTATGTGTTTTAGATTAGGTTGTGTGGATTCAAATACAACTTCTTTATTTGTGTGCTATGATTAATCAAAACTAGATCGATCGACTGCGCACACATTATTAGAGGCGCATGCCTTTGCGCACAAAGTGCATGTGTGTGTTGTTGGCCACCAACGAGAGAGAGAGAGAGAGAGAGAGAGAGAGAGAGAGAGAGAGAGAGAGAGAGGTAGAGAGAGCTACATACGAGAGAGCGATTGAAATCCCCAAATTAAACACATATATATGCATGGCACATTTAATTTAATTAGAGGACCGCGAGGCACCCCTGGCCTGCTTGATGCACAATTAAGTGTCATTGGCCTATATATAGGGTTTAATTAGGGTTTAGGGTTTAGGGTTAGGAGGTTAGGGTTTAGGGTCTAGGGTTTAGGGTTTAATGTTTATGGTGTTTAGGGTTTAGGGATTAGGGATTAGGGTTTATTTAGGGTTTAAGGTTTAGGGATCATCGATCGAGTGCGCACACACACATTATTAGAGGCACACGCGCCTTTGCGCATAAAGTGCATGCGTATATGTGTGTGTTTTTTGGCCACCAACGACATATAGATGATCGAGAGAGAGATTGAAATCCCCCAAGAATATGTTCAAATATATATTAAAATATATGCACGAATGCATGCATGGTAGGCCATGCATGCACACTAATTATATATATATTATGAGGAAACTTAATCAAATGTGTTTTCATTCGAGAGAACTTGTCAAAATTCAAGTTAATTAATTTATCATCGATAATTATATAATTAATTAATGAATCTCAGGGAGATGTTATACAACATATGATCGATATAGGCCATGTATATATTAATTGGTTTTAATCTACCGTTTAATTTGCTAGCTAGCTGCATGCTATATATAGAGCATGTTTTTATTAGATCGGGTTATAGCTAGTATAGTTTAGGGTTATGTGTTTTAATTAACTAGGGTTTGATTAGCTAGGGGTTAGTTATATATATATGGTTTAGGGTTAATGCATGGCACATTTAATTTAACTAGAGGACCGCGAGGCACCCCTGGCCTGCTTGATGCACAATTAAGTGTCGTTGGCCTATATATATAGGGTTTAATTAGGGTTTAGGGTTAGCTAGCTGGGTTTAGGGTTTAGTGTTTTGGGTGTTTAGCTAGGGTCTAGGGTTTAGGGTTTAGTGTTTACGGTGTTTAGAGGGTCTAGGGTTTAGTGTTTAGGGTGTTTAGGGTCTAGGGTTTAGGGTCTAGTGTTTAGGGTCTAGGGTTTAGGGTTTAATTAGTGTTTAGGGTGTTTAGGGTTTAGGGTTTAGTGTTTACGGTGTTTAGGGTCTAGGGTTTAGGGTTTAGTGTTTAGGGTGTTTAGGGTCTAGGGTTTAGGGTCTAGTGTTTAGGGTCTAGGGTTTAGGGTTTAATTAGTGTTTAGGGTGTTTAGGGTTTAGGGTTTAATGTTTACGGTGTTTAGGGTCTAGGGTTTAGGGTTTAGTGTTTAGGGTGTTTAGGGTCTAGGGTTTAGTGTGTTTAGGGTGTTTAGGGTTTAGGGGATTAGGGATTAGGGTTTTAGGGTTGTTTAAGGTTTAGGGATCATCGATCGAGTGCGCACACACATTATTAGAGGCACCCGCGCCTTTGCGCATAAAGTGCATGCGTATATATATGTGTATTTTTTTGCCACCAACAACGATATATAGATGATCGAGAGAGAGAGATTGAAATCCCCAAGAATATGCATGTTCAAATATATATCAAAATATATGCACGAATGCATGGTAGGCCATGCATGCACACTAATTATATATATATTATGAGCTAGGCAACTTGATCAAATGTGTTTTCATACGAGAGAACTTGTCAAAATTCAAGTTAATTAATTTATCATCGATAATTATATATATAATTAATTAATGAATCACAGGGAGATCGATAATTAATTTAGGGTTTTAGGGTTGTACGTTTAAGGTTTAGGGATCATCGATCGAGTGCGCACACACATTATTAGAGGCACCCGCGTCTTTACGCATAAAGTGCATGCGTATATATGTGTGTGTTTTTGGCCACCAACGATATATATAGATGATCGAGAGAGAGAGATTGAAATCCCCAAGAATATGTTCAAATATACATTAAAATATATGCACGAATGCATGGTAGGCCATGCATGCACACTAAAATTATATATATATTATGAGGCAACTTAATCAAATGTGTTTTCATTCGAGAGAACTTGTCAAAATTAAAGTTAATTAATTTATCAAGATAATTATATAATTAATTAATGAATCTGAGGGATATGTTATACAACATGATCGATATAGGCCATGTATATTTTAATTGGTGTTAATCTACGGTTTGCTAGCTAGCTGTTATATATATAGAGCATGCTTTTATTAGATCGGGTTATATCTAGTATAGTTTAGGGTTATGTGTTTTAATTAAGTAGGGTTGATTAGCTAGGGTTAGTTACATATATATGGTTTAGGGTTAATGCATGTCACATTTAATTTAATTAGAGGACCGCGAGGCACCCCTGGCCTGCTCGATGCACACAATTAAGTGTCGTTGGCCTATACATAGGGTTTAATTAGGGTTTAGGGTTAGCTAGGGTTTAGGGTTAGGGTTAGGGTTAGGGTTAGGGTCTAGGGTTTAGTGTTTAGGGTGTTTAGGGTTTAGGGATTAGGGATTAGGGATTTAAGGTTTTAGGGGTTGTTTAAGGTTTAGGGATCATCGATCGAGTGCGCACACACATTATTAGAGGCACCCGCGCCTTTACGCATAAATTGCATGCGTATATATATATGTGTGTTTTTTTGGCCAACGATATATTGATGATCGAGAGAGAGATTGAAATCCCTAAGAATATGTTCAAATATACATTAAAATATATGCACGAATGCATGGTAGGCCATGCATGTACACTAATTAATTATATATATATTATGAGGCAACTTAATCAAATGTGTTTTCATTCGAGAGAACTTGTCAAAATTCAAGTTAATTAATTTATCACGATAATTATATAATTAATTAATGAATCTGAGGGATATGTTATACAACATGATCGATATATATAGGCCATGTATATTTTAATTGGTGTTAATCTACGGTTTGCTAGCTAGCTGCTATATATAGAGCATGTTTTTATTAGATCGGGTTATATCTAGTATAGTTTAGGGTTATGTGTTTTAATTAAGTAGGGTTAATTAGCTAGGGTTAGTTACATATATATGGTTTAGGGTTAATGCATGGCACAATTAATTTAATTAGAGGACCGCGAGGCACCCCTGGGCTGCTCGATGCACAATTAAGTGACGTTGGCCTATACATAGGGTTTAATTAGGGTTTAGGGTTAGCTAGGGTAGAGGGTTAGGGTTAGGGTTTAGGGTTTAGGGTTTAGTGTTTAGGGTGTTTAGGGTTTAGGGATTAGGGATTTAGGGGTTTTAGGGTTGTTTAAGGTTTAGGGATCATCGATCGAGTGCGCACACACATTATTAGAGGCACCCGCGCCTTTACGCATAAAGTGCATGCGTATATATGTGTGTTTTTTGGGCCACCAACGATATATAGAGAGAGAGAGAGAGATTGAAATCCCCAAGAATATGTTCAAATATACATTAAAATATATGCACGAATGCATTGTAGGCCATGCATGCACACTAATTATATATATATTATGAGGCAACTTAATCAAATGTGTTTTCATTCGAGAGAACTTGTCAAAGTTCAAGTTAATTAATTTATCACGATAATTATATAATTAATTAATGAATCTCAGGGATATGTTATACAACATGATCGATATAGGCCATGTATATTTTAATTGGTGTTAATCTACGGTTTGCTAGCTAGCTGCTATATATAGAGCATGTTTTTATTAGATCGGGTTATAGCTAGCTAGTATAGTTTAGGGTTATGTGTTTTAATTAAGTAGGGTTGATTAGCTAGGGTTAGTTACATATATATGGTTTAGGGTTAATGCATGGCACATTTAATTTTATTAGAGGATCGCGAGGCACCCATGACCCGCTCGATCGATGCACAATTAAGTGTCGTTGGCCTATACATAGGGTTTAATTGGGGTTTAGGATTAGCTAGGGTTTAGGGTTAGGGTTAGGGGTTAGGGTTAGGGTATGTTTAGGGTCTAGGGTTTAGGGTTTAGTGTTTAGGGTGTTTAGGGTTTAGGGATTAGGGATTTAAGGTTTTAGGGTTGTTTAAGGTTTAGGGATCATCGATCGAGTGCGCACACACATTATTAGAGGCACCCGCGCCTTTACGCATAAATTGCATGCATATATATGTGTGTTTTTTGGGCCACCAACGATATATAGATGATCGAGAGAGAGAGAGAGAATGAAATCCCCAAGAATATGTTCAAATATACATTAAAATATATGCACGAATGCATTGTAGGCCATGCATGCACACTAATTATATATATATTATGAGGCAACTTAATCAAATGTGTTTTCATTCGAGAGAACTTGTCAAAGTTCAAGTTAATTAATTTATCACGATAATTATATAATTAATTAATGAATCTCAGGGATATGTTATACAACATGATCGATATAGGCCATGTATATTTTAATTGGTGTTAATCTACGGTTTGCTAGCTAGCTGCTATATATAGAGCATGTTTTTATTAGATCGGGTTATAGCTAGCTAGTATAGTTTAGGGTTATGTGTTTTAATTAAGTAGGGTTGATTAGCTAGGGTTAGTTACATATATATGGTTTAGGGTTAATGCATGGCACATTTAATTTTATTAGAGGATCGCGAGGCACCCATGACCCGCTCGATCGATGCACAATTAAGTGTCGTTGGCCTATACATAGGGTTTAATTGGGGTTTAGGATTAGCTAGGGTTTAGGGTTAGGGTTAGGGTTAGGGTACGTTTAGGGTCTAGGGTTTAGGGTTTAGTGTTTAGGGTTTTTAGGGTTTAGGGATTAGGGATTTAAGGTTTTAGGGTTGTTTAAGGTTTAGGGATCATCGATCGAGTGCGCACACACATTATTAGAGGCACCCGCGCTTTACGCATAAATTGCATGCATATATATGTGTGTTTTTTGGCCACCAACGATATATAGATGATCGAGAGAGAGAGATTGAAATCCCCAAGAATATGTTCAAATATACATTAAAATATATGCACGAATGCATGGTAGGCCATGCATGCACACTAATTATATATATATATATATTATGAGGCAACTTAATCAAATGTGTTTTCATTCGAGAGAACTTGTCAAAATTAAAGTTAATTAATTTATCACGATAATTATATAATTAATTAATGAATCTCAGGGATATGTTATACAACATGATCGATATAGGCCATGTATATATTAATTGGTGTTAATCTACGGTTTGCTAGCTAGCTGCTATATATAGAGCATGTTTTTATTAGATCGGGTTATAGCTAGTATAGTTTAGGGTTATGTGTTTTCATTAAGTAGGGTTGATTAGCTATGGTTAGTTACATATATATGGTTTAGGGTTAATGCATGGCACATTTAATTTAATTAGAGGACCGCGAGGCACCCCTGGCCTGCTTGATGCACAATTAAGTGTCGTTGGCCTATATATAGGGTTTAATTAGGGTTTAGGGTTAGGGTTAGGGTTTAGGGTCTAGGGTTTAGTGTTTAGGGTGTTTAGGGTTTAGGGATTAGGGATTAGGGTTTCAGGGTTGTATAAGGTTTAGGGATCATCGATCGAGTGCGCACACACATTATTAGAGGCACCCGCGCCTTTGCGCATAAAGTGCATGCGTATAGTTTAGGATTATTTGTTTTAATTAAGTAGGGTTTGATCAGCTAGGGTTAGTTACATATATATGGTTTAGGGTTAATGCATGGCACATTACATATAGTTTAAATCTCAAGAATGTTTATACATGATAGGCCATATGTGCAAAGGAATTTTTTTCCCCGTGAACTTGTCAAAATTCAAGTTTATCAGTGCCAATGGAAACTAGTCCAAAAAATTACATAGAGGACCAAAAGTACTAGACAATAACTAATAGAACCTGCAACTTTACAAAAAGGACCCCAAAACATATAGAAGAAAATCAATCGAGTCCTTCTCGACCGCACATCAGATCTCTGCTCCGCATCCTTTCCAGCAACTCCGTCGCCGGGGACGCACCACTTGGGACGGTGTCGCCGGTAGTCGCCAGGACGAAGGAGAAGAAGGGCCTCAGCAACGGCATATTGGCTCTGAGAAGGCCGCTGAAAGTCCAAGATGTGCACGGGCAAGACGGATGACGCCGTCGTATGCCCCGAGCTTGTGAACTTTAGCAGCTTGACTTCCCCATTGGCCAGATCTGAAGCACTGACCAAAGCAAGCCTCACCGTTAGCGCCATCACATTGATGGCCCCGATCGGGGTTTGGCCGGCAAGATCCGCCAGATTCACCATAGGCCAGATCTGAAGCCGATGACGAGATCCCCGACTCCATTGCGCCATTCTGCTCATGGGAAACACTGGATCTAAGCTTACAACAACACTAACTCCCTCGGATCCAAATTAGCTGACTCAACTTTGCTTATCTAAATATGGATGTATCCACACATGTTTTTACTCTAGATACATACACGTCTAAGGAAAGTTGAATCAATTAATTTAGTTCGGAGGGTGTACAATATACAGAGAGAAGTCGGCCTCGTCTCCGGCCGGCGGGCCGCCGGAGAGAAGGGGAGAGGAGCCGGGGAGTGGGAGAGACTCGAGAGAGAAAGAGAAGAGGAGAGCTCCCTGGGGAAGAACATTATTTTTGTCGTTCTGCTCGTAGCTTGAAACTGAAAATTTCGGCCGCGCGCCAAATCATCCCGCCGCATCCATTCGAAAATCCCGTGACCAGTTTTACCCTTTTAACCCTGGTCCGGAAGCTACAACCCACCGACCATGGAGGGCTCATTCGGTAACAATGAAATATCTTGCCTAGATCCCGAACCCTCCCCACAGGCCCACACCCACCCACCAACCATTCGCCCCATTAGCTCAAAAATACTCTCACACGCCAAAGCTCTGACTCTCTACAGTACTAGATCTGCTTCGCCGCCGGCATACTCCTCCACAGCGTAGCCTTGATCGTGTTGGCTGTCCACCCACCTGATCCGCTCCCCCGCCGCCCTCGTCACCGACGGATCTGCTTCACCGCCGACCTCGCCACCGACGGATCTGCTTCACCGCCGACCTCGCCACCGACTACCTCGCCGCAGGGGCTGTATCAACTTCACCGAATACCTTGCCAGCCAACCAGATCTGCTTCACTAACGCCCGCTTCTACTGAGGGTCGATTCATCGTCTCCCGCGTTCGCCGCCGCTGGAATGCAAGTTGCCGCCCCCGTCCACCCCGCCGCAGCTTGGTTAGTACGCTGGCCCGTTAGATCGCGGTGTTTCTTTAGCCATGTTTTGTGTAGTTATTTGCAGATCTCATATGCCGTTAACTTTCTTGATGTGTTGCTTCGCATGAAGTTTGTTTAAATATTGCTTGATACGTCTCCAACGTATCGATAATTTCTTATGTTCCATGCCACTTTATTGATGATACCTACATGTTTTATACACATTATATGTCATATTTATGCATTTTCGGAACTAACCTATTAACAAGATGCCGAAGTGCCGGTTCTTTCTGCTGTTTTTGGTTTCGAAATCCTAGTAACGAAATATTCTCGGAATTGGACGAAATCAACGGGTTCCTATTTTTCCACGAAGCTTCCGGAACACCCGAGCGCGGAGGGGGCCTGGTGGGCCCAGATGACATGGTGGCGCGGCCCAGGCCCTGCCGCGCCACCCTATGGTCTCGTCGCCTCGTTGACCCTCCTGCGCCGCCTCTTCGCCTATATAAAGCCCCTGCATCGAAAACCCTTACGGAGAAAGCCACGATACGAGAAAAGTTCCGAGCCGCCGTCATCGCGAAGCCAAGATCTGGGGACAGGAGTCTGTTCCGGCACCACCGGACGGGGAGTGCCCCCGGAAGGCTTCTCCATCGACACCGCTGCCATCTCCACCGCCATCTTCATCACCGCTGCTGCTCCCATGAGGAGGGAGTAGTTCTCCATCGAGGCTCGGGGCTGTACCGGTAGCTATGTGGTTAATCTCTCTCCTATGTACCTCAATACAATGATCTCATGAGCTGCTTTACATGATTGAGATTCATATGAGTTTTGTATCACTACTATCTATGTGCTACTCTAGCAAAGTTATTAAAGTAGTTCTATTCCTCCTGCACGTGTGTAAAGGTGACAGTGCGTGCACCGTGTTAGTACTTGGTTTATGCTATGATCATGATCTCTTGTAGATTGCGAAGTTAACTATTGCTATGATAATATTGATGTGATCTATTCCTCCTACATATGCATGAAGGTGACAGTGTGCATGCTATGCTAGTACTTGGTTTAGTCGTTTTGATCTATCTTACACTTAAGGTTACCTAAAATATGAGCATTATTGTGGAGCTTGTTAACTCCGGCATTGAGGGTTCGTGTAATCCTACGCAATGTGTTCATCATCCAACAAAAGTGTAGAGTATGCATTTATCTATTCTGTTATGTGATCAATGTTGAGAGTGTCCACTAGTGAAAGTCTAATCCCTAGGCCTTGTTCCTAAATACTGCTGAGTTACTACTGCTTTTTTGTTTCTTTGTGTTACTACTGCTGCAATACTACCACCATCAACTACACGCCAGCAAGCTATTTTCTGCACCGTTGCTACTGCTCATACATATTCATACCACCTGTATTTCACTATCTCTTCGCCGAACTAGTGCACCTATTTGGTGTGTTGGGGACACAAGAGACTTCTTGCTTTGTGGTTGCAGGGTTGCATGAGAGGGATATCTTTGACCTCTTCCTCCCTGAGTTCGATAAACCTTGGGTGATCCACTTAAGGGAAACTTGCTGTTCTACAAACCTCGCACTTGGAGGCCCAACACTGTCTACAGGAAAGGAGGGGAACGTAGACATCAAGCTAATTTTCTGGCGCCGTTGCCGGGGAGGAAAGGTAAAAGGTACTCACACTCCGGATCTCGCTACTAAGCTATTTTCCGGCGCCGTTGTAAGTACTCGAAGCTATTTCCTTTAGACTCTGCAATTGCGACATTTGGTTTCTTGTTTACACTAGTTAGGCATAATGGAAAACAACAAAAATATGAGAGATCTTTATGAACTTTATCTTGAATTAGGACATGATGTGTTTGAAGAGAGAATTAAAAAACCCATGGAACTTTATATGCATGCTAATGGGAATGTTATTACTATGAATGCTTTGAACACCATTGTTGCTAATGCTATGGAAAATTCTAAGCTTGGGGAAGCTGGTTTTGATGAGCATGATATTTTTAGTCCCCCAAGCATTGAGGAGAAAATTTACTTTGATGATACTTTGCCTCCCATTTATGATGATTATAATGATAGTAGTCTTTTGTTACCACCTGTTATGGAGGATAAATTTGATTATGATTACAATATACCTCCTATATTTGATAGCTACTTTGTTGAATTTGCTCCCACTACAATTAATAAAAATGACTATGCTTATGTTGGGAGTAGTAATTATTTTATGCATGAGACTCATGATAAGAATGCTTTATGTGATAGCTATATTGTTGAGTTTTCTCATGTTGCTACTGAAAGTTATTATGAGAGAGGAAAATATGGTTGTAAAATTTTTCATGTTACTAAAACACCTCTCTATGTGCTGAAATTTTTGAAGCTACACTTGTTTTATCTTCCTATGCTTGTTACTTTGCTCTTCATGAACTTGTTTATTTACAAGATTCCTATGCATAGGAAGCATGTTAGACTTAAATGTGTTTTGAATTTGCCTCTTGATGCTCTCTTTTGCTTCAACTACTATTTCTTGCGAGTGCATCATTAAAACTGCTGAGCCCATCTTAATGGCTATAAAGAAAAGAACTTCTTGGGAGATAACCCATGTGTTATTTTGCTACAGTACTTTGTTTTATATTTGTGTCTTGGAAGTTGTTTACTACTGTAGCAACCTCTCCTTATCTTAGTTTTGTGCTTTGTTGTGCCAAGTAAAGTTTCTATGTCAAAGTTGATGTTATATTTGGGATCGCTGCGCAGAAACAGCATTGCTGTCTGTCACGAATCTGGGCACAGTTTTCTGTAGAAAATTCGAAAAAATCTGCCAATTTACGAGCGTGATCCTCAGATATGTACGCAACTTTCATTAGTTTTGAGTTTTTCCATTTGAGCAAGTCTGGTGCCATCTTAAAATTCGTCTTTACGGACTGTTCTGTTTTTGACAGATTCTGCCTTTTATTTCGCATTGCCGCTTTTGTTAAGTTGAATGAGTTTCTTTGTTCCATTAACTTTCAGAAGTTTTTGTGCAATGTCCAGAAGTGAAAAGAATGTTTTTGTCACCTCTGAACATGTGAATTTTTGATTATGCACTAACCCTCTAATGAGTTTGCTTGAAGTTTGGTGTGAAGGAAGTTTTCAAGGGTCAATAGAAGAGGGTGATATAATGTGATCGAGAAGAGTGAAAGGTCTAAGCTTGGGGATGCCCCGGTGGTTCATCCCTGCATATTTTAAGAAGACTCAAGCATCTAAGCTTGGGGATGCCCAAGGCATCCCCTTCTTCATCGACAACTTATCAGGTTTCTTCTAGTGAAACTATATTTTTATTCGGTCACATCTTATGTACTTTACTTGGAGCGTCTGTGTGCTTTTATTTTTGTTTTTGTTTTGTTATCTTAGTTCTCTGAATAAGTTCATCCTTGTGTGGGAGAGAGACACGCTCCGCTGGTTCGTATGAACACATGTGTTCTTAGCTTATAATATTCATGGCGAAGTTTCCTCTTCGTTAAATTGTTATATGGTTGGAATTGGAAAATACTACATGTAGTAATTGGTAAAATGTCTTGGATAATGTGATACTTGGCAATTGTTGTGCTCATGTTTAAGCTCTTGCATCATATACTTTGCACCCATTAATGAAGGAATACATAGAGCTTGCTAAAATTTGGTTTGCATAATTGGTCTCTCTAAGGTCTAGATAATTTCTAGTATTGAGTTTGAACAACAAGGAAGACGGTGTAGAGTCTTATAATATTTACAATATGTCTTTTATGTGAGTTTTGCTGCACCGGTTCATCCTTGTGTTTGTTTCAAATAACCTTGCTAGCCTAAACCTTGTATCGAGAGGGAATACTTCTCATGCATCCAAATACTTGAGCCAATATTCATGCCATTTGTGTCCACCATACCTACCTACTACATGGTATTTCTCCGCCATTCCAAAGTAAATTGCTTGAGTGCTACCTTTAAAATTCCATCATTCACCTTTGCAATATATAGCTCATGGGACAAAATAGCCTTAAAAACTATCGTAGTATTGAATATGTACTTATGCACTTTATATTTTATTAAGTTGCTTGTTGTGCGATAACCATGCTTCTGGGGAACGCCATCAACTATTGTTGAATATCATGTGAGTTGCTATGCATGTCCGTCTTGTCTGAAGGTCTATCATTTTAGTGGTTGGAGCATGCAAAATTGTTAGAGAAGAACATTGGGCCGCTAACTAAAGCCATGAATCATGGTGGAAGTTTCAGTTTTGGACATATATCCTCAATCTCATATGAGAATAATAACTTTGCTACATGCTTATGCATTTAAGAGGAGTCCATTATCTGTTGTCCATGTTGTCCCGTATGGATGTCTAAGTTGAGAATAATCAAAAGCGAGAATCCGAAATGCGAGCATTCTCCTTAGACCTTTGTACAGGCGGCATGGAGGTACCTCTTTGTGACACTTGGTTGAAACATGGCATGCAAAGATCCGGTAGTCCAAGCTAAGTAGGACGAGGTGCGGGCACTATTAGTATACTATGCATGAGGCTTGCAACTTGTAAGATATAATTTTCATAACTCATATGCTTTATTACTACCGTTGACAAAATTGTTTCATGTTTTCAAAATAAAAGCTCTAGCACAAATACAACAATCGATGCTTTCCTCTTTGAAGGACCATTCTTTTACTTTTATTGTTGAGTCAGTTTACCTATCTCTCTCCACCTCAAGAAGCAAACACTTGTGTGAACTGTGCATTGATTCCTACATACTTGCATATTGCATTTGTTATATTACTCTATGTTGACAATTATCCATGAGATATACATGTTACAAGTTGAAAGCAACCGCTGAAACTTAATCTTCCATTGTGTTGCTTCAATGTCTATACTTTAAATTATTGCTTTATGAGTTAACTCTTATGCAAGACTTATTGATGCTTGTCTTGAAGTACTATTCATGAAAAGTCTTTGCTTTATGATTCACTTGTTTACTCATGTCATTATCATTGTTTTTTATCGCTGCATTCATTACATATGCTTACAATAGTATGATCAAGATTATGATGGCATGTCACTTAAGAAATTATCTTTGTTATCGTTTTACCTGGGACGAGCAGAACTAAGCTTGGGGATGCTGATACGTCTCCAACGTATCGATAATTTCTTATGTTCCATGCCACTTTATTGATGATACCTACATGTTTTATACACATTATATGTCATATTTATGCATTTTGGAACTAACCTATTAACAAGATGCCGAAGTGCCAGTTCTTGTTTTATGCTGTTTTTGGTTTCAGAAATCCTAGTAACGAAATATTCTCGGAATTGGACGAAATCAACGCCCGGTTCCTATTTTTCCACGAAGCTTCGAACACCCGAGAGCCGCCGGGGGGGGGTGGGCCCAGATGACATGGTGGCGCGGCCCGGGCCCTGGCCGCGCCACCCTATGGTCTCGTCGCCTCGTTGACCCTCTGCGCCGCCTCTTCGCCTATATAAAGCCCCTGCATCGAAAACCCTTACGGAGAAAGCCACGATACGAGAAAAGTTCCCGAGCCGCCGTCATCGCGAAGCCAAGATCCGGGGGACAGGAGTCTGTCCGGCACCCTGCCGGAGCGGGGAAGTGCCCCGGAAGGCTTCTCCATCGACACCGCTGCCATCTCCACCGCCATCTTCATCACCGCTGCTCCCATGAGGAGGGAGTAGTTCTCCATCGAGGCTCGGGGCTGTACCGGTAGCTATGTGGTTAATCTCTCTCCTATGTACCTCAATACAATGATCTCATGAGCTGCTTTACATGATTGAGATTCATATGAGTTTTGTATCACTACTATCTATGTGCTACTCTAGCAAAGTTATTAAAGTAGTTCTATTCCTCCTGCACGTGTGTAAAGGTGACAGTGCGTGCACCGTGTTAGTACTTGGTTTATGCTATGATCATGATCTCTTGTAGATTGCGAAGTTAACTATTGCTATGATAATATTGATGTGATCTATTCCTCCTACATATGCATGAAGGTGACAGTGTGCATGCTATGCTAGTACTTGGTTTAGTCGTTTTGATCTATCTTACACTTAAGGTTACCTAAAATATGAGCATTATTGTGGAGCTTGTTAACTCCGGCATTGAGGGTTCGTGTAATCCTACGCAATGTGTTCATCATCCAACAAAAGTGTAGAGTATGCATTTATCTATTCTGTTATGTGATCAATGTTGAGAGTGTCCACTAGTGAAAGTCTAATCCCTAGGCCTTGTTCCTAAATACTGCTGAGTTACTACTGCTTGTTTACTGTTTTCTGTGTTACTACTGCTGCAATACTACCACCATCAACTACACGCCAGCAAGCTATTTTCTGGCACCGTTGCTACTGCTCATACATATTCATACCACTTGTATTTCACTATCTCTTCGCCGAACTAGTGCACCTATTTGGTGTGTTGGGGACACAAGAGACTTCTTGCTTTGTGGTTGCAGGGTTGCATGAGAGGGATATCTTTGACCTCTTCCTCCCTGAGTTCGATAAACCTTGGGTGATCCACTTAAGGGAAACTTGCGTTCTACAAACCTGCACTTAGGCCCAACACATCTACGGAAAGGAGGGGGAACAGACATCAAACGGTACAAAAGCATTATCCTGTCGCTACCATCCTGTTCATTCTACTCACACTGTGTGCATCCACATATTTATAGCCTTGTACCCATTCATTTGCTGCCAACTGTTTTTGTACTGCATGCTATTGTCGCACTGCTTTTATAGTCGTGCTATGGGCATTTCCAATCTGCTTGTTCTTATACCACGTCATTAGCTCACCGCTAGCTGTTTTCTCGTGTCTGCTATTCTCACACTGCTTTTATAATCATGCTATGTGCATTTCCAATCTGCTTGCTCTTATACCTCGTCTTTAGCTTATATAGTTATTGCTGCGTGCATGTCTGGTCTTTGTATTATCGTAGACTGACTTGTCAATGTTATTTTTCCTAGGGATTGATCATGCGAACCACTTATTAGAACATCCAACATTAACAGCGGGGACGCTAGGTAAGGTTGGAATCTGAGTTCGTGGTTGGTAATTTTGGCAGTTTACTTCCGTTATTATCTATAACCTATATGCATTGTTCCTTATGCAAGAGATTAACACTTGGAACCCTGCCATAGCAATGCCATTCATGCTTTACTATGTTTCTGCCTATTTGATATGCTTGTCTTGGAGAAACTTCGAGGGTGATTTGAACCCGACATTTGGTCATTCTTAATGCCAGTTTACTTTATGTGTAAAACCTTGGCATTACCCTACTCTAAATCTGAATGTCTGAAATTCGTATCTCATGCAAAGCAACATCTAGTTGGTTTTAATCTGATATCTGGTAAATATTGGCTTATTCATTTGGCAGCTCAAGTTTTTTGTTATTTGAAACCAGCTGACTTGGTCTTAAATGTGATATCTAAACACAGATTAAGGACAATGGAGCAGGAGGAATAGCATTTCACTTGATGGCTGAACCTAAAATGATAGGCATGTTGACCACGACTAGTGCACGCAAGAGAAGGACCTGCAGTGAGCCAGTATGTGCTTAGTACATGCATCTTATCTTATCTTGTGCTTATTTCTGCTACATGCTGTTATCTGATCTCTACATTGCGTAATACATGTTTGAATAGTTAATTGTTGTAACTATGTTTACAATGTTACCAGAATGCAGTTTTAATGAAGCAGTCATCATTAGAAGATAGTCGCCAAAAAAGGATCTGTAGCGACCCTGTGCAACATTATGATGTAAGTTTGTGCTTAGTACAAGTTCCATACATGTCTTATTTATGCAACTTGTTATTATCTTATATCTACATTGCATAATAAATGTTTGCATAGTTCATCGTTTAACTCTTTTTGCATTATTATCAGAATGCAGTTGTGATGAAGCAATCTTCATTACCAGTGAGGCCCACAAAAAGTTCTGATCTTTCTTCTGATGCATCTTCTCATAGCCGTCAACCTAGACCATTTCTTTCATCGACAGTAAATATCTCAAGGCTGTACTTTATAAAAGACATGGTATTGCTGCTTTAAGATCTGTAGCTGATATGTTGACAAAGAGTACACAAGATTCAATCAAGGCGATTGCCAAATGTCAACGTGTTATTGATGATGCTAATAGAAGTCCTCAATGATTCTATGTAATTTTTTTATTTACATTAATTGCCTTGTAATTTTCCTATTTGTTTTATTTGTGTATGTACTTGTGTGTATCATTGAAATCAGATTTTAGGCTCATGAAATTTAATGCAAGTTGACTAGTCAAACAAGTAGGGCCCTACAACAGATTGGGCCGGCCCACTTACAGTAGTGTGGGACCCTTTCATTTTGGCCGGCCCACTTCTTTAGTAGGCCGGTTACCGATAATGGGCTCCACATGCTTATTGGCCGGCCCCACTTGCTATGGTGGTCCCACATGGTAAATGGGCCGGCCCTTTAATAGGAAGGTGGGACCCACTGTTTTCGGCCGGCCCACTATCTTGTTTGGCCGGCCCACTTTCTATATGGTGGACCCCACACACCAAATGGGCCGCCCTTTAATAGGAAGGTGGGACCACTGTGTTTTGGCCGACCCGCTATCTTGTTGGGCGGCCCACTTTCTATATTGGACCCCATACCAAATGGGCCGTCCCATTAACAGGAATGTGGGACCCACTTTGTGTTTTTGGCCCGGCCCACTATCTTGGTGGGCCGACCCACTTGCTATATGGTGGGCCCCACATACTAAATGGGCCGGCCCTTTAACGGAAAGTGGGACCCACCTGTGTTTTTGGCCGGCCCACTATTTTGTTGGGCCGGCCCACTTGCTATATGGTGGACCCCACAAACTAAATGGGCCGACCCTTTAACTGGAAAGTGGGACCCACCTGTGTTTTGGCCGGCCCACTAGCTTGTTGGGCGGCCCACTTGCTATACGGTGGACCCACACACTAAATGGGCCGGCCTTTTAACGGGAGAAAGTGGGACCCACCTGTGTTTTGGCAGCCCACTTGCTTCTTGGGCCCAGTTGCTGTAAGGTGGACCCCACATGTTAAATGGGCCGGCCCATTTAAGTTTTGACCAGTCAACCTTAGAGGTTAGGCCCGGCCCACGTAACTAATGGACCAGCCCAGCTATATAGTTGACCGGTCAAACTATGTCATCGGGCCCGGCCCGCTTAAGACGTGGCAGGCCTCGTGTGGGCCTACCATCTACCACGGGGTTTCAGCCGGTTAACGCCGTTAACGGGTTAACGGCGTGCCACGTGTCGGTTGCATGATGTCGGCAGTCAACGGGCTCCGAAAACACTTCCGCAACGGTCCGATTTTCCGTGGCGGAAGGGCGCCCAAGCGTGACGGACCGAAAAAATTGTCGTTGGACTTTGCCTGACGCAGTTTCGACAACAGAACCCATATCGTTGGGTTAGGCCCATAGGCGACGAAAAATGCCCCTTAGTTGACGATTTTGGGACGTTGTCTATCAGAACTTTTCTTGTAGTGGAAAGAAGGAAATATTAAGTATCAGTTTCCTCTCAAGAAAGGTATGGAACACTTCCCTAGAAAGAGAATGAAGTTTCATTTTGATTCTATTATTAGAACAAATTATGATGTTGATGCTTCTTCTCTTGATGTTACTTGATTTGCACTTTCTGCGCCTAGCTGAAAGGCGTTAAAGAAAAGCACTTCTTGGGAGATAACCCATGTTTTTATTTTATTTACTGTATTGTTGAGTCTTGGAAGTTGTTACTACTGTAGCAACCTCTCCTTATCATGTTTTTGTGCCAAGTAAAGTCTCTATGGTAAAGTTGATGCTAGATTTGGATTGCTGCGCAGAAACAGAATTGCTGTCTGTCACGAATTTGCGCAGAACTCTCGTAAAAAAATCAAAAAAATCTGCCAATTTACGTGCGTGATCCTCAGATATGTACGCAACTTTCATTAGTTTTGAGTTTTCCGTTTGAGCAAGTTAAGTGCCTCTGTAAAATTCGTCTTTACGGACTGTTCTGTTTTGACAGATTCTGCCTTTTATTTCGCATTGCTGTTTTGCTATGTTTCTTTGTTTTCTTTGAAGCTTTGTGCAATGTCCAGAAGTGTTAAGAATGATTATGTCACCTCTGAATGTATGAATTTTTGATTATGCACTAACCCTCTAATGAGTTTGCTTGAAGTTTGGTGTGGAGGAAGTTTTCAAGGGTCAAGAGAAGAGGATGATACAATATGATCAAGAAGAGTGA
Organism: Lolium multiflorum; assembly: GCA_030979885.1. Lineage (NCBI taxonomy): Eukaryota > Viridiplantae > Streptophyta > Magnoliopsida > Poales > Poaceae > Lolium > Lolium multiflorum. The sequence goes on from CM061750.1 coordinate 330,097,004, forward strand.
AAGGTCTAAGCTTGGGGATGCCCCGGTGGTTCATCCCTGCATATTTTAAGAAGACTCAAGCATCTAAGCTTGGGGATGCCCAAGATCTTCTTCATCGACAACTTATCAGGTCACTTCTAGTGAAACTATATTTTTATTCCATCACATCTTATGTTCTTTACTTGGAGCGTCTATTTGCTTTTGTTTTCGTTTTGGTTTGAATAAAGTTGGATCCCACTATCCTTATATTGGAGATATTACGCTCCGCTTTTCATATGGAACACTTGTGTTCTTAATTGTGTTTTAATGTTCATGGCGAAGGCTGAAAATTGCTTCGTTGATTGCTATTTGGTTGGAATCAGAAAATGCTTCATATGGTTTGGAATAACTGGGCAATTGTTTTGAGCTCTCATTAGATCATGTTTAAGCTCTTGCGTCATGAAGTTTAATCTATTAATGGAGAACTACCGTAGAGCTTGTTAAAATTTGGTTTGCATGATTGGTCTCTCTAAGTCTAGATATTTTCTGGTAAAGTGTTTGAACAACAAGGAAGACAGTGTAGAGTCTTATAATGCTTGCAATATGTTCTTGTGTAAGTTTTGATGTACCTGTTCATACTTGTGTTTGCTTCAAACAACCTTACTAGCCCAAACCTTGTACTGAGAGGAAATGCTTCTCGTGCATCCAAACACCTTGAGCCAAAACCCATGCCATTTGTGTCCACCATATCTACCTACTATGTGGTATTTTTCTGCCATTCCAAAGTAAATTACTTGAGTGCTACCTTTAAAATTTCATTCCTTTATCTTTGCAATATATAGCTCATGGGACAAATAGCTTAAAAACTATTGTGGTGATGAATATGTAGTTATGTGTCTTAGTTCTTATAAGTTGCTTGTTGAGCGGTAACCATGTTTCTGGGGACGCCATCAACTTTTTACCTTTGTTGGATATCATGTGAGATGCTATGCATGTTCGTCTTGTCTGAAGTAAGGGTGATTTCATGATCAAATGGTTTGAGTATGCATGTGTTAGAGAAGAACATTGGGCGCTAACCAAAGCCATGTATCATGGTGGAAGTTTTCAGTTTGGACATACAACCTCAATCTCTTATGAGAATATTATCTGTTGTTGAATGCTTATGCATTAAAGAGGAGTCCATTATCTGTTGTCTATGTTGTCCCGGTATGGATGTCCTAAGTTGAGATCTATTAAAAATGATAAATCAAATGCAATTGATCTCCTAGGACCTTTGTACAGGCGACATAGAGGTACCCCTTTGTGACACTTGGTTGAAACACATGTCATGCAATGATAATCCGTGTTATCCGAGCTGATTAGAACAAGGTGCGAGCACTATTAGTACTCTATGCATGAGACTTGCAACTTGTAGGAAGTATTATGCATAGCACATATGAATTATTACTACCGTTGACAAAATTGTTTCTATGTTTTCAAAACAAAAGCTCTAGCACAAAAATAGTAATCCATGCTTCCCTCTGCGAAGGGCCATTCTTTTACTTTATGTTGAGTCAGTTTACCTACTTCTTTCTATCTTAGAAGCAAACACTTGTGTTAACTGTGTGCATTGATTCTTATATGTTTACCTATTGCACCTGTTATAATTACTCTATGTTGACAAATATCCATGAGATATACATGTTACAAGTTGAAAGCAACCGCTGAAACTTAATCATCCTTGTGTTGCTTCAATGCATTCTACTTTGAATTTATTGCTTATGAGTTAGCTCTTATGCAAGTCTTGTTGATGCTTGTCTTGAAAGTACTATTCATGAAAAGTTTTGCTATATGATTCATTTGTTTAGTCATCATCTTTTGTTAGCAATCTTTTGCTTCAGATCACTCCATCCATCTCATATGCTTCACAATAATGTTGATCAAGGTTATGTTCGTAGCATGTCACTTCAGAAATTATTTGTGTTATCGTTTACCTACTCGAGGGCGAGTAGGAACTAAGCTTGGGGATGCTTGATACGTCTCAAACGTATCTATAATTTCTTATGTTCCATGCTACTTTTATGACAATATTTGCATGTTTTATACATACTTTACAACATTATTATACATTTTCCGACACTAACCTATTAACAAGATGCCGAAGGTGCCAGGTTTTCTGCTGTTTTGGTTTCAGAAATCCTACAAAGGAAATATTCTCGGAATTGGACAAACTCAACGTCCAGGGTCTTATTTTTCCACGAAGTTTCCAGAAGACCGAGGGAGAAACGAAGTGGGGCCACGGGGCACCGCCGCACTAGGGCGGCGCGGCCCAGGGGGCCCGCGACCCTAGCGTGTGGGGCCCTGTGACTCCTCCGACTCCGCCCTTCCGCCTACTTAAAGCCTTCGTCGCGAAACCCTGGTACCGAGAGCCACGATACGGAAAACCTTCCGAGACGCCGCCGCCAATCCCATCTTGGGGGATTCAGGAGATCGCCTCCGGCACCCTGCGGAGATCATCACCGGAGGGGCTCTACATCATCATGCCCGCCTCCGGATTGATGCGTGAGTAGTTCATCCTTGGACTATGGGTCCATAGCAGTAGCTAGATGGTTGTCTTCTCCGCTTGTGATATCATTGTTTAGATCTTGTGAGCTGCCTAACATGATCAAGATCATCTATTTGTAATGCTACATGTTGTGTTTGGCGGGATCCGATGAATCTAGAATATTATGTCAAGTTGATTATCAATCTATCATATATGTGTTGTTTATGTTCTTGCATGCTCTCCGTTGCTAGTAGAGGCTCTGGCCAAGTTGATACTTGTAACTCCAAGAGGGAGTATTTATGCTCGATAGTGGGTTCATGCCTCCATTTAATCTGGGACAGTGACAGAAAGTTCTAAGGTTGTGGATGTCTTGTTGCTACTAGGGATAAAACATCGATGCTTTGTCTAAAGATATTTGTGTTGATTACATTACGCACATACTTAATGCAATTATCTGTTTTTACAACTTAATACGGAGGGGGTGCGGATGCTAACCTGAAGGTTGATTATTTAGGCATATATGCATGTTGGATAGCGGTCTATGTACTTTGTCGTAATGCCTGATTAAATCTCATAGTAATCATCATTGATATGTATTGAATCTTTATTTGTCAATTGCCCACCTGTAATTTGTTCACCCAGCATGCTAGTTATCTTATTGGAGAGACACCACTAGTGACTGTGGACCCCGGTCCATTCTTTTACATCTGAATACAATCTCTGCAATCATTGTTCTTTACTGTTCTTGCAAACAAACACCATCTTCCACTCGATACGTTTAATCCTTCGTTTTCAGCAAGCCGGTGAGATTGACAACCTCACTGTTACGTTGGGGCAAAGTATCTTGATTGTGTTGTGCAGGTTCCACGTTGGCGCCGGTTTCACTGGTGTTGCGCACTACACTCCTCCACCAACAACCTTCACGTGCTTCTTGGCTCCTACTGGTTCTATAACCTTGGTTTCTTTCTGAGGGAAAACTTGCTGCTGTACGCATCACACCTTCCTCTTGGGGTTCCCAACGGACGTGTGCTTCACACGTATCACCCACTCAGAATAGGAGGACCCGACGAAGAGTGAGGGCCTCATCATGCAGCTACGAGAATCCGCGCTAGCGCAGGGGCATCCTGCCACTGGTTAGGGTGACTCAACCGCCCGCGCTATCGCCAATGCTGACGCCTCCGGTGGCACCGCCTCCGTTGCTAGTCTAGCCATGGCCGTAGGAGTCGCCAAGCTTCATCGAACTGGCCAACGAGGAATAGGTGATACTGTTGCCTGCCAAAACCCACCGGCGAGCAGTGGTTAAGCAACATGAAGAGCCGGGAGGCTGCCAAGACTGCTGGGTGGGCCCTGGTCCTCGACGTCGTCCCAATGTTGGCACACGTCCTGGCGGTTGCAGGGCGTGCCACCTGACCTATACCTGGTCGGGAAGGTGTTGGATTGCTTCGATTAGTCTCTGCATGGTAGACACGTAAACATTAAATACGAGCCCGATCGGCTCTCAGGTTGCCCTGTGGATCGGCTCCAAGAGCCGATCGCCCCATGATTCACGTTGGGTTTACGATGACATGGGGCTCCTGCTTGATCAACACAAAGTTAAACCAATCCACGATAGTTTAGGGTTTTCACCGTGTGATCGGAACATCCTATGCGTAGTTGAGCCTAATAGACACGAAAGATGATAGAAAGCTAGCCCTAAAAGAGGCATAAAAAACAACATTAAGTTAATTCCCGGAACAATCCCTCTTAGAGCTAACAAACTATACCTTACGCACTACCGGATCATTCAACCCGTTTGCAAGGCCTAACCATACGGATATTAAACTAATCCTTGAAAAACAAGGATCAACTATAACAGATTGGATCTACTAAACGACGAACAAGCAAGGTGCTGCCCTTACACCTAGATAGGTATAAAGGCAGCTAGATATCGAGGGACAGCATAGCTAAGCAAATATGTGTAAGAAAAGCACCAATGCAAGCCCCAAAACATCTACGATAAGTAGTGTTAGTCGCCATCAATAATGCTTCAGGACGAGCGACACATGATAAACGAATAAACGTACGCTGCCTAGATCGCAAGATGCGATCTAGGCAGCATGATGCTTACCCGGAAGAAACCCTCGAAACAAGGGGTGGCGATGCATCTGGTTTGTGTTTGTTGTGAACGTGATTGTCCTCCTTTCTCGATAACCCTAGGTACATATTTATAGTCCTAGGGACTTTCTAATTCGGGCGTGCACCTAATCGTGCACGGGTTAAACTCTATCTTTTAATTCTAAACTAAGATGCAATCTACTATAATTTACAGATACACGGGCAATCTAGCCCAAACTCTCCGTGCAAGGCCGCTTCAAAGAAACTCCACGTGTATACCTTCAAGCCCATCTCAATTACGGCCCATCTCCGATTTGGCCAAAATCTGGTGATAACACATGCCCCCTGGTTTTGGTAATGATAATTTCAAAACCACCTTGTTTTTCCTTCGAAGGGTTATGTCGTGGCAGAGCAGAACCGTCGTAGTATTCTTCATCATGACGCCTTGCCTTCTCAACTTCTCTGCATGATTTGACAGTTTGGCACCACATCCTCGAAAACTGCTCAAGCATTAAATCTCCCCTATATCTCCTTTTATTTAACCGCATCGAACAGTTCACCTCTTCATCCCCCTGCTCCGAACTAGCCATCGGTCAAAAAACCCTCTCCCTCTGTAGCCATGTCTTCCTCTTCCTCCTCCTCCACAGCTTCCTCAGGGCTTTCCTACGTATCCTCTCCCCTTCGAGAGTCGACACCGGAGTGGGGCACGCAGCGGCGTACGACATCCTCGCCCCAACGACGTGGGACAAGGAAGACCACGACTCCTCCGTCCGGTCCGAGGATGACAAATCCTTGACCGACGGAGAAGCCGACCTTCAATTCCTCGTCAATGGGGAGGAAGAGGCGGAGAGCGAGGACGACCGCTTCTCCTGGGACGACTTCACCTCCTCTGACGAGGAAGAGGAAGACGAGGAGGACACCTCCTCAATCTCCGACGAGCCGCCGGCCAAGCGCTTCCGCGCCGGGTCGGATGATGATGACGACGACGACGACGACGACGAAGGGGGCCCCTGACGGCTACGGCAGCAGCGACGAGGAGCCCGCCGGCAGCGAGCCTGCCGGCACCGCGAGGGCAGCGACGACCCTAGGCTAGGATTAGTAGCTTCGGACTAGTAGTAGTAATCGGCTCTTTTGTTCTTCCTCTTTCGAGCAATCGGCTCTTCTCTGTAAAAATCCTTTTAATCAATGAAGAAAGTGTTTTTATGCCAAATTCGCTTCCTTATCGATTTGCCGATTGTCAACACGAATTAACGCGCAAAGAGCCGATGGCAGCGCATCGGCCTTTACCACAGAATGTTTGCCGATTGTCAATGCGAGTCAACGCGAAGAGCCGATGGCAAAACGTCGGCCTTTATCACAAAACTAGAGCAAGGCCAACCCAGTTGCCTACTCAAACGGTAACCTGCAACCCTCGCCTACAAGAGCAACTCAGATCCCCAAATCGCTGCTCGCACAGATCCAACTTCCAGCCACACAACTCTCAGATCCCAATCGCGCAGACTCCTCTGCGGCGAATCCAATAGCGGAATCGTTCAACGCCAACGAGGTCTACGGCTTGAAGGTAATCCCCAACCGTTCCTCACCATCCGAGCAAATTGCTGGAATTATCAACAAACACCTGAATTAATGTCTCATTGCGTCATTAATTTTTAGGTATCAGATATTCTGCTGTCGCATCCTTCTCTTCCGAATTCTCTTTGTCTTGGCCCTCGCTCCACCGAGAGTCCTGCTCATCTGATTTCATGCGAGGCCAATAGGATTCCCTTTGTGAACCAGAACTTAGATCCATCCTCTTGGGCCGATTGCTTACGAGCCTGGCCTAATCCTCCCGAGGATTGGGTTTCATGGTATAATAGGGTAGCCAAGACCCACCAATCCACCTGGGAAACTACTGGAATAGCCGATGCCTTAGCCTTATCATTGTCTCCTCTTGAAAAACAAGAGAACCTTTTGAAAACCATCGGCTACTTTTGGTCTGATGCTTTGAATTGTTTGATGTTTGTCCATTCGCACCTTTGCAGATGCCACTGGGAAGCAAATCCGATGCACTAGCTACGGCCAAGCTTTGTACAGCCTCCCAGGCAGTAAGCTGATCCCCCAAGAAACCTCAAAATGGTTCAGCATCTTCTTCCAAGGTCTGGACAATCCTCTCTTCTTTCCTTACACGGAGTCTGAGCATTTCGAGAATCCATTCTCCTTCGAGCTAGACGATGACACCAGCACCCGGCAATTATACTCCATCATGATTCGTCCCTGTTTTCTTCCGTGGGCATGAGCACCTCCAACAGGATCATCAAACCTGGTTATGAGTCCTATCAGCCGGTCGTAGCAGCTCGGCAGTTTGGTCTTGGGCAGGTGTCTCCCCATTTCTTTCTCCACTTCTTAACAGAAAGCAGGGCTGACTTGCCCGATGTCCTCACTAGTCAGAGGTGTTACTCTTTCTTTGATGCTCTAGTCATCCCAATTCCTCACAACCTCTCTTTCACCTCATCAACGGATGATTTCGAGGCCTGGTGGGCAATGTGGAAGACTCATGCCTTCCGGAGGGCTCTAGGGCCATTGCTGAAACAACTTGATGCTGAATATGATATCCCTGCAGAACAGGTACCACTACCCATAATTTTGTCTTGAAGTGGCCTATCGTGATTTCTTTCTTTTTACGACCCTGCTCTGTTTTCTTGCAGCAACAAGACGGTCCAGAGCCTGTACATGATGACGGCTCCTCTTTCACACTCCATCCACCAGCTCCGGTGGTCCTCTTCTGCAAAAACTCATCATCCTTGAAGAAGGTCGTGATGCAGAGCCAGCCGATTTTACCAAAATCGGCTCCCAAGAGCGGAGTATCTTCTAGGCCAGCTGCCCCGAGCCCAGCGAGAACAGCAGTGAGGAAAGTAGCTGCCAGGAAGACCTTGAGGCGCCACACCCTCCTCTCCACCCAAGAAATTCTGCACGTAAGCTAATCCACTCCTTGGCTGGTTCCATTCATTCTTCTAGGCTTTTGTAATATGTTCGTATTTCTTTCACAGACCTCTAAAGAAATCTCCAGCGAGGATACACAGTCCAGTCGAGAGGACTCAAGCTCAGGCACCTCCGGGAGAACACCACGCCGAGCCAGCCCGGTTGCCACCATCGGCTTCCAAGAAAAGGTCAGCTCCCGAACCTGCTTCTTCCCAGGCTTCTCCAAAAGCAGGACAGGGTGGTCTACGCACAAAGAGCCGATGCATCAAGAGAGCTCGCAAGACGCCACAAACCTCCTCATCAGACCAGGAGCTTTCGAATGTAATTGCTCTCCACACTCTCTTTGACTCATATTTTGTGCTGACCTATTGTTGTTCCCATCGGCTAACCATTCCCTTTTCAGACTGATGATACCTCTAGTGGGGAAGTCAAGGAGGTAGTGATGCCATCCACCACCCTGGACCTAGCAACCTCCAAATGCGGAGTCGACAAGGCTGCTACCTTGGCCACGCCCTCAGCAGAAACGCAAGAGCCGATCGCCTCTTCATCAGCCGCCCCTATGGCCTTAGGAAAGGTATACTTCCTCCCCTTAGCTCTTCCTTGCTTCTTCGCTGCGTACTGACGTTGTTCTTGTTGTTCGTCAGGGTTATGACCTCTCAAACCTGCTAACGTTTGATCCTGAATTCATCGAACCAGCTGCTAAAGCAAGCGAAGAGTCAGGACTCAGCGCCACCCATGGTCAACTCCAACAGCTTAAGGCCTTGCTCTCCTCCTCAATCGAAACATTGGTTGAAGATACCGATGGAATAAAGAGCATTCTTGAAGACCTCCAACCTCATCTCCCGGTGACGTTGCAGGTGAAGCTCTGGCCAGTGGTGACTTTATCTGCTTACAGGTCAAGGGTGACCTTGGCTCGTCAGAGAATCGGCTTGCGCCACGCTCAGCTTCCATTGAAAGCCGATATTGCGGGCAAGTGTCAGCGGCTTAATGAGAAAAAGGTAGCTTTGGACGCAAAAACTGACACGTCTATCAGTACCGCTGAACTGGAGATCTTGCGAAAGGAGTTGGAGGACCTTGAAGAGAGGGTGCGGGTAACCAAGCAGCTCATCCAAGATAAGGAAGCTCTTATTGCCGCTCCCACGAAGAAGCAGAAGGTCTCAAAGCTGGGCGAAGCGATCGCGAAATCCGCGCCTTGAACAAGCAGGTGACGGGCCGGGATGAAGATGACGAGGCTGAGATCGCCGAGGTAGATCGTGTTCGTGCTTCCGCACTCCGTGCCCTTGAGGCATTCCTTCAGAGAGCTCCTCCATGTAATGATAACTGCACCGCATGTACTTCTGTTATAACAGCTTGTACCTCTTGAGTCGATGGCTGTGCATCGGCTTTTTATTTTTAAGTCGATGTCCCGAGCATCGGCTGTACTTAAATTTTTTCTATTTTCGATTTTTTTTACTGCGTTCGATTTCATGAATCGGCTCCTCCTGGGTACATACTTTGTGGCCTCGTACCTTCTCTGTGTGTATGCCCCCCGAGCCGAATCTTTCAAGTAATTGAAGATATCGGCTTTCCAGCCATCTATAAGCCTGTCACAAAACACACCATACTAAATAGCACAGAGGCTAACACGTGTGGTGAGGATAATTTTAGCCGATTGCTGGAATCGGCCTCCCTTGCAGTTGTATCACACAGTCAAGGTCTATACTCTACCTGTATTCCACTACTACGTGACATGCTTGATGTGAGATCCTTGCTTTTTTTTTGGGGGCCGATCACAGGTATCGGCCTTGCCACGTACGTTCATAGACTTGGATCTTGCTACTCTGTCAGGCCAGTGGATAAGACCAGCCTCACCCCGTTTTTTGAAGCTTCGATGCGCTCACAGCCGTCCAGATTAATTCCAGAGAGCGGCTCTTGGTCGTTTGCATCCCAAATATTCATGGCAGCTAGTGAGATCTCGATCGAATCATCTGCACAACTTCCACTTCATCTCCATCCCATTGTATGATGCACGATGCATTGTGGATGGAATGCAACGATTAGCGTGGATCCAATCTCTCCCTAGGACAGCATAAGTGCTTTTGCTGTCAACGATGAAGAATGACGTAGGGATGGTCTTTCGGCCTACGGTTAGATCTACGTTCGAACACTCTTTGCTTCGACGCTTGGCCATTGAAATCGCTTAATGTGACGTTGGTCTTGATCGGATCTTCATTGGAACGTCCCAAACGTCGTAACATGGAGTACGGCATTATATGACTGCCGCTCCCGTGTCAACCAACATCTTGCTTGATAGGCTGCCCATTGATGTAACCTTTCGGGTATAGGGCTTTCAAATGCATGTAGCTTCTATCTCGCGGCTTCTCAAAGATGACGGCCGTGGGCCAGATCAAACGTGCCCGACACCTCCTCGTCTTTTGGAGCACAAAATTCGACGGGAGTATGAACACCATGTTCGTATCAGCCGATGCCTCCGCATCGGCTCTTGTCTCTTGAGGCGCCACACTTTCTTTGGTGGCCGTGCCTTGTCTCCAATGTTTGCTGAATTTTCACGGCCAGATTGGGCCGTGCTTTCCTCAACGTGTACAGTGCGTACCTCGGCTTCCTCTAGGTTTCGTAGCCGGCTTTACCCTCGCCGGGAGTGGCTGAGTCCATCAGGACACCACCGTGGCCGGTGATATCTGTCTTCTTCTTCATCTGACTCCCCAAAGTCTTCACCTTGAAATGATTCAGCTCGTCTGTTCTGAGGTGGGAGAGGCCCTAGACGCTTGAACACTGAAACTTCATTTGTTCCCTTCCTCTTCCGTCTACATTCTGGGCAGTTCTCGATTGTTGGCAATCGGCTCATTCCTGAGTCCCAGCAATGTTTGAAGAAAGGACAGTCCCAATGCTTATCCATGTCCTCTTGCTCTCTCGACCTCCGTCTAGCGTGACGCTCATACCCTTCTTGGTCTCTATCATATCGACGATACTTCTTGTCATCTGCATCAGACCGACGATATCTCTCATCATCTACGTCGTAGCGCCGACGTCGGTCATACTGCTGCTCATATTTGTTAAGGAGATGTGCGGAGAGTGGTCGTTGATAGCGCACGCTTCTCACTTCTTCCTCAGTCAAGTACCGTCTGTCATCATGCTAGGGCCGGTCGCGTGGATCGGCCTCCGCTTTATCTTTGCTACGGGAGTGACAGCTCTCTGGCTTATCCTTGCCATGGCGGTCTACAAGTCCCGCCATGTTGATATCAAAAGAGAAGCCTGGCTCGTTCTTTAAACAGTGACTAAGATCGACCATGTTGACGCCAGGAAACGGATGCGTGTCCACTTTCATGGCAAACTGACCGAAGAGTAATCGGCCTTGTTCTATCGCCATTTGAATCTGTCGCGCAGTACTTTGCGGTCGTTGGTGGAGTGGGTGAACGTGTGATGCCATTTGCGGTATATGGCGTTCATCTCTTGTAACGTGGGGATTTTGTGGCCTTCGGGTAACTTTGTTTTCCTTCAAGAGCAAATCAAAAATCTGCTCCGTTTTGCTTAAATCAAAGTCAAAACCTTTTGCAGGCCTGGTTGTTTCACCCATTTGCGGGACACGGGTGCCGAGAGCCCATTCAGCTACGGCGACCTCCTGATCTTCTGCAGAGTCTTCATCTTCTTCCGTCCCGACCAGGGCGACGCGCTTGAACTTGTCTTGGTACAATTCTGGGTGGCGCTGTTCATAGGACGTCAATTTCTGAACCATGTGCGCCAGTGAATTGTAGTCTGCTTGGAAAGTCAGATCCTTGAGCGGCGAGAGGCTGCTATTGCCGGCTCGTGCTTCCTTCTCGGATAAACGAACCGAATAACATCGGTTCTTGACGATCTGAAACGCTGAATGTATACGTCTCTCCTCGCCTCTGCCGAACACAGGGTCGATCGGCAATGCCGGCAAGCTTCCGAATGATATTGTATGTGGAACTGTTCTTCCAGCTGCTTCCGTCCGGAGTCTGGTGGCAACGAGGTGTACCACCCAAAGGCTGGGCCCGTGAGATTGCGAAAAGAATCTCACACGTAGGCTGGTCTGAGTGAGACCATGCCCAAGCTGTGCCAAATATCGGCTCACGTGCTCGATTGAGCTAGACCCCTCTGATCCACTGAATTTTGTGAAGTCGGGGCGATATTTAGGCGGTAGTGGGATCAGGTCGTATTCGTTAGGATACGGCTTGGAATAGCCGTTACTCTCTCTTCGGCGGGATACTGGTCTCTCAAGATTGCACTCTGATCCACGGTAGGAGCTGCAGAGGTTGAGCTCTCATGACTTGTTCCGGTGGCATATTTAGCTAGCCACGCTGTTTCTCCGCATCTGCTCCGAACTTCCTCCTGCTCCTGCAATCCCTCCTGTGGCAATCCCTCCTGCTGTGATTGCATGCGTCCGATTGTTGCGGTCCGACACGTATGTGCACACATATCCATGTGGGATCTCCTTGGGTGGCTCATACAGGAATTGGTAATCGCCGGGATCACCTCCAACTTTGTAGACGACGTACGCCGGTGACCCTTGTTGCTGTGGAGCTGCCAACGTGTACGGCGGTGGTGGCCTAGTGTAGAACGGTATCTCTCCCTGGTGAGTCCCTAGAGCAGGTCCTGACGGAGAATACCGATGCTTCATGATTTCTTGCACCACACGAAGCGCAACACGCTCAAGAGTGTTCACCAGGCTCTCAGAATGCCGATGTAGAGAATGAGCCACATCATAGTTAATTTCCTGGCCCACGGCTCAGTACGGTCCTCCGAAGGGAGAGACAGATCTATCCCTTCAAGCACGCCTTCGGGTTTGAACCCTTTGAACCTAATCCCGTGCGAACGGGTCTTCTCGAAAGAGCCGATGAGATCGGCTTCGAAGATGGCCTTGAGATCATCATACTTCTTCTTGTGCTCGGAGGCGGATCTTCGTACTTGATCGTTCTTCCGCCATCTCGGATGCAGGTGTTGGCGTGGTTGTTGTAGAAGATGGTCCCACCGGTGCGAAATGTGTTGCCTGCCAAAACCCACCGGCGCGGTGGTTAAGCAACACGAAGAGCCGGAAGGCTGCCAAGGCTGGCAGGTGGGCCCTGGTCCCTCGACGTCGTCCGCAATGTTCGGCACACGTCGGCGGTTGCAAGGGCGTGCCACCTGACCTATACCTGGTCGGGAAGGTGTTGGATTGCTTCGATTAGTCTCCTGCATGGTAGACACGTAAACATTAAATACGAGCCCGATCGGCTCTCGGGTTGCCCTGTGGATCGGCTCAAGAGCCGATCGCCCCATGATTCACGTTGGGTTTACGATGACATGGGGCTCCTGCGATCAACACAAAGTTAAACCAATCCACGATAGTTTAGGGTTTTCACCGTGTGATCGGAACATCCTACGCGTAGTTGAGCCTAATAGACACGAAAGATGATAGAAAGCTAACCCTAAAGAGGCCTAAAAACCAACATTAAGTTAATTCCCGGAACAATCCCTCTTAGAGCTAACAAACTATACCTTACGCACTACCGGATCATTCAACCCGTTTGCAAGGCCTAACCATACGAATATTAAACTAATCCTTGAAAAACAAGGATCAACTATAACAGATTGGATCTACTAAACGACGAACAAGCAAGGTGCTGCCCTTACACCTAGATAGGTATAAGGGCAGCTAGATATCGAGGGACAGCATAGCTAAGCAAATATGTGTAAGAAAAGCACCAATGCAAGCCCCAAAACATCTACGATAAGTAGTGTTACTCGCCATCAACAACGCTTCAGCACGAGCAACACATGATAAACGAATAAACGTACGCTGCCTAGATCGCAAGGCAGCTTGATGCTTACCCGGAAGAAACCCTCGAAACAAGGGGTGACGATGCGTCTGGTTTGTGTTTGTTGTGAACGTGATTGTCCTCCTTTCTCGATAACCCTAGGTACATATTTATAGTCCAAGGGACTTTCTAATTCGCGTGCACCTAACCGTGCACGGGTTAAACTCTATCTTTTAATTCTAAACTAAGATGCAATCTACTATAATTTACAGATACACGGGCAATCTAGCCCAAACTCTCCGTGCAAGGCCGCTTCAAAGACACTCCACGTGTATACCCTTCAAGCCCATCTCAATTACGGCCCATCTCCTGATTTGGCCAAAATCTGGTGATAACAGATACCTTCAATCCGGATTACGGATTGTAGTATGATAAGCTTTTTCCTAGTAGACCTAGGTTTAATCGAACCTTGGAAAGCACTGCTAAAATAGTGTAAAGGAAACGTCTACAAGACTTGCTAGTTTATTTTATTTTCTGTTTACCGAACCTTTCTAGTTTACTTTTAAGGGGGTTGTGTTGAATGATGGAAGCAATCTAGGGTTAAGGTTTCTCCTGAAGCTATGCATACATATATAATTGAAGCGCATATGTGTAACAAATAAAATAGAGATAAGAGATTTATGAGTAGCACATCCGTAAATACTCTTGTCCCTAAAGCCAAAGGTGACAAGAGCCTCTTGGTCCAACCACTGTCCTCACAGCCGCAAGCAACAATAGTTATTAAGTATATGAATACAGACCAAAGCATTAAGCTAGATGATTGTACCATGATCCCAAATGAATCACTAAACATGTACCGTTACTTTCCCCTTTATGTCATAGAGGTTTTGCGGTAGCATGTCGTTCTCCACTCATCCCACCTCTTCCCTTGATCGATCCGAATGATATGCAAGCGCGATGCCTGAGGTGACCGCGACGAGAAAATCGACGACAACAGCCTCCTCGCGAGCACCTGAAACCGTGCAAGGGTGCGGTGAGGACTCAAAATCCCACATCGAGAAAGAACGAAAAGAAAAGAGAGGGAGCGGAGAGGGGCAACAGCCGTCGTCTGCGACGAATGGCGGACGGACAAGTTTCCGGCCAACTCGGCAAGGAAGAAGGGCGACAAGGGCGTGGCCCTTTGTGGTTGTTCTGGAGGACAAGGGATACCTGGGGGAGTGGTATGGAGCAGTGCGAGAGGAAAGGAGACTCGAGCTCGCGTTTTCAAGGGCGAGGTCGGGCGCTGCTGCTACGTGGAGCTTGAGGCTTGGCTTCCGTGGATCATCGAAACGAGGCAAAGAGATAAGGATACAAGATTGCAAAACTCATATTCAATCCTTACACATATAATAAGATTAGATGCACATAAACGCTGTGAGGATTCACCCCAACCCGCAGCCCGTGAGGACTACTCACACATAATATCAAGATCAATAACAATGATAGAAATGATTGTGCAAAATACTTAGATTGAAATCACAATATTCTTACAATGGTCGCCAATTCTCAAGGAGATCTCTATTACAATGATGATGGCTATGGCTTTGGCCATGGAGGAGATTGGAGATGGAATGGATGAACTATGGTGGTGGATCTCCTTCGGTGTGGTGCAGATGGATCTGATGGATGGCGGCTCTGCTTGGCGACGAATGGCTCTCTTTTTGGCGTCAGTCCTTTCACAAAACTTATGGGGTTTGACCTCAGGAAGGTTGTGGCGCATGGTACGGGCGGACGGTACATGCGGGACTTGTCCGTACCGATGCCCGTTAAAGTCCCTGGAACCGCCTCTTCGAGCGTAGTTAACTTTGCCATGCGCCTGATGTGATTTCCTTCAGTAATTGCATGTCCATTTGTCACTGTGATGTGATTTCCTGCACATCATGCAAAAATAGAAGAGATTGTACATCTTTGCATTAATTAGTCATTAGTGGAATGTTGAGAGGTAAATTTAGTCAATTTCTTGACTTAGCTAAGGGTTTAAACACGAGAAAATGGCGTATTTCATGGCCATTAACTTTCCCAAGCTTAAACTTGATCATCCTCGAGCAAGAAACAAATAACCACAAGGAACTTGGCATTTAAACCAAAACAACGACAAAACAAAATCACTTACAAATGGTAGCCTTATGAGTCCATCACTTCTTCCATTTGAAAGCTTAGCATATTTAGAGAAGTGCCAAGAATACAATAGAAGCATCGGTAACTCGAGACAATCACAATAAAGATTATAAGTATGAATAACTAATTGTGTAAACAATCACTCTAGCTGTAGTAGTTAACTCTCAGTTTTCCAAGGAACACTGGAAGTTTATTATCATAAAATTAAGTATGAGCATTCATGTCAAAAGAGGTATAAGCAATGAAGTATCTTAATTACGCCCACATCAATTGATCAAGGTTATCAAAACACTTACTATTTATTCATTGTCTTTCAAGAATATTCATCTAATAGTAGCGAGTCCATGCCAAGACTTGAGAAGTGATACTTTTGGATTCCTTTGACAGTTTCCAAGCAAGAGTCATGAATGACCTTTTTAGTAAGATTTGCGATAATCATGGGGCCACTGGAGTTGCTAGCATCCCAAGAGTGTGCACAACAGAATGTTGACATGCGTAAAGCAATATCATACATTTATTCACATGTTGACATGTGTAAAGCAATATCACATAGTGATTCACAACATTAAAACGTGGCATGCATCTCAGCTACCACTGAGTTTCAATTCTATCAAATAACTCCTATCAAGAGTGCTATCAAGTCTATCCCAACATCTATGGAGTTCAGTCTTTAAAGTTAAACCCTTAAGACAATCGGTCATCATACAAGTCATAATTTTAGAATTTTTCTTGTTGTAATTATTTGGCAATATTATTTCCAAGGCAAGACTCGGTTAACTAAATGAACTAGAGTAAGAGCTTTCACAATTAATTAAACATACAAATAAAAACTCTACTCCAATTTATTCAAATCACTCCCACTAGTACCATATCTTAACAAGTCTACTAACTAGCATAAACAATTTCAAACTTCTAAAGTGGGATACATAAGACATACCACTTGTAAGCGACTTCATATTTATCTTCCTTATGATGTGTTCCTTCAAAACTCTTCGTAGACCTCTCTCATTAATAATATCAAAGCAAAGAGGCAAATGCAATTCAGCTCTTTCAAGAAAAAGGATAAAAGGAAAAATATTTTTGTATTTTGTGAATTGGGATTGAGAGGGAAAAATAAAAAGATTGGCCACAAAGTATGGAAATAAAAACAAACAAATATAAAGGAAAACGAACTAAAACGACAAGCAAATAAAAGGCAAAGTGTTGGAACAAACCAACACGAGTGTTTCAAAGCTCTTTCAAAGAGCTTGAGTACAAGTTTATTCAACATAAATAAAAATGCTTGAGGAACACATCCCCAAGTGTAGGATTTTGCAAGCCCTCTTGTTGAGCTCATTGTGGTGGAGGATAATTCCCAAAGTTCCAATGGCCGCTCCAATGAGTGAACTGGGAATTGAGGTCGGTGATGTTGTCTCGAAGGTTGATGGCGAGGTTGCTCAGGTTCTCAATGCTGCCCTCAAGCACATACATGTCCTAATAGGTGGTGAAGTCGTGGAGTGGTTGCTGCTCCTGTTCTGGTCCTGCATGTTCTTGTTCAACTTCCTCTTCTCCTTCGGATATGTCATGTTGTTATGGTAGATTTGCCTCAACCTGCGCATCATAATGCAACCCTATCCTAGAGAGAGAATACACCATTAGGAAGAGGGGCATCAATCAAGTGATCATCTCCCGGTATGTTGAAACAATATCTAACATCTATCTTTCTAACCATACCAGATGCATTTAGAGCAGTAAAACCAAGACGGCGAGGGCTTTCCAATGCTCGTAAATTACTTACATTGATGTTAAGTCCTCTTGCCAAGATGATGATGACTCCACCTTCACATATGGGGCCCCGAGCTTCAAGTGCTTGGTGGTTCAGGTAGAGGATGGGCACCCAAGTTTGGACGGATGTTGCTATCTGAGAACACAGCCTTTGCGAGGATCATCATGTTCTCTTCATTGAGTCTTGTGAAATCACCATGTGTTTGCAAGGTGTTAGCAATAACATAAGTGGCGGTGCCAGAGCTTAAAACTTGTGTAGTCATTTCAATGTTGTGTTGTCAAATGTATATATTTAGACAAAAATTTCGTTATTTTCTACACTAATTTTGCTTGAATAGCCCAGAAACTGCGTAGTCAGCTGACTACACAGCTAACATGTAGCTTCTCCACTGAATAACATAATACACATAGCGAATAGCAGGGCACTCAATACATTTCCCCTAGGAGGTTGTGCTAGATACACTCATCGTAGTAAAATATCTGCTAGGTGATGGATTCAGAGTAAAGCATGCATAGCGGTTGGCGGTGGTGATATTCTAAAAGCCAAAGTAGTTGCACCACTCATATAGAGTCATATCATACTCACGGTTCATCAAACAGAATGATATCTGGTCGACTTCAGGTTGATTATCCTCAGAGTTGTGGTACTGTCCCATAGTATGCTTCAGGGTGCTGAGAAACTCGAGTGTCAAGCAGTGATAGGTGGTAGCCTCCTGGAAAAAAAATCAAGCAAACCAGTATTATTGCAAAGAGTATTAAAATCATGGCGTAGGCCTAGTTGGTTCAGAATATGGGGGCATGCCCATTTTGTCCACTTGATCTCGCGGTCCTTGTGACGGTTGAAACCGGTTGAGATGATGTCAGTCATCGAACTCGATACCAAGCGAAGCGGGGTCTTCAATCGGTAGTGCAACCTATGCAGCCACAGCGCGCGAGCGGCTCCTTGTGTTCATCTAAAAAGTAATTAGCATTTTAGTATATTAAGCACAAATTAAAAACTTTAACAAAAATAAAAATCTGATCCGACAGAAGTAGACATATGATCATCCTCTACACATCTTATAAAAGAATCTCCTCTAATTTTGAAGTCTAACATGCTCATTAGGGTGATGAAGTTCATAATATGAACTAAGTCTAGATTGATAATGACAAAAGCTAGAGCATGGATTCGCGGATAAAAAGTTGAGGATCGGAGGAGAAACGTACCATACTTCGATGGAGTGCAAGGAATCAAATAAAAAACGAATGAATTTGAAGATCCAAAGGAGTGGGTTTTGAGTTTGGAGGAGGAAGAGAGAGAGAGAGGTTATGAAATTTTGATTAGGTTTACCTCTTTCCTGCCTATTTGTGGCTTCCGATGTGTGGTACGGGAGCATGGTACGGGTGCATCCCGCCCGTACCAGGTGCAGCCGCGCCTTAGGTTTAAGGCGGTTGACTTGGTACGGTCGGGTGGTACAGTCGTATCCCCCCCGTACCGATGGTCGCCAAAGTTACTCGATCCTTACCGAAATATTGAAGTTTTATCGTCGAAGCGATACGGCCGGGAGGTACGGTCTGGTCTGCCCGTACCGATGGTCGCGAAAGTTACTCGCTCCTTCGACCAAAGTTTCAATTTTTCTTCTTAGGGCTGGAGATGTGGTCCGGGCGCGCGGTACGGGCTGATCCCACTGTACCGTTGGTCTCTAAAGTTATTGGAACCTACGAACTTATAAATTTCTGTGCATTTTTCACGTGCCCTTGTACATCAACATTACCTCGAAAATGACCAAGGAAAAACAGCAGCATATAATAGAAAAATGCTCAACTGTTAGTATATGAAATCGAAAGGCATTGTTACTTATTTCTTCTCCTCTTTTTCAAAGGATCTCATGAACACTCTTTATTAAAAACAAAAACAAACAAACAAAACTTTAAACTAAAAGAACTAGATAGAAAACTTATCAAATATGGGTTGCCTCCCATGAAGCGCTTCTTGTTAAGCTTAATTAACTTGACCAAGATGGTGATCACCTAGATGTTGGAAGTGAAAGACCCACTCCAAAGTAATTTGCTTTCAAAGTGATGATCCCATTATCTTCATGTTTGACTTCTTCTTTCTAGGAAAGTGTACTACAAATGGGTCTTTGGATGGTACTCCAATTCTCACATTCCCTTCATGTGTAAATTTATCAGAGCTTTAATAGTTCTAAGAAATGACCATCCTAAGATTATAAGAGCTATAGGATCTTCAGGCATGTCCACAATAAGAAGATCAATAAGAGCAGGACATCCTTTAATTTCTACTACAATATTATCTTTAATTCCCACAGCCTGTCTATAAGTTGAACCAACTAAGTGAAGTCTTAGCTCAGTAGTTTTAAATGGACCCATTCCTAACTTATCAAATAACTTTTTTGGAACTGTGGAGACGCTTGCACCAAGATAATAAAGTACAGCCACCTCATTTCTTCCAATATGAATCTTAATAGTGGGCTCAAATATATCATCAAGTTTAGCTGGGAGTTTTTCAGCTAGCTTCTTATATTGTTGTTCTAAATACGAACTTTGCATGCTATTTCATGAATAAATTGACGGTACATAACACCATTACCTTCATCGACTCCGGGGTGCTTTACCGTGATCATCTTTATTAGATCTTCTACGGAGAACTCTGGTGTTGGAGCATTGCTATAGTCCAGTTCTTTTGGTGATTCTCCTTCTCTATCGATCCTCATCATCTTGAGTGTATTCAACGGGGTTTGGTTCTGGCTTACCTGCAAATCTTGCAAGTATTATAGTTTGACTTTCAGCTATCTTCCCCAGTTGTGCCTCAAGATAGCTGAAAAAGGAAACAAGTGTAATTTTACCGCATTGGGTCAACATCTTTAATGTGCATCATATCACATATTTCAGTGAATGTATTTAAGTGCATACCCGAGTCCTCAACGGCTGAGCATCCAAATTGGTTCTGCTGAACCAAACTCAAAAGGTTAGGCTTAATTTCACAGTTCTCCGCTGTAACAGTGGGCTGAGTTATGGTTGCACCAATAAAATCATCATTAGGGATAGCATATTCCCAAGATTTTTTTCTGCCATAGTGATTATCTTTTGGTATTTTCTCCTATGATTGCAAAAGAACAAGCAACTATTTTTTTGGGTTTTCAAGTAGAGAATAAAAATAGTAAACTAATAACACTAAATAAAAACTTAAAACGAAAATAAAATGACTAATAAGGTCTATACTCTCTAGTAACCTTACCGGAATAGCGAAATTGCTTCCCCGACAACGACGCCAGAAAAAGGGTTGATACCTTCAATCCAAATTTCCGATTGAAGTATGATAAGATTTTTCCCTAGTAGACCTAGGTTTAATCGAACCTTGAGAAGCACTGCTAAAAAGGTATAAAGAAAACGTCTACAAGATTTGCTAGTTTATTTTATTTTCTATTTACCAGACCTTTCTAGTTTACTTTTAAGGGGGTTGTGTTTAATGATGGAAATATGCCAGGTTTAAGGTTTCCACTGCAGCTATGCATACATATATATTAGAAGCGCATATGTGTAACAAATAAAATAGCGATAATATATTTGTGAGTAGCACATCCTAACATACTATTTCCCCTAAAGCCAGAGGTGACAAGAGCCTCTTGGTCCAACCACTGTCCTTACAGCCGCAAGAACCAACAGTTATTAAGTATATGAATATAGACCAAAGGATTAAGCTAGATGATTGTGCCATGATCTCGAGTGAATCACTAAACATGTACCTTTACTTTCCCCTTTATGTCACAAAGGTTTCGCGGTAGCACGCCGTTCTCCACTCATCCACCTCTTCCCTTGATCAATCCAAATGATATGGGTACCTTCAGATCATTTAAACGAGGCAAAGAGACAAGGATACAAGATTGCAAAACTCATATTCAATCCTTACACATATAATAAGATTAGATGCACATAAACGCTGCGAGGATTCACCCCAACCCGCAGTTCGTGATGACTACTCACACATAATATCAAGATCAATAACAAAGATAGAAATCATTGTGCAAAATAATTAGATTGAAATCACAATATTCTTACGATGTTCACCAATTCTCAAGGAGATCTCTATTAAAATGATGATGGCTATGGCTATGGAGGAGATTAGAGATGGATTAGATGAACTATGGTGGTGGACCTCCTTCGGTGTGGTGCAGATGGATCTAATGGATGGTGGCTCTGTTTGGCAACGAATGGCTCTCTTTTTTGGCATCGGTCCCTTCATGAATTTATAGGTTTTGACCTTAGGAAGGCTGTGACGCATGGTACGGCGGACGGTACTGGCGGGGCTTGCCCGTACTGATGTCTATGCACGCTTGTATTGTTGTAGACAGTGTTGGGCCTCCAAGTGCAGAGGTTTGTAGAACAGCAGCAAGTTTCCCTTAAGTGAATTAGCCAAGGTTTATCGAACTTAGGGAGGTAGAGGTCAAAGATATCCCTCTCAAGCAACCCTGCAATTAAGATACAAGAAGTCTCTTGTGTCCCAACACACCCAACACACTTGTCAAGTGTATAGATGCACCAGTTCGGCGAAGAGATAGTGAAATACAAGTAATATGGATGATTATAAGTGGTAATTGCAATCTGAAATAAAATGACAGCAAGCAAACATGTAGCAGAACTGGTTGTAAACGGTGTTTCAATGCTTAGAAACAAGGTCTAGGGATCTTACTTTCACTAGTGGAAACTCTCTACAATGATATCATAATTGAATACATAAATATATTCTCTTCACTATGCTACTTTGAACCACTCTCCGATTGGATAACGAACACCAATTCACCGCGTAGGGATGCAAAAACACACCTTAAAGTTCGCATTCCAAACCTAGGGACACCCCACTCTGTCACTTTGAGCATCCAAAGATAGTACTAACGAAACCCACAATTTCATAGAGACATCCAACACAAATTATAACTCGTGATAAGTATTTCTGTAATCTTTAGCCTAGGAGCCACACATGGTGCGCACACTGTCACCTTCACACCGTGGGACAAGGTGTCTCCGGAGATCACATTAATAAAACCATTTGATTAGCATAATATATGAAGAGTAACATCTACTTATTCAACTAGATTACAAAGCTCATGATCACATAAAGACCACACCATGGGAGAGAGAGATAAACCACATAGCTACCGGTAAAGCCCTCAACCTCGGGGGAAAACTACTCCCTCCTCATCATGGGAGTCAGCAACATCAATGAAGATGGCGGTGGAGTCGATGGAGATGGCTCCGGGGGCAATTCCCCGTCCCGGCAGGGTGCCGCAACAGAGATTTCTATCCCCCCGAAACGTGTCATCGATGGCGGCAGAGCTACGGAACTTTTCGTGGATGGAGGCTGACTGATTTAGGGTTTTCGCGTCGGGAGCAATATATAGTCGAAACGGTGATGTCGCTGGGCTTTCAGGGGTCCCACACCATGCCTAGGCGCGGCCAAGGGGCACGCGCCTAAGGGTGGTGTGGCCGCCTCCCGGCTCTTCTCCGTCTCCCCTTTGGACTCCGTTTTCGTGACAGAAAAATAGGAACTTCATCTTTTGCTCCGTCCAATTCCGAGAATATTTCTAGAACAACTTTTCTGAAATACAAAAACAACAGAAAACAGAACTGGCACTGCGGCATCTTGTGAATAGGTTAGTTCCAAAAAATGCATAAAAATGCCACGAAGTATAGACAAAACATATAACAATTGGTGCGAAACAAGCATGGAGTATCAAAAATTATAGATACGTTTGCAACGTATCACGTACCAATGCCCGTTAAAGTCCCTAGAACCGCCTCTTCGGGCGTAGTCACTTTGCCATGCTCCTGACGCGATTTCCTTCAGTAATTGGAGGTCCATTTGTCATTATGAAGATGTAAACTTAGTCAATTTTTTGACTTAGCTAAGGGTTTAAACGCGAGAAAAAATGGCGTATTTCACAGCCATCATAGGCAGCACTCGTGCAACCCCCAGTTACTCGCTAGGGTTTTATTTTTTTAGTTTTTGATTTTTTACCTATGTAAATTAAGTTTTTAATATATTAGATATTGTAAAAAATCATGTTTGGCCGTTGAGTTGACCCCGACCTACACACACCAAGGAGAGGACACATCCCGCATTTCTATGCACGAT
Source organism: Lolium multiflorum (assembly GCA_030979885.1). Taxonomy (NCBI): domain Eukaryota; kingdom Viridiplantae; phylum Streptophyta; class Magnoliopsida; order Poales; family Poaceae; genus Lolium; species Lolium multiflorum. Next base: position 330,120,348 of record CM061750.1, read on the forward strand.
CGATCTAAACAAATCAAAACAAACAAGAAAATTACAAAACCACCACATTACATGCTAGTGTTTCAAAAAAAACCACCGTTACATTAGGTTTCAAAAAATTACCACTCCAGCACTAACACGTAAACAAAAACATCGAATCTTCTGTGATGTTGGTTTAATGGCCAAATTAACATGTGGGTCCCGCTGTCAGGCTGACGTGGCGACCAATAATGATCAAGGGAGAAGATTTTTCTAGTTTTGGGTCTTTTTGTAAATTTTAGTGGGACCCACATGTCATAATATTCCCTTATCTTTTTTTTCTCTCTCAAAAAGGGTGAGCACCGGCTCTCACCTCCAGCTAGCCCACCGACTTCGGTCCTCAGCTTCGGCTTGCTCGCCCTCACTACCTCCTTCTCCTAGGCGTGTGCGCCCCACCATGGCCACGGGCGTGCTGGCCCCCGTCGCGGGCCTTTCCCTGGTGCGCTCTCACTATCGCCAATGTGGGAGCACGGGCGTCGACATCTGGCCTCAGCCCCGGTTGGATCCCCGGCTTGCGTCACCCCAACACCTTCTTCTTGGCGTGTGCATCCCGTCGTGGCCCCCGCCGCGACCCTCTCCCTGGCGCGCTCACCTCCACCGACCTGCAAGGATGGGCGCCGACGGCCCGCATGAGCGCCGCCGCAGCTCCCTTCCTAGCGCACTGCCTCCTTCTGCGCCACTCGGCCACGCAGACTCTCCGCCCATCGGCTCCTCTTCGACAGCTACACCTTTCTCTCTGTGACAGACGCGAGACCGCGCCGCCCTCCTCCTCCCCAATCGTCGAGAGGCGACCGACGCCGTAGTGGGAGTTCATCGGGAGCATTGCCAACCCGTGTCGCCTCTTCTCTGGTGGCACCCTCACCCTCTTTGTTTTTGTGAAGTAACTGGCCGGCCCAAGCGCCGTCACAGCTCCCTGCCCCGACGAATTGTCCCCTTCTGCGCCACCCGGTGATGCAGGCTCGCCGTCCATCAGCTCTTCTTCGATGGGAGCGCCCTGCTCTCTCTGCTATGTGAGACCGCGCCGCCCTCCTCCTCCCCAACCGGCGAGAGGCGACTGGCGCCGCAACGGGAGACACACGGTGACATTATAGTTGTTGAGCAATCAAACAGTGAAGAAGAACACGAGAGCCACAAAATTAGAATTTGAAATGTATAAAGGCACGTACCATGTCAACCTGACAATGGTATCCACATGTCTATTTGGCCATTAAACCAATATCAGAGAAGAATCAATGTTTTTTTACATGTTAGCGCTAGATTATTGGTTTTTTAAAAAACCCTAGCGTAAAGTGCTGATTTTTTTAAAAACACTAGCCCGTAGTGTGGTGGTATTTTTTATAATTATGTCCGAAACAAACACATCTCATATGTAAAATGGATCAACTCTTGCGTGCAGGGGCGGCCTGCCATTGGCCAGGGTGACTTTGCCATGTCAGTAGCCATTGGCGACGTCACCGAGGTGGCATGTGTCTGCTCCAACAGCCGCACCAGTGCCAACACCGACTCCACTGACGGCAACACCTCCAACGTTGGTCTAGCCATGAGGCCCATGATCGTGGAAAGCAGTCAGTCTTCGTCGACCTGGCCGATGACAAATAGGTTTGGCGGTGCAAACCATAGTTACTAGATAGGGTTTTGTTTATTTATATTCATGTTTTTTAACCTACAGTATATAAATTAGGTTTTTAATATAGTATCAGATATTATAAAAATATGTCATTTGGCCTCTAAGTTTAACCGACCAAAGAGGACACGGCCGCTTTCTATGCACGGCCGACCTAAACAAATTAAAACGAACGAAATGGATCAGCTCGGTGAAGTTGCGCTTAGATTTTTGCTGTGAAACATAGTACAATCAAAGACACTTACGCATACGTGTACACACTCACCCTATAAACGCACGCACACCCTATCCCTATGAGCATCTTCAAGAGACTGTGACGAAGAACTAATTCGGCGGGTCTTGAAATTGACGAAGTCATCACATGTGCATCGCTATCGATGAAAAAGTCGCATTCCACTAAAGAATATCCTGTCTTATGAGACACCAAAGTGTCAAATCTGAAATTTGAACTCTCGTGAGCTAGGACAGCACTTCCTTTCTAACCATCCAACCACAAATTAGTTCTACGCTTAGATTTATTATCTCCTCCTGTCTTGGACGGTAAAACAAAACACGAGCTCGGAAGATGAATTCACGTACACCACACATGCACGCTCCTAGTCAGATGAGCTCGACGTTTTCCACATGGCGAACAAGAAGGACGAGCCTACAGCTGTGCCGACTGCAAAGACAACCGCGCCAGCATCGGAAACGCCCACAGACGGGGCCTTGCCGACATGTACAGATACAAGCAGGCCGGGCCAAAATCGACAGGCACAGCGCATCGGACAAGCACACGCCACCAGCAAAGCATAGTAGTAGCAGTTTTTTACAAGAGGGCAAAGCTTAATCTAATCGGCACTGGTCAGGCATCCCAGTTTCGCACGCGACTCCCAGGAGAAACCCGGTACGTGGAGCGCAATTGGCCAGGCCGCGTGCCTGGCCGGGGACACGTACGCTCCCTCCAGAAGTCCATGTCGAATCAGATCAGCTACTCGTACCAAAAGAATACAAGGCCAGTCTATATAAACGGACGTGTACATTATCTGGCAATCCAAATCAACCAGTCACTAGCTTCTAGGCGCTCCTCTCCTCCCACAACCACAAGGAAAGAAGAAAGAGAGCTTTGGGCACACAAGTGAGCTAGCCATGGCCTCAGCGACCTTCCTTGAGGTGATCCTCGCCATCATCCTGCCGCCCGTCGGCGTCTTCCTCCGCTACGGCCTCGCCGTAAGTGACTGACTACTCTCGCTCGCGTCTTCTTCGCCCTTTTTTACGGGTTTAATCTGATGTGCTGTTTTAGAGTCGTGTGTATATATATCTGATCTTTGTTGTGTGTGGATGTATCAGGTGGAGTTCTGGATCTGTCTCTTGCTCACCATTCTCGGGTACATTCCTGGGATCATCTACGCAGTGTACGTGCTGGTGGCCTAAGCTTGGTGGGAGCGAGCGACCTCCCAAGAGGACATGATGTTCTCTCTGGGTTAAGACAGCTTGAGTTCATCTGTATGTATTGAGTATTGTGTTTTTTTTTTGGAACTCAGTGTTGTGGATTGTGTGATGTCAAGAGCGTAGTTCCGGATGGCTTTTTCTAGCCAAAGGTATTAATGGATTGCAGTGCATATATGATCTTAAATTTGAAGTATTGGATGCGTGAATGGTCCTTCCGAAGAAATCTTCGGACATAGGGCGGCAATTGAATAGCAGTGTGCTGCAGATTTTGCAGAGAAAGGTGCAAGCTTGATGACTCGCTAACAAATCCCAGCAAAAAATTTAAAAACGGAAATACCCCCAACACGGGATCCGTCGCCATTGCTCTTCTTTCCCAATTCCAGGCTGCACTGGCCCGAGATGCAGGGAAAGCAATAATCATAACTTGCGAAAACCTGCTTTGATTGACGCCGTTTTGAGGGTTGCATTGAACCCAAACTAGAACAAAATGCCCAGGGCACAAGATCTTTCGAGTCATGGCTCGACGTACGTGTACCGCACGGTGACGGTGGCCGTGACACGTTCGTTTGGCATAACCAGAGTAGAAATCACGTGTACCGCACGGTCACCGTGACACGCGCTCGTGCAATGCTATCCGTCGACATCGGAAGCAGCCAAAATGGGCGGCCAGCGCAACAAAACAAAATGGCAGGCGCGACACATCAGATCGAGGCAGAACGAGTTGGTAGAGCATATCCACTCGTCCCGCTAAGGTGTCCGGCGTATGGTTTTATGGTAAGGTGTCCGGCGCATGGTTTTATGGTAAGGTGTCCGGCGCATGGTTTTATGGAGACCGGGACACGGTCTCAAATCGCTGCAAATCAATGTTTAACAAATATCCGCGAGAATCAAAGGACGAGATTATCCACCAAGATAGAAGGCACCTCCTTCGGGGTTGCCAATGGCGAGTAGCTGTCCTCGGTGAAGCCTCGGTCGTCTCTGTCAACGATGGAGTCTAGGTCGGCAGTGGTGTAGAGGTGCCGGCGGTGTAGAGGTGCTGGTCGTCGGTGGAGCTCTCTTCTCGGACAGGATCATAGATCATAGCATGCTGATCCACGCACCACACCCTAACATCATCGTCCATGCCCCTTGTATCGACCAGCAACATCGCCAAGTCCTCCTTCCTCTTCTTCGCCGCCACGTTGTCATTGAGCAGGTCGAGCTTGATGTCATGCCTCTCGATGACCGACACCCACCTTGCCGCTTTGACCTCTTCCATCTTTTTGGCCTGCTCTTCCCGCTTGGCGGCGTGCGAGGCGGCGCCAGCCATGCACGCCATGATGGATGTGTGCAGCTTCCAGATGGTTGGCTCCACGTCTCTCAATGCCTTGGCCTTCTTGTTCCAAACGGGCTGGCCATCAGAGGTCGGCGTTGGCATTGCGGCGAGATCATACGTGACTTTGGCCTTGGCGTCATTGCTAACATGGACACGGAGAATGATAGAATATGTGTATACGTGTATGTCTATGTTTGGTAGTTCCTAGTTTAGAAATAGATGGACTCTAATCATAACGTGTTGTACCAGATGTAATCGATCTTATCGATCGCTCCCTGCTAATATATATATATACGAGACAGATACCACGCCCTTGGCGTTGTGTATCGTTCCTCCTAAACCTACCGAGTCTGTTCGACTACATGGTATCAGAGCTTTGATCTTGAGCAATGTCTTCCGCTGCATCATCGAGCTCGTCGCTCACCACCCTCGCTCTCCCCTCGATGCCGTCGTCTTCCGTCGGTGTCACCTCGTCGGGCCCTGTCAATTTTGGGCATCTGATTACGGTGAAGCTGTCGCCGCAGAACCATCTTTTCTGGCGCGCACAGGTCGTCTCCCACCTCCGGAGCAACCTTCTCCATGGCTATGTCGACGGCACGTTTCCGTGTCCGTCCGCCACCATCACCGTCGCCAAGGAGGGCGGCGGGAACTCATCTGAGCCCAACCCGGGTTTCGCGGCCTGGATCCAACAGGATCAGGCTATACTGTCTGCCTTCCTCTCTTCATCAACAATCGAGGTTGGGGCGATGATCATGTTCGCCACGACATCGAGGGAGGCATGGAAAACGATTGAGGGGAGCTTTGCCTCTCAATCCACCGCGCGATCTATGCAAATTCGCGATCAGATGCGCGACATGGAGAAGCTAGACCAATCGGTCGCCGTCTACTACAACAAACTGAAGTCCCTCTCGGACACGCTCACCTCGATCGGGCAACCTCTTCGACCGGAGGAGTTTCAGTCCTTCGTTCTCTCCGGGCTCGACGAGGAGTACGATTCCTTGGTGGAAGCAGTTGTTGGCCGGGACACGCCTATGCCTGCGCATGATCTGTATGCCCGTATGCTTGCAACGGAGCAGCGAAAGGCTGGGCAACGTCGCTCATCGTCGATTCACTCGGCCAACGCCATCAAACTCGGGAAACCCAATCGCTCCAGCGCTCCAGCGCCATATCATGCTGCTGGACCTCCTACGCCATCTCGTTTCCAACCCAAAACGGGTCAGCCTCCGTATCAACCCAAGTCAGGCCAGAATAATGGAGGCAGTCAGTTTGCTGGGGCGCGCCATATTTGCCAGCTTTGTGAAGAATCAGGTCACGTGGCCTCCAGGTGCTTCAAACGATTCAACAAAAAATTTCTTGGTGCTGGGAATGATGGGCGATTCCTCGAGCGTCAGCTTGCCATGGCAAACCACGTTTTCCAAGCACCACAGGGCCAGACCTCCTCTTTTCCCGTCGATTCGTCCTGGTATATGAACACTGGTGCGACAGATCATCTAACTGGAGAGGTGAACAAGCTGAACATAAAAGAGCCTTATCAAGGCAACGAGCAGTGGCGGAGCTAGCCCATAATTTTGGGGGGGCAAAACAGATTGTATGCAAAGTTTGGGGGGGCAAATGACTCTATTTTCTTCCCATTTAGGTCCCTAAAAAAAATTTCTTCAGAAATAATGCAAAGTCTGGGGGGGGCGGTGGCCCCCTCTGACTTGCACATAGCTCCGCCAGTGGCAACGAGCACGTCCACACGGCCAACGGTGCAGGTATGCGTATTCTTCATGTTGGTCAAGCAATAATTCCTACTCCATCATCTAGATCGTTGCATCTTCGTAATATTCTTCATGTTCCTAGTGTCACCAAAAATCTTCTGTCAGTTCCAAGATTTACTTATGATAATAATGTTCTTGTCGAGTTTCATCCTAACAGTTTCTTTGTTAAGGACCTTTATACGAGGGCCATTCTTCTTAGAGGTCGACGGCGTGGTGGTCTTTATGCCCTTGACCCCGTTGATGCTCCCTTCGCCAAACAAGTCTTCAGCGCTCTTAAAGTGTCTTCTGCTCAGTGGCATGCTCGGTTAGGCCATCCATCAATTCAGATTGTTCAACATGTCCTTAGTCGCAACCAACTTCCCTCAGAGTCCAATAAAAATATTAGTGTTTGTGATGCTTGTCAACAGGGCAAGAGTCACCAGTTACCTTTTTCTCTTTCGAATCATGTAACAAACGCTCCTCTTGAGCTTATTTATTCGGATGTGTGGGGTCCTGCCCAAACTTCTATCAGTGGTCATAATTATTATGTGAGTTTTGTGGATGCTTATAGTCGTTTTACTTGGTTATATTTGATCAAGCGAAAAAGTGATGTCTTTGATGTCTTTGTTCAATTTCAAGCACACGTTGAGCGTCTCCTTAAACATAAAATTATACATGTGCAATCCGACTGGGGAGGTGAGTATATTAAGTTAAACTCCTTCTTTCAGAAATTAGGCATCTCGCATCGTGTCTCATGTCCACATACTCATCAACAAAATGGTAGTGCTGAGCGTAAACACCGTCATATAGTTGAAACTGGCCTCACCCTTCTCGCTCATGCGTCCGTTCCTTTTCGTTTTTGGAGTGATGCATTTACCACTGCTTGCTTTCTCATAAATCGCATGCCTACTCGTGTCATCAACATGCAAACTCCTCTTGAGCGTCTTCTTGGTGAAACTCCCGATTATACTTTCTTTAAAGTGTTCGGTTGTGCTTGTTGGCCTAATCTTCGTCCCTACAATAAACACAAACTTCAATTTCGCTCCCAAAAATGTGTGTTCCTTGGTTACAGTCCAATGCATAAAGGTTACAAGTGTCTTCATGTGCCATCCAATAGGGTTTATATAAGTCGAGATGTCATCTTCGATGAGAATGTTTTTCCGCTCTCTAATCTTCCATCCTCGGATTCACCTTCCACGTCCACTAATTTACTTGTTGCTATTGACCAATTTGAAGATTATGCGCATGCACCATCGTTGCTTCCTAACCATGGCGCAGGTACTGGACGTGGAGCTCGGTTGGAACTATTGGAGGAGCCGCAGTTTCCTTCGCCGTCATCACCAGAACTGCCTTCTTCGCCTGCAGGACGTGATCACGTCCAGCCGCATGGGCATTCTCCGCCTCCTGGACATGATCCATTGCACCAACATGCAGATGGTCACACCAGCTCGCCCATGCATGCCAGCTCGTCTGTGCATGCAGATGGTCACACCAACTTGCCTCCTGTGCATCGTCAATCGCATGTGCAAGCACCAGATTCTGGCTCGCCTGATTCTGCAACCACGTCAGGTTCATATGATTCTCCTGCTTCGTCTGGGACTGAGCGGTCTGGTTCGCCTGCAGGTTTAACTCCAGTCTCGTAAACTATCTCAGACTCGCCCCTCCCCTCTCTCCCCACTGAACAGTAACTGAGAGACTTTCTCGTGCTCCTGGGCCAAACCGAGGCCGATCCTGCCGGCGTTGCCGGTCGGAGATGGCTGAGGGGCGGTGCCAGACTCTGTAGCTTGTATAGTAGGTGTAGATCTTGTCCCTCTGTGGCGTTTGGGAGTAGGCTGTTGGATCTCGGCTGGATCTGGCGCGTTTTGGTTCTGGTTTTCGTGGCTGCAGGGCTCCGGTGGCGGGAGCTGCTGCAAGCGGCGGAGCTGAGGCCAAAGATCTCCGACAATAAAGCCATGAGCTCATCCGTGCGGGCGTCTGGGCGCAGCGCCGCTTGGTTGTGGCAGGGCGTCTCCATCAAGCTTCCAAGGAGGAAGATGGTTTCTGACTGCTCTACTGCAAGCTCCTCAAATAAGCGCTCCGACCTCTACATCGACCAATCCATGCTTTTCCCGTTACTCCTGGCCTGCCGTGGTGGCGAGGAGGGGAGGGGGAGAAGCTTGGTGCTGGCTGGTGCAAGAAGGTCTTCGGGAAACCTGCAGTATGCAGGTCTAGATTCTGTCTTGTCGGCGATTTCCAAGCGGTGCCATTTTGTGGCCACTGCTATCTCCGGCCATGAGGTTGGCCTCGCCGAGCTGGACCAAGATGGTTCCAGCATCTTCCTCCGATGTGGGAGGTTCTTCTTCGTCCTCGGCGCGACTCTCAGCGTCTCTGCCGACCCAAGTGGTCACGTCCCCGGTGTCGGCAGAGATGGTCGTGCGCGGCGGCGCGTCTTCGGCGGAGCTCCAGGACTCGATCGCGTTTTCTATGTTGACAGCAGGGTGCTTAGTGCTAAAGTTAGGGACCTCGTTGTAATCTATTTCCTCAAGGTCCTTTTTGTAAATTTGTACCCACCGCCTGAAGTTTAATACAGAATCTGGGTCCTTCGGGGCCTTCCCAGTTCAAAAAAAAAAACTCCAGTCTGCTCCTGATTCGTCCAAGTCTGAGCAGTTGATTCTTCATCCGGTTAAGCCGCTTCCTCAGGATTCTTTGCGGCCAGTTACACGTGGACTGCGTGGTGTTCGTCAGGCTAAACAACGAACTGATGGAACTGTTGCCTGGCTTGCTGCCTGTGTTGCTCAATCGACTTCTGATCCAACAGCTGAACCTCGTCATTTTCGTGCTGCTCTTGGGATTCCTCATTGGCGTGCTGCCATGGAACAGGAGTATGATGCATTGATCAAGAATAATACTTGGCGTCTTGTTGCCCCTCGCTCAGGCGTGAATATCATCGACTCCAAGTGGGTGTTTAAAGTCAAGCGTCATGCCAATGGTAATATTGAACGGTTTAAAGCTCGTCTTGTTGCCAAGGGGTTCAAACAGCGTTATGGATTGGATTATGAGGACACTTTCAGTCCTGTTGTCAAGCCTACTACCATTCGTCTTTTGCTCTCACTAGCTGTTACTCGTGGGTGGCATCTTCGTCAGCTTGATATCCAGAATGCTTTTCTGAATGGGATTCTGGAAGAAGAAGTGTTCATGAGGCAACCTCCTGGCTTCGAGGATCCTACCCGTCCTCATCATCTGTGCTATTTGGTTAAGGCCCTCTATGGTCTCAAACAGGCGCCCCGGGCTTGGCATGCTCGGCTTGCTTCAGTACTTCACCAACATGGTTTTCTAGCATCGACAGCTGATACATCATTGTTTATTCTTCAGCGTCCAGATGTGCTCATTTATCTACTGGTTTATGTGGATGATATCGTCGTTATCAGCTCTTCTTCAAAAGCTATTGATCGACTTCTTGTTGGTCTTCGGACAGAGTTTGCAGTCAAGGATTTAGGTCCTCTCCATTATTTCCTTGGTCTCGAGGTTGATCACCGGGCGCAAGGTCTTTCCATTACTCAACACAAGTATGCTGTTGATCTCATGCGTCGCGCTGGTATGTTGAAGTGCAAGGCTGCACATACTCCTATGGCGTCTACTACAAAACTATTCAGCTCCGACAGTGCATTGCTTGGTGATGATGAAGCTACTACTTATCGTAGTATTGTTGGCGGGTTACAGTATCTCACTCTCACCCGTCCTGATATTTGTTTTGCTGTTAATCGTGTTTGTCAATTCCTCCATTCTCCTACTGAAGATCATTGGGCTGCTGTGAAGCGCATTCTCCGGTATGTTCAGCACAAACGCTCTCATGGGTTATTCCTTCGGCCTTCTTCCTCCGCTACGCTCTCAGCTTATTCTGATGCTGATTGGGCGGGTGATGTGGAGGACAGGCGATCCACTGGAGGATATGCACTCTTTTATGGAGGAAACTTGATTGCCTGGAGTGCTCGAAAACAAGCTACTGTATCACGTTCAAGTACAGAATCCGAGTACAAGGCTGTTGCTAATGCTACTGCTGAGATTATCTGGGTAGAAGCATTGTTGAAGGAACTTGGTATTCAACAGGGTTCTCCATCAGTTTTATGGTGTGATAATATTGGAGCGACGTATCTCTGTTCAAATCCTGTCTTTCATGCACGAACAAAGCATATTGAGGTTGATTTTCACTTTGTTCGTGAAAGGGTTGCTCAGAAGTTGCTCCAAGTTCGTTTTGTGCCTTCTAAGGACCAGCTAGCTGACATCTTCACGAAACCGCTACCTCTTCCATTATTCGAGGAGTGTAAGCGCAATCTCAACATGTGTTCCATAGTTGAGATTGAGGGAGGCTGATAGAATATGTGTATACGTGTATGTCTATGTTTGGTAGTTCCTAGTTTAGGAATAGATGGACTCTAATCATAACGTGTTGTACCAGATGTAATCGATCTTATCGATCGCTCCCTGCTAATATATATATATACGAGACAGATACCACGCCCTTGGCGTTGTGTATCGTTCCTCCTAAACCTACCGAGTCTGTTCGACTACAGAGAACCTCCTCCACGACGTTGTGCCACTTGTTGCAAGTATGTAGGATCATGTGCCGACAGTGAGACATGGCCGAGTCGTTGCGATCATGGTGCAAGGTCTTGAAATATGGATCCAAAATCCGCCGCTCATCGAATGTCGCATGCACCCTCTTCCAATAGCAATCCGAGTTTTGGTTAGCACCGGTGAAAGGGTCGGTTCTCACTGTTTTCCATGCTTTGGCGAGGCACTTTCCCTCCCTTGAGCTCCACTTGGGTCCTCTACCACCGGCTTTCTTCTTCAGCTCCACAGCCGTCACTGCCTCCTCCTCCTTCTTCTTCTTCTCCTTCTCCTTCTTCTCCTTTCGGGTCGGCCACGGGCATGTCCTCCACCTCTCTTTTGGCGACCTTGGAATTAGGTGTACATGCCTCTCATTGCCGTCTTCCTCTTCACCGTAGGCCTCGGCTTCCTATTGCGTGAACGAGAGCTTCCCCCGCCACCATTGATGATGTGGCCATGATGCAGTCGCTGGGCATCCGCCGAATGGTCCATGCGCGCCCTAGTTGCTGCTGCTTGTGGCGAAATGATGGAAGGCGGGCTGAGGAGTGGCCACACCACCGTTGAAGAGAGTTCGGCAGAGCTCAGGCGATCTAGCAAAGACACCGTCAAGGTCGACGACGGTGAGGATGTCGGAGTTGAAACCACCAAGCGGGTCGAAGTCCTAGCAAGAACCGAGAGAGGTGCGGAGTTATGTTACCTTGGCTTTCTTGGAGCACCGGCCATGCGCTTGACGGTGAGGGTGATACGCGTAGATGCACACGTCCGTTGGGAACCCCAAGTGGAAGGTATGATGCGTATAGAAGCAAGTTTCCCTCAGTATGAAACCAAGGTTTAATCGAACCAGTAGGAGCCAAGAAGCACGTTGAAGGTTGATGGTGGCGAAATGTGATGCGGCGCAACAACGGGGATTCCGGCGCCAACGTGGAACTGCACAACCCAAGTACTTTGCCCCAACGAAGCAGTGAGGTTGTCAATCTCACCGGCTTGCTGTAACAAAGGATTAACCGTATTGTGTGGAAGATGATTGTTTGCAAGAAAACAGTAAAATTATTGCATAGATTGTAGGCTATGTAAAGAATAGGACCGGGGTCCATTCACTAGAGGTGTCTCTCCCATAAGATAAAAGCATGTTGGGTGAACAAATTACAGCAATTGACAAATAGAGAAGGGCATAACAATGCATATACATGATATGATAAATATAGTGAGATTTAATCCGGGCATTACGACAAAGTACATAGACCGCCATCCAATGCATCTATGCCTAAAAAGTCCACCTTCAGTTATCATCCGAACCCCATTCAGTATTAAGTTGCAAAGCAACACAATTGCATTAAGTATGGTGCGTAATGTAATCGACAACTACATCCTTAGACATAGAATCAATGTTTTATCCCTAGTGGCAACAGCACATCACAACCTTAGAACTTTCTGTCACTGTCCCGGTGTCAATGAAGGCATGAACCCACTATCGAGCATAAATACTCCCTCTTGGAGTTAAGAGTAAAAACTTGGCCAGAGCCTCTACTAATAACGGAGAGCATGCAAGATCATAAACAACACATAAACAATAGATTGATAATCACCATAACATAGCATTCTCTATCCATCGGATCCCAACAAACACAACATATAGTATTACAGATAGATGATCTTGATCATGTTAGGCAGCTCACAAGATCCAACAATGAAGCACAATTAGGAGAAGACGACCATCTAGCTACTGCTATGGACCCATAGTCCAGGGTGAACTACTCACTCATCACTCCGGAGCGACCATGGCGGTGTAGAGTCCTCCGGAGATGAATCCCCTCTCCGGCAGGGTGCGGATCTCTGAATCCCAGAGATGGGATTCGCGGCGGCGGCGTCTCTGTAAGGTTTTCCGTATCGTGGCTCTCGGTACTGGGGGTTTCGCGACGGAGGCTATAAGTAGGCGAAAGGGCAGGTCAAGAGGCGGCACGAGGGGCCTAGGGGGCAGGGCCACGCGGCCAGGGCCTGGGCTGCGCCGCCCTATCCCCTGGCCACCTCGTGGCCCCACTTCGACTCCCCTTCGGTCTTCTGGAAGCTCCGTGCAAAAATAGGACCCTGGGCGGTGATTTCGTCCAATTCCGAGAATATTTCCTTACTAGGATTTCTAAAAAAAAAAGAAAACGACAACTGGCTCTTCGGCATCATGTTAATAGGTTAGTTCCGGAAAATGCGTAAATACGACATATAATGTGCATAAAACATGTAGGTATCATCAATAAAGTAGCATGGAACATAAGAAATTATCGAGACGTTGGAGACGTATCAGCATCCCCAAGCTTAGTTCTGCTCGTCCCGAGCAGGTAAAACGATAACAAAGATAATTTCTGAAGTGACATGCCATCATAATCTTGATCATACTATTTGTAAACATATGTAATGAATGCAGCGATCAAAACAATGGTAATGACATGAGTAAACAACTGAATCATAAAGCAAAGACTTTTCATGAATAGTACTTCAAGACAAGCATCAATAAGTCTTGCATAAGAGTTAACTCATAAAGCAATAAATCAAAGTAAAGGTATTGAAGCAACACAAAGGAAGATTAAGTTTCAGCGGTTGCTTTCAACTTATAACATGTATATCTCATGGATAGTGTCAACATAAAGTAATATAACAAGTGCAATATGCAAGTATGTAGGAATCAATGCACAGTTCACACAAGTGTTTGCTTCTTAAGGTGGAGGAAGATAGGTAAACTGACTCAACAATAAAAGTAAAAGAAAGGTCCTTCAAAGAGGAAAGCATCGATTGTTGTATTTGTGCTAGAGCTTTTATTTTGAAAACATGAAACAATTTTGTCAACGGTAGTAATAAAGCATATGAGTTATGTAAATTATATCTTACAAGTTGCAAGCCTCATGCATAGTATACTAATAGTGCCCGCACCTCGTCCTACTTAGCTTGGACTACCGGATCTTTGCAATGCCATGTTTCAACCAAGTGTCACAAAGGGGTACCTCCATGCCGCCTGTACAAAGGTCTAAGGAGAAAGCTCGCATTTTGGATTTCTCGCTTTTGATTATTCTCAACTTAGACATCCATACCGGGACAACATGGACAACAGATAATGGACTCCTCTTAAATGCATAAGCATGTAGCAACAATTATTATTCTCATATGAGATTGAGGATATATGCCCAAAACTGAAACTTCAACCATGATTCATGGCTTTAGTTAGCGGCCCAATGTTCTTCTCTAACAATTTGCATGCTCCAATCATTAAGGTGATAGATCCTTCAGACAAGACGGACATGCATAGCAACTCACATGATATTCAACAATAGTTGATGGCGTTCCCCAAGCATGGTTATCGCACAACAAGCAACTTAATAAAAGATAAAGTGCATAAGTACATATTCAATGCTACGATAGTTTTTAAGGCTATTTTGTCCCATGAGCTATATATTGCAAAGGTGAATGATGGAATTTTAAAGGTAGCACTCAAGCAATTTACTTTGGAATGGCGGAGAAATACCATGTAGTAGGTAGGTATGGTGGACACAAATGGCATAGTAGTTGGCTCAAGGATTTTGGATGCATGAGAAGTATTCCCTCTCGATACAAGGTTTAGGCTAGCAAGGTTATTTGAAGCAAACTCAAGGATGAACCGGTGCAGCAAAACTCACATAAAAGACATATTGTAAACATTATAAGACTCTACACCGTCTTCCTTGTTGTTCAAAACTCAATACTAGATATTATCTAGACCTTAGAGAGACCAAATATGCAAATCAAATTTTAGCAAGCTCTATGTATTTCTTCATTAATGGGTGCAAAGCATATGATGCAAGAGCTTAAACATGAGCACAACAATTACCAAGTATCACATTATCCATGACATTTTAGAATTACTACATGTAGCATTTTCCAATTCCAACCATATAACAATTTAACGAAGAAGAAACTTCGCCTTGAACATTATGAGTAAAGCCTAAGGACTTATTTGTCCATATGCAACAGCGGAGCGTGTCTCTCTCCCACAAAGTGAATGCTAGGATCCATTTTATTCAAACAAAAACAAAAACAAAAACAAACCGACGCTTCAAGTAAAGAACACAAGATGTGATGAATAAAAATATAGTTTCGGGAGGAACCTGATGATGTTGTCGATGAAGAGGATGCCTTGGGCATCCCCAAGCTTAGACGCTTGAGTCTTCTTAAAATATGCAGGGGTGAACCACGGGGCATCCCCAAGCTTAGAGCTTTCACTCCTCTTGATCATAGTATATCATACTCCTCTCTTGACCCTTGAAAACTTCCTTCACACCAAACTTCAAGCAAACTCATTAGAGGGTTAGTGCACAATTAATAATTCACACATTCAGAGGTGACACAAACATTCTTTTCACTTCTGGACATTGCATAAAGCTACTGGACATTAATGGATCAAAGAAATTCATCCAACATAGCAAAAGAGGCAATGCGAAATAAAAGGCAGAATCTGTCAAAAACAGAACAGTACGTAAAGACGAATTTTAAAATGGCACCAGACTTGCTCAAATGGAAAAACTCAAAACTAATGAAAGTTGCGTACATATCTGAGGATCACGCTCGTAAATTGGCAGATTTTTTCGAATTTTCTACAGAGACTTGTGCCCAGATTCGTGACAGACAGCAATGCTGTTTCTGCGCAGCGATCCCAAATATAACATCAACTTTGACATAGAAACTTTACTTGGCACAAAAACATGATAAGGAGAGGTTGCTACAGTAGTAAACAACTTCCAAGACTCAACAAAACAAAAAATTGCTGTAGTAAAAACATGGGTTGTCTCCCATAAGCGCTTTTCTTTAACGCCTTTCAGCTAGGCGCAGAAAGTGCAAATCAAGTATTATCAAGAGATGAGGCATCAACATTACTACTTATTCTAATAATAGAATCAAAAGGCAACTTCATTCTCTTTCTAGGGAAGTGTTCCATACCTTTCTTGAGAGGAAATTGATATTTAATATTACCTTCCCTCATATCAATAACAGCACCAACGGTTCGAAGAAAAGGTCTTCCCAACACAATAGGACAAGATGCATTGCATTCGATATCCAAGACAACAAAATCAACGGGGACAAGGTTATTGTTAACCGTAATGTGCACATTATCAATCCTCCCCAAAGGTTTCTTTTTAACATTATCGGCAAGATTAACATCCAAATAACAATTCTTCAATGGTGGCAAGTCAAGCATATCATAAATCTTTTTAGGCATAACAGAAATACTTGCACCAAGATCACATAAAGCATTACATTCAAAGTCATTGAATTTCATTTTAATGATGGGCTCCCAACCATCTTCTAACTTTCTAGGAATAGAAGTTTCAAGTTTTAGTTTCTCTTCTCTAGCTTTTATGAGAGCATTTGTAATATGTTTTGTAAAGGCTAAATTTACACTAGCATTAGGACTTTTAGCAAGTTTTTGTAAGAACTTTATAACTTCAGAGATGTGGCAATCATCAAAATCTAAATCATTATGAGCTACAGCAATGGGATCATTGTTCCCAAGGTTGGAAAAATTTCAGCAGTTTTATCACAAGCAGTTTCAGCAGTTTTAGCAATTTCAGGCAGTTTTGTACGCTTTGCACTAGGAGTAGAAACATTGCCAACACCAACTATTTTACCATTGATAGTAGGAGGTGCAGCAACATGTGAAGAATTAACATTACTAGTGGTGGTAATAGTCCAATCTTTAGCTACATTATTCTCTTTAGCTAGTTTTTCATTTTCTTATCTATCCCACCTAGCACGCAATTCAGCCATTAATCTTATATTCTCATTAATTCTAACTTGGATGGCATTTGCTGTAGTAGTAATCTTATTATCAATATCATCATTAGGCATAACTTTTAATTTTCAAAGATTAACATCAGAGGCAAGTCTATCAACTCTAGAAGCAATAATATCAATTTTATCAAGCTTTTCCTCAACAGATTTGTTAAAAGCAGTTTGTGTACTAATAAATTCTTTAAGCATAGCTTTAAGACCAGAGGGTACACTCCTATTATTATTGTAAGAATTCCCATAAGAATTACGATAACCATTACCATTAGCAGAAGGATATGGCCTATAGTTATTACCAGAGTTGTTCCTATAAGCATTGTTGTTGAAATTATAATTTTTAATGAAATTCACATCAACATTTTCTTCTTGAGCAACCAATGAAGCTAAAGGAATATTATTTGGATCAACATTAGATCTACCATTCACAAGCATAGACATAATCACATCAATCTTATCACTCAAGGAAGAGGTTTCTTCAACAGAATTTACCTTCTTACCTTGTGGAGCTCTTTCCGTGTGCCATTCAGAGTAATTTATCATCATATCATCAAGAAGTTTTGTAGCCGCCCCCAAAGTGATGGACATAAAGGTACCTCCAGCAGCTGAATCCAATAAATTCCGCGAAGAAAAATTTAGTCCTGCATAGAAGGTTTGGATGATCATCCAAGTAGTCAGTCCATGGGTTGGGCAATTCTTTACCAAAGTTTTCATTCTCTCCCATGCTTGAGCAACATGTTCAGTATCTAATTGCTTAAAATTCATTATGCTACTTCTCAAAGATATAATTTTAGCGGGAGGATAATATCTACCAATAAAAGCATCCTTACATTTAGTCCATGAATCAATACTATTCTTAGGCAAAGATAGCAACCAATCTTTAGCTCTTCCTCTTATTGAGAAAGGAAACACTTTCAATTTAATAATATCACCATCTACATCCTTATACTTTTGCATTTCACAAAGTTCAACAAAATTATTGAGATGGGCAGCAGCATCATCAGAACTAACACCAGAAAATTGATCTCTCATAACCAGGTTCAGTAAAGGAGGTTTAATTTCAAAGAATTCTGCTGTAGTAGCAGGTGGAGCAATAGATGTGCATAGGAAATCATTATTATTTGCATTTGTGAAGTCACACAACTTAGTATTTTCAGGGGTATTCATTTTAGCAACAGTAAATAAAACAAACTAGATAAAGTAAATGCAAGTAACTAATTTTTTTGTGTTTTCGATATAGAGAGCAAGACAGTAAATAAAGTAAAACTAGCAACTAATTTTTTGTGTGTTTTGTTTAGGTGCAGCAAACAAAGTAGTAAATAAAATAAAGCAAGACAAAAACAAAGTAAAGAGATTGAGAAGTGGAGACTCCCCTTGCAGCGTGTCTTGATCTCCCGGCAACGGCGCCAGAAATTTAGCTTGATACGCGTATGCACACGTCCGTTGGGAATCCCAAGTGGAAGGTATGATGCGTATAGAAGCAAGTTTCCCTCAGTATGAAACCAAGGTTTCATCGAACCAGTAGGAGCCAAGAAGCACGTTGAAGGTTGATGGTGGCGAAATGTGATGCGGCGCAACAACAGGGATTCCGGCGCCAACGTGGAACCTGCACAACACAACCCAAGTACTTTGCCCCAACGCAACAGTGAGGTTGTCAATCTCACCGGCTTGCTGTAACAAAGGATTAACCGTATTGTGTGGAAGATGATTGTTTGCAAGAAAACAGTAAAACAAGTATTGCAGTAGATTGTATGCTATGTAAAGAATAGGACCGGGGTCCACAGTTCACTAGAGGTGTCTCTCCCATAAGATAAAAGCATGTTGGGTGAACAAATTACAGTCGGGCAATTGACAAATAGAGAAGGGCATAACAATGCATATACATGATATGATAAATATAGTGAGATTTATTCCGGGCATTACGACAAAGTACATAGACCGCCATCCAACTGCATCTATGCCTAAAAAGTCCACCTTCAGGTTATCATCCGAACCCCGTTCAGTATTAAGTTGCAAAGCAACAGACAATTGCATTAAGTATGGTGCGTAATGTAATCGACAACTACATCCTTAGACATAGAATCAATGTTTTATCCCTAGTGGCAACAGCACATCACAACCTTAGAACTTTCTGTCACTGTCCCAGGTGTCAATGAAGGCATGAACCCACTATCGAGCATAAATACTCCCTCTTGGAGTTAAGAGTAAAAACTTGGCCAGAGCCTCTACTAATAACGGAGAGCATGCAAGATCATAAACAACACATAAACAATAGATTGATAATCACCATAACATAGCATTCTCTATCCATCGGATCCCAACAAACACAACATATAGTATTACAGATAGATGATCTTGATCATGTTAGGCAGCTCACAAGATCCAACAATGAAGCAAAATTAGGAGAAGACGACCATCTAGCTACTGCTATGGACCCATAGTCCAGGGGTGAACTACTCACTCATCACTCCGGAGGCGACCATGGCGGTGTAGAGTCCTCCGGGAGATGAATCCCCTCTCCGGGGTGCCGGAGGCGATCTCCTGAATCCCCGAGATGGGATTCGCGGCGGCGCGTCTCTGTAAGGTTTTCCGTATCGTGGCTCTCGGTCGGGGTTTCGCGACGGAGGCTATAAGTAGGCGAAAGGGCAGGTCAAGAGGCGGCACGAGGGCCCAGGGGCAGGCCGTGCGGCCAGGGCCGGGCGCCGCCTATCCCTGGCCACCTCGTGGCCCACTTCGACTCCCTTCGGTCTTCGGAAGCTCCGTGCAAAAATAGGACCCTGGGCGGTGATTTCGTCCAATTCCGAGAATATTTCCTTACTAGGATTTCGAAACCAAAAACAGAAAACAACAACTGGCTCTTCGGCATCTTGTTAATAGGTTAGTTCCAGAAAATGTGTAAATACGACATATAATGTGCATAAAACATGTAGGTATCATCAATAAAGTAGCATGGAACATAAGAAATTATCGATACGTTGGAGACGTATCAGAGGGCAACAAGACACTGCCTTGGCTCCCCCCACGCGGCGGGGATGTACGGGGCTGGCGCTACCATCCCTGCCATGGTAGCGGTCCTCTTCATCATGGCCGCCTCTATCGCCTCCGCCGCCAAAGCCTTTCGCTCCCTCGCCTTTTGCTCCGCCTGCCGGAGACATGCGTCCTCCACCTGCGGGCGCTGGAGGTCGAAGGCCCACTCAGTGTTGGCCATCCCTCCGGCCGCTCTTTCTCGGGCTTCCTTTTCTTATTTGGGGGCGCGCAAATGGAGGGAAATAGAATGATTTTGCACGGTATATTAGCAATGTTCGCCAACAAGGTTGGCCCGCCCACTTCTTGAGCTCCCGCCGTGCCCCCGCTAGCCTCCCTTCGGATTGGATTCGGCCTAGGGGCGTCGGATGAATCGTATCCACGCATCGGCGCAAAAGCGTATGTGAGGGACGTGGCTAGACATGATTTTTTACGCTGGTGCTCCTTGCTGATCCCCTTTCAATCACTCTCTTCAAAAACGTGGATGGGGCAAGCTTCTTTGGGTCGCTGCGAGCTAGCGATATTCCAAAACAGGAGTGGAGGGTCGATTTTCGATTCACATGGGTACCAGTGTTTTTGCTAAGGTGTCAAGATGGTATCCCACCGGGATATCACTGATAGACTTATAGTGTATTTTATCTTTTCTAGTTCAAATTTTAATGTAAAAATTTACACTAGTCAAAGCAAAATGCTCACTATAAAAATTTACACTAGAAAACGCAAAATGCATTATAAGTAGGAGTAGTAGAATTTAGATGGGATCCTACTTAACACCCTAGTTTTCGCGGGATAGCTTGTTCAAATCCGTACTGCGAAACATGCTAGTGAGGATTTTCGGGGTGGCCCAGAAAAACTCTGGAAACCCTTTCAATACAGGCCTCCAAACCAAGGCTCAAGGGGCTCTGCTGTCCGCGACACGTCTCTGTTCTTGCCAACCCAAAACTGCCGACCTGTCGTGTCCTTATTAGGGCATGTACAACAGCATCTAGTCAGCCGTCTGTAATATGGACCACGTAAGAAATTTGCCGACGTGGAGAAGAGAGAGAATGTAAAACGGAAGAGTCCGTCTGTAAACTAATAGACGGTCTAATCCCGCTTATATCGTGGCTTACCGACGGCATCATTACCATTGTACGCAAGCCTTCACACATAGTGGGCCGATGATCGCGCAGAAATCAACGTTTAACACCTTGTGCGGTTACCAGCTGTTTGGGTATTATAGACAACGAATTGGATCCACTGTTGTACATG
The DNA here is from genome assembly GCA_030979885.1 of Lolium multiflorum. NCBI lineage: Eukaryota > Viridiplantae > Streptophyta > Magnoliopsida > Poales > Poaceae > Lolium > Lolium multiflorum. Next base: position 330,141,139 of record CM061750.1, read on the forward strand.
TAGTCTGTAGGGATGTCTATAGGTGACGTGGATACGTGTTACAGACACCAGACGTCTGTACTAATGTACATGCCCTTACTTCAGAAGTTCAGAGTTACTCCAGAGTTTAGGGGCAGTTTGCACAAGGAATACTGTGATCTGTTGACCTTTGTTTTGAAAGCCGGCATGCAGTCTTTGAGGTGGCATTTGACATTTTTGTCTTCTGCATTTTTTCCCTGGCAAAAAAGGGCAATAAATAAGAATAACATAGACAATCCATGAGAATCTGGAACATCTCAGCGGAAAGTTGCTGAAGTTGCAGGATTCAGTAAAAGGATTTCATGCAACATATGCTGATGCCACAACATGGATGAGGCGTCAAACGAGTCCACAGCTGCCAAAGAACAGACTCGGCACAACTTCTGAACCGAAATATTCACAGCAGCTCCCCAGCGCTAACATTCAGCATTTAAACTGAGGCATCGGCAAACAAGTGAGGCAACTAAGTTCTCATAAATTTTGGACCGACGAAGCATATGTAAATGCTGCACGGTTGACATTACACCCATAATTTACATACGCATGCCGGTTTCCCTAACTTGGGACGCCTTTATTTGACTAGACCAAATACACCTGTATATGAGCTGAGATATGACCATACTCACATCAGTAATATTACTATAAATAGAACAAACGAGTGGCGCTTTGTGACACACCACGTCCAGTTTCGCGCCTCTTGAGTATCACTGCATGTAAGGTTGCAGCCTAAAACCTTGGCAAAGTTGCATCATAGAATCCCAGTTACTTGGGATCATGCCATGATGCATTCCCTGGGATCGGACCTCCCTCTTCGGCCTGTACTGCGACCACCAAACTGAATGAAGAAAGGCTCGTCATCGCCACCACCGCTTGCGAAATCAGAAGCAGATGGTTCATGCTCTGTGTCAGATTCAGATAGTCTTGGATGCAACCTCACCAGACGCATGAGGATGCCAGGCTCAACTGTCGCTCCTGCTCGGGAAGCATCGACTTTTCTACCGCGATCATTATAAGCCATTATCTGTTATGCAACGAAAAGAACACGGTAAAATAAAAAATGAATGTAATAACAAGAGGAGGTATACGGCCAATTGTGTAACTAAATACGACTTACTTGATTTGCATGTTTCGGCAATGGAATTACTTTCTTAGATTCAGGTGACCAAATCCTGATTGTTCTGCCGATCCCGCTAGTAGCTAGGAACGGGAACCGCGGATGGGGTTCGACGCAGGTAACAACATTCCTATCGCCACACATCATCCTCATCACTTTACCTCCCCTCTTCTTCCAAATGAACACATTCCCACAGTCTGATCCACTCAAAACATATTCATCATTTGGTCCAAAGAAACTGACTCCTTTAACAGTTCTGGAATTCCTGTGACCAGAGTATGCTTGTACCTCCTTGAGCATGTCCAAATTCTCTGGCAGTGTTGATTCAGGATTCGAACCAAGACCCATGTTGTTTTGGAACAAATAGACAAGCTCGTCATTGTATGAGACAAGCATCTCGCTTGATTTGGAGTATGCAATACCAGTGATGTGGACCTTCCCACCCTTAAGAAGGTGCTTAGGGCAGAAAGTATCAACTGGTAGGTTCATATTGCTTGAAGCATCCGAGTTGATTCTCCTAGAATCATACAACCGTACATACTCATCTGAACCACCAACTGAAAAATAGTTTGGGTTCTGCGGGTCGATGGCAATAGTATTCAGTCTTACACGACGTCTCCTCTCTGAGAACGAATAGCAGGTGAAGAGCTTTATTGGTGAATTACTGCGCAGGTCAAACTGTAACAAATAACAAATGTTTAATGCAAATGTACTAAGCTCATAAATAATTGTTGTAATTGCATATAACCGGCCAGTAACTTACATGCTGTACCAGGCCATCCTCTCCACAAGTGTAAAGTATGTGAGGACTTCCTGGTTCGAGAGCCACTTTCTTCACACGATCATCATGTTCCCCGATTTGCCTGGTTGTTACTTCACCACCCTGCTTCAGTTCTCCCACCCTGACCTACAAGAAGAGAACAGTAACTTCGCTGAATCTGCAGGCGCCTGATTGCAGAAATATTTCCATGTATAATTTTTTTTTCGGTTCTTCCCTTTCCAGATAAAGTTGGCGCAGAAAAAGCAAGTAGGTTAGGTGTTTTCTTTGAAAATAATAAAATTGAGGTAGCTAGTTCTGTTAATAGTATTAAAATTGCGAGGTTGATCATGTCGTGGTGATGTTTAAATGTCAACACCACCAAAGGCAAGACATGAGGAAGACAGTTCTCATAGTCTCTCTATCCCCAAGGTGACCAACCTTTGTAATGACCTAGCTGACGAGGAGGAAGATAAATCGGACACGAACCGGCGAGTAGGAGGCGCAAAAGTTGCACATAGCCCAAAAAAAATAGAGAAGTTTCTCCGTAGCTTAGATAAAAGGTCGTGGTTTACGGTCTCACAAACTTTCTCACTTTATCTATGAAAGGTTTGTTTTGGAATAGCCGAACAGAAATGATCTCAGTGACCTAGCTAAACATTGCTTTATTGAAGAATTGGCTCGGGATTAGAAATTGGATTTGCTCGCCTTGATGGAGATGGGGCGATTAAAATTTTCGAACCCTTCTCTTGACATATTAGTGGGGGTATAGATTATTTGTGACAATTGTCTTTCTCCTCATTGTAGGTCTAGTGTTATATTGTGATCTAAGCGAGGCTAACTTCTGACGAGCGGGGCGAGGCCTGTCGGCGGTAGGCTTAGGCCGAATCGATGCCACCGCCTATATATTCCTCTTGTAAGCCACCGGCTAGGGTTTATCAGATTATAAGATAACCCACAGCGTTTGTAAATACTTCCCGATATAGTGAAGTTTTGCTGGGTGGCCCTATGAGTTTTTCCCCTCTGTGTTGGAGGGGTTTTTCCACGTTAAAATCTTGAGTCTCTGCTACGTTTTTTTTTCGTTGTTCGTTATTTACTTATCGCGTTTATAACATCTAGAGGTATTCTTTTAGGCATTAATATGGCTACCATTAAGGTCAAGGTGATAAGAGTTGGTAACAACTCCTTTACGAGCATGATCTATAGTGGGTTACGTTTCATTCAGCAAGAGCTTTTTTTAATCACATCAAGTTTCACGTTACATCAAGGAGGATTGTTTTGAACGGTTTGCTCGCAGTAAATGGTTCTGCGCAACATGAGTTCAAGTCAGATTTTCTTGCCAAAACTTGCTCATACATGTTGTTCTGTAATTTCAACATTATTCGTAGACAACAGAAAATAGTGCTGATTTGGATGCATGTTGGCCCTTCGTGCTTAAAGCCAAAACTGATAGGCTTGACTTTGAGGTAAATTGTTCTCCTAGGACACTAATTTACTTGGGCCAACAAGTTGAAGCACACTAAGTTATATGGCTAGTGTGGAGTGGGAACATAAGTTGTCAATGGTTATTATTCACACACTGCAATGGGTGGTGTGCTATTGAATAAAATCACAGGGGTGTGACAACCTTGTCGGCAATCTTGCGAGAGCACATGAAATTTGTAAACGTGGAGAATGCTGAGATCAAAGGAAGGAACTCACTAACACGGACACTGATTTGCCAAGGTTTGAACCCCCTTGTGAGGGTAAATATCCATGGGTTTGACAAGATTTTGGTAAAGATTCTTGCTTTTGGGCTTGCTCCCCACATGAAAGAACTTGTCTCCAACCTCAAAATGCTTTCATTAAAACTAGAAGCATCCATGATAATTTAAAGTTTGTGAGAAACTATGCAAGATGGCTTCACCGCCGTAAGAAGCCTTCACTTCTCTTCAAGCTCAACATTAAGTAGGCTCTTGGCTCAGTCCGTTGGGAAAATTTGCTTGGTCTCCTCCAAAGGCTTCACTTCCCCCCTAGATTCCGTGATTGGGTTGCAGCGCTTTTATCCACTTCATCTTCAAGGGTCTTACTAAGTGGGATTCCGGGTGTCCCCATCAAACATTCCCATGGCCTTTGCCAATGAGACTCTCCCTCCCCATTGCTTTTTAGCATCAGAATCGACTCTCTCCAACAAAATCTAGACATGGCCACTTCCCAATGCTATCTTCACCGGCTCGCCGGAAAGGGTGCCCACTTCCGTACCTCCCTTTATGTGGACCATGCCGCCATTTTTTGGCCCCTATCAAGGTAGATACCACAACCCTTCTGCAAATTCTCACCAACTTCGGCATGTCACCTGTTTGATCACCAACTTACAGAACAACTTGGTCACTCCCATCCGTTGTCATGGTATTGATCTTGACGATATTTTGGGCCTTAGGCCTCCAACTTGTCATCAATAAGCTCAAGCGCATTCATTTTCAACTCACTGAAGATAAGACCGCCGGCCGATAGGCTCGCTCCTTGGCAAGGAAAATATTTTATCATTGTGGGTCGCACAACTCTTTCCAAGTCGATCCTCACATTTCAATCTATCTATCTCCTCCCCGCCCTTGATGTGCCGGTTGAGTTTCTTCAAGCACTCCAAAAGATTATCCATGCTTGAATTTGGACAGGCACCGATAAGGTCTATAGTGGAAAATGTAAAATCAATTGGGACACAATTTGTAGGACAACTTCCCTTGGCAACCTCATGTCCTCAACTTGGATTTTTTCTTTGCCATGACTAAAGTCGCCATTGGAGATGGGAGGAAGGCCATGTTTTTTCATGCCCCTTGGGCTGATGTGATCAGCCCAAAAACCATCACGCCCTCCATTTTTCCTGCTCAAATAAGAAATCTTGGTCGGTTTGGTAGGCCATGGCCAACGACGCTTGGAATCAACAAATTTACTACTACAACGGCCTTTCGGTGCAACACCTTGAGGAATTTAGTTGTCTTTGGCATAAAAACTTGCAAATCCAACTTTGTGAAGGTGTCCATGATGCTATCACTTGGAAACTCACCACCTTAGGGAACTACTCCGCTTCTTGCGCTTACAAGGATCACTTCACCATGCTAATATCGACAAAATGAATTCAACAATTTGCAAGATGTGGGCTCCTTCAGAGTGAAGATTTTTCTCTTGGTTTATCATTCAAAATCACGTGTGGACGTCGGATCGTATCCAACAATGTGGATGGCATAATTGTGGTAATTTCCCCCTTTGTAATAGTGCTCCTGAGTCCGTGGCTCACATGATTTTCACTTGTAGATTTACCTCTAGGATTTGGGTGTGGTTAAAGCTTGGATTGACCTTCCGTCCTTCGACCCAACGAATTGGGCCGCCTTTCAAGACATGCCGACACTTGTTAGATGCATATTCTCCATGCTCATCCCGGAAGGATGAAAGTTATGGTGTCCTTTGCCATGCTCGTTACTTGGGATTAATGAGCAGAACGCTAGATTGTTTGAAAACAAGAGTCATTTTCCCTTAGTTACTTTTGGCCGCATCAAGTTGGAGGCGAGATCTTGGATCCTTACCGGTGCTAACAACTTGGGGTAACCTTATTCCAGGAGAGTATGATTTTTTATCATGGGTTGTGTCCTTGGGGCATGAAACTAAAACCTCTCTTGTTACTTGCTTCTTATTATTCATAAGAAAATATTTGTTTTTTAAAGGATCCTACTCCTGCCATGCTCTTGTATTATCCGATGCACAAAGAAAGATCATAGATAAGGGGGCTCGGCCAAATATAGATGATGATCTTGACTAGGTCTTGGATATTTTAATCCTTTACATCAAGATTTGAGACCTTGTATGGCATGACTGAGAGTATATTGCTATCACTCTCTTTGCCTCAAGTTATTTCATTGGACCCATGTGAATTGCCCTGGGAAGGTGGTTTGGTAGGAAGATTCTAGGGGGTACCTGACTTTCACCTTGCTAGCCAGCTTGTCCGGCTTGAAGGGTATATTTCTGAGTTCGTGCCACATCCGTGTGTCAAAAATGATCAATCATCTTTCCTTATAATCTATGTCGAGGTGGCGTACCTATGTAATATGGCAAACTTTAGTTTAGAACTTTCTTGCTTCACTCGTTGAATTACAAAAGTTCCTCATGGCCGCATGTCTATGGAAACACACGCCATGATAAGGTTTGACAAATGAGATAATTCTTACGAGGATGGTCTCTTTATGTCATAGGATCTTATAAAATGAAAAGGGAAGGCTGGTACAATTATTGACGCTTTGGACATTATGTCGGGCAGATTCTCCTTAACATGGTCGAGGAAGCTATCAAAGGGGATGCTAATAAAAAAATGGTAAAAATCGTGTATGAAGACAAAACAAAATGACCCAACTTGCAAAAGTAAACCACATTTCAGGAATGTAAAGTTGTACATAGACCTTCTACGTTATAGCCAATGGTGACCATTGTAAAGAAACTTCTCCTCTTGAGCAAGGTGATAGGACCATAGTGGGAGATGGCAACCGAAACATACTTAAACAATTATTATAAATTGTCGTTTGGTGCCCTAGAAATAAATCACTTCTCTATGGGGAGGCAGTTACTGAAGACATCCCACAATTTTCTCCTCGGTAGAACAACATTCTCTCAACCTTTCACCAAGAAGGAAGTGTGAGAGGATGTTTTCGAGATGGAGCATAACAATGATCCAAGATTACACGGGCCCTAAGTAAGTTTTTCCAAATATGTTGGGACGTAACTAAAGCGGATCTCATGGACTTTTTTTAAAGGAATACGGTAGGGGAAGCCCCTACAGTGATATGGATCTCATGGACTAGTTCGCTGATTTTCAACAAGGGATGTTGCCTTGTTTCAGCTTAACTTTGGTTTCATGGCCTTGTTGCCAAAAATAGAAGATGCGGCCCAAATTCAACAATAAGATCCGATTTTCCTACTGAATGTTTGCTTAAATATCCTTGTGGGTGATAAATAATCGTATGACAATAATTGCTCATAATTTTATTTGTCCCACACCATCGGCTTTTATGCCTAGACGTAACACCCTAGAGGGGGTTGTGGCCCTGCATGAAACTATTAGATGAGGTTATCTTCGAGGTGGATTTTGAAATTTCCATTGACAAAGTAAAATGGTTTTTTCTCCACCAAGCATTATGCATGAAGGGTTTCATACCAAACTAGTGTGACTGGATTGCTAAGTTTATCCATGGAGGGAGTGTGGCGGTTAAAGTGGACGGTGAAATTGAGCATTACTTACAAGCAAGAAAAGGTATGAAATAGCGGGATCATATGTCTCCGATTTTTCTAAATCTGGTAGCCGATATGCTTGCAATTCTTATTGCTCGAGCTAAGGAGGATGGCCAAGATGGAGACCTTATGCCGCATCCGATGGATGCTAGGATTTCCATTTTAGTATGTCCATGCCATTACTTTTATGGAACGTGATGTGCAAATGGCTATAAATATGCAGTTAATGTTTCCATTTTAAACCACTCTCATGTCTTAAAGTCAAGTTTCAGATGAGTGATTTTCTTTTGTTTTGACCATGCTAAAGAGGAAGAAGAACACTACGAGCAATTCTTTGGTGTTAATCCCTTCTATCCAGGTATCTTGGTATCCCCACCCATTACCATAAGATCCTAAGTAAGGATCGCAATATGGTGGAGGACTTGTTTTGAGAAAAAAAAACTTAGTAGTTTTAAAGGCAAGCTCATTTCATATGGTACACGACTTGTGTTAACCAACTATGTACTCGTTATCCAACCTATGTTTATGTTGTCCATTTTGGCAAAGTGATTTGTTCTGAACTAACGATGTTGAAGCATCACCACTGCTAGCTATAACTGACGGAGGTCAGACCAAGGTTTTTTTACCCCGGAATGCCACTCCCGGTACTCAAGGTGCACAACCAAATATCTACCATGATGTCTTGTCACATGTGCTTGACCACTACCTCCATTCCTTCTAGCCTTGACACACAGGCATGCGCCGATTCCCCTACTGATATGCGTCATGTCCTAGACCATCTGGCAATGAATAAGCCTCACACATAGGTTAAAGGAACATGACATACTAGACCGTATAAGAGCGTCCTTAGACCTCACCATATATCAAATGTTGGCCTTCCAGCCAATGCTCACACACATTGTGATCAATGCCACACGACCGATAATTTTGCACGTACAAGCGTGTTAATAGGTGATGACAAGAGTTACGTGAACCAATGAACCCCACATAAGGGTCATCCGATAGACGCACACCGTCCTCACCATCAATACACGACGGACTTGGAAAAAAAGGGATCCCCTTCCAATATTGCATCCATTGTCCAGCTGCAGTTGCGCTCCATCCACAATCAGCAGGAAGAAGGATCGACACGAAGGAGCCAATGAAGCTATTCGTAGTGCCCTACCTTCTCCACATTGGGACATCTGTTGATCCGCAAATTGATGACGTCGGATCTCTTGCCACCAATGCATATTTCGCCACAACAACCACTGCCCTGATTCACAGCCGGCTGTTGATGCCCTCTCACCCCCGCAGCCAAGCCACCACCAAAAGGTTTTGTGGCTGACACCCCAATTTCCGGGTTCCGCCGAACGAGACGCCCTCTGGGGGTGCACACCGAGCTTGGTCGAAGGTCCCTGCAGTAGGAGGGGATGAATTCCACCGTTGCCTTCCACAAAGTGGCATTTGCACGTCAGTGTCCTCCAACAGCCACAGGGTGCGCGGTGGGGAGGGACGATGGTGGAGGTGGTGGCTAGGGTTTTGCTCGAGCTGCTTCCCTTGGAGTGACGCGAGGAACCTAGTCACGATGTCTGATTGAATTGAATATGAGGACTAGAGTTCTTTGTCAACAATTGTATAGTTGATGTGTAATGTTTTCCAAAAAATAAAACACTACGTACTTTAATGTTTTTCCAAAAAAATCTTAGATTTCCCTACTTTAAAAAAACTTACACTTGTTTACATATTATTATAATATAAAACAGCACATACATATTGGGATACTTGTGAATATATATAATAATTAGTATAATACTGCAAGAACAAAACTCAGATGGGGGTAGGGACGGACCTGGTCATCCCCAGCAACAGTCACAATAGTGCTGTCATTCGTAAATGGCATCACTCGAGCATGGAGGACATTGTATTGGTGCCCAGAAGGATAACTTAGTCTTTTAGATTTAGCAAGCCAGTCCCAGAGAATGATGTCTGTGTCGTCTGAAGCAGACACGAGAAGGTCACCAGCAGGGCTGAAGCTGACGGCATTAACAGAGGCAGTATGACCTTGCAACTGTGCATACTGATTCATGCGCATGATTATGCCCTATTCCACGCGGAGAAAATGAAAATATGGACAGTCAACAAAGAATGGAAGGGTATAAGTAGCTGTGAGAATTTCGCAATTTGCAGAACAGAGCAGAGTTATGAAATGCCGAAATCATCTAGAGCAAAAAAAAAAATCATCTAGAGCAGAGCTATCTGCACAAGGCGTGTACCTCACGTCCCAGAGGATTATCCAGATGATATACATGCTCTAAATGCTAAAAACATCATAGTTCAACATGTGGACACTAAGTTCAACCAGCCACTTACTGACTTACGAAACTGATACTGCAACCTGTGTCTATCTTATTCCATATGCTACAGTATAACAATTTTTACCATACATGCTCGATAAAAATAGGAGCATGTAATGTAATGAATGAAGTGATATGGGGAGATCACACTGAAATTAAATCGAGAAAGGGACACCTCAGAACCGCTGATTCGAGAGGAGGAGGCGCCGGGGTTGGACGAGCCGATCTCGCGCCTGCCGACCTCGAAGAAGCAGCTAGCAGCCGGCCGGCGGCCAGTGGCCAGGCATACAGCGGACATGGTGAGGCGGTTGAACAGGAGAAGAGAGCAGTGCCAGACGAGAGCGAGAGAGAACACAGGGGATTTGCTGGGGGTTTAAACTGGCGCGGCACACTATAGGCCTTCCGCCCCCATCAGAACCTTGAGGCTCGACTGACGGTTCTCGGATGTTCCTACGAGCTGGGCCGTCGGATCACGTGGTTCTGCGTTTCTTTTGCGTGCTCTCGACTTAGTTTTTCTCCTTCTCTACAAGTTTTTTTGTTGTTGTTGTTGTTGGAGAAAACAACGAGTAGGTTGGTGCCTGGTGGAAGTGGCGGACGGACGTCAGGGACATCGCCAATTTCTGTTGGGCAAAGTACAAATATTGGATAGCATGTTACCAAATTAGCATGACATCAAAAGTACTAATATGACAAAAGAAACTTTAATTAAACGTGTTTCACAAACAATATTCATGATTTTGTCTCTTTTTTTTAGATTGAGTGAACGCAAAGGTGTCCAAATCGTGAAACCTCACAAGCTAGCTAGCTAGACACCTGGACTCATTTTTTTTTTCCCTTAAAATAAATCGCACATAACTAAAGATCCAGTGTACCAACTTCTGAAACTAAAGACCTAACATGCACCTTAGATTCCTGAACACAATGTCCATCCCTCATCTCCGGCTGTCTAGTAGTCGTTGGCAGTGGAACACCGGATCATTTCGTGGCTCTAGTTTGGTATTTGTGAGTTAATTTTGTACGTGCCTAGTTGTGGCGTTTCAGCGGTGGCCGTGTTTTGCGAAATAATGTCCTCCGGTTCCATCCTTATCCCGGTTTGGCCGTGGTAGTTATTTTCGGGACGTTAGGAGTGTTTTAGTTTCTCATGTTTTATCTTATCATTACTATGGTATTCTCTTTGATTTGGAGGCTTGGTGATAAAGCAGCAGCTTGACAACCTGCCTTGTGAAAGGTGTGTCCTTGGCTGCACGTTCGGTCGTAAATATTCTCACCCCTCGTGATGAACGGATCATGCGGCTGTTCAAAATCCTTCGCTGCTAACAAATAGTATTAATGCGACAAAAGAAACTTAAGCTAAAAAAAGCGTTTCACAAACTGTATGCTTGATTTTTCTTACTTTCATGTATAAATCTCACATAATTAACGATTTGATGTAGAAACCATCAAAGACGTAGGGTTTTAAAACTCCATAATTTTGTAATACAATTGACCACCTTATGTTTACTTTTCCAGCTTTAAATGTCAAACCTTTCGTTCATTTATGGTATCCCATTTTTTTGAGCAACCGACAGGAAACTGCATTTTCATATAGATGAAAAGGGAAAAGTTAATTACAAAAAAACTGCGCTTTTTTGGTAAGGTGAATAAAAAATAAACCCTCAAAGAAAACAAGTCGGCCAAAAAAATGATGGGGGCAAGAAAGTTGCTTGGCTCTCAGTGGACGCGGATGGTACCACGCATACTCCATACACAATCTCTCTCGCATACAGCACACTGAATCAAAACGGCTCGGCCCACGACACATATACATGCATGCGACATGCGTGTACATGCATGGCCATGTAGCAGCTATTTTATTGTAGCAATTTCAAGCAAACATAGCTCGCGGATCAAGTCATACCAGGCTAGCTACAGCTACCGATGGATGAGCGTAACGTGGACGTGTTGTCCGGCCGGCCGGCCGGCTCGATCAGGGAGAGTTGGAGCCGGGGCGGAAGGGGTTGGGCACCTCGAAGCCGGGGTTGGGCACCCAGGTGTCGTCGGCGCCGGGGAGGAACTGCCCGCTAGCGGCGGCCGGGATGCTGTGGTCCAGCCCGCCGAGGTCCGGCCTGTAGTGGGTGCCCAGCTCGTACCGTCCGATCCCCGGGATCAGCACCGTCCCCTCCTGGAACGTCTCCGGCCGCTTCACCGCGTCCTCCGCCGCCGCCACGGGCTTCTCGGCCGGGACGTCGCGCGCCGTCGAGCCCAGCCGGGCGAAGCACGCCGCGGCCACTAGGACCGCGAGGATCAGCAGGGACGCCGACTTTGCCATGTCGATCGTCGAGTGGCTAGCTGTGATCGGTAGGAGGCGGCGAGCTTTGCTGTTGTCCCGATCGCTGGCTGTTGCTTTCGTTGTGGTGGATGGTGATCGGTGCGGCGGGCTTATATAGAGCGCGCGGATTCAGCCTGCTGGCGCGCTACGGAATGGAATGGGAAGGAAAAGGCGGCGCGTTCAATTCTCATATGGATCGCACATCACGCGCCGCGCCGAGCCGCGCATGCGTTATTGCGCCGTTGTGCCTGGAAGTGAGAAAGCATATGCGTAGGAGACCCTGCGAAGTTATTGATCTGGTAGCTACGCCCAGGTTCTAGCTACTCTCTCATGCTCTTTAAGCACCGGCTGCGATCGACCTTGGAGGTGGCTACTTATTTCCTCTCCATTTGCTCACATCCTCGGTTGCTTTCGGAGAGAGAAGTTCAATTAAGTGATACAGACTCTCCGCACGAACAACTCTTTTTGTCTACTTAAAAAAAAAAAAAACTCTTTTTGTCTACTCCATTTTGGTTGCAGAACGTTATGGTACACTTGTTATGGGCAATTTTCTGTGATTGTGTTTTCATAGGCTCCTAAGTTTTAAAACAGTGTAAACCCTCGAAGGGTTATCGTGGTGTCGTTTAATTTTAGCCATCATATCCCTAATCTCGAACATGTATCGTTTAATCTCAGTGGTCCTTGTATTTCACCGAGGAAAATGTTCCAATCTTGAAGGTCTATGGAAGCACAAGCCATCCCAAAAGTGGTAATGAATTGTGTAAAATCAGTAACCTATCGTGTGAAGGTGAACAAGACTCTTCAAGAGGAGTTTGTTCGAGAGAGGGGTCTTCGCCAAGGGGGGCCCTTGTCCCCTTATTTATTCATTTTGTGTGCGGAGGGTTTTTAGCTCTGTTAAGAAATGCACAAGAGGAGGACACTATTCAGGGGATCCAACTCTGTCCTGCTGCACCCAAAAAAAATTCATCTATTCTTTTCCGATGAGTCTTTGATTGTTATGAAGGTGAAAATGTGGCGAATGCTTAGAGGTTACAACATGTTCTCGCGGTGCATAAGATGCAGTTAGGTAAAATAATTAACACAAGTAAATCAACATCAATCTTTAGTAAAGGTACAAAGCAAGCTGTGAAACAGACAATCCTTGGTGTTCTTGGTATTCCGAGGGAGTTGTGGAACAAACACTATCCGAGCCGGCCACTCCATCTAGGGGCTTCGAAGGCAAAGGAGTTTTCCTATCTGAATGATAGGATTTGGCAACGTATTCACAGATGGGGGGAAAGATTGTTAGCATGCAAGGAAATTTTGATTGAAGTGGTGGCTTAGGTTATCCCCACTTACGCTATGTTCTATTTTGATATCACTAAATCTCTATGTGGAGAGATTAGTGCAGTGCTATGTCACTATTGGTGGAATAGTCAAGGTGAGAAGAATAAGTGTCATTGGATCAGTTGGGAGAATATGACACGGCCGAAATAAGATGGTGGTTTAGGCTATAGAGACTTTCACATTTTCAAGTTGGCTATGCTTGCTCGTCAGAGTTGGCGTGTGTTGCAGAATTTCGACTCTCTTTGTTGCATGGTCTTTAGAGTTATGTATTTCCCCGATACCACTATCGTTGAAGCTACTCCTAAGATGTACATGTCGTATACTTGGAAAAGTATATTACGGGACCGAAACTGTTGAAACATGGGGTCCCATATGGAGAATTGGGTTTGAATAATCCATTGATGCATTCGCAGATCCATGGGTCCCAGTGGGTACTACTCGTCGTCCCCGCCCTCGTACGCCTAACGGCCGAGATGAACTGATGAGAGTTTCAGACCTGATAGACCATGATAATGCAAGCTGTGACGAGAACCTGGTCCGGTTCATTTTCAATCCGGTAGATGCAAAGGAAATTTTGTCTATTCCGATAAAGACACACATGGAGGACTGGATTTCATGGCATTTTGACAACAAAGGTGTGTTCTTGGTTAAGTCGGCCTATATACTAGGATTTAGTCTCCGTGATCCTCAGAACCGTAGAGATACGAGCTCATCTGAGGCACCTGCAGAAGCTAACCCAGTATGGAAGAGAATCTGGAATCGAAAATGCCATGTAAGGTCAAAATGTTTATTTAGAGGCTCTGTCATAATAGCTTACCAACACAGATGAATATTCAGAGGCAGATAGTAAAGTTGGACACAAGATGCCCGATGTGTAATCGAGCTGATGAAGATGGCAGCCATTTGTTCTTGAAATGCATGAAAGTAAAATCAGTCTGGCGCAGTCTTCTGCTTGAAGATGTCCATCTTATATTAGTTTCTTCCAAGCGATCAGTAGCAGAAGGTTTTTTTTGCCGGAAAAATTCGGATCTTTTATAGAACTTCAGATGATTTGACTTTAAAAAAATTATATAATCCTTATTATTTGGAATGTAGGTTAACCTCTTTGTACCATCTTCTTGTTTGATTAAAGCTCAACTTATGGTTGGCGGAAAGAAAATCGAGCATATCATAAACAGCCCAGTAAGGCTTATCAATCCTAGCCCAGTACTAGCCTTACCACGGCATGTCTCCAAAACGTCATTGGGCTAAGATGATGGTCGGACAACCTGAACTTGGTGATTGGTTCCGTCCGTGTCTTTGAGCCCACTATGAGCTCCCGTTTATTCTGTTCTGCCCTGAGGCTCAATTTGGCAATGGGCCCCATTAGCTGATCCCCGATGGTCAATTCATCTATTAGAGGACGGTTTTGGTTAGTACTTCATCCCCGTGGCGATCTTATTGGAGGCAAACTCTCCCCATTAGGTAAGGTGGGGATGGGTCTGTGTTACCACTACCCATACCCGATAACCATGAAATCCCCGTTAGGCACATGACATGTGGCACTAGAGTACAAGATAAGTATGTATAGATACGAGAAAACCCTAATCCTATTATGCTCAATTTCCCCTCTCGCCTCCAACCGCGTAGTCCCCAAATCCTAACTGCCAAACCCTCGTCTCTCCTTCCTAAACTCCTGATCTACCATGTTGTCATTCTACCATGTTGTCATTTTATTTTGGGCTCATAGTTACTAGCTAAGGCGGGGATGGTTAACCGATGGTTATCTGTTTACCCGATGGGGATGGGATGGTAAAAGAACTGGTCCCATGACAGTTAGTGGGGATGGGGACGGAGAAAATTTTCATGCACGGAGATGGCTATGGTTGAGCAATAACCAGTGGTTAGTGTCCCCGTTGCCATATGGACCTGATGCTATTATCATATTATGCTTGGTGACTGAAGATAGATAGCGGTAGTTTCTTGCCCGTACTTTATCGTACCCTTTTTTTTGAATTGTGCATGAAAAATCTATTGATTTTACTGCAACTAATCCGTCTGCATTCCTCAATTACTGACGAATTGAACAGCGCACTCAGCACAGCACCCTACGCGACAAAAAAGATGGTAATTACTAATTCCAGTCACATGTGGAGTTTTATAAACTTAGATCAACTGATCAAAGGCTTTCGATGCACCTCACCAATTACGATTTTTCTCGGTGTCAGATATTCAGTGTTTCTGCATTAGGCTGAAGTGCAGCTAATCGCATCACAAGGAAGAAGCTGGTTGCCCTCACACTGACATATCGGGACAATTCTTCCTCAAACCGATCTAAGCGCTTATGAGCTCATCATGCCGCCCACAAACGCCGGTCGGCGATCAAATATATGTAAACCAAGTGGTGATATAAATTGCCACGAAAACAAGGACGGGGCACAAGGCTAGGCAGGCTCTCTTAGATCTCTCCTGCAAGCCCCAGGATCCAGAGGCACATTAGCTGTTGTGTTAAGCTCCGCCACAAACATCTCAACATGCATAATTGCATATAGTACCTGCTTGCTTAGTCTTGTTTAGTTTGTCATGTGAGAGAGGCCAGCATCCGGCCGCGTGCATGCAGCTTGTAGTGGGGGAACGTGGCAGGCGCTACGAGCGTTGGTGGGAGGCCTCAATACGACGCTAGCTCATAAGAGTTGCACCTCGACCTCGACATGGTTACATGCATGAATTGTCGCATGATTCTCTCTCTAGTGTCTACACACGCAGTCGACATGCTCGGCACGCGGAGACGAAGGGGAGAGTGCTAGACAGGTTCGCGGAGAGAATATATGGGAGCGGAGACGACAGATCGTCGACTGCCCCAGTCGATCTCTTCCCCCTTCCATTATGCCCGCCGGCCAGCTAGCTTGCTCCTCACACATGTACACCACCTCACCTGGTGATGGGCTTAACTGATTAAAAACGCAGGCATAGGACATTGTGTCGTCTACCCTTGGGCCTTGGCCATGGGAAGATTATCTTACTAGTACTAGATACAAACCGTGCATGATCCCTTCCTCATCAAGCTTAGCTTATCAGCATGTTGGACCGTACACTAATCCGAAAGTTGCTGCCTAGAATAACAACTACGCGATTCATCAATTAGGCAGATACACCTGTATATACAGTTATCAAAGATTCAGTCGCTCAGAGGCTCAAAACATTATGTTCAGCTTGGAACTATGCAGCTGCGTCACCTTCCGAGCATTGCAGACATATTAATGTACCTATGAACTGCAGCTTTTATGGCCTTTCTCTTAGAGCTCGGCCATTGTTTCGTGTTGGAATCACAGAACTCAATCGAGATTCTATACCTAGCATGTTTGGTTGTTATGGAGTTGGAACCCTCATTTCAATTGTAAATTCCAGAGAATTGGTATTGTATGTTAAGCCAATTTTCATCCATAACCCCCATCAATTTTATGGAAATCATTTAATTTCATGAATCCTTGTGGCAGCCGAACGGGAATTTTCAGCCTCCAAATCCAAATTGGCCAAAGAAATGATGGCGTCGATGTCTTTTCATTTCATTCTACACAATGAATTGAAATGATAGGTATATTGTGTTGCCCTCTTGCTCCTCCTCCACCTTCCCTAACCCTAGCCGCCGCCCTCCCCAATTCCCCTCCCTCTTCCGCCAGATCACAGCCCGGCAAAGCCCGTGTTGAATGATGATGGCGGTAGTGGGGCGTCCCTCCATTGCGGCTCGGATGCGTGGCTGCGGCGGCGAATCTTGTATGGGCGCCTTGGGCCGATGTGTGCATGGCCATGACATCGGCCACGCAGCAATGTGGCCTCCTCCACCTTTGGATATCTTCAGCCTCGGTGCAAAGGGATCTAGCCAGTGGTGGTGCTGCTTTGCGGCTGCGGATCGTTTGGCACGTGTGGTGTGGTGGTCCACGGTGAGGAGGAGACGGTGGTCTAGTTACTGAAGCGGGTGAGGATTCCACCATCGACGGTGGCTCATGTGGGTGTTGTGTTCCTCGTTGGAGACGATGGTTGGGGCGTCTGTTACTCCATTGTTTTCGGGAGAAACCTCAGATCTAGGGAGGCCACTATTGATGGTGGCGCCCATGGGCGTCGTAGCCATCGTTGGAGACGTTATGGGGCACTCACTACTAGGAAAACAGCTAGCGCCAACATAGCTAGCAGTGGCGCACCACTAAGACGTGCGCCACTGCTAGTAGATTACCAATGGCACACCTGATGAGGTAGTGCGCCACTACTATACGTGGTGCACCATCGGTAAGTGTGGAACTTGGTTATAGATGGGGTGTAGGGTTACTCGTGGCACACCACATATAGGTGTGTCATTTCTACCTCCAATAGCAGTGTCGCACCTATATGTGTCGCGCCACTGGGAAGTGCTGCCAAAATCCCTACCCTCCCCCAGCGCCGCCCACCCCCGTGGATAGCCTTTTCAGTTTAAAAAATACAAGAAAATGTTAGAAATTTCAAAAAAATATAATCCTTCGAGGAGCCCATGTGTTATGTCATCTAGTTTTAATGAAAATTAACAAATACGAATTTTGACTGTCTTTTGCAAAATGGTGCCATCTTTTGTTCAAACGGCTTTTCTGGTTGCATACTACCTCCGCTGAAAAACTTTTTTATATGAAAATGTATCAACGGAAAATTTTACATCTGATTGCTATTTAACAAAAAATTTAGATTCCTCAAATCAAAAAGGAAATAGGGTATTTTTCGGGATTAAGATTTGGATGATTTTTAAAAAAATGCAGTGGCGCAACATGTCATGGTGCTCCACTACTAACCTTCCTTCTTTCGAATTTCAAAAGGGTCGGCCACCACCCCCACTTTCCTTATCCACCTCCTCCCTCCACACATTCCTCTTATTATCCTCCCACCTCACCTTCATCCTCTCATTTTTCCTCAACCATCTTCTTTGGCATAGCCCCCCTATCCTCCCCGTCCTCTTCCTCCTCCATCCTCCCTGGCGCCCTGCCACCTCCTCCTCCTCTCCTCCCTAGCCACCTCTTCCCCTACTTCCTCTTCTCCCCCCCCTCCTTCCTCCTCCTTTTGGTCGCCAACCCACCCTTCCCCGTCCCACTCTTCTCCTTCTCCTCCCTCCCTCCTCTCCTCTCCAGACGCCAGCTAGAAAAATGAGAAACAAAAATGAGACCAAAATGAGCAAAAAAATAGTGCCAGATTTAGATCCATATTTCAAAAAAATTACCAGTGATGCACCTTCTTTTTTTTACTGGCGCACCAAGCAGCTAGCAGTGGCGCACCACCTGATGAGCCACTGGAACATGGGCTTACCAGTGGGCACCTGAGGTGCGCCACTACTATCTGTTACGAGTGGCATAGTAGTAGTGGCGCACCTGGCGCTTGGTGCGCCACTAGTAACCAAAACAGGTGTTCCAGTGGTAGCCTTTTTCCTAGTAGTGCCTCCTGGATCAGATGATGGTGATGTCTACGTCGTCAACTCCGTGGGGGCATCATCTTTGGAGACATTCATCGGCTGGACGAACATATGGACGACTTCGTGGTTGGGTGTCAGTCTTCTCGTGTTTCTCGCGTAGAGACCAAGGTGGAGCGGCGTGTCATCTAACATTTGCAATGATGAGTCTCGGTGGCACAGTGCAGCGGGGTCTCGGCAGCTGGCGTGTGACGATGGACTCGCGTAGAGAGGTGGCGCTTTGTGGCGTCGTGGTGGCATCAACGGCGGCATGAGCGACGAAGTGTATGCGGATATTTTCCCCGAATATTGCTCGGCGGTTCGATGGAGGTGACGGCTTGTGTAGCGTGTGCATGAGGTATTCGTTAAGAGTCTGTTATACCAGATGAGTGCTCATGTTTCGTTTAAAGGATGTCTTGGGGTACGTGATGTTCATGTTTCTTAGTTGACGAGGGATTTTCATGTTTTTAGGGCAGAAGACTATTGGGGCTGTTGGCGATCTGGGTAGAACGAGTGCCTTTGCCTCGGCCTCGGTTACGTGTTTATAGTATCGGCAAACATACAGAGTTTGTTACAGGGTGATTACAAAGAGATCGTACCGAATACGGTACATACAATATGAAAACTGAAAACATATTCTAACACCCTCCCTTAATCTAAACCTTCTGAAAGGTTGAGATTACGTTTGAACTCATCGAGCTTCTTCACTGGCAGAGCCTTTGTAAAACCATCAGCCACTTGATCTTTGCTTGAAATAAAGTGAATGCCCAATCTATTGCTAGCAACTCTTTCTCTGACAAAATGAAAGTCAATTTCAATGTGTTTGGTGCGAGCATGAAACACTGGATTTGCAGACAGATAGGTAGCTCCTAGATTGTCACACCAGAGACTTGGTTTTTGTAATAGTTTTACTCCAAGTTCATTCAGAAGAGCTTCAACCCAAATCAACTCAGCTGTAGCATTAGCTAGAGCTTTATATTCAGCTTCAGTACTAGAACGAGATATTGTAGCCTGCTTTCTTGCACTCCAGGAGACCAGATTTGGTCCAACAAATATAGCAAAACCACCTGTAGACCTTCTGTCATCCAGACAACCTGCCCAATCTGCATCTGAAAAAGCACTCAGAAAAGTAGATGATGATTTTGTAAATGTAATCCCAAGTTTTAATGTATCTTTCACATATCTGAGGATCCGTTTGACAGCTGTCCAATGTTCTGTAGTTGGAGCATGAAGAAACTGACAAACTTTATTCACTGAAAAAGCTAAGTCAGGCCGTGTGAGGGTTAAATATTGCAAAGCTCCAACTATGCTTCTGTATTGAGTACAATCTTCAGAGCCAAGAGGTGTACCATCTGTGAGAGATAACTGTTCAGATGATGATAAAGGTGTAGGGGCAGGTTTACAGCTATGCATACCAACTTTGTCAAGTAACTCTGTGGCATATTTTTCCTGTGTCAAGAGTAGACCATTGTGCACCTTTTTTACTTCAATACCAAGGAAAAAGTGTAGGTCTCCTAGATCCTTGATAGCAAAATTCACATTCAAATCTCGAAGAAGAGCATTAATAGCATGATCTGAAGATCCAGTAACTATGATGTCATCAACATAAATCAAGACAAACATAGATATACCTGACTTCTTCAAGAGAAATAAAGAAGTGTCAGCCTTTGATGGTGTAAATCCAAGTTCACATAGTTTAGAACTCAATCTAGAATACCAGGCTCGAGGCGCTTGTTTCAGACCATATAGAGCTTTGTCAAGTTTGCAAATGTGATGCGGAGCATGGGGGTTCTCAAAACCTGGAGGTTGTCTCATGTAGACCTCCTCTTCCAGAACACCATGAAGAAACGCGTTCTTGACATCTAGCTGCCTCAGACTCCATCCACAAGAAACAGATAGAGACAATACAATCCTGATAGTTGCAATTTTTACCACAGGACTAAAAGTATCCTCAAAATCAATGCCATACCTTTGCTTGAACCCTTTTGCAACCAGTCTTGCTTTATATCTGTCAATAGAACCATCAGCTTTCTTCTTAATTCTGTACACCCATTTGCAATCAATCAAGTTTTTGCTTCTATTTGGGGGAACAAGGTGCCAAGTCTTGTTCTCAAGGAGTGCGTTGTATTCTTCCTTCATAGCTTTACACCAATTTTGATCACTCAAAGCTTCTGTAAGTGTTAATGGTTCACCTGTAGAAGACAACATGCCATAACGAACTGTGCCATCAGTATATTGTTTTGGATTACGTATACCTTTCTGCAGCCTAGTACGAACTCCAGGTGGCGAAGGCGGGGGTGGTGAAACAGCAGCAGAATTATCAGAATCATTTTCAGAATTGTTCTCATCAGAATTTTCTTCGGAGCTTTCTCCCCCAGCAGCCGAGCCCTCACCAGAAGTGGCCACAGAAGATCCAGCAGACTCGGCGGGAGACACAGCACCAGGCGAATCTTCTCCTGCATGTGATGATGATGCCGGGGACTCCACGCGCGTCGAGGCGGAGCCACGCGGCGAGACGGGAGAGGACGCATGCACGCGCGGTCCCCCGGGCGTGTGGCTGTCACGCGCAGGCGAGACAGGCGGAGCCTGCCCACTGGCGGACGCGACAGAGGGCTGATCCTCAGACTGCTGCGCCTCGGGATCGCCAGATGCAGAAGAATGTTCAGGCATATCTACTTCGGGATCTGAGCTGGTTTCGTCATCTTGTGTCTGATGTTCATCAACTGATTCTGGCTCATTTTCTTCACCGTTTTGGCTGCGATTTTCAGCAGTATGTGTAGTTTCCTGCAGCACATTAGTGGTAGACACAATAGGTACAATATGGGCAATACAATCTTGAGCATTCTCATGGGAGGTGGAAGATGGGAGGAGAAGAATCTCCTTTTTGAGAAGGGCACCGGCATTGGGATGAAGAGATGCAAATGGAAAAATGTTTTCATCAAAGACAACATCACGGGAGATGTACACACGGCCTGTAGAGATATCTAGACATTTGACACCTTTGTGAAGGGGGCTATAACCAAGAAAGACACAGCGTTTGGAGCGAAAAGCAAGTTTTCGTTTGTTATAAGGACGAAGATTAGGCCAACAGGCACATCCAAAAGTTCTAAGGGCATCATAGTTTGGCGTGATATGAAGAAGACGTTCAGTGGGAGTTTCAAAATTGAGAACTTTGCTAGGAAGCAAATTTATGAGAAAGGTGGCAGTTATAAAGGCTTCATCCCAGAACTTTAGTGGCATAGATGCGTTTGCAAGCAAAGCAAGACCAACTTCCACTATGTGACGATGTTTTCTTTCAGCGGAACCATTTTGTTGGTGAGCATGAGGACAGGAGACATGATGTGTAATGCCAACTTGTTGAAAGAAACCATTGAGTTTTTCATATTCACCTCCCCAATCTGTTTGCATAGTGACAATTTTCCTATCAAACTTGCGCTCAACAAATTTCTGATAATTAAGAAAGGCTTGATAAACATCAGAACGCTTCTTAAGCAAATATATCCATGTGAATTTACTAAAATCATCAATAAAGCTTACATAGTATGCATGTTTTCCCGCAGAGAGAGGAGCAGGGCCCCATACATCAGAAAAAACTTGCTCCAAAGGAGCAGTGGAAACACTAGAGGAAGTGGGATATGGTAACTGATGGCTCTTGGCCAACTGACAAGAGTCACAAACATATGGGGTACTCTCTGGGGTGTAAGCTATTTTATTTCTCCTAAGAACTTGTTGAACCACAAATGAAGATGGATGTCCTAAGCGGCGATGCCATGTGGATGATGATGGCTTTATTGTGATGAAGGCGTGCTTGGCGGTCTCATGAAACATGGGCACCAAGGGATAGAGACCACCCCAGCAGGGGCCCCTAAACAGAGTTCTTCGAGTTGCTTGGTCCTTGATTAAGAAAAAGAAAGGATGAAACTCAATAAAGACATGATTATCAAGGGTAAAGCGATGGACTGATAAAAGATTTTTAGATGCACTAGGAACATGAAGAATATTGTTTAGATCAAAGGAACCATGAGGAGTGCGCAAAACTGAATTACCAATATGACTAATGTGCATACATGTGCCTTTAGCAGTACGGACTTGATCTTGGCCATGATACTTGTTGGCAATGAGAAGCTTGTTCAACTCACTAGTAATATGATCAGTGGCACCTGTATCAATGTACCAGTTTGTGTCAACACCATATGACGCAAGGTTTGCTCCTTTGTCACCATCATCTCTGTCCTTCTTGTCATCAGAATAACGCCACCAACAAGCATTTGCAGGATGGCCATGCTTCTTACAGATTTGGCACTCAGTGTCAACATATGGAGTAGGGACGCGGTCTGAACGACGTCCATCTGTCCGACGGTAACCACCACCATCATCTCTGTTTCTGTCACGGCGATCATCTCTGCGATCACCTCGACGATCATCACGGCACCAGTTTCCACGGCCATCATCTCTACGCCAGGTTCTGTCATCATCTCGGTATCCACCGCCACGGTATGGACCGCGGTCTGGGCTGCGAGTCCGCGGTGGTGGAGGGGTGCGACCGCGGGGCGGGGGTGTACGGGCACGAGAACGTTGATCACCATGTCGAGCCAGATTTGCAGAGGAGACAAACGAGCCATTCTCTTCAACCCCGTTGCGCATGTCATAAGAGCTCAGCTGCTCATAGAACTCCTCTAGCGATGTACCCGGATTGCCGTTGACTGTGGTGATGAGGGCGTTGTACTCTCCTTTGTCCAGCCCATGCAACAGATAGCCGAGAAGTTCATCATCTTCAACCGGTTTCCCAAGAGCAGACAACTCGGATGCAAAACCCCTCATCTTGGTGTAATATTGGTCTGCTGTCAAGGAGAGTTTCTTAGTGTCATTGAGTTCGCCTCGCAGGTGCTGTGCCTTAGTGCGGGAGGCAGTTTTGAACATAGCTCCAATGGCAGTCCAGGCCTCGGCAGTGGAGGTGACGTCAAGCAGATGGGAGAGGATCTCCGGCGACAAAGTGTTGAGGAGGAAACGGAGAACCTGTTGGTCTCTGGCCATCCACTCTATGTATGCAGGATTGGGAACTCTGGACTTGTTCTTCTCTGAATCCTCAACTTCAATGATTCTTGCAGGTGCTCGATCTGATCCATCGAGAAGAGCCATCACATTGGCACCACGGAAGGCCGGGAGGACGAGAGCTTTCCAGAGCAAAAAATTGCTGCGCGTCAGTTGTTGAGCGGGAGGAGCTCCCAGGGCAGCGGCAAGAGCAGAGCTCGACATCCCTGACGAACTAGACGCACTCATGGCTGTTGATGAACAGGATGATCAGAAAAACCGATCTAGGTTTAGGGTTGTAGTAGGCCGGCGGTGAAAACAGAGAACTGATGTAGCGGCGGGTTGTTTGTGTGGCGGTAGCGGCGGCAGCTTGAGGAACAGCGGCGGCGGCAACGGCTTGTGTTGTGTCTGGCGGTGGCGGCGGCGGCTGAGAAGCAGCGGCGGCGGCGACGGCTTGTGTTTGTCTGGATTGTTTGGTTTGATCGTGGAGGCGCGGTGACAGCAGCAGAGAACTGCGGTGACGGCGCGGATTTGTTTTGGTTGTGGCGGCACACGGCGGCGGCTGAGTAGCGGCGGCGGCGGCGGCAGCTAGGTCTGGGAAGAGGGTAGCTCTGATACCATGTTGGCGATCTGGGTAGAACGAGTGCCTTTGCCTCGGCCTCGGTTACGTGTTTATAGTATCGGCAAACATACAGAGGTTGTTACAGGGTGATTACAAAGAGATCGTACCGAATACGGTACATACAATATGAAAACTGAAAACATATTCTAACAGGGGCAACTTTCACTCATCGTCGGATATGTGTTGTTGCGTGGTGGCTTCGAATTTTTTATGTATGATCTTGATCAAACTTTTGTTAACAAAATAATAAAGAATATCGATGGAGAGGCTGTGGTATACCCTCCGTTTGCTCATGTGTGTGTGGAGAAACCGACGCCCAAAAGCTCAACTAGCCGTGGTTCCAATGCATATAAAAGAGGATCACAAAAGTTTGGGCAGATTACATTACAAGATGCACGGGCGGGCCATCAGTTGTCTAATCCGATCGATCTGGAAAAACAAAGCCAGCACTGCCATCTGCTCACACAGGCGAGCTAGCGAGGCTTTTGGAACACCATATGATGATGATTACGGTGCTCTCTCTCTCTCGATTGCTTGCAGCTTTGAGGAAGAAGACAGCTCACGCCTGTGATCTTACAGCTAACCCCCAGCCCACCCTTGTCCCTTTGCGCCCCGGTCCAGTCAAACCTGAAGCTCGATCGATCCATTCCTGGCTTTCTTTCTCTCCCATGCTCTGCAGCTCAGTTGCAGTGGTGGGCGTGTATTGTAGGAGGAGTAGACAGGAGTTACAGTTGTCCACGTTGCGCAGGCACCAGGTACAGGCTGAGAGATCTGGACTGGAGAGCATGCATGTGCTTTGCCCCGTCCCAGCCACTTGTTTTGCCGGCGTCGCCCATCGGTCCGTCCGTTCTGGCGCGATCGGAATCTGCCTGGCCATCCTGTGATGTGACGGTGGTGAAACTAAAATTACTGCACTCGCGTAGCTGCTACACCTAGTCCATGTCGTTAGCTAAGGGCATGTTCAACGCCCCCTACACAAATGGAGCAAAAGTGTTTGTTTCGGTTTCGTTTGCATAAAAAAAATAGTCGAATCCAGTGTCCCAATGCGTAGTGATTGGAATGTTCGCGCCGACACATTCCTGGCCTAAATTTAGGTTTGAATTGCGTCGTCACGGCCGTAGCGCATGTCCGCTGCCTGCCACCTCGGGCTCGCCTGGTGGCAAAACACATCCTGAATCGCATCCTCTCATTCGATGGCCTGCGATGCCCCGCTTCGACTTAACCGCCGCGGCAGGACTGGCGGTCGGCGGTTGGGCTTCTACGCCGCCATCAAGGGCACACACTTGGAGACCCGCGTCGGAAATTGAAGGCCACCGCTCGACCGTACTTTTTAAGATCATCGGCAACGCCCACCACCATCGTCCCATTGCTAAATTCAGCCAAGCCTTCCCCGTTCGCCGGCATCTTCCACAAGACGCCATGGGTAAAAGGGTGTTTCCATGGAGGAAACTGAAGAAGAACGACGACGAGTCCAGGGCCTCCTCGGCGAAGCCAAAGAAGCCACGTAACCGCGTGTCGAGCCTCCAAAGCCTAAGAGGGAGCTCTTCTTCGGCGAGGAAGCCCATGATGACACAGATGACTTCATGGGCTACCTCGCCTACATGGCCGAGGTGGCCAAGGAGAGAGAACTCTAGACCGACTCCCAGTTCGGCCGGACGACATGGACGAAGAGGAGGCGAAGAGGCTCGCAATTCTGGTATCCCAACAGTCGGAGCCGCTGTGCCACAGCCTAACTATGCATGTGTGGTCATGCTGACAGGTGTATATGAGGTGTAGTCATGCTAGCCTTGCATGCCTCAGCCACACCACACCGCCCATGCCCACATTGTTGCATGCTCCTGTCGCAGCCGCTCCTCCTTCCTACACCGGTGAACACCATGGATGCGCCGACACCCAACTGGTAATGGGAGATGCCCGTGCTGGTTGACCTAACTCAGCTTCCCGACGACGACATGTAGTGGTCTAGGGTTTGAAGTCCTTGGAGTATTGTGTGTCGTTTTTTCTGTTTTATCACTATGTAATTTGTGTAGTCTTATCTGAGAATTATATTAAAATCAATATATTTGCGTCGGGCCGCTAGGCTGTTCCCGGACCGAAAAGAACATATAATGCAACCAGACCAATTTCATGACACTTTTATATATATTTTTGAAGGATTACACTTTTTATATTCAAAATGGGCCGAGCCACTGAAGATGCCCTAACTAATAAAAACACTAACCTTTTATTTGTACGATGCTATATATACCTAGCTCCGTCGAATTATTGCCCGTACGTGTTACTTATATTTTCCAGACACGAAGAAAAGGATGATAGTATCTGGGTTGGAGCACCACACTTTGTTTCAGCGTGCGTCTGTGCGTGCAAGTCTGGACCAGACTAATCTGAGGATGGCAAAATAAAGCCACCTCCCTTTTCCAGTTGACACGCCGACAGGCGGCAGGCTAGCTCGAGTTAGTACACATGCATCATCAGGTGTTAGGGTTTGGACGTATTTGCGTTTGTGCATTAATCCTGCTGGCTACAAAGTTTCGAAATGCTTAATTTTATACATCCATCATCCGTGACAAAACCAGCTAACCTAGCAGAGTAGCAGGTGGTAACTAACCAGAAAGGAACAAGAGGGTTTGTCTACCACATGCAACTCTGCACAAATGTACGTTACGTACGTACGTACTTTGTCATCCAAATTTTACTTCAAATCTTTTCTTAAGTACGATGTAGTTAGCTCTTTTCTAATACTGTACGCAACAGTGCTATGATTAGCAGGAGGCATTATATTCGCTAGCACCGCATTTGTTTGAGCAATTCAAGATTCTGACGATCGAGCATATCTGCATGATCCCTTGACCATTTGTCGGTTCTTGGACCTTGACTATTCAACCGGAATTTTATTTATGGTTCTTCAAGGTAATGATGCATCTTGGCAGAGTTTAGAGCATCGAACAGCCGGAAATGGTGAATGGAACCTGGGTACGCGTGCACCCGTTTACGAAAAGTTCAAAATAATGTTATTTAAAAGTTTCAAAAAAATGTGAAGTAAAATTTTGCATGTATATACTATGTTGATACTTACTCGTGTGTGTTTTCACGGAAAAATACCATTGTATGTGACCCACACAAAAATGACAAAATGCAAATTCCTATTCATGTGAATAGTACAAATTCCTGTTCACTATTCTTATCTGGACATTTTGTCATTTTTATGCAGGCCACACACAATGGTATTTTTTCGTGAAAACTTACACCAGTAAGTATCAACATAATATGTACATGCAAAAATTTTTCACATTTTTTTGAAAAGTTTTTTAACTTTTAAGGTTGCACCTTGGCCAAACGTCCGGGTCGATCGAACAGCTGATTAATTACTGAGGCCAAGACGGACAAGCTGTTCGTAGCGTGCAATATGTGAAACAAGCACTTGTGGCAGAAACACGGTGTGACCCGTGTTCCTCTCCCGTAACTAAGTAGTAGTCCGTGGATACGGCTATTTGGCGGTCACCCGTTTTATTTTAGATAAAAGGTATCTAATGCCCGATTTTAAATTAATAAAGCTCTCAAAGTTCGGAACATAGTAGTATTACAATGCTGCGGCATACAGCTTAGCCAAGGAAAGCTAACAAAGCATAACATAAAAGGGAACGGCCCATGCTTGCACTAGGAGAGGGACACCATCTTGAGGATGAGGACGCGAGGGCCAACAAGGATCCTCAGGGCATCTCCAAGCGACCCAAACGGACGCGCTGGGCCGTCCGTTTTGGGCCGTTTACGTGGCCGCGCGGACACGCGGACCCCCCGCATCATGTCCGTTTGGGTCGCACGCGCCAACGTGGTGATCCAAAGAGACGCCACGTGGTTCGTCTTCGTTGCGCGGCGCTGCGCCATGGCGCCTCGACGGGACAGCCATGGTGGGCGGTGGAACGCGGGAAAGTTCCGCGCGCACCAAGGTTCCCGCGCGCTCGCGTTTCCCGCCGGGCCGCCGGCTATAAAGACGGCGGCGGTCTCACCCGTCACGTCCTCTCCCCTCCACCTTCTCCGGTGCCATGCCGCACCCCGGCCACGTGGGCCAAGCTCCCTCGCCGCTCGGGCCAGGTTCCCGCGGACGGAGGAGGAGGAGCGCGCGGACTCGCGGTGGGTCGCCGACGACGAGGCACTCCGCGTCGCTGCGGAGGCGGCGGCGAAGAAGGCAGGGGACGTGGAGATGGTGGAGGTGGCCGCGGAGGGCTGGCACGAGACCGCGGACGGCTGGTACGAGGCCGCGGAGGAGGGGGGCCGCCGCGGAGGAGCTGTCGACGAGGAGGACCTCGCGCCGGCGAACATCAACGCCGCCATCGAGGAGCGTCTCGCCGACCTCACACGCGTGACGAAGGAGCACGAGGCCTGCCCCGGGCCGGCCGCCGCCCTCCCTCGGCCAGAAGAACGAGCTACTCGCTATGCGAGCAGCCCGTCACCTCATCCAGATGCCCTCGCCCGAGCGGCGCGCCGAGAGGCTGCTGCGTCGGAGCGCGGCCGGCAAGAGCGCATGCGCGGCGGCGGGAGAACCACGAGGCCTGGCCGCCGACCGCATCCGCAGGAGCGCGCACCGTGGAACGCGCGCCCTGCGGGGCGGAGTTATGCGGGAAGCGGATGGTGCCGCAGCAGGAGGCGGAGCGCGAGCGCGCCCGAGGAGCACGGACGGAAAGGAGGAGGATGAAGGCCTCCACCGCTGATACGTCTCAAACGTATCTATAATTTCTTATGTTCCATGCTAGTTTTATAACAATACTCACATGTTTTATATACACTTTACATCATTTTGATGCATTTTCCGGCACTAACCTATTAACAAGATGCCGAAGCGCCAGTTCTTGTTTTCTGCTGTTTTTGGTTTCAGATATCCTACAAAGGAAATATTCTCGGAATTGGACGAAACAAAAGCCCACGGTCTTATTTTGCACGGAGCCTTCCAGAAGTCCGAAGAGGAGACGAAAAGGGGCGACGAGGCGGCCACACCCTAGGGGTGCGGCCCCACCCCGCGCCGCCTATGGGGTGGGCCCTCGGGTGCCCCCTGCGCTGCCCCTTCTCCTACTTAATCCCTCCGTCGCGAAAACCCTAGTACCGAGAACCACGATACGGAAAAAGTTTCAGAGACGCCGCCGCCATCAATCCCATCTCGGGGGATTCAGGAGATCGCCTCCGGCACCCTGCCGGAGAGGAATCATCACCGGAGGGCTCTACATCACCATGCCCGCCTCCGGACCGATGCGTGAGTAGTTCATCCTTGGACTATGGGTCCATAGCAGTAGCTAGATGGTTGTCTTCTC
This sequence comes from Lolium multiflorum, assembly GCA_030979885.1. Taxonomy (NCBI): domain Eukaryota; kingdom Viridiplantae; phylum Streptophyta; class Magnoliopsida; order Poales; family Poaceae; genus Lolium; species Lolium multiflorum. The sequence continues at coordinate 330,170,647 of CM061750.1, forward strand.
CTCTTGTGCTATCATGTTTAGATCTTGTGAGCTGCCTATCATGATCGGGATCATCTATTTGTAATGCTACATGTTGTGTTTGTTGGGATCCGATGAATCTTGAATACTATGTCAAGTTGATTAATTGATCTATCATATATGTGTTGTTTATGTTCTTGCATGCTCTCCGTTGCTAGTAGAGGCTCTGCCAAGTTGATACTTGTGACTCCAAGAGGGAGTATTTATGCTCGATAGTGGGTTCATGCCTTCATTGAATCTGGGACAGTTGATTCTAAGGTTGTGGATGTGTTGCCACTAGGGATAAAACATCGATGCTTTGTCTAAGGATATTTGTGTTGATTACATTACGCACCATACTTAATGCAATTGTCTGTTGTTTGCAACTTAATACCTGAAGGGGTGTGGATGCTAACCTGAAGGTGGACTTTTTAGGCATAGATGCATGCTGGATGGCGGTCTATGTTCTTTGTCGTAATGCCCTAATTAAATCTCATAGTAGTCATCATGATATGTATGTGCATCTCTATTCTGTCAATTGCCCAACTGTAATTTGTTCACCCAACATGCTATTTATCTTATTGGAGAGACACCACTAGTGAATTGTGGACCCCGGTCCATTCTTTTACATCTGAAATACAATCTACTGCAATCACTGTTCTCTGTTGTTCTTCGCGAACAAACATCATTCTCCACATCATACGTTTAATCCTTTGTTTTCAGCAAGCCGGTGAGATTGACAACCTCACTGTTAAGTTGGGGCAAAGTATTTTGATTGTGTTGTGCAGGTTCCACGTTGGCGCCGGAATCCCTGGTGTTGCGCCGCTACCTCCTCCACCAACAACCTTCACGTGGCCTTCATCTCCTCGGTTCGATAACCTTGGTTTCTTTCTGAGGGCTTTTGTGCGCATCACACCTTCCTCTTGGGGTTCCCAACGGACGTGTGCATCACGCGCCATCAAGATCGGCGCCGTTGCGGGGAGATCAAGACACGCTGCAAGGGGAGTCTCTCACATCCAATCTCTTTACTTTGTTTATTGTCTTGCTTTACTTTATTTTATTTTCTGTCTTGTTTTCTTTCTTTATATCAAAAACACACAAAAATTAATTACTTGTTTTACTTTATTTAATTTAGTTTTGCTTAGTTTATTTTTATTATTGTTAGAATGAGTAATCCTGAAATTGAAGTTCGTTCGTTTAAGCAACAAGCTAGGGGGAGAAAGTTTTAAAGATGCTTGGTATAGAATTAGTGATGCTCATCATAGGTGCACTAAGAAACACTCCACTATTATCCTCCTTAGGAACTTTTATGTTGGTATATCTAGCTGGAATAGGTATGTTCTTGATACTCTTTTGGGGTGTAATTTCCTAGGCACTATTGCTTTAGAAGCTAGTTGCATCATTGAGAGTCTAGTTGGAATACCACCTGTTAATGAAGCTAAAATTGAAATCTCTCTTGAGGATGTCATGAAAAAGTTGGAAGCCATAGAGAAAAATCTTCCAAGTGTTGAGACTAAATTGGGAATATTACTTGATAATACTGATAAACTTGATAAATTCCTAGGAGGAATTAATGAAAGAATTGCTATCTTAGAAACTTGTGCTATCTATGATAATCAAACCAATAGGATTAGTGAACTTGAAAAAGCTATGGGAACCTTGGGTTCAACTTTTTCTTCTCTTAAGTTTAAGCAGAAAGCTTATGTGGGTAAAGAGCAAATATTCATGTATGTCTCTAAGGTGCCTAAACCAAAGAATTATTATAAGCCTAAAATTGATAAAACCTTTAGTACCACCATGGGAAATTTAGATAATGGAGCATCTAAAGTACCCTCTGCGACAAGTTGTGTTTGTAAGGAAAATTATGATGTTGATGCTTCGTCCCTTGATGTTACTTGATTTGCACTTTCTGCGCCTGAAAGGCGTTAAAGAAAAGCACTTCTTGGGAGATAACCCATGTTGTTTTTATTTTAACTACTGTTTTGTTGAGTCTTGGAAGTTGTTACTACTGTAGCAACCTCTCCTTATCATGTTGTTGTGCCAAGTAAAGTCTCTAATAGAAGGTTGATACTAGATTTGGATTTCTGCGCAGAAACAGATTTCTTGTCTGTCACGAATTCGCGTTTTTCTCTCGTAGAAGAATCAAAAAATCAGAGAAAATTCATGCATGATCCTCAGATATGTAGGCAACTTTCATTAGTTTTGATTTTTTCCATCTGAGCAAGTTAAGTGCCTCAAAAAAATTCGTCTTTACGGACTATTCTGTTTTGACATATTCTGCCTTTTTATTTCGCATTGCCTCTTTTACTGTGTTGAGTGGATTTCTTTGTTCCATTAACTTTCGTAGCCTTGGGTAATGTCCAGAAGTGTTAAGAATGATTTTGTCCTCTCTGAACATGTGGATTTTTATTATGCACTAACCCTCTAATGAGTTTGCTTTAAGTTTGGTGTGGAGGAAGTTTTCAAGGGTCAAGAGAGGAGGAGGATATAATATGATCAAGAAGAGTGAAAAGTCTAAGCTTGGGGATGCCCCGTGGTTCATCCCTGCATATTTCAAGAAGACTCAAGCATCTAAGCTCGGGGATGCCCAAGGCATCCCCTTCTTCATCAACAACTTATCAGGTCACTTCTAGTGAAACTATATTTTTATTCCGTCACATCTTATGTGCTTTACTTGGAGCGTCTGTTTGTTTTTATTTTTGTTTATGTTTGAATAAATTTGGATCCCAACAATCCTTGTATTGGAGAAAGACACGCTCCGCTTTTTCATATTGAACACTGGTGTTCTTAGCTTTACTTTAATGTTCATGGCGAAGGCTGAAAACCGCTTCGTTGATTGCTATTTGGTTGGAAACAGAAAATGCTTCATGTGGTAAATGGTATATTGTCTTGAATAATTTGATACTTGGCAATTGTTTTGAGCTCTCATAGATCATGTTTAAGCTCTTGCATCATGTAGTTTAAACCTATTAGTGGAGAACTACCGTAGAGCTTGTTAAAATTTGGTTTGCATGATTGATCTCTCTAAGGTCTAGATATTTTCTGGTAAAAGTGTTTGAGCAATAAGGAGACAGTGTAGAGTCTTATAATGCTTGCAATATGTTCTTATGTAAGTTTTGTTGTACCGGTTCATACTTGTGTTTGCTTCAAACAACCTTGCTAGCCAAAGCCTTGTACTGAGAGGGAATGCTTCTCGTGCATCCAAAACCTTGAGCCAAAACTCATGCCATTTGTGTTCACCATAACTACCTATATGTGGTATTTTTCTGCCATTCCAAAGTAAATTGCTTGCGTGCTACCTTTAAAATTTCATTCTTTGTCTTTACAATACATAGCTCATGGGAAAATAGCTTAAAAACTATTGTGGTGATGAATATGTTGCTATGTATCTTAGTTCTTATAAGTTGCTTGTTGAGCGGTAACCATGTTTCTGGGGACGCCATCAACCATTACACCTTTGTTGAATATCATGTGAGTTGCTATGCATGTTCGTCTTGTCTGAAGTAAGGGTGATTTATCATGATTAAATGGTTTGAGTATGCATATTGTTAGAGAAGAACATTGGGCCGCCAACCAAAGCCATGTATCATGGTGGAAGTTTCAGCTTGAACATTAATCCTTAGAATCTCTTATGAGAATATTATCTGTTGTTGAATGCTTAAGCATTAAAGAGGAGTCCATTATCTGTTTTCTATGTTGTCCCGGTATGGATTTCCTCAAGTTGAGATCTATCAAAACGAGAAATCAAATGCGATCTATCTCTTGGATCTTTGTACAGGTGGCATAGAGGTACCCCTTTGTGACACTTGGTTGAAACATATGTAATGCAATGATAATCCATAGAAATCCGAGCTAATTAGGACAAGGTGCGGGCACTATTGGTATTCGATGCATGAGGCTTGCAACTTATAGGAAGTTTTATGCATAACACATACGAATTATTACTACCGTTGACAAAATTGTTTCCATGTTTTCAAAATAAAAAGCTCTAGCACATGAGTAATCCTGCTTCCCTCTGCGAAGGGCCTTTCTTTTACTTTATGTTGAGTCAGTTTACCTACTTCTTTCTATCTTAGAAGCAAACACTTGTGTCAACGTGTGCATTGATTCTTACATACTTGCTTATTTGCATTCATCATATTACTTTATGTTGACAATTATCCATGAGATATACATGTTACAAGTTGAAAGCAATTGCTGAAACTTAATCATCCTTTGTGTTGCTTCAAAACCTTCTATTAAGAATCTTTTGCTTTATGAGTTAGCTCTTATGCAAGACTTATTGATGCTTGTCTTGAAAGTAATATTCATGAAAAGTTTTTGCTATATGATTCAGTTGTTTAGTCATTATCTTTTTGTTAGCAAACTATTGTTTCGAATCACTTCATTCATCTCATATGTTTTACTATAGTATTGACCAAGATTACGATAGTAGCATGTCACTTCAGAAATTATCCTTGTTATCGTTTACCTACTCGAGGGCGAGTAGGAACTAAGCTTGGGGATGCTTGATACGTCTCAAACGTATCTATAATTTCTTATGTTCCATGCTAGTTTTATGACAATACTCACATGTTTTATATACACTTTACATCATTTTGATGCATTTTCCGGCACTAACCTATTAACAAGATGTCGAAGCGCCAGTTCTTGTTTTCTGCTTTTGGTTTCAGAAATCCTACACAGGAAATATTCTCGGAATTGACGAAACAAAAGCCCACGGTCTTATTTTGCACGGAGCCTTCCAAGTCCGAAGAGGAGACGAAGAGGGGCGACGAGGCCCCCACCCTAGGGGGCGCGGCCCCACCGCCGCGCCGCCTATGGGTGGGCCCTCAGTGCCCCCGCGCCCTTCGCCTACTTAATCCTCCGTCGCGAAACCCTAGTACCGAGAGCCACGATACGGAAAAGTTCCAGACGCCGCCGTCAATCCCATCTCGGGGATTCGGAGATCGCCTCCGGCACCCCGCCGGAGAGGGGAATCATCACCGAAGGGCTCTACATCACCATGCCCGCCTCCGGATGATGCGTGAGTAGTTCATCCTTGGACTATGGGTCCATAGCAGTAGCTAGATGGTTGTCTTCTCCTCTTGTGCTATCATGTTTAGATCTTGTGAGCTGCCTATCATGATCAGGATCATCTATTTGTAATGCTACATGTTGTGTTTGTTGGGATCCGATGAATCTTGAATACTATGTCAAGTTGATTAATTGATCTATCATATATGTGTTATTTATGTTCTTGCATGCTCTCCGTTGCTAGTAGAGGCTCTGGCCAAGTTGGTACTTGTGACTCCAAGAGGGAGTATTTATGCTCGATAGTGGGTTCATGCCTTCATTGAATCTGGACAGTGACAGAAAGTTCTAAGGTTGTGGATGTCTTGTTGCCACTAGGGATAAAACATCGATGCTTTGTCTAAGGATATTTGTGTTGATTACATTACGCACCATACTTAATGCAATTGTCTTGTTTGCAACTTAATACGGAAGGGTGCGGATGCTAACTGAAGGTGAACTTTTTAGGCATAGATGCATGTTGGATGGCGGTCTATGTTCTTTGTCGTAATGCCTAATTAAATCTCATAGTAGTCATCATGATATGTATGTGCATCTCTATTCGTCAATTGCCCAACTGTAATTTGTTCACCCAACATGCTATTTATCTTATTGGAGAGACACCACTAGTGAATTGTGGACCCCGGTCCATTCTTTTACATCTGAAATACAATCTGCAATCACTGTTCTCTGTTGTTCTTCGCGAACAAACATCATTCTCCACATCATACGTTTAATCCTTTGTTTTCAGCAAGCCAGTGAGATTGACAACCTCACTGTTAAGTTGGGGCAAATTATTTTGATTGTGTTGTGCATGTTCCATGTTGGCGCCGGAATCCCTGATGTTGCACCGCACTACACTCCTCCACCAACAACCTTCACGTGGCCTTCATCTCCTACTGGTTCGATAACCTTGGTTTCTTTCTGAGGGAAAAACTTACTGCTGTGCGCATCACACCTTTCTCTTGGGGTTCCCAACGGATGTGTGCATCACGCGCCATCAACCGCAGCCGCCGCGCCCCAGCTCGTAAGCTGGAGTGGAATCCTCACGCATACAGGCCGCCCGCGTCGAGTGAAATCCACGGCCCCGACAACGAGCCGGCGAGGCGAGGCCGCCGGCCCCGTACGTATTAGGATAGAAGTAGTAGCTAAAAATATTCTAATGGGTACTTTTTAATGAAAAAAAATGTTTATGCCTATGACACGCGGGCCAGGGGAGGACGCGAGCGACCAGCCTTTCGCGTCTGCGGCCACGCAAACCCGGCCTAGATTTGGGCCGGGTTTGCGTCGTTCCGGACGCCGCGGCCATCCGTTTTACAGATGGGTCCGCGCGCTGGGCCGGATTTTTGTCCGGCTGGACCCATCCGGACGCCCGGGCGCGGGATGGGTCGCCGCGTTGGAGATGCCCTTATTGGTCATTTGCCACCAGCCCCGCGTGCAAAAGTTTTAGTTGTCTTGTCAGCTCCGAGAGGTTTACCTTGTGTTGAGCTTTTGCGAGGGGCGTCCATAGCTGCAGAAACACAATGGTTTGATATAACAAGTTAGCAGGTTTAGAGATCACCCTAGATTCAAAAACGTGCTTGTTGCGAACATGCCAAAGCGCCCAACTTTGAACCGCAAAAAGAGTCCAAATAAGACGACGCGGACGGCCCGAAAAAGTTGGAATCGGACCTTCTTCCCCACCTCCGGCTGTTGCACTCCGGATCCTCCGCTGCAACCTAACCCCTTCTACTTCTCTAGGTTTGGTGCCTCCTCTGCCTCCACTCTCCAGCATGTTTTCGTGCCACGTAGTCGTCCTACGTACCAATTCGTTCTGTCTCTACCACCTATGAAACTTACCAACACTCCCCCTCCCAAGCCCTAAGTTTAGGTATCACCCCTCCTCTCTCAAGGATCGATGTCACCTTCTATCTTGGCAGCCATGTCGAGAAGCTTGTGGGAGTGGTGTGGTTCTCGAAGTCTTCTTCTGGCTGTGGGGATCTTCGGATCGTCAAGGAGCTTCATCGACGGTTACTTCTTCGTCTCCAGGGCGGATGTTGTCTTCTAGACCCATTCAACGATAACCCATCCGCAACCAACAATGTCATGCCGGCTCAGGGAGGAGCGATAGCGGCGGCGCACCGTCGACACATCTGGAAGTTCAAGACAAAGGACATCTCCAGAATTTTGTTGTAATTTCTGTTTTTTTGTTGAGGTTCTTTGTATTTTTGTAGGTTTCTTTTAATGATAGGGTCCTTTTTGCAAAAAAAAGGTGGGAGGCGGTGTGGAGGAGAGCAACAGAGTGGACGTCGGTGTATAGCGGGTCCCACACACACAATGCCAAGAGAGGCAAAAAAAACAAAGTTGGGGTCGAGAGAATGAAGAGGAAAGAAGGGAAATAAGGATGGGCATTCGGTCAGGACCAACAATTCGATTTTTATATTTTGTTCTATTTTAAATCCGGTCATCTTAAAATGAAGATCGAAATAAACCTATTAGTTTTACTAATCGATAAATGGGTTTGGTCATGACCGAACAGATTGGTCGATGTTGTCAACCCAAACCTTGACATTGTTTAGTTAAAAAATGGCAGCATTTGAGCTGTATATATTGACCTTTTCACAATACATGGATTACGAAAATACTTTTGTACTTATTATTAATCGGTAGGAATAAACACTCGCTAATACCAGAAAAAAATGAAACCGCGCTATGGTAGTTGATCAACATACAACAATACCAAAACTCACGCACATTACACTAGCTCTTACTTCCTTCGCAAATGGGCGGGGGCAAGATCAAGCTCTAGACTCTCCTAATTGCTGCTGGCGGTTATTCGGGGCTTCAAGCGCTTTTGAAGGAGGAGCCGATCGTGTGGAGGGGCATTTTCGTGTGGAGAGGGAGTTAGGGCATCTCCAACCGGGCGACCCATCCGGCGCCCGCGCGTCCGGATGGGTGTTACCCTCCAAAACCCCCCGACGGGCTTTGGTTAAGCAACACGAAGAGCCGGGAAGCTCCCAGGGCCGCTTAGTGGATCCTGGCCCTCGCGTCGTCCCGCAAATCTTGCCAAACGTCCCGGCGGTTGCTAGGGCGTGCCACCTGACCTAGACCCGATCAGGAAGGTGTTAGTGCTTCGATTGTTCCCGCATGGTAGACACGTAAACATTAAATACGAGCCCTATCGGCTCTCTTTCGTGGATCGGCTCAAGGAGCCGATCGCCCCATGTTTCGTTGGATTTACAATGGCATGGGGATCCTGCTTGATCAGGACAAAGCTAAAGCGATCCACGACAGTTTAGGGTTTTCACCGCATAATCGGAACGTCCTACGTGCGATCGGGCCTAGCAGCTACGAGAGACGATGCAAACTACCCCTGCGAGAGGCCTAAAAACCAACATAACGTTGATCCCCGGAACATCCCAGGACGGTAAACAACACCTAACGCACCACCGGATCCTCCGACCCCAACATAAGGCCTAACTATGCAGATATTAAACTAATCCTTGCGGAGCAAGGAGCAACTATAACGGATCGGATCTAATAAGTAAGAACAAGCAAGATGCTGCCCTTACGTCTAGATCGACGTAAGGGCAGCTAGGTGTCTAGGGACGGCATTGCCACACAGATATGCACGTGAAAGCATCAATGCAAGCCCCTAAACACCTAAGGATAAATAGTACTGCTCGCCATCAACAAGGCTTCAGCACGAGCAGTACAAGGTTAACGAATAAACGTATATTGCCTAGATCGCTAGATGCGATCTAGGCAGCATGGTGCTTACCCGGGAGAAACCCTCGAAGAGAAGGGGTGGCGATGCGCCTGATTTGTGTTGGTTGAACGATGATTGTCCTCCTTTTCCGATAACCCTAGATACATATTTATAGTCCAAGGGACTTTCTAATTGAGGCGTGCACCTAACCGTGCACGGGCCAGACTCTATCTCTTTAATCTAAATTACAATACGATCTACTATATTACAGATACACGGGCCACTTAGCCCAAACTCTTAGCGCAAGGCCGCTTCGAAGATGCTCCACGTGTACGTCCTTCGAGGCCCATCTTCACTTACGGCCCAACTCTGATTTGGCCAAAATCGGGTGGTAACACATGCCCCCTGGTTTTGGTAATGATAATATCAAAACCATCTGTTTTTTCCTCGAGGGGTCATGTCGTGGCAGAGCAGAACCGTCGCAGTATTCTCCACGATGACGTCTTGCCTTCTCAACTCCTCTGCGTGATTTGACAATTTTGGCCCTATACCCTCGGAAACTGTTCGAGCATTGATCTCCAATATATCCCCCTTTATTTAACCGCATCGAACAGTTCTCTTCTCATCTCCAGCCGTCAGCCAAAAAACCCTCTTCCTTCATAGCCATGTCTTCTTCTTCCTCTTCCCAATCCTCTTCGCAGGGAGAGCCGGAGGTCAATCAACGGAAGCATACAACCGGCGCGCTCCCGAGCATTGGGATGAGCAAGAATTTGACTTCGACTTCGTGCCCGAAGGCCGACCCGAAGACCTCGTCTGGTCGGATGGTGACATGCCCCTGACCGACGGGGAAGATGATCTTCGGTTCTTGATCGATGGAGAACTAGAGGCGGAGAGCGACAGCAACGACCCTCTCTTCCGGGGCAGATTCACTTCCTCCACCAAAGAGGAAGAAGAAGAAGAGGACGACGAAGACGAAGATATCTCCTCCGACACGAAGAAGGAACCAGTGGATGATACCTCCTCCGAGGAACCGCCGCCAAAGCGCATCCGTGGCTGGGCCTGGTCCGATGAGGATGATGATGATGACGAGGAGGCCCGTGAAGGTCACGGTAGCGCGACGAGGAATTCGTCAACGTAGCGACGAGGCGGCTACCCCAGCGATGATGAAGACAACAAGCACTTAGAGCAGGGTTTGCTAGCATAGGACCAGTAAATCTGTTCCCCTTTTGTTTGAGTAATCAGCTCTCCATTGTAAGAAATTCCTTTTATTAATGAAGAATTTCCTCTTAATCAGACTTTGTCGATTTTTTCCTTAATTGACTTAGCCGATTTTCCTCAACCAACGCTTAATAAGCCGATGTTTAACGCATCGGTCCTACGCAATCCATCCCTCCACTCCTCAGCCGATGACTTTGAGGCCTGATACTCTTCAAGAACTCATCATTTGCTGAAGGAAGTTGCGACGAAGGATCAGCCGATGATACCCCAATCGGCCTTGAAAACAGAGCAATCATCAAACCAGCTGCCCCCCGAGCCTCAGTCAAGGCGAAGCTAACGGCGAGGATACGCAGATCGAAGAAAGGGCTTTGCCGGTAACTCGAGGCAATCACTATGCAGAACCAGCCAAACTTGCCCCCATCGACTACCTTCCCTCCACTGAAAACCGATGTGGTAGATGAATCACCAACAGTTTTACCGATGCCTCTGAGAGTGCTGCCGACTTCGCATTTTGAACATGCAGCTGGTAGATCTCATGCAATTGTACTATAGTCGATGTCCAAGCATCGGCTGTGCTGAAAGTTTTTATCAGCCGATTGATCCTTGAATCGGCTCACCTGGGTACATTTCCGTGGTCTTGTACCTTCTCTGTATATGCCCCCCGAGCTCCTTCAATTCAACGATGCAGCTTCTGGTGAAAATATTGAGATCGTCACCTTGGTCAAACCTATGGGCAGTTTCGGACGCCCAAACTGACGCCTCTGCTAGCACCGCTATACTTGAAGGCTTGCAAACGAAGTTGGAGGTCCTCGCAGAGAAGACCTGAGCCACCAATCAGTTGGAGGTCCTCGCAGAGTAGAGCCTCGTCATGTGACTCGAAGACTACCTCATCAGGCTTCTTAAGTCGATGTCTACGCATCGGCTGTGTTCAGAAATTTTGGAGTTTTCAGTTTTTTGCGGCCGATTTGCTTACGTATCGGCCCCCATACCTGAGCTGCTCTGTTGGACATTTGACATTCGTTCCAGCCGTATCCTCGTATCTCATCCCTCTATGTGCCCCCGAGCCGATTCTGTCAAGTAATTGATGGCATCGGCTCTTCCATCTGTTGGATCAATGCTGAACGCAGACAAGGTATGTTGAGGATAATTTTGGCTGATTGCGGGAATCGGCCTCCTTTTCGTTGCAAGGCTTTGGCGATGATGTGCAACTTCTCGGATTTCCATTGTAGCTACGTGGCATGGGGAGATAAGATCCTTTGCTTTTCATTTTTTGAGGGCCGATCTCGGGGACCGGCCTTGCCACGTATGTCCACCGTTTTGGACTTGCTACTCCGTCCGGGTCATGGATATCATGTTCGTATCGCCGATGCCTCGCACGGCATCGCCGATGCCTCTGCATGGCTTTTGTTGGCGCCACACTTTCTTTGGCGGGCGCGCCTTTGTCTCCAACGTTTGCTGGATTTTCGCGGCCAGATCGGGCCGTGCTCTTCTCAATGTGTACAGGTATTGTGCCTCGGCTTCTTCCAAGTTTCGCAGCCGTTGCACCCGACGCTTCGAGAATGGTGAGTCCATCGGGGCACCACCTTGGTCGGTGATACCTATCTTCTTCTCCATCCGACTCCTCAAAGTCTTCTTCTTGAGATGACTCAGCTCGTTTACTCCGATGTGGGAGAGGTCCTAGACGCTCGAACACTGAAACTTCGTTCGTCCTTCTCCTTTGGTGTGCATTCGCGCTTCTCGATTGTTGGCAATCGGCTCATTCCCGAGTCCCAAGCAATGTTTGAAGAAGGGACAGTTCCAGTGCCTATCCATGTTGTCTTGTTCCCTTGACCTCCCAGCGCGACGTTCGTACCGTCGTTGTTGCCGCTATTCGACGATACCTGTTCTCCGCATCGACCGACGATATCTTTCATCGTCTTCGTCGTAGCGCCGACGTCGGTCGTCTTGCTGCTCATATTTGTTGAGGAGATGTACGGATGGGCGGCGATACCGTATGCTTCTCACCTCCTCCTCGGTTGGGTACCGTCTATCGTCGTCTTGGGGCCGGTCGCGTGGAACGGCCTCCTCTTTATCCTTGCCACGGGAGTGGCTGCTCCCTGCTTTGTCCACGCCATGGCGGATCACAAACCCTGCCATATTGACATCGAAAGAGAACCCTGGCTCTCTTATGGAGTGGCTTAGGTCCACCATGTTGACGTCCGGAAACGGACGCATGTCTACCTTCATGGCAAACTGTCCGAAAGTTAATCGGCCTGATTCTATCGCCATCTGAATTTGTGCGCGCAACACTTTGCGGTCGTTGGTGGCGTGCGTGAACGTATGATGCCATTTGCGGTATGGCCTCTTGTTCATCTCTGTGCCGTAGGGATCTTGTGCCCTTCGGGTAGCTTCAGCTGTTTCTCTTTCATCGAAGATCTGTTCGGTCTTGGTCACGTCAAAGTCCAACCCTCTTGGAGGCCCGGCGGGTTCACCCATTTGCGGACACGTGCGGCGTCCGAGTCCACTCTCGCAACTTCGATCTTCCGAGAATCTTCATCCTCATCAGCATTGACCGGGTTATCGCGCGCTTGAACTTGTCCTGGTACAGTTCGGATGGCGCTGTTCATATAAGGTCAGTCTATTGACCAGGTGCGTCAACGAGTTGTACTCAACCTGGAACGCCAGGTCCTTGAATGACGCTGCAAGGCTGCCACGGCCAGCTCGACGCCTCTTTCTCGCTTAGGTGAGCCGAATAGCATCGGTTCTTGACGGTTGAAACGTTGGATGTATTCGAGAGTTTCTCGCTTCTGCCGAACCTGAGCTAGTTCGGCAATACCACTTCAGTACCTTCCGAATGGTGCTGGGTGTGGGCTTCCTCCATGCTTCCATGATTGCACGAATTTGGCGGCAACGAGGTGTACCATCCAAACGCTGGACCGTGAGGGATGAGAAGAACCTCACCCGTAGCTGATCCGATCTGAAACTATGCTGGGCCAGGTATCGGCTCACGTGCTCGATGGAGCTTGACCCTTCGACCGAATTTGTTGAAGTCCGGAAGCCGGTACTTAGGCGGTAGTGGGATCAGGTCGAACTCATTGGGGTACGGCTTGGAATAGCCGATTATCTTCTTCTTCGGCAAGATGCCGAACTGCTCTCTCAGACCGCGCTGATTTGATCTGCGGTGGAAGTACTGGCGGCTGAGCCTGGACTGGTGCGGTGGTGTACTTGGCTAGCCACGCTTGTTTCTCGGCTTCCGCTCTAGACTCCCCGCTGCTGCGGTCGTTCTTCCGCGGAACAATCGCTCTGCTCCGCAATCCCTCTGGTGGGGCCTGGATCGCTTGCGTCCAGCTGTTGCAATCCGGCACATACGCGCACACGTATCCGTGTGGGATTTCCTTGGGCGGGTCATGGAAGAACTGATAGTCGCCCGGGTCACCCCCAACTTTGTAGACGACGTATGCCGGTGAGCCTTGTTGTTGTGGAGCCGCCGTTGCGTACGGTGGCCGGGTGTGGAGTTGCATCTCTCCCTGGTGAGTCCCTAGAACAGGTCCTGAAGGGGAGTATCGACGCTCCATGATCTCTTGCACCACACGGAGCGCAACGCGCTCCAAAGTATTCACCAGGGTGCCGATGCGTGAATGGGCCACCATGTAGTTGACCTCTGTCGGAGGCTGGTACGTTCATCCGAAGGTAGAGCCAGATCTACCCCGTCGAGACGCCTTGTGGCGTGAATCCTTTGAACTGATACCGTGCGAACGAGTCTTTTCAAAGGAGCCGATGAGTTCGGCTTCAATGATGCCTTTAGCTCATCGAATTTCTTCTTATGATCGGGTGGAAGGTCCTCGTATGTGATCTGTTCCTCCGCCATCTCGGATGCCGATGTTGATGTGGGTGTCGCAGAAGATGTCGACGTGGATGTCGACGTGGATGTCCCACCGGCGTGCAGAATGTGTTACCCTCCAAAACCCCCGACGGGCTTTGGTTAAGCAACACGAAGAGGGAAGCTCCCAGGGCCGCTTAGTGGATCCCGGCACCTCGCGTCGTCCCGCAAATCTTCGCCAAACGTCCTGGCGGTTGCTAGGGCGTGCCACCGACCTAGACCCGATCGGAAGGTGTTAGTGCTTCGATTGTTCTGCATGGTAGACACGTAAACATTAAATACGAGCCCTATCGGCTCTCAGGTTTCGTGGATCGGCTCAAGGAGCCGATCGCCCATGTTTCTCGTTGGATTTACAATGGCATGGGGATCTGCTTGATCACAAAGCTAAAGCGATCCACGACAGCTTAGGGTTTTCACCGCATAATCGGAACGTCCTACGTGCGATCGGGCCTAGCAGCTACGAGAGACGATGCAAACTACCCCTGCGAGAGGCCTAAAAACCAACATAACGTTGATCCCCGGAACATCCCTCGCAGGACGGTAAACAACACCTAACGCACCACCGGATCCTCCGACCCCAACATAAGGCCTAACTATGCAGATATTAAACTAATCCTTGCGGAGCAAGGAGCAACTATAACGGATCGGATCTACTAAGTAAGAACAAGCAAGATGATGCCCTTACGTCTAGATCGACGTAAGGCAGCTAGGTGTCTAGGGACGGCATTGCCACGCGGATATGCACGTGAAAGCATCAATGCAAGCCCCTAAACACCTAAGGATAAATAGTCTTGCTCGCCATCAACAAGGCTTCACACGAGCACAAGGTTAACGAATAAACGTATATCCCTAGATCGCTAGATGCGATCTAGGCGCATATGGTGCTTACCGGGAGAAACCCTCGAAGGGAGGGGTGGCGATGCGCCTGATTTGTGTTGGTTGAACGATGATTGTCCTCCTTTTCGATAACCCTAGATACATATTTATAGTCCAAGGGACTTTCTAATTGAGGCGTGCACCTAACCGTGCACGGGCCAGACTCTATCTCTTTAATCTAAATTACAATACGATCTACTATATTACGGATACACGGGCCACTTAGCCCAAACTCTTAGCGCAAGGCCGCTTCGAAGATGCTCCACGTGTACGTCCTTCAGGCCCATCTTCACTTACGGCCCAACTCCTGATTTGGCCAAAATCGGGTGGTAACAATGGGTCCAAACGGACAAAAACCCGGCCCAACGCGGGGACGCACCGCAAAAACGGACGGCGCGCGTCGGACACGCAAACCCGGCCAAATCTTGGCGGTTTGCGTGGTCGGATGGCACGCGGCGTCTCGCGTGTCCGCTGTCCGCTGGCGCCCCACTGCGGTGCCCTCCCATTATTAAATGTGGACGGGGAAGGGACCGACCCTATCCGGTCCCCACTTTCCACTCCGGCCGCACGCGCGAGCTCGGCTTCCGCGCCGCCATGGCCCCGAGCGCGAGTTCGCGCCATCCGCGACCACGAGACGACGGCCACAAGTCGCGCCGCGCCGTGCCGTCGCCATGGGCCGCCGGCGACGCGAACGCGAGCGGATCTACGTCACCGTAGCGGTGGCGCGGATGTTCGGGACGCGGCGTCCCAATGCCGTGGGGGGACGTGCACCTCACACGGGCGCTGAGCGGATCGGGTTCCGGTGCCGCCCATCCGCTCCGGCCGCGCCGCGTCGCGAGATCCGAGAGCGCCGCACGCTGCGGCGGACCTCCAGCAGGAGCCCGCGAACCCGCACTCCGCAGGAAAGGGCGCGATGGGAGCCCTGGCGAGTCCCGGTGCCCTCCGGCGTTCGAGCGAACAGCGCGTCGCCGGCGGGGAGTCGTCGTCATCGACGCCGACGACGAGTACTCGGGGTAGTGCTCCGGGCCACCATGCGGCAAACCACGACTAGGGTTTCTTTTTTAGTTTAAAGCCCATATAGGGCTTTCTTTTGTGTAAAAATTGCCCAAAATAGGGCTAAGTTTAACTAACCAGTAGTTTATATTTATTTTGTGCTGTTTTTATTTTTTTATTTTTTTATTACATATGCGGTGCGTCCGCGTGTTGGGCGCAGCGTGCGACCCAAACGGACACGCGGACGCGGGGCGCTGTCCGGGTGTCCGTTCGGCCACCCAAACGGCCCAAAACGGACGGCCCAGCGCGTCCATTTGGATCGCCCGGTTGGAGATGCCCTTACCTACTTACCTGTACCGGATGCTGAGATGAGGAGTACTTGTCCGGTTTGAAGACACGCTTGCGACCTAGGTTGGCCGCATTTGGAGAGACTAGATTAGATAGCCATGAGACAAAATCCATGGTGTATCGTCCTAGCTAGCGACCGGTTGACTCGATCGATCCAGGCTGCTGCTGCTGGAAGTGCCAGTGTAAGCCGCGCGCTGCGAGTCTCATCGGTAAATGATGGTGTCTCGCACTCGCATGAAAGAAGAAGAAAAGGAGGAAGACGTACGTACGCAGCCTCGCCGGATCAGGAGTTGGCCGGCGCACAAGTGGCAACCCGACCGGGGATCCATCCACCCACCGGCTCCGCCCGCGCACGCTGTCTCGGCCCCGTCTCACGTGCCATCCGGGACCCCGAGCTCACCTTGCGCCCATCGATCTCACCTTGCGCCCATCGATCTCAGCTTCGTATGTCTCTGCATGTGGACCATGCGTCGTCACCACGTACACGTACCGTACGTATACGTAGGGCCCCCTCGCGTCTGCGTCACCGGGAACGGGGACACGCACTCGATCGATGTTCGATGATGCGCTTGCTTTCGCCACGGTCACGGCACAGCACGCCGTGATGGACGATGCGTGCCAGATCCCAACCGTGCGCTACGCACATCAGCTAGCTACCACTTTGCCCATGACGTAGTGCTGGTCTTTATGACACAGTGCGAGGGGGTGTGTGCACGATTCAGCAAAATTTGTAGGGGACCAGCTCAACCAACGAATTTGCTTACAGGTTAATCGAGGTTTAATTACGGCAATGGAAGTGATCGCGCTAGGTCGGACCTACACGACATTTGTTACTCCTTAGTTCAAGAAAGGATGTCAAAGGTTTGTTAAAATTTAGACGTAACTATAGTATAAATAATATCTATATACATCCAAAAAAAAATATGGACAGGGGTAGCTCCGGCTGCGCGTTCGGTTAATATGGTTAATTCGGTTCGGTTTATTCGGTTATACGGTAAATACGATTTCAATACTTCGGTTAATACGGTTACGTATAAAAATACGATTCGGTTTCGGTAATAACCATTAAATTTCGGTTCGGTTTCGGTAATAACCAAACTAACCAAAGTTGACGCGAATTTTAGATTGAAAAGTAACTATTCTGGCCATATATTTTATTTTCTGTATTTTTGTATGATTGTACTAAAGATTTTGCAAGAGATCAAAACAAAAAAGAAAGAAATTCGAACAGCCGGCGTGAACGTGTGGCCGCACCAAGGTTGTTGCAGCCGCCGTCGCCAATCAGGAGACGAACAGACGCATGTGAACGACCAATTCACGAATCAGTTTCGTGCATTCCTGGACGGAACGATCAAACTATCCTCATGATTCTTCAGTTCATTTGAAAGTAGGCTCTAGGTCTGTTGTGCTGTTGGCAACTTAGGCTGAAGGAGTACGTTGAGCTGGAATTTTAGCCCGGGCATGCACCACGCTGATCACGAAATTACGCCTAATCATGTGAGATTTGCACGCCTGCCGGACGAGTCTGAGCCCGGGCAGCTCTGAAGCTCCGCCCATGGAAGGACATGACCACCACAGAGAACCAGCTTACGTTTAAACTTAACAGTTTAAGTGCTATATTAAGGCTACACACGAAGCTGGGCTGGCCAGATTTTATGTTGCGTTGTGTGTTCGGTTTCTTCGGTTTAACCACGGTTTTTCGGTTAAAAACTGAATTAACCGAAGTTCTTTCGGTTTGATGTTTTACTAACTGAAACCTAACCATAAAACCATAAAAACTGAAAATTAATTTCAGTTCGGTTTTTTTCGGTTCGGTTTTCGGTTTCAGTTCGGTTATGCACAGCCGGAGGGGTAGCAGTGGTGGACACAACAGAGGGTGGGTGTACATGGTCTTCAAGATATCACGCTTTTACATGGTATTTTAGATTTATTTAATGTGTATTGCTTTAGCCATACCTATTCAAGCTTTTTTTTAATAAATAATGGATGTATATCTGTACACCCATGTCTATGTAAGGTTGTACTCTAATGTGTAGGAGTACATTGAGGGGCGGAGCTCTCAGGCAAGGTATGAAAAAGGTCCTCTTATGATTTTTGGCGAAAAAAATTGAGATGCACATGTTTTCTCTAGATAATTTGAATGGCCATAGATCAGAAATGAACTTGATATGAGAAAGTTATGACCGTTTTAGTGAATACTAGGACAAAATCGATTTGGGACCGAAAACTGTTGGAGTTTGGTCTTTGAATTAGCCTATAGTCCAATACAAATTCTGAAATTATCTTTGGTATATTCATGTATGGCAAGAGGTGTAATTAAATTTTAGTCCCACATTGCTAGTTGAGAGAGTTGTGGAGTGGGACTAAAGTTTATTGTTTTGCTGTTCAAAAAATTAAGGGATTTCTATTTTCGTGCCCCTGCTTCGTTAGTTGTACTCAGTTTTCCCCAGCTCGTTAGTTTTTCCTCAGTTTTCTCCTCCTCTAGTTTGAAATCCCTCGAAGACGCGGGTTGCCGTCGGTCGGAGGCCTTACCGTGAGGTCGGTTCCTCGGACCGTCTCGTCTGACGGGTGGATCCATCTACCGACGCGTGGGCCGTTTTATTTCCGATTGTATACACGGTGCGCCAATGACAAATGGGGCCGCTCTATGGGCTGGCTGCCGCAGCCAATGACCGATGGGTCGTCTATTTATTTATAGAAAATTATATATTGCCGCTCTGTGGGGCCTCCGCTGTGGTCGTCTATTTTATTTAGAGAATATAATATAGAGCCGCTCTGTAGGGGCCGCCTTGGCAGGTGACTATTTTCGTAGCTTAATCTAAAGTGACTCTTATGCTAAACATTGTGCATCCCGACGTTGACCTAGCAGTGGCGGCGAGCATAGTCGTTCGACCATGCCGATATCGGCATCATCGGCATCGTTTGGAGGATGTGGTGCTCGAATAATAGTGGAAATGCGATATTATTTTTTACATGCATAATATATAGAAAATAGCTAGATCTCTAAATCGATGCATATGAAGCTACATATATATTCTTGGTCATAATCCCCTTAATTATCTAAAGGGGATGGATGCATGGCTTCACGTCGTCGTCGCTTTCATCGTTAGTATCTTCGTCGTCTGAGTAGTAGTACCTCCTGCACATTGTTCCGTCGAACACCTTCACTGTGAGCACATCATCGCCTTCATATTTGAAGTGTACGAACCAGCCGAAATCCACACCGTGCGCGATGGCGAATTTCTCCCAGCCCTTGTCGAGGTGCATCCTTGTCCGTCAAATAGGACCTCCACGGTCCAGAGACGAGGACCGCAGTCAGCTGCTCGCAGATACACCTTAGCTGGCTCCTTGCCGTCAAGATAGTCCGCAAAATTTTTGGGAGTTCCTGCAAAGAGATCGAGCGCCGATCGTTTGAAATTAGGGAACTCTTGAAATTAAAGGTTTTTTAGAACATGCCCATAATTAATCACATGCATCATATATGTGGGAACGCGTACGTACCTTCTTGACCAAAGGGTCTTCATAGATGACGATGAAGAACTCCTCTATGATCAATGGCAGTGTTGACGGTGGTGGTGGCAATGATGATGATCCACTTCCCTTCCCTTCCCCTTCCCCTTCCCCTTCCTTCCGGTCCGCGTCCGAGACGTGGAAGCCATGGCAATGGATAAAGTGTATGTGAACGAAGAAGAGAGAGGCAGAACCTATTGACACAAGGGATGGCCGTGTGGGTGTTTATAAGGGAGAGATGACCGTTGTAGGGGTTTACACAATAAAATAAGGAGGAGATGACCGTTGTGGGGGTTTATACACAATAAATTAAGGAGGAGACGACCGTTGTGGGGGTATATATCTCAACAAAAAAACTAATGCGGACTATGTTGACGGAAATGGAACTTCGTGATATAGTTTATCATTTTTTGCGTGAAAAGTAATGGCTATAACAAAATTGGTGATGGTTTATCGTTTCCCTTATCGTTTTTTGCGTTGAAAGTAATGGGTACAAGAAATGGGTGATGGTGTATCATATTTTTGCGTGAAAAGTAATGGCTACAACAAAATTGGTGATGGTTTATCGTTTTTTGCGTTGAAAGTAATGGGTACAAGAAATGGGTGATGGTGTATCATTTTTTTGCGTGAAAAGTAATGGCTACAACAAAATCGGTAATGGTTTATTATTTTTTGCATGGAATGTAATGGCTACAAGATTTTAGCAATTGTATTTAATTTTTCTATCACAGCACTCATGACTTCACCCTTTCTTGATTTTCTATATTTATTACATAGTTCTATAAGCTCCAAATAGGTTGTAGGTTCTCCCATAATAGCAGTTTTTAATTTTTAGGTTTTTCAAATTTTTATGGATTTTCGGGTGTATGAGAAAAATAAAACAAAACAAAATAAAACTAAGAAAAAGTAAGCTAGGCAAAATAATACTAGACAGAAATAAACTAAGCACGAATAAACTAGACTAGCAAGACAAAGTAAAATAAAAGCGGAGAGAGAGGTAGAGTGTACTCCCCAGGTGAACTTATGAGTAGAGCTATGCCTCCCCGGCAACGGCGCCAAAAAATAGTCTTGATGATCCACAAGTATAGGGGATCGCAACAGTCTTCGAGGGAAGTAAAACCTAAATTTATTGATTCGACACAAGGGGAGGTAAAGAATACTTATAAGCCTTAACAACTGAGTTGTCAATTCAGCTGGACCTGGAAAAGCACTAGTAACAGGGGTGATGTGAAAGTAGCATAATATGAGAGCAATAGTAAATAACACAAATAGCATAATATGAGAGCAATGGCACCGAAAATAGTTGATACTACTTCCAATGACATGTAGAACGAGTATATGATGATGCGAGATGGACCGGGGTTCCCAGCTATCTACACTAGTGGTAACTCTCCAATAACAAGTGTTGGGTGAACAAATTACAGTTGGGCAATTGATAGGATTGAAATAGCATTAAGAAAGAGAATATCAAGATTATTAATCATGTAGGCATGTTTTCCATATATAGTCATACGTGCTCGCAATGAGAAACTTGTACAACATCTTTTGTCCTACCAGGTGGCAGCCGGGCCTCTAGGGAAACTACTGGAAATTAAGGTACTCCTTTTAATAGAGCACCGGAGCAAAGCATTACACTCCGTGAAAACATGTGATCCTCATATCTAAGCCTTTCCCTCCAGTTGTCCCAATTTCTGTCACTTTGGGGCCTTTGGTTCCAGACATAGACATGTGCATACAACTTGTAGATACAATCTAAGCAATAAGTATAGAGCTTAAATCTAAGATCATGCCACTCGGGCCCTAGTGACAAGCATTAAGCATAACAAGATTGCAGCAACAATAACTTCACAAACTTTATAGATAGACTAATCATAATGTAACAATCTATCGGATCCCAACAAACACAACACCGATTACATCAGATGGATCTCAGAGCATCTCCAGTCGCGTCCCCCAAACGATGTCCGGACAAAGCGCCGGATTAGTCGTTTGGGGACGTCCGGACAAAATTTTCGTTTGGAAAAGGTCCCTTTTCTAGCCACGTCTCCCAAACGCGACCTCCAAACAAAAAGTAAGTGTAAAAGTTGTGTCCGGCGTCCCCGGAGACTCTATACACAGGGGATGGGCTAGGGACGCCGGACAACATTTGGAGCACGTCCGGACCGAAGCGGCCTTTGGGGCACGCGACTGGGTCGTTTTTTTGGCCGGCGTCCCCCAAATCCCTTTGGGGGACGCTTTGGGGGACGCGACTGGAGATGCTCTCAATCATGTAAGGCAGCTCATGAGATCATTGTATTAAAGTACATGGGGGAGAGAATACCAACTAGCTACAGCTAGAACCCGTAGTCCATGGGGGAACTACTCACGGAGCATGATGGAGGCGGTGGCGTCGATGGAGATGGCTTCCGGGCACCCTGTCCCGGCAGGTGCCGGAACAGAGACTTCGTCCCCGAATTGGAGTTTCGCGATGGCGGCGGCGCCCGGAGTCTTTCTGGAGTTTCGTCAATTGGTACTGCGTTTTTAGGTCGAAAGGGCTTAAATAGGCGAAGAGGCGGCGCAGAGGGCTGACAGGGTGGCCCCACACTAGGCCGGCGCGGCAGGGGGGGGCGCGCGGCCCTAGTGTGTGGTGGCCCCGCTCTCCTCCGACTCCCTTCGGTGTTCGGATGCTTCCGGAAAATAGGATGTTTGGCGTTGATTTCGTCGAATTCCGAGAATATTGCCCGAACAGCCTTTCTGGAACCAAAAACAACAGAAAACAGGAACTGCACTGTGGCATCTTGTTAATAGGTTAGTTCCGGAAAACGCATAAAAACATTATAAAGTGTGAGCAAAACATGTAGGTATTGTCATAAAACAAGCATGGAACATCAGAAATTATGGATACGTTGGAGACGTATCATACGTCACCATAGATCTATCGGAAGTTCAAACAAGGTTCAACTTCCTCCATATCTACCTCTTTATTTTCAATCTTAAACATCTTAGTGCTGAATGTTATCGTGCTTGCCCAGATACTACTTCGTCGGATTTTGCCGTGGCGTCATCGTGCTTGCCCAGAAGAACCCGCCGCACAAGATACGGCTTCTGAACCCACTCACAAAGAAATCGAACACTATGTTTGAGGCGCAGATGCCATCTGTTTTCCTGAAATCAGTCGCTGTGATCAAATCCCCGACTATGGTCTTCGTTGCCGCACATTACCCGTCGGAAATTGGTTGGGTCGATGAGAGCACTCCAACTAAGGATATAGATGAAGATTGGGAAAAAGATTTTCGATCAAGAACCATTGTCTGAGTTGCATTACCCCGTTCAATGGTGAACTGTATGCACTAGCTGTGGACAATTTTGAGAACGGAAGAATAGTGTGCACCAATGTACAGTTGCAGCAGCGCGCGAGCACTGTCAAGATGGAGACACTAATTTCATTTCCAGAACTTGGACATCAGAAGTTCTACCTTGTGAAGTCGGATGGTGATCTGCTGCTTGTGTTGTTGGTCAACGTGGCTTTGGCGGGACCATTGGTGTACCGTGTGGACACTCAGAGTCGCTCTCTCCATCCGGTCTGTAACATTGGCAGTAATGCCTTCTTCGTGCATTATATCCGGTGTATCTCCGTCGACACCAGAGTGTACCCGACACTTCGACCTGGCATCTACTACACGGATTTGGGTTATATCAGAGAGTACTCTCATGATACAAAGGCCTGGGATGGGCAGTACGTGTGGATAGAATAGGAAGCTACGGTATGAGAAATGAACACAAGCCATACCGTTTGGAGGATGTATTGGCCGCACACTGCAGACGGAGGGAGTTCAATGAATATTTCCTTCGGGTAATGCACGATTGGAGCGACGACGAAATATATGAGGAGGAATGAAGAACAAATTCATTCATCCTAATCTTCTTGCTGTCCATACATTGCGTGCGTCTTGTATATTACAACGTTATTGGCTGCTTTTGGCTGCTGTATGCAGTTTCCCTATGTATTATACTTAGTTTTCTGATTATGCAGTTGTCAATTTATCATATACTAGCTTCTAGATTTGCTGCCATATTGGGCAAAAAACAGGGCCAAAAGGCATAACTAACCCCAGAGATTCGCTACTAGATTTGCTACTAGATTTGCTACTAGATTTGCTGCCATATTGAAGAAAGACAGAAATAGAAGCTTCTCTAGATTTGATACTAATTTGGTGAAAAATACAGAGAGAGAAAGAGGGGAAAAGGTGCTCTTAAAAATGCCAATTTGGGCCGAGAGAGACAAAACCCAGCTCTGCTCACGTGCAACCAAACGCTTCTCGTCTGTCCCACGCGGTCCCTTTCTACCAGCCCCACGCGACGCGGCCCCACACGACGCGGCCCCACACGACGCGGCGCAACACGCCAGCACGAAACGTCCAAATAAACGGATTCCTTCCGTCTGAGCTCCTTCTGCGGGTTTCAGACATAGGCTTGGGGAAAACTGAGGAAAAACTAAGGGGCTGGGGAAAACTGAGTACAACTAACGACCCGAGGGCACAAAAATAGAAATCCCAAAAATTAATTGTGTTATTTGTTGCGAGTCAATAACGGATGCGTTAACTCAGCCGTTTCACTTCGGTTTTTCTGGATGGTGGATGAGCTGAATCGGACATGGGTTGCGCCCCACGACCTTCCAGGATCACATTATATAAACGTGGACACAAACCCTAGCCTACATGACACATATGAGATTGCCTCCTTCCAGAACCTTGCGCTGCCTCCATCGTCTTCATCATCTCGTCCTTTGGCGTGCACCGACCGATGGAACAGTATTCCTCTGAAACCCCGTCTCTCGTGGACCGGTACGGGTGAAGGGAGATAAGGTTTTTGGGGAGGACACACGCGTGACTAGGAAACACGACGTTGTCCGACGGCGAGTTCCAACTTCTTCCCGAAAGTCAACAACCTCTTCAACAACTTCAACATGGGAGACCACACCGACGTTGTTGATGCCGCCGCCAACGTCGCTGTTGCTCAGGCTGCACCGTATGTGACTCTTCTCTCTCTGTCTCATCTTGCTAGAATTTTTAGTTATGCTCTTTGGAGTAGATGCGATAGGTTTATCTTGTTTAGATGATATATGTTCATATACTTGGTTTGTTTGCATTATTAGTTTTATTACTGCTTCCTTAATCATGCTATATCAATTAGTTGTTCGGATTAAATCATATGGTAATATGTTTATATATTCATTATAAACAAGAACCAACAGGTCTAGTCTAGTCATAAACCAACTCTTTTCCTTGCAATATCTAATTCCCAATATAATAAAATCAGAAACAATGTCTTAGGTGGGGTATTTAAGGAGGACCACATGATATTTTGTCAGCTTATAGGGTATGGCCGAAACTAACAATAGGTATGCAATGGATTATGTTTTCCGGTTCAACTTTGACATTGTATATTTTATTGATATAGAATTATAAGTGCATTTGTTTGATCAATGTATTTGGTTAACGATGTGAGGACATGTTTTCTCAATTAGAGAAATTAAGGTTGAGAGCCCATGTTGGAAGATGTTAATCTGCAATCCATTTTTTCCATAATACTTTTTTCATAATTTCCATGAATAATAGTTGAATTTCATAATTTTAGAAATAATACGGTGATGCATGTAAAATGCATACACGAATTTTGTCTTTTATCATATTGAATTTTCACATATTTGCAACATATATGTTGATAATATTAAGTTTTACATTGATTTATGGGGATTTACCAATGATCCCGTTTATTTGGTTTATAACTATGGAGAACATGAATTCCATGTTTTGTGTATTTTTCACTTTCATAGAGGTATACGGAGTCAAATTGAGTTGGGATTTTTGAAGAGTCATTATTTCATCGGGAGAAGCACCCTGGGACCTGGAAGCACACCTGGAAGGGCCTGACACCCAAAAGAGCCCAGGTGGCGCGCCCAGACATGTGGGGCGCGTCACCTGCCCTCTTTCGGCTATCGATCGTCCATATTGCATGATCTTTTCGCACACCGGCGTATTTTGACCTAAAAATCACTATATATACGACCCCGAAGAGTTATCGGGAGGAGAGCGCCACACAAGACAGAAACACGAAAACAGAGGCTGCAGCAGCAAAGATTGGAGAGGGAAACTCCATCGGGATCACCGCCAGAGGGATATCCACCTTCTCCAATGTCTTCATCATCATCAACATGATCGAGGGGGAGTAGTCCACCTCTGAACTACGGGTTTGTGGCATTAGATTGATCTATTTCTCTCATGTTCTTCATAGTTTTTAGTGCCATATGAGTTGCCCTACATGATTATGGCCATATTTGTAATACCTATGTGGTGGATCCTTATTCTATGATATTGTGCTATGAGATCTGATCATATTATGTGCAAGATGTATTGATAGATGCATATTATGTACCCCGATATTAAGTATTGGTTCTGATCCAACTTTTATGCAAGAACGTGTGTGGGGTGATGTGTGTATTATATGGAGTAGCATGATTTTAGTGATTGAATAGTTACAACAAAATCATGATCTATTATGGTTTTGCCTTTTCTTTTCCTACCTCGCTAGGGATAAAGTGAATTCATGTGTTATGTTTGTCACGTGACAAAAGTGATGACATTGTTAGCTCAAGGCAGCATATTTGATATCCAAACATCATGTAAAGTACTTATGGCTGCTTTGTTAATTCTTAATACACGAGTGCATGGAGTTTTTTCCTTTCTTGTGGAGTATAAGAGAGATGTGTTGCATCATCATCATGACAAGAAGAGTTCATTCAAGCTTGGATAAGATTTAAAAATTCGCATGCAATTTATAACATGGGCTAAGAGATTGGATGATATTGAATAGTTTTTACTTTGGCCTAAACCAGCATAGTAAGCGTCTCTTAAATAAACAATCCGACATACGCTTCATATTTATTAAGCCTTATAATGTCTTTATGATATTGGATGGAATGTTGGTAGAAGATAATATATATAAGAGTATAAAAATGCTGGAATAAAAAATATTTATGTCAAGGAAGAATATGAAATAGAGGAGAAAGAAGAAGAAGAGAAAAACACTGCTTTAAATGCTATGGATGAAAAAGAAACACGTATGCTTGCTAATGATAAACAATTTCAAGAAGTGAAAATTCTTAGTGAAGTATGAGAACCACTTTTGGATCTTCATAAATGGAACTTGCATGAATTGATTGCTATACATGAGAAATTTTCTAGAGATCCTACTATTAATGCCAGTAAAGTTAGTTTTGGTTCTTATATTGCTAACTATGTCATTAAAGAGAAGAACAAATATATTATAATGAGGCTATGATACCACCTAAGCTTGGGGATGCTTGGATCCCCAAGATTTTAATTTCTATTTACAAAGAAACACACCATGCAATTCTATAATTAGGATCTAGTTGTTCTGTCATATCTAAAGAGCTATTTGAATTACTTAATCTAAAAAATATGGAAAATTAGCTATTGATTTATTACTTGCTGATTATTCAACCAAAAAGGCATTAGGAAGAGTTAATGATGTAATGGTTGAATTGCATATGACATGTGTGTATGTTGATGATTCTATTGTTATGGACATGGGTCGCAATACCTCCAATTCTATAATCTTTGGAAGACCTTTTTTGAGAACAACAAAAGCTATAAGGAAATATCAAATTCCAATTTCCACACAAGACGTGTATGGAGCAATTTCCAAGGAAGAAGGAGGTAGCATCATTTAAGCTACCACATAATTTCCATACCACTTGAAACAAGTAAGTAAGCTATAAAGAAAGCGTTTTACAAAAGGTAACCCAGATGTTTTTATATTTGGTTCTTTTTTGTGTTCTACATTCTTCTGGAGCATTTTATTTGTCTTTTATTTTACACTCTGGTTTTTAAATAAAGTATCAAGTTTTAACCCATTTGATGGTTAAAGTTGCAAACAATATATGGAGTTGTTATTTTCTGCGTTGCAATTTTTATGCACAATTTTTCTATTTTTTGGTATCTCCTAAAATATTGATAAATTCGCAGTAGCTCTAAATTTTCATCCTCTATATGCACCTAAATTGGCTAAAATTCCTGACTTTTCTAAGTAGTATTAAAAATTCAGTTTTGCTGCTGCAAAAATTCTAGACAGATTCTGCCTTTCAATGTTATATCCATTCTTTTGAGTATCAAAATGATTTTTCTTGGAACTTTTGATATGATAGAATGAGCAGAATATTATGTGATCTCTGTTTCATGAAGATATAGTTTTATTTATGATAAAAACAGCAACAAACATGATTTCTTTGTACCTCTAATGTCACCCCATAGAAAAGAATGAGAAGAAAATTTTGTGTTGAAGTTTTTTCACATGGAATGGAGGAATATCACACTAAGATTAATTAAATTATGGTGAATATCATAAGTTTGGGGATGCCCATAAAACCCCACTGGACTCATTCTAGAACTCCTGGTTTGAGCACCTCTAAACTCTGTTTTTTGAGCAACAAAGAATTTTCGTAAAAACTAGAAGTGTCCTTGTTTTATTTGTGTCTAGTTTTGTTTTTAAAATGAAAGGACCGTCATATTGAATGTTCACAATGCATATGAATGAGCTACTGGAACAAACTCTCTTATCTCTGAATGATCAAAGAATAAAGTTGCATGATTATAAAAGAAAAGAAGGAATGCCTAAAGCTGAAATTTATTTTCTGTATGTTATTTCTAGTTTCACACACCCACCGGTCATAGTATAATTCACTTCCCTCATTCCACACCCCAAATTGGCCCATAGCGCATTCCGCATATCCTTGCTCGTAGTGATGGACAAATATGAGTCAAAAATATTCTCACCAAGAACATTGATGATAGCAACCCTAAAAAGAGTGTCGGCTTCCTCAAAAGCTTTCTCATTGAGGGGAGTAATCTCTCCTCCAGGCTTTCCTTTAGTTGCATCAAATTAGATCGTGGTTGTGATCCATAGAATTGTTCAGGCATGCCATATCTTAAAATTCACACCCTCGAACGGAGGTAGCCTTAGAGATGCACCAAAACCAACAGGGGAAATTGCCTATAATAAGGTTTTTGTATTTTTATAAATATAAGAAATTTTCCGCATAAATTAACCAAAGAAAATAGTAGACAAAATATGGCTAGAAGTAAAGGAAACGAACCAAACATGCCATCTAACATATAGTGAGATATTATGAATTCTAGACAAGATACTAGAACTAGAACTGCATCATTATCTCAACTAGGAGAAATATAATAAAATGCGGGACAACGGAAGAGGACACGTTCACGTTGAAATTGTTGTCGCCCATGTTGTCGTAGAGGTTGCTGATGTCGGGAGAAATCATTGTCTAGGAGTAACTCGTCCGAGTTCGTGATGAAGTCAGTAGTCGCGCAGATCGCTCTCCAAGAACCTTATCGCCGCTCTCGCGTACAAGATCACAAGAGGCGGGTTTTAGAGGCCTACTGTCCCAACTCGCGGAGCACGTGCAAAGCTCTAGAACCAGGAGGTTGTGGCATTTGTGTTTTCGTGTGTATGTTTATGGAGAGGAGTGACCTCTCTTTTATGAGCACACAACTTCTACAACCATTCATACGAGGAAAAAATGAGAGAAGTCTCGACTCGGCATTCACGCAAACCACTGCGCGTCGTGACGAGGTGAGGCGGGCGACGGAGGAGGAGCGCGCGTGTAGGGGCTCTCTTCTCATCCTCATACCACAAGTGGAGCATCCCCTCTTATAAGCATGTCCAACTCTCTGTAAACTAGCAGGGTCGGACTAAACTTTTGTCCTACTCCTTGCTATGCATGAATGGGCCAATTGGGTCTTTAGAATTTTCAGGAATTGTGAACTAAACTAAATGGGTTATTTCTATATTAGGCAAAATTCCAATAGGTAATATTGTTTATCGCCTCATTGAGATGACACATTTCTTTTACCGTTGGCAATGTCAACAATTGAAAGGGCTCTCTGGCGACAAAAGTCATTGGGACATAGTTGCGCACCAAGGTGTGTGTGATGTCTTCTTGATGACCATTTGATGATGCGCTACATCGAGCAAGGGATACCAAAAGCCTTAATCGATAAAATTAAGGAAGAATCTTCAAGAAAAACATAGGCATTTGCCACTGCCTAGGACTTCTATACGTTAACAAAGCTCCGTTACTCATATGTTTATAGGTTCATCCTATGTTCAAATATGTTTCTATTTTTATTGCACCAAGTGATTGTATTAGAATCGTAGTGTAGTGTTAATATATTGGGACTATTTTGCTTAATTTGCATCATTTGTTTTCCTCTTACTGAGTACAATCACGTATTATTGCCTATGACATAAGTATTGGGGATCGGGTACCAGTAGCTAAGTAGTACTAAGTACACAACCTCGTTAATTACCTTGCATTAGTTAAGTAGACCGCAACTTTGTCTGGTATTTGCGTA
This sequence comes from Lolium multiflorum, assembly GCA_030979885.1. Classification (NCBI taxonomy): domain Eukaryota; kingdom Viridiplantae; phylum Streptophyta; class Magnoliopsida; order Poales; family Poaceae; genus Lolium; species Lolium multiflorum. The sequence continues at coordinate 330,200,621 of CM061750.1, forward strand.
CTCGTGGCGTCTGACGGCAGTCTCATGACTCATGTTTTCGGGTCAAGCAGAATGATGCTCGCATGTAGAACCACGTGCCAGCCAGATTGTTATTCAGGTGCAACCATGTATCCTATCATGTATGTGTATCGCTTTTCGCTGAATCGTGCTGAGGAGTATATAACTTCCACCCAACTGTACCCGATACCTGATGCTTTATTGCAGTACTTACTGGTATAATACGAGGAAAGTTAACAGGAAAGTTTAGTTTGAGAAACCTCTGGTAAAATACCGGGACTGTTAATTAATTAGTATATAATTTTGTAAAGATCGATTACAGCAAGATCGAGTAGTGCAGAGGGGCTCACGCACGCAGGGGCGGGCAGCTAGTTGGGGGCCAAGAAAAGGCGCGAGCACGTTGTGCGGAAAAGGCAAGCTGCAAAGCCAGCTGTCTCCACCTTCTCCTACAGCTCTCTTCCTCCTCCCGATCTGGCCATCCCTTCTGGTGCACCCGGAGCCCCGGACGTGCTGCGAATGAATCATCACAGAATACCAAATGAGAATGGAAATTTTTTCACCGGATGAGTTTGTTTCCTCCCTTTATTGAACGGATCAGTTCATTCCAGCAATGGGAGCTGTGAGGCCAGATATAGAGAGAAGACAGTCAGGCCTTTTCTGTTCGTTCGTTACACTGACCGACGGACTGTTAATAAGAGAGGTGACGTACGCGAGGGTGGCTCGGCTGCAATGTGGACCCAGAGGCAGGGCACAGAGGCCGAGGTGCCAGGCTAGAGGAGGAGCAGTGGACCAGTCCGACAGAGGAGTAGCAGCGGGCCTGTTTCCGTTATCCACCCAGACACAGCCAACCACCACCACCCTCTCCCCCTCGGAATTATAAACTCTCGACTCCAGTCCAGTCTATATAAAACCTCAGGCAACCTTCTCACCAATCGCCCGTAGTGCATCTCCATTCATACTCTCCGCGCGCAGTCTCGTCGAGGTCGGCACGTTTCGTAGGCAGCAAAGGTTTCGGCGGCGATGACGATGCTGGGCGCGCAGCCGGCGGCGGCGGTGTTCGGGGACACGACGCTGACCAAGGTGTTCGTGGGCGGGCTGGCGTGGGAGACCCACAAGGACACCCTCCGCGAGCACTTCGACCGCTTCGGCGACATCCTCGAGGCCGTCATCATCTCCGACAAGCTCACCGGCCGATCCAAGGGATACGGATTCGTAAGTTCCCGAGATCCCACCACGCACCATGAGTTGTGCCATTCTATCTAGCTTCTCAGTTCTGACGCGGCGGTGACTTAACAACGAGCAGGTGACGTTCAAGGAGGCGGAGGCGGCGAAGAAGGCGTGCGAGGACGGCACGCCGGTGATCAACGGCCGCCGCGCCAACTGCAACCTGGCCTCGCTCGGCGCCAAGCCGCGGGCCCAGGCGCCGCCGCCGCACCTCCTCCGCCCCTCGCCGCCGACCACCCCGGGGCCGCACCACATGCCCGCGCTCCCCTCCCCGCACCACCAGCCCGCGCCAGGTACATTTCAACTCGATCTACATTCAGTCATGCACTGGCGAGTCGTTACTGCCGCTAACGTGCGTACTGACGACCGATCACGTGCTGTCGCAGCCATCGCGGTGGGGTCCAGGGGCGTCTCGCCGGTGCCGTGGTACTACCACCCCTCCACCACGCCGCCGCCGCCGCAGGCCGCGCACTACGCCGCCCACCAGCAGTACCACGGCGTGCTCCCGTTCTACCACGCCGCCGCAAACTACGGGTACGCACTCTACATCCAACTAGCTAGCCCGGCCAGTCCGTTGCACATTGATTTTTGGACCGCCGGCGCCTCGAGCGCCGCCCGCGAATTCCCTGTAGTCGTACGAGGATTCTTGTCCGGCAGCGGGCGGCGCGCCCGACCGGCGACCGTTACCGGCGCCTGTCCCGCTGTCGCTAGCGCGGGCGGCGAGGTCAGGACGTGGTCCCCGCCCGTCGGGACCAGGCAGCCAGCGTGTGGGCACATGCGTGGCAGCACGCGACGCGACAAGCGGAGCACAGAGCACAGGCTGGAACCTGGACCGGACCGTGCCGCCCGGCCAGCTTGCCTCGTCGTGCTCTCACGTGCCCACGTGCCCGCCTGCACGGCATCAGAGAAAAAAAAAGAAAGAGATTACACGAAAAGAAAAGAAAATTAACCTGTTACTGAAGGAGCACCGTAGTTAATTACTGCACGATCTACCTTTCCTCATCCTGTTCTTACTGTGTTAGCATTACTTAAGTGTGATGCATGACTGGTTTCCTTTGCCTATTCAGGTACTCGCCAAACTACGTCGCTGACATGAGCTACAACGCGGTAAGTGACCTCACCTTGACTTACAAATTGTTACTGCAGTGTCAATTCATAGATCCAGCAAAAAAAAAGATCCAGGATTAACAAAGTTTCCATTCGCATTAGCAGAAGCTAGGCCATGGGGCAGCGGCGCCTGGCGCGGGCGGGGCATACATGCAGCCGCAGGGGCACTTCTCGTACCCGGCGGCGGCGCAGGGAGGCATGATCGCTCACAACGGCGGCATGATGCCAGTCTACCCCTACTACCACTATCAGTACCACGGCTCGCAGGGCCTCGGCGTCCCGGCCGCGCACTTCTTCCCGCCGGTCTCCGCCGCCGCCATCCCCACCGTGCCCGCCATCATCTCCAAGCCCCCCGTCATGGTTCCTCCCAAAGGTACGGCTGCTTATCTTACCAAGATCATTACGATTACGTCAAAAAAGAAAGATCAGTACTACTACCATTGTTTCTAGTTCTGAACTTTAGATCATCAGATGCAGCCACAATTTCTATTACTAGCTAGTTATATTCCTAGATCATATGCTCATAGACATAGGGCAAAATCTACCGTACCAAAGCTATGCAAATACCACCAGAAGAGAGATGTCCTACTAGACAACATTATTACGGCTTAGCAGCATCTTCATTAACTTTTGTTCCAGCAAAGCTGGCAAGATCCAATCTAACCTGTGCCCGTACATGTACATTCAGTGGAGCAGGTGGCTGGGTGCAGCTGAAGCCACGGTGACGTCCGTCCGCCGTGCGCAGGAATTAAAAGGCGGGGCCAAATTAAGGTGCTCGATCTATCTGTCTGATGATGATTATAGCAAAGCTGGATGCACAAGAAGAAATGGGCTCGTCCAGTTCTGCCTTGCCGCCGATTACATTCGTTCAATTCCATCTAACTCCGCCGCGTGCGCCCATGGGGTGGGCGCGCGCCCAGCAAAGTCTGTAACAAACATTCAATTAGTCTCGCTCTCTCTCGTTTACCAACGTATTTTCAACGGTAAACCCCTTCTTTTTCCAAGTGTCTCTAGTCCGATCGCTGCAGGGGACAGTGAAACCTGAATAAAAATCGTCGTAATCTGTCGTCATTCTCTTGAGTTGATCTCCCTTGACCTGAGAAACTGCATGTTCTGTATGTATGCGCTCGATGAGTGACTGTCACATCGGTGCGTTGCCTACATGAGTGACCGAGAAAGATTCTCAGAGCACAAACTGCAGGTGTTCCAAGAAATCACATGTTATCTCGACCTACTATTCTTGCTAGCACCAAACTGATTTAACTTGGGAAGAACCTTCAACGTGTACAAAATGTAGGTATACAGAGCAATGTTAAAATGAACAGCCTCATTCGCTCTTATGTGCTGAACATCCTACGTTAACAGGGAGAAAATGCTCAGTTGTAGGTAGTACTAAATTCGTAGTGCGATTTGACATGAACCGTTAAATTCTTGCACAATCTCCACAAAAATACTAGTAGTACCTTATTTGACAACCATTAACTTGCAGTACTTACAGAGAAGTCTACAGATGAATAGTGTGCCATGTCCAGCAAAGTACATAAACAAGCGACATATTTCACCAGAATAAGTTCAGGACTTTTGATTGAAATGATTTCACGTTATTATTACTGTAAACAAGGTCCTAGTCTGAACTCGCATGAACAAAATGCCACATCCAAGAGAATTAAACAGAATACAAGTAGAAAACAAAATGGCAGGCTAAAGGATTTGCCTTAAAAAGCTTCTGGCAGCAGTATTGATTGGTGCAAGTTGTCAACACTAAATTTACTTTTGATGTGCACCCAGAATTTTTTTCCATAAGGCATAGAACAGAACAATTTACAACAGATATCTGTATGAGTAAGTAGAAAGAAATGTTGTGTGACTAAATTCAGTGTCATAATATATTAGGAGTTTACTTGGCAAAGTTTGGTACAGGCAATCTTCAGAAGAAGAAAGAAAACTGGGGGAGTCATGAACTTACAATAACTGATGAATGACGGAAAACAATTTCCGATAACTAAACGTATTAACCAATGCTGGCCAGTGTGAGCCACAACCCACAATCACTAAACGCAAAAAATTGTATTCTATTGATCACCTCCATTAGCGAAACAAAACGCCTCTCAGGTCCAAGGGAAAACTACATGTATTATTGGACTTCTCTGTCCTTGTTATCCAATAAGGCTCCATACAAGTGCAGGATCTGTTGCAATCGCCCCAGATGTAGTTCTCCATAATATATTAGCTCTGAGGCACCGACCATACTGAGAAAGGACGGCCATATGTACGGTTTTCTGGGCCACTTAGGGTTTGCTACGCTTCTTGGATTCACTGTAAAGAATGACTCCTATAACTGTGAGAGTGTAACCAAGCATTCCGGTGATAGACACAGGATTCTTGAATATCAGAATTGAGACCACAACTGCCACAGCACCTTTTGCATTACCAAGGACCTGGAAAGAAGCATGGATATGTTACATCATTGAACCACTCTATTGCTGAAAACCAAAGATTTAGTGTCTACTTGTTGAATGAACTAAGACAGCGCCATGAACAGAAACTTAAAGGCCAAAACATAGTTCACCAAATGATATGCATTAAAATCATCATAACACAGCAGTCCTGAGATTTTCTAATTTTTAATATTATAGAGCCAATACGAATTCCACAAGACACTTGCATTGCATTTTCAAACTGGATTATCAAGTGGGTTGGACCACAGCCACAATAATAGCAGTTCAGCATGATGGGGTGTGTTTGGATTACGGATATCTCTTTAGAGGGATTTGGTATTTACTTCAAGTTTAAACTGCATTCTAAAGTTCCTCAAAACAATACCCATTATCCAAACACTCCTTTGCTTGACAGGAAGACCTGTAAATTGTTGTTCCTTAAGGCCATTGACATACTACTTGTCATTCATGCCCATACTACTATTAACAGATAGATCCACACGGTATCCTTATCGGCACACTTTTTCAATATGGTTGCTGTACGTTTGACAGTGTGACATTAGTCCACATAAAAAAAGATACTAGCTTGAAGTTAGGTGGCCCACTGGAGTTATTATGAACTTAAAAGGAACTATAACACTCACAACATATTTGCAAGCTCAACAATTGAGTAAAGTTGAGAAGTTATTATCATCAGTATCTTATCTACACCCATATTTCAAAGGAAGATTTTGATCCCATTCTCTGTGTTATCTCAAAAGGTACAGTAAACCATTTAAAAGCCATACTTGCTGCTGTGGATGTAAATAATGCAGGGTCATGAACTGATGATTAACTAAGCCTACAAGGTAACATAATGATTTTGGCATGAAAATCGCATGTAAAACAACTTTGTGGGCACATTGCTAAACTATGCTCCAGCACCTTATGACAATAAGGAATTTAAAGTGAGACATACCTGTAGAGTCAATGCACTAGTATGTTTGGTCACCAAGAAATTGGTCAAGTTGACGAAATATGCCAAGCAAGAGTTAAATAACAGCAACCAAACAATGGTGAAATCCTTTTTCGCCAGTTCAATTGTAACGCCAACAACATTATCCTCCATAAAGAGAGTAGCAGGAAGCAAGAGAATAACAGCAACTGGAGCCATGTACAAGAGCAGATTCATAGAATTAAGCTTCTCCCTGCAAGATGGCAGAATAGTAAAGTGTCAAGAATGGCCAAAGAACAAAAACCCTGGAAGTATATATATTCAACACCCAAACAAACAGAAATATCTGAATCTGAGAGCATGCAATCATGCATACACAAATACAGAGAAAAATTAATTACCCCTCAGAAGACAGAAGAATTCCTTGTAACACCGTCTTCAATGCCCTTGCAGCAGTGGCTCCAATGCACATGATGAATCCAAACAGATGAAAGCTAGGCTCGCTCTGTAGATTCAAAGTGTGTCATATTAGTTTATAAGAAAACATGCAAAATCTGACATCTCTGTAATAGGGTGCAAAGAAGAAAAGTTTGCTAACACAGAGAAAAATAAATGCAAGTCATATACTAGAAATGCCATGCCACTAGCCATTATCCCACAATTAACTGACCTAGATGCTGCATTGGACATTAAGACAGCTACATAATGCAGTATATACCGCAAAGGGGTCAACTTAGCAATTGCACAAATAGTACCAGAATTTCTAAGGGAAGAGCAGCAAATATTCCATGTCGGGATAATCGCTATATATCATGAGCATCAAAATGTTATTTTCAAGTCAAAAAAAAAAATCAAAGGGTTTTGCCAGCTCCAATGAATAACCAAAATAAGTTGGGATACAAACAAATGTGAGTTATTCCTACTACTATATGACAAAAGGACAATTTGGAGACTAAAGTTTCCACTGTTGGGTTTTTTTTTTGCGGGGAGATTAAATGTGAGTTATTCCTACTACTATATGACAAAAGGACAACTTGGAGACTAAAGTTTTCGCTGTGGAGTTTTACAGCAGAACAAAGTAGACTTCCTCAGGACCCATCCCCCTAATGACCATGTGATCATGCAAACAATTACTCAACCAGATTACTCACCTAGGCAGTGAAACAACTTCTAAATATAAGTCATATAAGCCATAGTTTAGAAAATCTATCTAATATACTGTAAGAACAGCAACAGTTTTCTAACTTGAGGAAATACATGCAAGTCATAATCTTACTAACTGTAGTGCACTAGGCATCCTCCCACAATTAACTGACCTAGGCTATTGTATTGCACGTTATGACAGCGACGTCGTGTAGTATCTATCCCAAAGGGATCAACTTAGCAATAAATACAAAATACTCCCATGTCTAGATTAACAAAGGTATATATCTTGAGCATCCAAATCGTATTTTGATGAGAATCCACTGATCCAAATCGAACAGTTGCTAAAGATGCCTTGACATGAGACAAAGTACTGACCAACTCATCATCCGCAAAATCCTAATGGAGGAATCATCACCATGCGTCATAGGACGCTCAATGGACTCGGCGGAGCCACCTATCACCTTACTCAAATTCTAACATGCCTGCTACTACGAGTTCTACGGTAGAGGAAACTAGATTTCCTCAGGACCCCATCAACCCAATGACTGTATGATCATGCAAACAAACAATCAATCAACTTGATTACTGTCGTAGCCAATCAAACAGCTTTTAAAAAGATGACTTGACATGAGGCGGACTACTGCCCCAACTCATCATCCCCAAAATCCCAATGGGCAAATCATCGCCATGTGCCACAGCGCGCTCAACAGAGCGACCTACCCCGATTCTAGTTAGACAGACATGAAGCTAGACTAGATCTCCGTCTGACTAGAGTCCTGAATCTGGAGCTAGCCGAACCAAAATTCCGCTCAGATCCGAGCAGAGCACCATCAGATCTATCGAAAAACAGGCGATGTAGAGAGGAGGCAACAGGCAAAAAAGCTTACTCCGCTGGCGATGACGACGCCGGTGACGACGGGGACGAGGGTGAGGTAGGTGATCCAGGACTCCCGCTTGACGGTCATGATGTACGCGAAGACGGCGGTGAAGAAGGGCGTGGTGGCGCCGACGGCCTGGTTGAAGGAGACGGGCAGGTAGCGCAGCGACACGTTCCCGGAGACGACGGAGCCGCAGAAGACGAGGCTGAGCGCGGAGATCTTGGCGAGCTGGACGCGGGAGCGCACGAGCTGCATGGGCACGATCCGGAGCCAGGCGATGGCGGCGTAGGAGAGGAGCGCGCAGGCGGACATGTGGCACATGGTGAGGAAGATGGGGTACTTGAAGCCGTAGTTGCTGAGCAGGTACTTGTTGAGCAGGAGCACGCCGATGTTGGAGGAGTACCAGGCGGTGACGAGCCCGACGGTGAAGAACCGGCCGTTGGCCGCCGCCCCCGCGCCGCCTGGCGACGGCGAGGCGCCGCCCTTGGCCGTCATCGCGGCTGCCGGCGCGCGTGGATCTGAGGGGAAGGGGGAGGCGGGCGGCGGTGGTGGTGGGAATGGCGGGTGGGGTTGGGTCGCGGTTGAATTGGTTTGGTTTGGGCTCGGAGCGGAGCCGTGTGAGCTTGGGTGTTTAAGGGAGGAGACGGCCTCTGTCGGTGGATGCAGCCAGAACGACTGGTTTCTGCCTCCCTTTGAAGCTATAGTTTGTTTTGGTTATTTATTTAGAAATTTATTTATTGGCTTCTAAAATTGTGTTTAATAGATTGTTTGACTACTACTAATGCACTAGTAAGAGTAGGTTGATTCTAAAATAGTAGAAAGAGAATATTCACATAACTAGAATGTCATGGCAATGAATATTGTGTAAACAAAAGAACAAATGGTTACTAAGAAAAGGCCTTGAAGACATTTTTTAGATGTGATGTACTTGATTAAAGAGAAAGATGTAAAAAGACAAAAGAATTTTTAACGCCACATTTAGTTTCCTCCAATTAAATATTAAATAAACCCCTATCATGTTAAATTTTGAGTATTAAATAAATGCTTATGATTTCAAAGTATCTAATCTAAATAGGTATAAATAGTTCTAAATAAATTTTCTTGGTGCCATCCTATGATTCAAACTTTACAGATAAGTTTTTTTTCTTACGGTTGCAATCCTCTATTTTTCTCCAAAATTTCTTTCATCATAAGAACAATATGGGGGGATTCAGGCACGATCTCAACCTGACATGCAAGCCCGACCTAGCTCCTTTGGGATTTTTGGGTCTGGTCGGGCTGCCCATGCCCAACTATAATTCTACATGATATGTTTTCTCTTTTACAATTTACAAGTACATCTTAACTTCTAAAGCTAAGATAATAATAAAAACTATACATATGCTATAGCTAAGGATATTTGCAATGTGCCTCAAATAGCTGACATTTAATGACAACTGGATCCAATTCATCGACCCTAAGATAGATCGGTAGGTAAGGCATAAGTGAACAAAGAGCGGCAATTCACGGGTTTGGAGGCAAGCCATCTAGAAAGACAGAAACGCCAAGAGATGAGGTGCCTGTTAGGATGACGACAACCGCAAAGAGAGCGAGAGATAGATAGATAGATGGCATTTAATGACAACTGGATTCAATTCATCGATCGTAAGATTGATCGGTAGGTAAGCCATAAGTGAACAAAGTGTGACAATTCGTGGGTTTGGAGGCAAGCCATCTACGTAGACAAATACGCCAAAAGATGAGGTGTCTGGTAGGATGACGACAAGCACCGAGAGAGGGGGGGAGGGGGAGGGAGGGAGAGAGAAAGAGGGTAGGGGGGAGAGAGAGAGGAGGTGGTGTAAATTGTAATAAGGCATGTTGACTTTCTGATGGCATAGTAGAGTGAGGGAGCTCTTGGTGGGTTCTTTCAAAAGGTAGTTTTGCCATCATGTTCACCTTATATTTATATATCATGACATGTATGTTGTAGATGGTTGATCCGATTATGTATAGATGATGCTATTATCGGTTGATCCACTGTTTTAATCATGTGTTTAGTTTTCAGAATGTTTGTAAGACAAAAAAAAAACACAAGAAGCCTAATTTGTACCTTTAGCATGACTCTAAGAAAAAAACAGAATAACTAGGATGACAAATGAAAATGACACAACTGACTCTTAACATTACCCCTAAGTTCAAGAGTAGCTTTGTGGCCATTTGCTATCACTGGTAACTCCTAGGTGGACTCGACTTTGAAATATCACACATTTGATGTGCCATGTCGTTGCGGATTTTTATATATCCTTTAAATGGATCAGAGAATCAAATATTATTTAAGTTTGAAGAAATTAGTACAAAAAGAATCATGCATGTATGTATGGGTACAAACCTGCCGTTGTTAATTTTCACAAAAATGGTATGATCGTTTGGGACCCATGCGAAAGCCAGAAAATGGATTATGCGCGACATGTCACGAAACTTGCACCACATTTCATACGGCAACTCATTTTCTGAACTTTGCACAGGTCGCCAATACAAGTAGTCGTATGTTTTCTGCACGAAATATATAGGGATGAGTTTGTACATTTGTACATACATAGTACCTCCATGGATGATCATTCTTTGCAAAAAAAGAAAAACTTAAACGCGTGAAATTTGCTAAGTTCGATTTGACCAAAGAGAACAAACTGTGCACAGGCTCAGTAATGCCACTCCATGCAATCCATCCCGGTGCCAATACAAGATTTTGCAGTCTGCTGGTCAGAGGTTTGGCAGGAAACGGATCGCCGGTCGGCAACAGCGACATCAAATTCGGCGGCACAGCATGACAGCACCTGAATTTACCAGATCTACTTACTAAAACCCAGCCATACTCCGTTAGAGCATCTCCACCGCCATCCCTGATAGCGGTCCCGATAGCATTTTGGGGGTTAGAAGCGAAAATAGGCTCGCACCGGCGCGTCCCAAACGGCGCCGTCAATTTTGGAGCCCAATAGAATCGCCGGCAACCCCGTGCCGGCCCCTTCGCCAATGGCGTGAATCGGGCGCGCCGACGCCTCGCCTGGATGAAAATTTTGGGTGTGGGAGCCGCCTGTCAGCCACACAACCCAAAAGTCGACGGTAGCGGGGAGTGGTGCGGCCGACGCGTTAGCGGCTGATTCAATTTTAACCTAACCGTCGCCTACCTTGCGACGGGAGTTAATTGGTGCGCAGCGGCGGTGCAGTTTCGCAGCGCGCAGCGAACCGTCCCGTCGCGTGCGCCTTGCTCTTCGTGCCACCGTTAATGAGAGCCACCGCTCCTCCGCCTCCCTTCGGCCTATAAAAAGGGCCGCCTCCCATTGTCCCTCTCACACACAAACCCTAGCGCCTCTCTCCCCAACCCTAGCCACCACCATCTGAAAAGACGACGTCATGTCTGGTCGAGGCCGAGGTCACGGCCGTGGTCGTGGTCGTGGCCGCGGCAAAGGTGCACGCACGTCGTCGCCTGCCAGGCCATCGTCTTCATCGTCGGAGATGGACGAGGAGGGGCCGTGCTGTTCGAGTTCGTTCTCGTCCTCAAGGGCGACCCACGCGGCATCCAGAGGTTGTCGGACACCTTCGCCAACTTCGTTGCCGGCGACGACCGCCCGGGCATGCTCCATCTGCGGGAGGATTCGTGCGGCTACTACCGGTGGATCGTCGACGTGATCTACGACGCGCGCGGCAAGGTGTACCTCCACATCGGCTGGGAGAAGTTCACACGCCACCACAGCCTCCAACCCGGCTTCTTGCTCGTGTTCTCCTACTTCGACGACACGGACATGAGCGTCAAGGTGTTCGACGAGACACGTTGCCGCCGGAACTACCACAGCGACAGTGCCGAGGACGACGATTGACGAGTGTTGTTTCTTCCCAGCGAATATCGGCTCGCATGTTTTTGGATGTTCCTCGAAAGAACCAACAGGGGTACCTTCGCTAGCTGGATTTTCCAGTTTAGGTGACTGGGTGTGCCCTCGAGCGTTCTTTTTGGCAGCGAACACACGAAACCTGCGATGACCGGCCTAGTTAGGTTTAGTATTTTTGCAATATTTTATATTTGTTTCAACCATGTATTAGTATGTGGAAAACCATGTTCCAAACTATATCTTCATGTAAACCACGTTCCCAATTATGTATTAGTTTGTGGAATACAATATTTTTTATTGAATTTTCTATGCATTTACTAATAATTTTAATTCAAAACATCTATCGGCCAGCCGTTTTGGGGATGCCGGTGTGGAAACGGCTTCCCCAAATAGAGGATGCACCGACGACGCCCCCAAACAAAAATGCCGGCGCCCGTGCCGACGCCTATTTGGAGCTACCGGTGGAGATGCGACCAATCAAGCTATGAGAACCGAGTGAAATTGCCACCGGCGGCTGCGCACGCGGTGCCGTGGAAATGGAATGGTTCATGGATACGGATACGATCGCTCTCAACGTAGCAGCAGCGGAGTGATTGCCTGCCTAATTCCAGGACCCAGCTACCGGACGTGGTCAAGTACGAACGGAAAAGAAGCAAACGAAACGAAACGAAACTCTTGCACGAAGCGGTCGTGCTAGCTAGCTGGGGACACACGAGTTGGCTAGTTTTCCACGCGCGCGCCATTTGGAGCAAGTCAGCGAGGTGGTTTCTGCACCTAACCACGGTCGTTAATGCTTGATAATCCTGGTAAATAACAGCGACGTTTAGCAAAGTACAGAATCAGCGGCAATGGTTAACAACGACGCGTGTTAGGCAAGGCTTGTGGTGCCTTCACGGTTAGAACTATTGACAGTGATTAAAAAAAAAGAGTAGTCGTACTTGGAAGAAATCAGCAGCGTTCTGTTAATGATAGAGTTAACTGTGTGTACAACACCGAGAATGAGAATACTGAAGCTCGAACTCGAACGGGCCGAGACCTATCAGCATGTCTCTTCTACCGGGCTATGCTACCATGACTTAAACGTTTGAGCCGTACATGAGGGATTTCAGCAGCAGCGCACTTGTTTTAAACAAATTGCAGAAAAATTCACCGAACTATTAATAATCATCAACGGTACTACAAATAAACATACAAAATAATTTTAATTATAAATATTAACTTGGAGCACCTAGCAACGATTACATGTACTAGAATGAGCCGAAGGCGCGTAGTTGCCGTCTCTTCGTCACCGGTGCCGGAAATTTTTTTTGTCGTAGTAGAGTTTTTTTTATACTAGATAGACGAAAAGTCATCGTGCTAAGGTCTTAAAGGACCAGCGCACCTGCGCAACAACCATCGTCAACCAACCATATATCAAAAGAGACTAACATGAAACCACACCAACGAACACGAAAACTGATGAGATTCTAGGAGATCCACCAGACACACAACTCCACACGACATCCGCCGGCACTAGACGCACCACCAGAACGAGGATACGACGAGGATGACCTTATTTCGACTTTAAGATGTAGCCATCACCTCACCATCTCGAAAAAGATGCTGAGAAACATATTTTTGGGACTAAAAAAAATCCGAGTTTCCTATCCCTACATACATCCACAAAATTGTATACATTGCAATTTGTACCGAAACTTTGCACGAGTATTCAGGACATGTGTATGTGTTCACGAATAAATTTTGTGAATTTTTAACATAAAATTACGATTTTTATAAGTTTCAAAAAATGGGAGCACCGATGCTCGGGTGCTTGAAATCTGCATTTGAAATGTTTATAGCAGAAGAAAAGCCGTAGGAAACGCACGGGCTAACGAGCGGGAGGCATATTCCGGTTGCGCCCCGGTTTCGGAGGATTCGATTCTTCTGCTCGTAGATGGGATCTGCCTTTAACTGACGCTTGCTTCCCACCAAAACCAAGAGAGCGAGGTGCGAAAAATACATGCTTGAACCGTACGATACGTGTGATCTACTATAGTTCAAAAGTGACGCAGGAATCGTACGCTAGTGAGCTGCCAGTGGCCTATTTCAGGCCGCTCCAAAATATGAACCGAGTCGATGACCTGGTTTTCCGCTAAGTAACCGTGCTAGCTTCTTTGCTTAATCTTTGACCGATTTGAGCATCAGCACAGAATCAAATGACCAATACTCCAAGAGCACATGGTAGATCTGGACCAGTTGTGAAATACTACTAGCGGAGCACATCTGCACATGCCTGTTATGCCATGGCATCTGCAATGTTTCGGCCAGAGCAGAACTATGCATTCACAAAATGATGTGCTGCCCTAATCTGCCATACTCCTAAATCGATCACAGTGGAATCCGATACAAATAACTGCATCTACTAAGTACTAGCTCTGCCCATAAAAGGATGTCTGAGATGTGTCTCAATTTAGATGTGTCTAGACACTATTAAGGAAGTAGCAAGGTTACTACTACGTACGAAGCAACTTCATTAACATTGAAATTGTCTTCACTTTATTTTTGGAAATCATTCACATGCCAATTTGTCATCCATCAAAGGCAACCAACGAAGACAATTTTCTTCGTCAGGCAGAAAGCTCACAAAAGGTTCGGCCAGAGCAGAACCGCCAGTGCCCGCATAGCGGCATCTTCCATGGCTGTCATAAGACTCAGCAGCAGTTCCCATTGAAACGTGGAACAGTGTATTCTAGGTGGTGTCCCATGATCCCATGATGCAATTGCAGCAAGGAAGCAAATGGGTCAGATGCCAACGCTTAACAAGCCCATTAGGCTACACAACGACTGAAGGGTTTGATATAAGTCACTAAAAGCAAGCAAAAAAAGATTCGCCAATGCATACAAGTATACATCACCTACCAAACATTCAACTCTTTGTTGAGCTCTATCTGCATCTAAACACGACTACTTTACTCTTATTATACAATTGGAGGTAAAAGAAGACCGTTGCTTACAAGAACAGAAGTCACAATGTAGAGCATCCCAATGATAACTGGTATCCCAAGTAGACAATTGAATAGACATTAAAACCACACTATGCCAGCTGACTTCCTGATCTGATGTAGATGTACTTTTCTGCTCTTCGATAGTATCACCAGCTGACTCTCCTTTGCTAACTTTTCATCAGCTGCAGGGTTAACTGCCCATATGAATCCAATCGATCCATTGATGACCTGGATTACAGACATTTCAACTTTAGTATTCTTCCGGAAACAATGTCAACTAATGCGGGGAAACCAGCAAAACTAAAACATTTGCACGTTCCCAAGTCAGCGATTTGTTTTTATCTTAGCAGATGCCAAACGGTAGGCTGTTTCAACTTATGTTGTTTTTTCCAATAGCTTCTCGGCCATCGTGAAGTTCTACAGGATTACTTTCTTATTATGAAAGTATTTCTTGAATTCTTCAGTATACCCAGCATAGTTAACTTTTACTAGATTCTTCAGTATACCCAACATTCTTGAATGTGCAGTTCCTTCCTTTTAAACCCATGTTTTCTCTAGAACTTTACAGCAGGCTTGATATCAATCCTTACTTGACCTTCGCCACTCAGCTACCAATCTACCAATGACAGTGATACCAGTCCTTCATCCAACACTACCTCCAGTGCTCGAATGGAAATAATCATTCAAGTTGATAGACACATCAGGACAAAACACTTTTTTATTTAATAAAAACATTCACTCATAGGGCTAAACTCAAATTTCAGAACTCCAGTCTCTTGTTTTTTCATTGAATAAAACAGGTTATTCAGTATAATTTGTGAGCAGAGAATCTTATTCTTCAAGATTGGGAATTCTAAAGAAATTTAGGCACTACCAAGCATAAAAGGTTAGAAGACCTGAAAATTCCCCACTCGAATTACCTTTATATTCACTTTGTCAGCATCCACAGTGTACAATTATATATTCTAGATCTACGTTCTTCTCATTCTGGAAATGCCCAGGGAGTATCAAGTATGTCAAATGGCAGGTACATTTTATGAGTCAGCCCGCTTAAACCCCGCTCGAATGGGCCCTAGAGAGGTGAATGTTTCTGACTCTATACTCCCCGAAAAGCATGGTTCTTTCATTACACCAAATAATAGCTACTCCCTTAGTGACAACTAATATGGAACAGAGGGAACACCAAATAGGAACACCTTTATCCCATACAATGGAAAAGGAACACATTTATACTGTTTACCCGCTAGTATCAGCAGCAGTCACTTGCCATTCAAGCTTCGCTCACATCTGTAGGATAGCTCCCCAAGACACGTACGAAGGTTGCAAACTCCTGCAAATATAGCAAGATTGAGTCGCTGTTTGCTTGACACTAGATAAAACTACCAAGAAAGATCACCTCCAAATTTCGAATAGCGTTCTGAGTTCTTGGATCAGCCGTTGATGCGTCAAGGTCAACATAAAAGAGGTAGTCGAAGTACCTGATTCAGCCAAAGATCAAATGGGTTAAAGAACTGGTGGTTTTCTTGATTAGAATTGCATGAAATGAAACCGAATTAATGTGGGGGTCATAGGGTTGTAAACTAACTTGATAGGTGTGGAGAAGGTATCATCAGCTAAACGTAAAGGTCTTTTCTTGTGTGGACGGCTTTCAATCTTCACACCAACACACTGTTAGAAACTTTTACAAAGCACATGCAAGTGGCAAAAGCAAAGTTGTTTAGTACACCTTGGTTAGGTTGATTTCCCTCAGTGCAAAAACTGCAAGGGCCTTGAAGAGCTGCCCAGGCCCTTCTTCAAGTGAAAACACTATGCTAGTCTGAAAATCAAAGATAATGCAATAAATCAACCAGCTTTGTTAAGATGGAATGTACAACTGGAAGGAAGATAAAACAGAGTTCCCCCTGCAATCTATACCTTGAATGGTTTATCAACCCGTGGTATAATAGGATCTCGAGCAAGCATCATGAAACGGGTGACATTGACCTTTTCATCCTATGGAAAGAGATAGACTAATGTTGAGCATAAAGAACAGAATGCAATGTTTCAGTTTAGTATGAAAGCACCATACCTGAATATTTTCAGCAAGAATATCCAGTCCATAAAGTTCAGCAGCTAATGAACTGGCAACCGCACCGGTATCTTGGAGCATTTCTTCTGCGACAAACTACGAAACAAACATATCTCGCTATGTTAATGACAAAGAGTTCACTCTATGGGTCACTTGAAACCCATCAATTAAAAACTATATCTAAATATAAATCTGTTATAAGATAAATTCCAGGTAGAAGGAAGCATATTCTACCTTTGCTGCACCAGCAGTGTCATCAACAGCTTGTCTATGTTCAATTCCTAACTCTGTCAGTGTATTCTCACATTGCGCAAGAGCCTAAGAATTTCAAAATGATGTGTCACGAGGTTACTACGCAAACAATTGAAAAGATGAAATCCACAAGATCCAAGAGGTTTACCTGGGGATGACTCATGACACTCTTTAGGTTCCCAATATCCACGCCATGATTGGCTAACAAGCAATGCCGAACTGCAAGACGAACCTCTCCAACTATTTTCAGATCATGCCGAAGTAAAAGGTCATAGTTCCGGTGTATACTACCACCCAGCGAATTCTCGAGTGGCAGTACTGCCCTATCAACTATCCAGTTTTCAACAGCCTGATAAATGACCAGAAGACATCATTCCAACATGTTTATTCGCGTGAGCTACAAGCACCTTCATCTAGTATTACAATATGCCAAGCAATAAGTATACATGGAATAGAACCGTCACAGACCATAGAGTCCAAAAGGTAAAAGTCAAACCAAGTTAAAACATATTTTTATTAGTTGTTCCGATCTACTACTGTCCTGAAAACTAGTTTAGAAGAATATTCTGCCAATACAATACTCTCCCCAGTTCCTAACAGATGTCATTTTGTGCACAGGAAGAGTCAACTTTTGAAGCTTTGACAAACCAGTATCTTTATGACTATTTAAACTAGATACTTCAAAATCATGAGCATAGATTTGTCTCGAAAATCATCACTTTTCCTAATACATAATTTTGTTTGGCTCTCTATACATACCAATATTATAATAGAAATGAATGGTCAACTGATGAGCATGCCATCTCGGATACGTGCGGTTAAGTTTCTTGAGACGAGTATTTGTTTGTTTCATATGGAAACGCTTCATCTACTAGTGTTCGGAGCATATCTAAGTTGGTGTACGAACTCCAAACCTTTTTCAGTTTTTGATGTTCATCATCGGGAACTATGGCATGAACCAAACAACTTCAAAACGTACCCCATTTGTACCACAAAACAGCATACACAGATAAACTAAAACATGCCCTGAAAAGGATCAGACTATGGCACCTGGAATGCAGTGTCGAAGTGCTCGCAGGGCACGGTCTGGCAATTGGGATATGCCTTCTTCGCCGCCGCCTCGCTGTACGCTCCGGGGAATCCCTGGACAATCACCAAAGCCAAACTCCCTTCAGATTTACAGCGGAAATAGTAGAACTCCTGAACAAGGAGGCTGACAGACAGGCAATGAGACTGAAACACGTTTCGTCGAGCACCTGGTAGGCAACCTTGAGCGTCTCCCCGTTCGTCCCCATCAGGTCTGCGGTCGTGAGAGGCCCTGATAACCGCGGCATTAACTGATTAGTTAGTTACTGAATCCGAGAAAAAAAAGACTGGAAATCGGCTACTGCTTAGTTAGTTAGTTAGTTAGTTACTGAACCCCGAGAAAAACGACTGGAAAGCGGTTAGAAATCCCGGATCGACTCACGATGCAGGCCTTGAGGATCGCGGTACGCGGGCGGAGGGGAGTCGGCGACAGGCACAGGCGGAGCGCGGAGGCCGTTGAGGCCGGCGGAACCAACGCCGTCCGCCGCGGGCGCCCGGTGCCGCGAGGTGGAAGAGAGGTGGACTGAGTTATCGTTGGTGGAGCTGCTGCATTTGAGGGCGCGACGAGGTGACGGAGAGGGAGCGGCGGCGGTGGCGGCGGCGGAGTGGGTTCGGGCGGCGGGCAGGAATGGGAGGCGGGGGCTAGCCATCGAGGCCATGGCTCCGAAGCGGCGAGAGAAGTGGGAGAAACGGAACAGGGAAATCCCGAGGGGTTTTCCAGGCGTGACGCAAGATTTCCTTTGTGAGGTGGAAAGTGGAAGCGCGATGCACGGAAAGCGTGAAGAAATGATTCGTGGGTTTATTTATTTTTGACGTCAGCTGAGATGTGTCATGGACGGAAAAGAAAACCTTGCAACAAGCCAATATAAAATAATTTATTCATTTATAAAAACACATACTCCATTTCATAGTACAAAAATGACACTTATTATGGATTGAATGGAGTAAAAATTATGTGTTGGAGGTAGTCTAGGTGTTGATACGACATGGCTTTATGATGGTTAGTCTAGCTCTGACCCTATATGACCATACTAGGAATTAGAACCCCAGACTAGCCATAGTGGTACTATCTTAGCTAATATCATGCACATTGGTCCCATAAAAATATTGATGTGGCAGCTAATTAAGAAGGAGAGATGATAGGTAGATACTTAATTAGCAGCCACATCAGCATTTTTGTGGGGCCAATGTGCATGATCATAGGTAGATACTGTATCATAACGCATATCACGAGAAAAGTTAATGCCAACAAATCTTGTACATCCGTTTGCATTAAGATTCTAAATAGCAATAAATATATTATGACTATGATACTACTCCATGATACTACCAACAATAGGGATAATATCATACACAAGTATCATATCCATGATACTACTATATGATACTTATCACTATGGCCAGCCTCAGGCCAAGATCGCGAAGGTTTTAATTATGTGGTTGGTGACTTTGGAAGACGCAAAATGTATGGTATTTTAATCGATGTCTATCACGGTGTAATAGTGTAGCTCTAATTGCACATGCTTTAACAATTTCCAATAATGGATCGAGCAGTTCCATGCCAAGTTAGTTGCATGGCGTTGCTATGAGCATAACAACGGTACACCATAGGTTGGCTCGGCTTGGTTCTCTTTTAGTAAGCTTAGATCTCGTGCTTCGTCTCATGATGTTTATGATATTTTTAAGCCTAACTCACCTATCACTTTTCGTGCTAGGACTAAACTTGTAGGTGTGGTTCAAGTTAAAATGAGCAGATTTTATAGACTAAATTGTTCATAGGTAAAACACACAAATGGGCCATTAACCATAAAATCCAACAACCCCCACCAAATCTTATAGGCCCCTTGGATAGCATTTTATTTCAGTTTGATGTTGAATACTGATAAAATATGTCTTAAATTAATATATTTAAATTGATATATTTATGCAATCAATGTCATTACCTCTAGTAGACTTTTACGATTTACCCCGCGGGTGAAGCATACAAGTCATACACATGGCCTTTCAAGAGCTTAATCTCACACACGGTTAGTCGCAGTGTGCCACATGTAGAAGTGTTATTTCAATTTTCAAGATTGTCCAGTAGAACAATGTCTTCGCTCATAAAGCCAAACAAAACATATTAAGATGTAATCAACCTACCTCCTATATATCTATGAGAGAATTGCATGTTAAAGGGGGATAGTTTTATAATGAGTTCTTCCAACCAATTGCAAAGGTTTATTTTCCTAGGTGACTAGATAGGTTGGGTTACTCCCTCAACAGCTTAGCTAGGTCTCAAACTCATCTCAATCGATGCATTGTCTTTTGTACTTTTTTGATAGATCTTTTGTACAAGGGTCGGTCGGAATCTTAACCATTTGGACATAATCAAATGCTATAACACCGCAGTTTTTAGTTTGAGTTTGAGTTTTCTGACATTGTTCAGTTTTTTGTTTACATGCTAGAGTTTGGTGTTGGTTTCTTAAACCCATTCTACTTTAACAACAGTTGACCCTGATATGATGGTCTACTCACAGGACATTCATGATCCTATATGCGTACGTGTTGATATCGTAGACCGGATTATTTGCGTTGTTGTGGTGGAAGTAGACATGAACTAATAACGTGCGGTCACCATGGTTGGTGCAACCCGTCGATAGGTAAAATCATCGAGATCCTACATATCAAGTGTACGTGCGAGAGCATGTATTTGTTTGATCGCGGGTTTAGTTTCGGACCTACTTGTGCAAGGTAAAGCCCTAATATGCAATTGTTTTGATTATATGGGAAAAATACATCGCAGAGATCACAAAATGTGGAACTCAATAAGATTAGATGTTGAGCTCAACTAGGGTTTCGGGGTGGTTAAAATTAAGTGAGCTGCCTTAGATTTGTATGATCATATGATGGCGATGCAGCTTTTATGTGGATCTTGGATCCCTTAGGTCTTCACTAGTGCCTTAAGTCCTCATTTTACAGTATTTGATAGGTCAGTGAGACTTTCCTTTTGCATGAGAGTCCTCAAATCCCCCGATCAGGAGTCCCATTCATACCGCGAGGAAATTAACAATCTAGTCAAATCAGCTTCCTTTAGAAGGGGTTGAGAATTGAGATCAACTATTGTTTTACTTAGTAGGAGTAGAAAATGTTGAGATGCTGACCTGTCAGTTGAGTTTCTAAGCAAAACATTAACTTATTCAGTCCAACTTTCCAAGCAAATCACTCTCCGATGGCCTCGAGCCCTTGATGTACCCTAGGTTTAGTAGACATGAGTACATAGACTCTGATCTAATAATCGAGATGTTCATATTTACTGGGCCAATAACGTTCTGATTCTTTGGTTGGCCTTGCATATTCCTTTCATGGTATACGAATATCATCGTTTTGACAGTATACAAGTTCGAAAACAACTTGAAGCATATCCCTGTACGGACAGAGTACATGACTACACGTCTACACCGGATCAGAATATGACTGGAAGGGCGTCACATTCTCTCCTTCGTACATGGATCGGATATTCAGATCATGATGGTCCGTAGAATATTAGAATGTGGAACTCGCAATCACAACCTCGGTTCCTAAGCCTTCCACAGTTCCTCGTTCCAATCGGCTGGGCAATAAAATACAGTACCACCAGCAGTGCACATCGAATTAGTTAGCAGTCCTCATCCATTAGGCCCCCTTTTTGGGATAATTAAAGGCCAAACTGCGGCAGTGCCACATCAACTGGTGCTTTACTAGTCTGCATCGAGCCGCCTTGCCTGTACATCTCTATCTCTGATGAAGTCCCTGCTTACTGTTCGTGTGAGGTGTGAGAGGGTACCGACGAACTTCGTGCGGACCAGACAACATTTTGACGGCTGTTGAATAGACTGTGAAAAGGTGGTTCTCTAGTTTAATTATTCGGGATTAGGAAAGCAGCTTCAGGCTACTGCAATCTCACCGGGCATTTGCGGGCAGTTTGACTGTGATTTGGGCGTAGTACATAAATCCAGGAAACATATCGGCTTTCACAAAGTATGGCTGATTAATTGACTGGCTATGTTTGAGTTCGAAATGAACACCGGAGCCCAAGAATTTTAGAAAAATTCGGTGTCAAAACAAATTGATCAAATAAATACCCAACTTGGGCTCCCGAGAGCGTAAACACAAGTACAGTCTTGTCACTTCGTTAATATCTCCAGACCAAGATTACTTGCAGCCTGCAGGCCGGGCGGTACTAGCAAACAGAACTACTAGAAATGATTTCCTGGATGTATTAAAATCCTAATCCACACCATGAAGTTGAATTTTCTGTTGGGTTGAGGTTGAATTTTCCCATGCAATTCTTAATCTGTGTTGCTCGTAAATGCGTATGAACTTTTCCTTCATAAAGTCTAATATATTAATACCAAAGTTTTCAGTTTAACTGCGCATGAACTTTTTCTTTATAAAGTCCAATTTACTAATACCAAGTTAATACTTAGTAAATAGGTTCAAAACACTTTTAAAGCCGAGCCACATGCCTAACGGACTTGGTTGTGTCTAGAGGGCACTTAAAAGCCGCCAGAAATCAACACGTAGTGGAAAGCGCATATGTGACGCTATTTGTAGCTCGGGGGATCCGTAACCGTCACACGATCTGTTCAACGACATTTACATATTGTGACTTGATAGATTAAAAGTTGGCACAAATTTGGTGCGGTGACCAGATCATGACACACTTGTCGTGTTAGGTACACATTTTCATGCACATAAGTAAAAAACAACTAAAACATTTTTTCTGCTCCATTTCAGTTATAATATCACAATTCCTATTATATTAACACACAAAAGTTTATTACATTACATTGTAACCACTTCTAGAACCAGATTCTAGTTCGGATCTTCTAATGGTCATAATTTTATTCTTAGTTCACAACCTAAATCTACTTAACTAACTATGAGTTCATTTTTACCCCTAGTGAACCCCTCTTTAGGATGAAGATCACTTTTCATCCTCCCAGCAACATCCTTGAGCATTTTATTGTTCAACATGGCTTCTACATCCTTGTTTTATGATTTATTGACTAAGTGCGGCACCAGGTTGAGCAAATGGCAACACACAAAGCTTGAGAAATAAATAAATATCGGGTAAACCTCCACTCCAATGAAAAAATAGTTTTCTGCATAGACTAGAGATTTAGTGCCCTCCCGAATCATACTTTAAGCCTTTTATTACTGGCACGGTCGAGCAGAATGGTCTGAAATAGCAGCAAACAACTTACACAGGAAATAAACAAACAAATGCAGTGCTCAGCCTACTCGGGGGCTCCATGATTGTACTCCTATTTACAGACAGGTTTACACCGAAAGCATACTACGTAATGGGGGGTATAGGGAACTAGGGATGAATCATCTAGTATCGGAAGTTGGGGTTCAGTTCGAGGGCTTCGTTGAAGATGAGCTGCTTCATCTGGTCTTCCGTGAGCGGGTGCTGCTCGAAGTCGAAGGAGAAGGGGTCTGTGCAGATGGGCTCGTCGGCGACGTCGTGTAGTCGCTCCAGGTACGGGTGCTCCAGGGCCTCCTCGACTGCATGATGACAAAGGCAATTTCAGTCAGACACCTGATGAAAATATTTCTACTTCCGAACCTGCCCTGCCATTTATTCTCTAGCCAGAAACTGATACTAGAGGAATCTAGCATAAACAGTTGGTGCAGCAGTCAGCAGATCTGTTCTGTTTTTATTGGTTTGCCGGAAATAGAGCTGTTCTTCTGGAAAAGTGTTATTCTGCACTACACATAGTCGTCCATGTCGTCGCCAACTGCAGACGGCTCCAAATTAAGGTCGGCAAAGATCTTTTCTTAATGTAGCAGGCAGAAGGCACATGGTTTTGTCCAAAGAGGGATCGCATGTCCAGATGCAGTAAAAGTTCAGAAAGTGGGTGCAGATTGCATCTACTACCTCTAAGAGCATCTCCACTCGTCCCCCCGAACAGGCCCCGGCGAGCGTTTTTTACATCCGGACGGCGAAATCGCCCCGGTTCTCGTTTTCGTCCGGATTTGGGCTAAATTCATCCGCGATCCCACGCCACCCCCGGCCCCGGGAGCGCTCGGGACTCGGGACGAAAAGCGCGCGAAACGTTCCCGCGTCGGTGGCCCCAACTTGTCGGCGAGAGACCCGATCGTCGTCCTCATCGCATCGTCTTCCGCGCGCAAAAGCGCCGGTCGTCGCCGGACGCGTAGCTTCCACGCGGCGAGTTAATGCCGTCGCCTCGGTTTCACGCGCGCCTACCGCTATTTATCGCCGAACTACCCGGCTGGCCCGCATTCACCTCCTCGCTCGTCTTCCCCCAAATCATCCCCGAACTCGAAGAAACCAGCAATGGCGAACGACTGCGGCCAACGGCGGCCGCCGCTCTCTCCACCAATGGGAGGGCGACTCGCACGCGGCGGGGTACCTGCGCCGCCGGACTTCGCGCGCCGGGAGGATGGAGGCTGAGCGCAGCGGCGTGCCGATCCCGCCGCCGCCAACGGGTGGCGGCGCACTCGAAACGGCGATCGAGGAGGTGCTCGCCACTCTCGTGACGAGCGGCGCGCGGATCCGCGCTTCTTCCCCGACAACCACGAGCGTGGATCGCGTTCTTCCGCGAAGGTACGAACGCGAGCTCGCCTCCTACGACGGCCTCCTCCTCCTCCCGGAACAACGCCGCCGGCCGCCGCCGATGGTGGAGCGCGCCCAACCGCACCCTCGAGAATGTGCTCGCGCACATCGAGGACGGAACTCCCGTCCTGGGATGCGCCGCCGGTGGCGGCTACCGTGTCGCGCCGGCACGGTAGTTCCGGATACCGGGAGGATGGCGCCGTCCTCTTCGTCGTCGGGCTCGAGATCGGCGTCCGTGTCCGGCGGGTCGACGCCGGCCACCGTCAAGAAGGAGCGACCGTCAAGAAGGAGCCGGTCTCGCCACCGCCGACCGAGGGCGCAGCAGCGGCGCCCTCGTCATCCGCGACCAGGCCGCGCAGAAAGACGAAGAAAGAGGCCGGCGCCAACAAGCTCGCCGCAAACCAGCTCGCCGAGGAGGAGGCGAGGCGCGCGGAGGAGGCCGCGGTGGCGAGGCGATCGCAAGATCGCGAAGGACATGGAGGAGGCGGCGCGCGGACGACGCCGAATGGACTGGTCCAGCGCGATGGGAGCGCCAGAGGTGAGCAGGCGGCGGCTACTCGATCCCGCCGCGCGTCAACTCGCCGCTAACGCCGCCACACCATCCGCCGCTAGGAACGCCGCGCCCAGGGAGGTGGTGAAGCTCGACGAGAGCAGCGACGACGACATGTACCTTCCGTCGCCGCCACGCACCGGCGACGCCGGCCAGGGCACGAGCCGTTGGTACGAGGCTCCGCCGCCCCAGGACAACGCCGACTCGAGCGACGACGACGACGACGACGGCGGCGACTACACGTCCTTCTACCGCCATTTCGGCATGTAGTAGGCCGCTATTTAGTTTAAGTTTAGTTTGCCAATCGCCGAATTCAAATATATGTACGAATTCGGCCTATTTATGTACGAACTCGCCTCTATATGTTAAATATCATTAAATTTCGCTTATGTTTGAACGAATTCGCCTATTTTGTCAATTCGTCGTATTACGTTGCATCCATCCTGGGCTCGCGGAAACTCCCCACGCCAAATCTTCCTCCAATCCGGACGAAAATATCGCCGGATTTGGGCGTGGGGAGCCCAAACGAGTGGGGATGCTCTAATTCTCTATACCGTCGCAAAGCACCGACACTGACCCGACGCTGACCGTACGTGTACCACTAGCCTGGCAGTCAACGAAGCACGGCGCCAGCACAAGAGCACTGCAAGGAAATTTACACGAGAAGATCGAGGCAAGAAGGTGTGTTACCTGTGATCCGCTGCAGCGGGTTGAAGGTGAGCATCCGCTGGATGAGGTCCAGCGCGGCGGGCTGCACCTTGGGGAACTGCCCGGCGAAGGGGCGGCGCGGGAACTGCGGGAGGTGCCTCATGTACTTCCGGGCGTCCTCGTTGCGGATGAAGCCCAGGTCGTCGTCGGTGGGGGTGCCGATGACCTCGGTGATGAGCCGCATCTGGTGCATGTGGTCCCTCCCCGGGAAGAGCGGCGCGCGGTTGATGAGCTCCATGAAGATGCACCCCACCGACCAGACGTCGATGGCCGCCGAGTAGTCGGTGGAGTTGAGCAGCAGCTCCGGCGCGCGGTACCACCGCGTGACGACGTACTCCGTCATCATGTCCGACTCCGACGAGGGGCGCGCCAGGCCGAAGTCGCAGATCTTGAGGTCGCAGTTGGCGTTCAGGAGCAGGTTGCTGGGCTTGAGGTCCCGGTGGATCACGTTCGCCGAGTGGATGTACTTGAGCCCGCGCAGCAGCTGGTACAGGAAGTACTGCGGGCGGCCGTAGAGCGCATGAGCACCACAGATACTACTTCATAGGTAATAGCAATTCAGAATTTAGGCGATGATGATGATGATCCAGTTTGTCTCGGTACCTGACAGTGCTCTTCCGAGAGTTCCTGATTGGAGCGGATGATGTGGTGGAGGTCCGTGTCCATGAGCTCCAGCGCGATGTACACGTCGTTGAAGGACTGCGGGATCGGCGGCGGGATCACGTCCCTGAGGGCGACGATCTGCGCGTTTTGCAGAGCGTATTAGCAGCAGTTATTAGCGCCTGATTTACTGAATCCAGTTACAGGCATGTGAAGCACGAATTACAGGAGTGCTAAGGATCGATGCTGATTACGTTCTCGTGGTCGAGGTGCCTGAGCAGCTTGATCTCCCGGAGCGTGCGCTTGGCATCCATATTGTTGTCGAATGCGTTGGCGATCTTTTTGATGGCCACCATCTCCCTCGTCTCAAAGTTCATCACCGAGCTGCGCACACGCAATTTTTAAGAAAAAAAAAAGGGATTTCAGCAAAGAATTAAACGCCGCACCAACCACGGCCACTACACTTGATTGGTCAACAACAACAGCTGCAGATACTACAGACTTGGCTAGTAGTGGTATTCTAAGAGATCATTGATTGGCCTAATCCAAGCTTTCCCCATGAGAGCCAATCCCCTCTGTTTCCCAATCAGAGCCTCGAACAAGAATTTGGCAAGAAATCGATGCCGATTGACGAGCAATTGAGGACGAACGTACCAGACGATCCCGTAGGCGCCGCGGCCGATGGGCATGATGGGCGGCTGGTACTTGGAGGTGATCTCGAACTGGTTCCCAAATATGTTGTACAGGAGGAACCGGCCGCCGTGCGTCATGGTCGGCCGGAACTCGGCCGCCGGAGCGCCGTCCATTCCACAAACTCGCTCGCCCAACCAACACCAATCAGCGACGAAAGAACAGCTCCGCTCAAAACTCGATCACAAAGAGGCAGCACGCACGCACCGGGCCGAGCTGATTGACTTTACAAGTCCTGCGGTCGATTCTTGTAGGGGGAGGAGGCGAGAATTATAAATAGAAAAGGGCGGCTGAGCTGATGCTCGCTCGCTCGCCCCACTCCGGACGGACTCCAGCCGAGGAAGGTAACGCGAAAGCGAGTGAGGGCGCAGCACTGTCTTCCTGTTTTGGCCGTGTCACCACGGGAGGTCGCCGAGCCCGACGGACGGCCCGATGAAGCAGCCACCGCGTCCGACGGCTGGAGGAGGTTTCAACGGTCAATCGGCAGCTGCTGCTCTTGTATGGACGCGCGCTGCACGCACCAACCGCATCGGACTAGATCACGCGCGGTGTGGCTGACAGGTGGGGCAGGATCTGTCAGTATGTGCGCCCAGCGGTCACGTGTGTCAGGGTATCTCCAATGCGATTGGTCTGCCCACGGCGTCACACCACGGCGACGCAAATGGACATATATCGCGTGGACCTAATATAGACCCTGGTTTGCGGTCACGCAGACCTGCATTATGTCCTCCTTGCCCACCCCCTCCCCCCGTCCTGTCCCCGTCACATTGGTCAATGGCCGAACATTCCACCACACCAAAACCCTAGCCCCCGACCGCTATGGCCCCCAAGAGTAGACTCCTCAAAAGGGAACCACGGCCATGCGGCCTCCACGAGCATGCCTAGCCGTTGCGTCCTTCCGCCTAACCCTACCGAGGGGGTTAGGCAACACGCCAGCATGTCCACCGAGGTGGCACACATGTTCCAGGAGGAGGGGTCACCATTGCGGTGGCGCGACATCCACCTCCCGATGGGATGGCACCTAAATCCAAATAGGGTTTCAGCACCGCCCATCCCCACATCTAGCCGCGTTGGCCGCCTCGAAATCCAACTCCGACGACCCCATGCACGCAGAGGGTACGTGCAACTACGACCAGTGGTTCGAGTGGGAGCACACCTTGCGGCAGCGGCAGCGGCCGCTGCAATATTTGGCTCCAAGGAGAGGTGCCGGAGCCAACGCTAAATGGAGGAGGAGAGAAAGGGTTCCATCGCCTCATGGTGACCGGTGAAGGAGGAGCACATCGAGGAAGACGTAATCGATCTGCCTCCGCCACCGCCGGCCCTAGTAGAGGAGCTAGAAGGAGAACGGGTTGGTGGCCGCCATCGAGGCCTCGAAGCTCGAGGAGCTCAGCTAAAGGCCTCCCACTAGCCATGGTGATCCGCCTCTCCTCTCTTGAGGCGGCAACGCAGGAGGCCACCAAAGCGGCCGAGAGAGAGGTGGCGAGAGCCCATGAGGAGGCTGCCAGGGTGGCGACCCAGTAGGAGACCGAGATGCAGAGGGTAGAACCGACGAGCTCTCCAAAACAGTAGTCCATGTGGGAGGAGGCGCAATGGTCGCCATAGACCTCGCGCATGGCCCTGCAGTCGACGCCTCCCATCCCACGCCCGTCATCACTAAGGAGAAGAGGGGCCCACCGGCCAATCCATACCCTACCTTTACTTGGGTTTAATATGCAAATTACTCTATATTTTGGTTTATCTCGCCCGTTAGGGCCTAAATTAACAAAATCTCAAGTTTATCTATGGAAAATTTTAAAAAATATCGGTAGTGCCATTCACCAACACGCCAAAACACAAAAAAATTGGACAAAATCTCTCATTGTGTTCGCGTGGCCACCCAAGCAAATCAAATGAGGCATATTATGGGTGTGGTTGGTTGCCTGCATTGAGTCAAGACATGCCTGGGGGAGGGGGAATTTGGGCCAATTGGATGCCTACAAGCCTTCCACTTTGTGACCTGCACGCCCCTAAAAGCATCTTTGGGCCAAGCCCCAGGGGAACGGCCGAATCGGCTATTTACACCGAGCTTCCCTCGCCGAGTGTATTTTGGAGAACGCTGCAGCTGCATACCACGAAGATTGCGTGAGCTCTCGTGGTGCATCGAAAATGCGGCAAGAGAATTTCGGTCACCACCCGCCTAAAATCACCCATATTTAACTCCACAGCCACCGCCGAATTCCAAATACACCACCCCCACCCCCATTCGAGTGTTTCCCTCTTTCGAGATCCATGGCGATCGCGGGAGAATCTTCAACGGCTTGGCCTCGGAGCTTGGTGGTGGTCGTTGCTAGCGTTCCGCCTTCTCCATCTTCCCCGAATCGTGTAGTGTTAAATACTATACTCTTCCGGTGCCTGTAAGAAAGCTCTAACCCTGCATGTGGATTAGAAGTGTAAGCATGCTAGTTGCGTAGATTAGATCTGTCTACACACCAGATATGCATAGATCTGTACTGATTGACGGATTCTTGATGGTTGATGTAGAGTTTTAATTCCATGGTTAAGATATATATTAAATCTTTTGTAGGTCATCATGCCTTCTTCTCCATCGATCACATCGACGGCGGTCCTTCCTTCTTCTCCGTCAAGCACACCGATGATGGTCTTGCCCCCTTCTCTGTCGAGCACACTGACCTCTGCACTAAATGCTTCTCCTTTGGCTGTAAGAACCTCGTTCCCTTGATTTTATTGTTGGAATGCAAGCATGTGTGTGTTTCCTTTCTGGAGCTCGATTGTAGGACATGTGCAACTGATTATCATGCTTACCGTAGTAGTTTAATGTTTTATGAGAAGCTCTTGTGTAGGTCATCGTGCCTTCTCCCGACCTAATGTGCAAGCATGATTTGTCATGAATGTTGCCTTGCAACACAATTCCCGATCCAACTATGTATGTGCCCAAACATCCAATGGTGTGGGATTCATCTCTGTCAGATTTCGTCCTGAATAGGGTTTGTGAGCAAGTAAGGGGGAGTGGGGTAGACTATTCTTGAGGCTTCCAAGAACATCACTTGCAAAGAGTCTTGAATGATGTTCTTGACTTCACAAGCATTAAAGTCACCGCTACTCACATGAACAACCATCCGAGTAGGTGGATATAGAGGTGGACGCTCGTGTGCAAGATTATGAATGTTCAAGGAGTGACATTTTACAAGGAGAGCACGCCTTGAACGATGGATGGGGACAAGATGAAGGCACACCTCATGGTTAATTTGCATATGACTACTTTATTGTTTTACTTGTTCATTCCCTTCTTAGTGAGATGAACTGGCACAATGTCTTCTGAATGTTAGCATTTCCCAAAGCGCACTAATTTGGTGAACAAGCCCATAGCAAAGTACAAGCAGATGAAGACAATCTTCGAGCCTACGTACATGCATAACGAGACTCTCTTCGCTCCATGCAAACTCCTTGCTGCTATCAACTACCTTGCAGACAACAAGACCCATGGTAGCAGCTATACTAATATGATACGATGTAAGGAGGGGATCTGGCTTAGAACTTGGTTTCGCAAGCACCAATGTTAGTGGTAATGCTTTGCTGCTGTGTCTGATGGTGCTCGCGATTTGTTGGGGTCATGTATATTTTGGCAGCTTTTCTAATATTCATTCCACTAGCTAGGAATTAATCAGGGCAAAACTGGGGCATGGGCTGTAATATTTTGTAGGTGATATATGCTAACCTCTCCGATGATAAATTTGTGATGCATCACGAAATATAATTCTTTTAGTTAGCTTGTGGTGCATCGGTAAACTAGTAGGTAGTACCACCCATTCTAACGAACTATTTATGTGAACTCCTTATTTTATTTTATTTTATTTTAGTGACGGTGAACGATAAGAGCTCTGCCTTTGCATTATAGAAGAGGGAAATTGATCCAGCTAATAAGGAAAACCGGACTCAAAAACCATACAACTTGCGGTTAAATCAAGGAAACCGGAAATAAACACCACACATGACAACTCCTTATTTTATCGCCAGCATTGAGTGATATATGTGATGGATAACCTCACCAATTAACGGAAGAGGTTAGCGGAAAGGGATAATGGCTTTTGTCTTGGATGAAATGATGCAATGCAGCCACCTGATACCGTTCCTGAGCTCATGCAAAAAATACTTTGCAGAACCAGATAAAGTCCATAACGCAGCCAGCCTAAGCTAGAGGCAACCAATCAAGCCGTTTGTGTTTGATTTGGCTGCCATCAGCGTGTCGCTGGGGGAAGGCGTGGATTTCCAAGGAGGAAAACGATGGGGACGAAAGGTAGCAGCCGCCGACGCGTTATCTCGTTTGGCGATGCTTTGTCGCCGCGCCGTTTGACCGACCCCAGTTGCTACGTTTTTCTTCTCCTTGATTAATGATCTTCAGCCTTCACTCATCAGTCATCAGCAGGTGGAAACGCTCCGCTCGGAAGTCCTGCGTCGTCCCGATCGAGTGAGCGGTCCCCCTGAATCACAGCTTTGCTCTACTCGGTTCCTACTGATTCTGTGGCATGCATTTGATCTGGCCGCCGCGTTTACCAGCGAGGCAGCGAACAACACGGCTGATCCGCCTTATGATTTCACACCTCAAAGGCCAGATGTCGTCTGAAGAAAGGAGGGTATGTTACTGCTAAAACCGGCCAGGTCTATGTAGTTATCCACTCTACTTCCACTGTTTCGTAGCGTCTGTATCCAGCCTAGCTAACATGTTTGCCTGCAACCAAACACTAACCTCTACATAGTTTTTGTTGCTTAGGAATGATCCAGCGTATTTCTGAACTCATGCATCCAGCCCACAAAGGTGACACAGCAACGACATCCCAAATACCAAATCAAGAGCTACTGAAAATGGCCAAGCACTCCATTTCAAAAAAAAAAAAAAAAAGGCCAAGCATGTATCTCCTAAATAGACCTGGCACCCCATGCTGGACCGGACCGGTCTTCTAGCCAGGCTCGAAAAAGGGCGACCCAAAAGAACCAAGACCAAGGCCGTGCCAAAGGCATTTCTGATTTTCTAGGTCCCACCCCAATAAAAAGGGTAAATCCTATATGCCGACCAGGTCGGTGGCTACCAGCCACCGCACACCTCCGGGGATATGGGCCTGGCCCATTTAGGCTTTTTTCGGTTTTCTGTTTTTGACATGCTTTTTTTTTTCTCTTTCTCTATTGTTTTTAGTTTCTTTTTGTGTTTCATTTTTTACTTTTAGTTTCAAAATTTAATTTTGATTTTACGAAATATGAATACACTCAGGTTTTAAGATATTTGAATTTATTTTTTATAATATTCGAAAATTGTTCAAAATCGAAATTCATTCAAATTAGAAATTCGTTCAATTTTTTGAAATTCGTTTAAATTTCGAAATCCGTTCAAAATCTAAAATTTGTTCACTTTTCAAATTTCTTCAAATTTTTAAAACTGTTCAGGATTTAAAATTAACTATATTTTGAAAACTGTTCAAATTGTGTTCAGATTTGAAAATCGTTCAAATATTTTTTAAAGAAACCTCGAAAATTATTTTTGATTTTCCAAAAAACGTTGAGATTTAAAAATGCAAAAACAAAAAAGGAAAGAAAATGTGTACCTGATGGGCCGCGGCCCAAGAAACTGCTGCCTGCCCGTGGGGGTGCGGTGGCTTGTTTCCGCCGACCAGGTCGGCAGAAAGCATCTCCCAACAAAAAGAGGTGAAAGGACAATTCCGCCCGAGGTCTCCCCACAAGTCCACATCCTGCCTGCGAGCGCCTATACTTGGTGGGCGCGTCCGTGAACGCCGCACACCCTCTACGCCAGGTGGCAGTTAGTTGGCTCGCGGCCCAACAAAAACAAGTGATTTCCATTGTTTTTGTTTTATTTTTTAGAATATGTATTTTCCAAAAAAAATAGACTTAACATTTTTTGAAACTTATTTTTTTCAAAATTTCAACATTTTCAGAATTTTAAATTTTCCAAAATTCAAACATTTTTTTAGTTTGAAGAATATTTTACATTGATCATTTTTCAAAAATGAACATTTTTTTCAAAATCTAAACATTTTTGAATATGAACATTTCTTGCGTGTAAACACTTCTCGAGTTTGAACATTTCTCAACATCTAAAGAATTTTCAAATTTTAAATACTAACACTTTTTGTATCTTTATATTTTTTACGAAATTTACGGTTTTGAAGATCCAAAAAGGAAAAAAAAACTGAAAGGAAATACAAAACAAAAAAACAGAAAATAAAATATAAATATAAAACAGAAAAAATAGGGAAAGCGCGAACTGGGCCGATCAGGCAGCTAATTCATTCGATCCGGATTATGAATTGTAATATGCACTGCTAGAAAATCTAGGTTTAATTGAACATTAGGAAGCACCGTTAAAATAGTGTAAATGAAACGGCTACAAGACTTTGCTAGTTTATTTTATTTTATGTTTACCAGACCTATTTAGTTTAATTTTAATTGGGTTGTGTTTAATGGATGGAAATAGGCTAGGGTTAAGGATTCTCCTCCAGCTAAGCATACATATAGAAATGAAGTACGAATGTGTAGTAAATAAAATAGAGATAAGAGATTTGTGAGCAGCACATCCGTAAATAATCTTGCCCCTAATGCTAGAAGTGACAAGAGCTTCTTGGTCCAACCATTGTTTCCACAGCCGCCGAGTAATGAAAATTATTAAATAAATAAATACAAACCAAAGCATTAAGCTAGATGATTGTGCCGTTGATTCCGAGTGAATCACTAAACAATATACCGTTACTTTCCCCTTTCTGTCACTAAGGTTTCGCGGTAGCACACCGTTCTACCCTCATCCCACCTCTTTCTTTGATCGATCCGATAGACATGGGTACCTGCAGATCATCGAATCGAGGCACAGAGACAAGGATATAAGATTGCAAAGCACCTATTTAATTCTTACACATATCTATGAGATTAGATGCATAATAATCGCTGCGAGGATTCACCTCAACCTGCATCCCGTCAGGACTACTCACACATAATATCAAGATCAAAGATAGAAATCATTTTTGCAAAAACTTGAATTGAAATCATAATATTGTTACAATGGTCGCTAATTCTCAAGGAGATCTCTATTACAATGATGATGGCTATGGCTATGGAGGAGATGGGAGATGAAATGGATGAACTATGGTGGTGGATCTCCTTCGGTGTGGTGTAGATGGATCTGATGGATGGCGGCTCTGTTTGGCAACAAAATGGCTCTCTCTTTGGCATCGGCCCCTTCACGGAACTTATAGGGTTTGACATCGGGAAGGCTGCGACACCCGATACAGGCGGATTGTACGGGCGGGGCTTGCCCGTACCGATGCCCGCTAAACTCTCTGGAACCGCCTTTCGACGTCTAGTCAACTTTGTTGTACTTGTGACTGAGATTTTCTTTACTAATTGTAGATCTATTTGCCATTATGACGTGATTTCCTGTACACCATTTAAAGATAGAAGAGATTTTACAATAATTTTTTATTAGTACTAGCACATTGAGAGAGAAACTTAGTCAATTTCTTGACACAGCTAAAGGTTTAAACGCGAAAAATGATGTATTTTACATCCATCACTAGCCCATACCTCATGCGGTGTGGGGGGGGGGGGGGTGTTGTGTGTTGTATCGACCGACTTGGTCGGCATGTATGGTTTGCTCCTAAATATGATGCCTGAAATCTGCTCAAGAGCATCGTTGAGTTTAGATTCTTTGCCGAGTCTGGTCCAATGGCATGGCCTAGCCTATGTCCGAGACCTACTCAAGAGCATTGTTGAGCTCAAATTCTTGGCAAATCATATACTCCAACCAGGTCAGATCACCGCACACCCTCTGCGGTGCATGGGCCTGGCTAGGCCTGAAATTAAAACTCAAAACTCACGAGCTAAATGAGTAACTGTTATCACCCGATTTTGGCCAAATCAGAAGATGGGCCGTAAGTGAAGATGGGCTTGAAGGACGTACACGTGGAGCATCTTCGAAGCGGCCTTGCGCTAAGAGTTTGGGCTAAATTGCCCGTGTATCTGTAATATTATTAGATCGTATCGTGTTTAGAATTAACAGATAGAGTCTGGCCCGTGCAGGTGCACGCCTCAATTAGAAAGTCCCTTGGACTATAAATATGTATCTAGGGTTATCGGAAAACAAGGACAATCACGTTCACAACAAACACAAACCAGGCGCATCGCCACCCCTTTCTTCGAGGGTTTCTTCCGGTAAGCATCATGCTGCCTAGATCGCATCTCGCGATCTAGGCGCGCGTTTATTCGTCTACCTTGTGCTGCTCGTAAGCGTTGTTGATGGCGAGCAGCACTATTTATCCTTAGGTGTTCAGGGGCTTGCATTGGTGCTTTCTCGTGCATACATGCGTGGCAATGCCGTCCCTCGACACCTAGCTTCCCTTACACCTATATGGGTGTAAGGGCAGCATCTTGCTTGTTCGTTACTTAGTAGATCCGATCGTTATAGTTGCTCCTTGCTTCGCAGGATTAGTTTAATATCTGCATAGTTAGGCCTTATGCGGGGTCGGACGATCCGGTAGCGCGTTAGGTGTTGTTTACCGTCCCCAAGGGATGTTCCGGGAATCAACGTTATGTTGGTTTTTAGGCCTCTCGTAGGGGTAGTTTGCATCATCTTTCGTATCTGCTAGGCCCGATCACACGTAGGACGTTCCGGTTATGCGGTGAAAACCCTAAACGTCGTAGATCGCTTTAGCTTTGTTTTGATCAAGCAGGATCCCCATGTCATTGCAAATCCAACGTGAACCATGGGGCGATCGGCTCTTTGAGCCGATCCACGGGCAACCCGAGAGCCGATAGGGCTCGTATTTAATGTTTACGTGTCTACCATGCAGGAACAATCGAAGCACTCTAACACCTTCCTGATCGGGTCTAGGTCAGTGGCACGCAGCAATCGCCAGGACGTGGCTGGAAGACTTGCGACGCGAGGTGCCAGGGTCCACTAAGCGGCCTTGGGAGCCTCCGGCTCTTCGTGTTGCTTAACCATTGCCCGCCGGTGGGTTTTGGCAGGTAACACATACACGCCCGGTGGGACAATCTTCTGCAACATCCACGTCAACACCGACACCCGAGATGGCAGAGAGATCACATACGAGGATCTCCCGCTGAACACAAGAAGAAGTACGATGAGTGAAGGCCATCGTTGATGCCGAACTCATCGGCTCCTTTGAGAAGACCCGTTCGCACGGCATCCGGTTCAAAGGATTCACACCACAAGGCGTCCTCGACGGGTTGGATCTGTCTCTCCCTTCAGAGGAACGTACCAGAGCCCTGCGACAGGAGATCAACTACGTGGTGGCCCATTCGCCGCATCGGCATTCCGAGAGCCTGGTACGTTGGAGCGCGTTGCGCTCCGTGGTGCAAGAGATCATGAAGCACCAGTACTCCCTTCAGACCTGCTCTACGGACTCACCAGGGAGAGGTGCAACTCCACACCAGCCACCATTGCCGTACGCGATGGCAGCTCCACAGCAACAAGGTTCGCCGGCATACGTTGTCTACAAGGTTGGAGGTGATCCGGGCGACTATCAGTTCTTATGGGAGCCGCCCAAGGAGATCCCGCATGGATACGTGTGCACGTTTGTGCGGTGCAACAACTGGACGCGATCCAGCTCCGACAGAGGGGTTGCGGAGCAGGAGCAATTGTTCCGGAGGAAGGCTGCGGCAATGGGGAGTTTGGGTGCAGACGCTGAGAAACAGCATGGCTAACCAAGTATGCCACCGCACCAATTCATGACAGCTCGGTGCTACGTCCTCCACCGCGGATCGATCGGTGCTCCGAGAGATCTTCGGCATCCCGCCGAAGAAGAAGATAATCGCTATTCCAAGCCGTACCCCAATGAGTTTGACCTGATCCCACTACCACCTAAGTACCGGCTCCCGGACTTCACCAAGTTCGTGGTCGAAGGGTCTAGCTCAATCGAGCACGTGAGCCGATATTTGGCCCAGTGGCATGGTTTCGGCATCGGATCAGCCGCGGAGGTTCTTCTCGCCCCTCACCGGTCCAGCTTTTGGATGGTACACCTCGTTGCAGCCAAATTCAGCGATCATGGAAGCAGCTAGAGGAACAGTTTCACACGCAATATCATTCGAAGCTCTGAAGCGGCATTGCCGAACTAGCACAGTTCGGCAAAGCGAGGAGAGACAATGTCGAATACATTCAGCGTTCAGAATGTCAAGAACCGATGTTATTCGGTTCACTTAATCGAGAAAGAAGCGTCGAACTGGCCGTGGCAGGCCTTGCAGCGTCGTTCAAGGATCCGACGTTCCAAGTGGAGTACAACTCGTGGCGCACATGGTTCGGACGACCTTATATGAGCAGCGCCATCCGTGTACTGGGACAAGTTCAAGCGCGCGATAAGCCTGGTCAACACGATGAGGATGAAGATTCGCGAAGATCGAAGTCGCAGTAGCCGAATGGACTCGGACGGCAGTACTGTGTCCTGCAAATGGGTGAACCCACCAGGGCCTCCAAGAGGGTTTGACTTCGACGTGAGCAAAGCTGAACAGATCTTCGATCGCACGAAAGACAATTGAAGCTACCTTAAGGCCACAAGATCCCTACGGCACAAGAGATGAACAAAAGGCCATACCGCAAATGGCATCATACGTTCACGCACGCCACCAACGACGCAAAGTATGCGCGCTCAAATTCAGATGGCGATAGAATCAGGCCGATTAACTTTCGGACAGTTTGCCATGAAGGTAGACATGCGTCCGTTTCCGACGTCAACATGGTGGATCTAAGCCACTCCATAAGGGAGTCAGGGTTCTCTTTCGATGTCAATATGGCTGGGCTTGTGGGCCGCCATGACAAAGATAAAGCAGAGAGCAGCCCGTGGCGAAGATAAACCAGAGCAGCCACTCTCGTGGCAAAGATAAAGAGAGGCCGTTCCACGCGACCGGCCCCAGGATGATGATAGACGATACCTAACCGAGGAGGAGGTGAGAGCATACGGTATCAACGCCCACTATCCGTGCATCTCCTCAACAAATATGAGCAGCAGATGACCGACGTCGGCGCTACGACGGAGATGATGAAAGATATCGTCGGATGCAGAGAGGTATCGTCGCATGATAGAAGCAACGACGGGTACGAGCTTCACGCTAGAGGGAGGTCAAGGGAGCAAGATGACGTGGATAAGCAGGACTGTCCTTTCTTCAAACATTGCTGGGACTCAGGAATGAGCCGATTGCCAACAATCGAGAACGCAAATGCAAGCAAAAGGAGGAAGACAAATGAAGTCTCAGTGTTCGAGCGTCTAGGGCCTCTCCCACCTCATAACAAACAAGCTGAGTCATCTCAAGAAGAAGACTTTGAGGAGTCAGATGGAGAAATAGATAGGTATCACCGACCAAGGTGGTGCCCGGACTCACCATTCTCGAAACGTAGGGTGCGGCGACGAAACCGGAAGAAGCCGAGGCACAATACCCGTACACGTTGCAGCGCGGCCCGATCTGGCCGCGAGAATTCAGCAAACAATGGAGACAAAGGCGCGCCCGCCAAAGAAAGTATGGCGCCCTAAACAGGAAGCCGATGCACGCATCGGGCGATGCCGTGCGAGGCATCGGCCGATACAAATATGGTAACCGTGATCCGGACGGGTAGCAGGTCCAAGACATTGGACGTACGTAAGGCCGATCCCCGAGATCGGCCCTCAAAAAATGAAAAGCAAAGGATCTTATCTCCAACATGCCACGTAGCTACGGTGGAAATCCGAGAAGTTGCAAACCATCGTCAAGCATTGCAATGAAAAGGAGGCCGATTCCCGCAATCGGCCAAAATTATCCTCGACACACGTTTTGTCTATGTTCAGCATTAATCCGACAGATGCCGAAGAGCCGATACCATCAAGTACTTGGAGAATCGGCTCGGGGGCATAGATGGACAACACGAGGATACAAAGCTTGGAGTGGATGTCAAATGCCCAACAGCTCAAGTATGGGGGCCGATGCAATCGGCCAATCGAAAATACAGAAATTTTGGGCACAGCCGATGCGTAGACATCGACTTAAGAATTGAAAGCCGATGCACGGCCATCGACTCAAGGGATACGACCGTTACAAACGAAGCCTAATGGAGCAGTCATCAAGTTACGTAGCGAGGCTCTACCGAAGGAGCCCCTCAGTGGAATGGTTGGTGGCTCCGTTAGCAAATCTTCAAGATCAGCAGCGCCTGCGTAAGCATGCAGATCAGGTTAGGAGCATGAGAACAGCCGATGACCATCCAATTGGCTGTGACGTTTTCTCCTGGGGCTTGGCCAAGGTGACAACTTCATCGATTATCTTCACCAGAAGCTGCATCGGTCTGCCCGAGGTAATGAGCCAATCCACCTTGAAGGTTCTCTGCTATTAAAAGCCGATTTGGTCAGAATCGGCTGACGCTGCACTACAGTCGGGAAGCTGATGATGGCCCATTCGGTTGGTACATCTTTATCCTCGCCTTGACTGAGGCTCGGGGGCAGCTCGCCCTCAAGGTTCTTTGTTCTGAGGAGCTAGAGCCACTAATTTGAAGAGGGAGCCATCATAATTGATAGGCCTTGGGCCAGTTTGTTGATACAAAGAGACAAAGCATCGCGGGGAAAGTTGTAGGCGATCAAGATTTTCAGCAATGGTCCTAGAGTCCTCCTGAAGGCATCAATTCTGGAGTCTTGCCGAGTAAAGCTAACATTAAAGCTCAGGGGACTTGGATTTCCGAGATTTAAGGTTTGCGCGATTACGATTTGGTCCCGTTCGACTAAAATTTGAGGGTCTGAACTGACCTACCTCGGAATTTATCATAAGAGACCGATGCGTTGCCATCGGTTCATCGAGCGTTGATCAGGTTGACAATCGGCAAAATCAATACAAGGGAGAATCGGCTAAATCACTTGGCAAGGAATCGGCAGTCAAATTGGGGAAATTTCTTCATTGATAAATCAGATTTCTTACATGAAAAGTGCTGATTGCTCTCAAAAGAAAGGCCTGGGGGAATACATTGCCCCTCCTACTGATCCTATGCTAGGGATCCTATCTAGGGGCTATTGTTGCCCTCATCATCGCCGTCGCCGCCGCTATCGGTGCTTCCGGCGGGCTCGTCGTCGCTGTTGCAGCGGCCGCCGCAGACCCTCGTTGTCCCCATCCTCCTCAGCATCATCATCTTCCTGTCGAAGTCGCTGAGGTTCCCGGCCGGGGCAATGGCGTTTGGTCGGCGGCTCGTCGGAGGAGCTGCGTCCTCCTCCTCCTCCTCCTTCACCTCCTCGGAGGAGGTGACCCCGTCCCAGGAAGGCGGTCGTCGTCGCTTTCCACCGCTTCCTCATTGGCGAGGAAGCACTCTCCCGTCGGTCGAGGACTTGTCATCCTCGGACCGACGAGAAGTCGTGGTCTTCCTTGTCCCACGCTGTTGGGGCAAGGATATCGTACGCCGCTGCGTACCCCACTCGCGTTGATTCCGATGGGAGAGGACACGTAGAAAGACCCGATGAAGTGGAGGAGTAAGAAGAGGAAGACATGGCGGCAGAGGAGGGCTTTTGGAAGTGCTGATGCAAGGGGATGAAGGGGAGAACTGTTCGATGCAGTTAAATAAAAGGAGATGGAAATTTAATTGTCGAGCAGTTTTCGAGGACATGGTCCTTCCCACCTTCTCTGCTCGACATGACCCTTCGACGAAGATAGATGGTTTTGCAATTATCATTATCAAAACCAGGGGGCATGTGTTATCACCCGATTTTGGCCAAATCAGGAGATGGGCCGTAAGTGAAGATGGGCTTGAAGGACGTACACGTGGAGCATCTTCGAAGCGGCCTTGCGCTAAGAGTTTGGGCTAAATTGCCCGTGTATCTGTAATATTATTAGATCGTATCGTGTTTAGAATTAACAGATAGAGTCTGGCCCGTGCACGGTTAGGTGCACGCTCAATTAGAAAGTCCCTTGGACTATAAATATGTATCTAGGGTTATCGGAAAACAAGGACAATCACGTTCACAACAAACACAAACCAGGCGCATCGCCACCCCTTTCTTCGAGGGTTTCTTCCGGGTAAGCATCATGCTGCCTAGATCGCATCTCGCGATCTAGGCCAGTGGCGGAGCTTCAAAGAAATAGCTGGGCGGGCCAACTAAAGTATAGCGCAAAATTATTTTATTGACAAGTGATTTTTGAAGAAAATAGAGTGAAACATCAGACACGCGGCGAGTTCTGGCTCTTGAATGCATATTGTATGTGCTTTAAACACATTTTGAAATGTCAAAAAATCCGAAAAAATCGGGCACATATAGTGCACACGGTCGTCTCACAACAAATCGACTTTTCTGGCTCCGTAGAAAAAAAAACAATTTTCGATGAAATAAGGCCTTTACGAGACATTTCTTTTTTGTCTTCTTAGATGGACCAACAAATATCGTTTTTTCTTGAAACTTTATGTGAGCACGTAGAATGTGGAGCTAGACGCGCAAATATTTGTTTGGAATTTTTTAACAATTTAAAATGTGTTCTTTTGGTAAATGCAAAGTAAATTTCCGGAAAATATTATTTTTTCCATCAAATAAGTAACTTTGAATTTGAAAGAAGAAAAAAATTCATTCTAGCCAAGATAAATGATCTCCAAAATTTTCTAACCCCTAGTTTTTTTTAGAATTGACTAACAAAGCTAGCTACTTAGCTTAGATATGAACGACAATAACTTTATTAGAGAAGAACGGACAAGCAGTGAAAGAAACGTGAGCATTCTTTTGAGTACGTAGGAGCTCGCGGTGCATGCTCACTGCGAGGTTTGCCGGCTTGCTTGCTCCTTAGCTACTTTGGTCTCCTACTGCCAATGAACTGTGCCACCGATTATGCTTAGGTATACGTATTTTTGTAGAAATGCTGGGCGGGCCACGGCCCGGTTTGGCCCTTGAGTAGCTCCGCCAGTGATCTAGACAGTACGCGTTTATTCGTCTACCTTGTGCTGCTCGTGCTGAAGCGTTGTTGATGGCGAGCAGCACTATTTATCCTTAGGTGTTCAGGGGCTTGCATTGGTGCTTTCTCGTGCATACATGCGTGGCAATGCCGTCCCTCGACACCTAGCTGCCCTTACACCTATATGGGTGTAAGGGCAGCATCTTGCTTGTTCGTTACTTAGTAGATCCGATCTGTATAGTTGCTCCTTGCTTCGCAGGGATTAGTTTAATATCTGCATAGTTAGGCCTTATGTCGGGTCGGACGATCCGGTAGCGCTTAGGTGTTGTTTACCGTCCCTGCAAGGGATGTTCCGGAATCAACGTTATGTTGGTTTTTAGGCCTCGTAGGGGTAGTTTGCATCATCTTTCGTATCTGCTAGGCCCGATCACACATAGGACGTTCCGGTTATGCGGTGAAAACCCTAAACTGTCGTAGATCGCTTTAGCTTTGTTTTGATCAAGCAGGATCCCCATGTCATTGCAAATCCAACGTGAACCATGGGGCGATCGGCTCTTTGAGCCGATCCACAGGGCAGAGCCGATAGGGTTCGTATTTAATGTTTACGTGTCTACCATGCAGGAATAATCGAAGCACTCTAACACCTTCCTGATCGGGTCTAGGTCAGGTGACACGCCCTAGCAACCGTCAGGACGTGGCTGGAAGACTTGCGGGACGACGCGAGGTGCCAGGGTCCACTAAGCGGCCTTGGGAGCCTCCCGGCTCTTCGTGTTGCTTAACCATTGCCCGCAGGTGGGTTTTGGCAGGTAACAGTAACTCACGACTTAACTCGCCTCGACTCGAACTTGGTGTATAACGAACCGGGCCGAGTTAATTTTATCGTTAAACAAGTTCAAGCTAAACGAGCCGAATTCATCTGGCGAAACAAACTAATCCAGCCTAAAATGGGCAAGTAGTGTCGTGTCGGTCCAAGCTCACCATAATGGGCAAGCATATTTGTGCTCTCTCCACATGGAGATCTTATGCTCATCAT
Organism: Lolium multiflorum; assembly: GCA_030979885.1. Lineage (NCBI taxonomy): Eukaryota > Viridiplantae > Streptophyta > Magnoliopsida > Poales > Poaceae > Lolium > Lolium multiflorum. Next base: position 330,243,672 of record CM061750.1, read on the forward strand.
CTATTTATTGTTGTAGTTTATATTGTTCTGATACCATAATTATAATGATTGTTGTGCATCACTCATGCCCAAATATCCAGGAAAATGCATTATACGCTTTTACATATTCTATTTGACAATTTTAAACGAGCTACTCGTGAGTTACTTGCGAGCTTTGCGAGTCGAGCCGAGTTTTAAATTTGAACTCGATTGTTAAACGAGTCGAGTCAAGCTAGCCGAGCCGAGCTAGCTCGGCTCAGCTCGAATTCCAGCCCTAGGTCTGGCCCATATAACGTCTATCGGTTTTTCTGTTTGCTGTTGATTTTTCGTTTTTTAAGTTTTCTGTTTGTTTTTCTGTTTTTGTTTTCTATTTTCCTTTTTCCTTTTTTTCTTATTTTTTTGTTTTCTTTTTCTCGTTTTATTTTTGTGTTTAACAATAATTTTCGAAAATTTTAAAATTTGAAACGTTCAAGTTTGAAAAAATATTCAAAATGAGAAATGTTCATTTCAAAATTTTAATAATTTTTTAATATTAATAATTTTTATATTTTGAATGAATTTCTAGTTTTGAACATTTTTTCAAAATTTGAATTAATGTCGAAATCTGAATGATTTCCGAATTTTCAAACAGATTTCTAATTTTGAAAGATTTCCTAATTTTCATCAAATTTAAAAAAATTAAAGGTTTTCGTATTTTCAAAAAAAAATGGAAATCGTTCATCAGAACAATCTATATACGTAAAATTTTGAACAAATTTTAAAAACAGAAAAATGTTAGTTTTTTTAAGTAGAACTCTAAAAAAACATGCATTTACGTGACGGGCCGTGGCCCAGCCGCTAGGTCGGACTTCGGAGGGGTGCGGCACCCCGTCCATATCGACCCGGTCTTGGCCAAGTGCCGTCCAATCACATGACCTTGACACCCCAAGCCCAAGTTTTTTTTTATCAAAAGGACTAATATTGGGTCGGGCCTTCAAAGAAACTAGGCTAAATATGAAGCGTGAACTCGACCCAATAATTGTCGGGCTCAAAATCTTGGCACGGGCTCGCCCAGCCCAAGCCTGATATTTTTGTCTGCGATTGAGCATGACACGAAGAGGCAAAAAAGTCTAATTCCAGGCTAGATCGAGCCTCCACATAAACTTTTTTTTGCAAGGAAAGAGGTTTCATTAATTAAACATGGGGAATACAATCAGCCTTGATCGCGTCAGCGATTTCAGGCGGGTAGTTCTGTAGCCAAACACCAGATCGTTCATGTACTCTCCCTAACAAGGCGAGGCCATGGCTTGCACCATTGGCATCCCGACTTATCTTTTGTAAACTTACCTCTCTTTTCCTAATTCTATCACGAACCAATTTAATTCTCATAGCATGGTGTGACAAGTTCGGGGTTCCTTCCTTCGCGAGCATTAGTGCGTCCGCGCTGTCAGACTCAAGGATGAAAGGACCTGGTTCCAAGGCCAGGCCTAGTGGCCCTTCTTCCATAGCTGCTATCTCCGCTTCAAGGGCGTCAGCACACCCATTCAGCTCACACCCATTCAGCTGCTTGCAAGCTGCAAAGACCACAGAGCCGTCACTCCTCCTCATAATCATGCCCGTCCCTGCACGCCCATCCATCGAGAACGCCCCATCGACATTTAACTTGGCAACTCCCTCATCAGGTGGCCTCCACTTATCCTTTACATGAGAACTCCCTCATCAGGTGGCCTCCACTTATCCTTTACATGAGCCTCCACATAAACTTAATCAAATCTGAAGCATGTGCTTGTCCAAGAGCCTTGGCATGGTCAAATTCCTTGACCGAGACAGATCGATAGCCTGACCTAGCCTTTCCCAAGATGAGATTCGGGAAACGGGCGGGCTTCCCGTGGCTAGGGCAAGACTCATGCATCACGTACTTTATGTTTCTCACTCATTCATTTAAGCAAAATTAGGAATAAGTACCGTGATTCACTTGTGGCAAACAGTTTTATGCTATTGGGAAAACGCAAACATGGAGTAGTGTGCAAGAATTTACTATACTAAATGGAAAATAAGAGTGTGACTAGGTTAAGGTTTGTTTAGTACTAGGTTTTTTTTATTACGTGTGACATAACAATATGGGTTGCGGTTGCTCTAAGGGCAGCACGCACAGTGCTCACAATTCCATATAAGTCAATACTTGTGCTCAAGCCTCATTTTATATTTACTTTCTTTGGGAAGCTCAATGCACAATTTTTGCTTCTAGGAGCAAGTTCCAAGATTTCGAACGACTTAGAGCAAGTACAATAGAGCCTACTCAGCAGGCTATAAGCAAATCCACATCAGCAAAATCCTAGTTGGAAGTGAGAGAAAGGAGGAGAGAGAGGAGAGCGGGCGCTCCATCTATCGCCGGCTGCAACACAAGAAACAAGATAGGTACAGCCCGCATGCAGCTAGTGCATGGCCCTAAGCAGGCTGCAACCATTCAATGCATGTCTCTTGTATCTTGCATGCAAGTATATCAATCCAAAAAAGAAATAGTTTAATATTCAGTAAAGCTATCTTATAGCTAGCTTACTGTATAAGTGCCTACTTTTTGAAGGCTCTAATTGACATGGCAGATTACATATAGCCAGCGGTCGACTGTATTGTTGTTCTTGCTCTTATGAAGTACCTCCGGAGTCCAGACCATTACCATAAGATTTTCAAATTTCTACTCCACGCATTCGAGTAGCTCACAATTCTGTAGAAATCCAAACACAAGGTTAATCTTCATTTCATTTTAACCTTTGTCTATCTGCAGGCGTGGAGACATGTTAAAGAATATCAGACCTTTTCTATTTCTCATGTTTCAGAAATCAAAAGTCCCGATCACTAATTTTTCTGCACCATCCCCTCCCATTAACTACTTCATTTTCATGTAATAGAAATCTATGTCTTACCGAGACAGAATTTAGAACTTGCTATCCTCTTGCCTAATAGGCACAAATTTACCTCTGTAGAAAGACTGATTCATTCGGATCAGATCGATATGAGGACCCAACTCCCTTGCATTGCCAGAATCCATGTTCGATATTTGAAGCAACAGGATTAAATGCCAATACATACAAATCCTTTTGTTTCAAGACCCCGTAATATTGTGAAGATCTCATTCTTCAACCTACAAAGTAGGTGTGTTTGCTCTCTTGTCTTTAGAACCTCAGTTACACCGCTTAAAAATGTGGCTATTTCACAGTTTTGCAAGTGAACTGCTAGCATACGTATCACTTTTTATTCCAGCAGTTCACATTTTATATGAAGAAAACACATTTCGTGTGTAAATATCTATCAAAATTCTCCAACAAGGAACAAATGAAAGAAGTTATTTTTTCAATTTCCTTAATGCTAGAACAAACCAAACACTGGGGACCAACATATCAGTGTTCATCAAGCACATAAACATACCTAAATTTTGTATTGATTCAGCAAGACAACAACGACTGGTGTGCTGGAACTGAAGTGTTAGGAACATACTAAAGCTTCAGTGTTATTTGATGCAAGAACACTTCCATGCTGTAATGCAAGCTAAGTAAACACACTGGGCCATATGAGAAGTTACTGATCCAAAACCAGATAAAATCAAATGCTCAGGCCAATATTATGAAAACATACTGCTGCATTTCATACCGATAGATCTGTGGCATAAGCCAAATGAGTTCAGCACAATAGATATCAAACGACTGACAGCGTACAGGGGATGGCCACGGGCCAGCAAACTTTATTACAGAGATGATTACTTAGCAGTCTGCTAGTTCACGCTGAGCCTAGTGTAGAAGCAGAACAGGTCACCCCGATCGCCCGTTGTAGCAGCAGTTGTAGACACCTCTTAAGCTTCGGCATACCTATAATCACAGTTGACAAGGGCTACTGATTAGGTACAGTCGATATGATGAATAATACTAGGTACTATAAATCAAATGCTCAAGAGTACATGGCCTCCACTCACCCCAGTTCAGATAGCCTGAGGTGTGCCTCCTTGTAGTCCTCAAAGAAAGCCTTCTCATCCTGCAGGAAGGAATATAAAGTTATCAGTATAGTGGTGCTCTTGCATATCTCTCAACAAGCCAGTGAACTAGACGCTAGATGGTGACAGGAGAGGAGACATACCGCAGCATATTTCTCCACGAGGGGGCGGAAGACAGGGTCAGTCAGCAGGGTTTTGTCACTAGGAAGCTGAAGCAGACCCTCCTTGTCACCACTCAGAAGCTCCCTGTGGAAACAAGTGTAATATAGAGATTTACTATTTAGTAAGGAAAACTATGTCCTGCCAAGAAACGAAAATCAAACTACTAGAAAGCAGCATATCTACATAACTATGTTTCAGAAGAACAAAATTATGTAAAAGACATAAGCTCGCCACACTTACGTGAAGTAAGTGTTATCAAACTTCAAAGGGTTCTTTGTCCAGGGTCCTTCAAAACCAGACCTCTCCTTGTGGCACCTTCCCTATATATGGAATAACCAAAGCAAACTATGTTAATGGCTTGCATACAGAGGCTCACATACAGAGATCGAGGTACAATACCAAAATGGATTGAATAGATAAGAAAACTAACCAAAGTGTGACCACCAGAGAGGGCAACAATATCCTGATCACTCAAGCCCATCTGCTTGCCGAAGACTTGCCTTAGGTGGTCAGAACCTGGTAGAACAGTAAGAAAAAGTCATCAGAAGTGAAGCAAACAAAACAACAGAGCATTCTCGCAACTTGAGCCAACACACTGACCAAGATTCAAGACCATAACATTTCATAAGTTCTTCATCAGTTGACATCATATAGCCAAACAGTATAAGGAAAAGTTACATGCAAAATATACATCATATCACAATTCCAGAAAGGGGCAAACCGGCAGACTATACAGTACAGATGCTATGCATGGAAGAATCAATATTTGATATCCATGTGAAGCAAAAGTTGTGTCAACCATGTTGTTTAACAGATGATGAACACGAGAGGGTTTTTGGTGAACCAAACAACGAACGCAAGAATTTTATTTAATGGCATTTTACAACAGCAATTACAAATATTTGTCTGAATAGTAAGTATTTCATTTTCAGTTGCAAGAAAATATAGTGAGGGTAAGAGTGGTACCCTTGGTTGCATCGGGAAGGCGACCCTCAGGTGGGGGCTGAGGCTTGTCCTGTAAATGGCATAGGTTAGGTTACAAATGTAATCAGCTAGACAGTAATAATGAAGAAATAAGACGCATCTCTGAACTTGAATCTAGAGTACTATATATGCACATTATCGCAGATACAGAAAGTGTTTAAACTGCTAGTCGCAAAAATAGTATTAATACTTCACAGCTCTCCAATATGCATGGCCAAAAAATGTAAATAGAATAAAATGTGACTACTTTTGCTAATTTGGCCATCTATTTTATTGAAATCACAGCCTTAAATATATACCCCGCTATCAAGTTCGAGGGTAACATGCACAATTCCTTTGTGGGACGGGATCCTCTAACGTTGAGGTTTAAAGTCAGGTAAGCTACAGTAGCCTGACTTCTCTTCTTCTAAATTACATGATTAAGCCCAAAACAACATAATTATTCTACACAATACAAATTTATGTTATGCAATCAGAGTAATTACATATAGACAAAATTATGGTGTAGTAAAATTTAGTTAATTGTTTTAATATCTACAGTAATTGTCTACAGTAATTAATTACATCACATAACTATGGTACTAATGCTACTTTGCCCTGACTTCACTTCATTCTTTTCCCTAACTTTGCTCTTCAACGTTAGAGGAGTTGTGCAATGGCATTCCCATCAGGAATATAGTAATCATATCTACCTACAGTTATTGCTGGCAGGAAGCTCTAACAATTGAGTTCTTCCTGATTTTGTTAAATGTTTTGTTTTATCAGATGCTAAAGATCTACAGTAGTAGAACAATTAGAGCATCCCCACTCGTTGGCGCTCCCCACGCCCAAATCCGGCGAATTTTTCGTCCGGATTGGAGGAAGATTTGGCGTGGGGAGTAGTAGTTTCCCAGCCGCGTGCCCAGGCGAAGTCGACGAGGCGAATTTGAAAAACTGAAACTTGACAAACTACGGCTAAAAACGGGTGAATATAGACTAAATTTAATGATATTTATCATATAACGGGCGGAGTTCATACATAGAGGCCGAATTCGACTATATTTCGAATTCGGCTAGGGGAATTCAAATGCTAATTCTAAAACACGGCGATCTACATGCCTAAATGGCGGTAGAACACCGTGTAGTCGCCGTCGTCGTCGTCGGAGCCGTCGTCCTTCGGCTGCGCGGCCTGCTGCTGCTGCCTGCCGGCGTCTCCCCACCACCCCGGGGATGGCTTGTACATGTCGTCGTCGGAGGACTCGAGGTCGACGACGGGGACAGACGCCGGAAGGAGGTGTCGCGGGACGGCGGAAGCGCGCGGCATCGTCGTTGGCGGTTGTGGCGCCGCGGGCGGCGCGTTGGTGCGGCGGCCAGGTCCGGCAGCCGCCGCTGCTCCGCCTCCCTGCGCTCCTCGGCGCCCATTCCATCCGGCGTCGTCTCGCGCTTCTCCTCCTCCAAGTCCTTCGCGACCGCGATCGCCTCGCCGCGCGGCCTCCTCCACGCGCTTCGCCTCCTCCTCGGCGAGCTGGAGTGCGGCGGCCTCTTTCTTCGTCCTCTTCCGCCGCTCGCGGCGCGGAAGGCTGGTCGCGATGACGAGGGCGCCGCTGCGCCCTCGGTCGGCGGCGGAGACGCCGGCTCCATCTTCACGCGCGCCGGCGTCGAAGGCGACGTCGCCTCCTCCTCTTCACCGGCGCCAAGGATGACCTCGCGCCGATCCGAACGACGAGCGGCAGCCATGCGCCGTGGCTGCCAGACGTTTCCGGCGGCGGCGCCGATGCCCTCGATGGAGCGGGCATCGTCAGCACCGGGAAGTTGCCGCCCTGGATGTGCTCGATGACGGCCTCGAGGCTCGGCCCGGCGCGCTCCACCAACGTTTGCGGCTCGCCAAGTTGTTGCGCGGAGGCGGAGGCGGCGGGCCGTCGCGCGGCGAGCTCCCGCTCCCACCGGCGCAGGAGTATGAGTTCCACGCCGTGTAGTTGTCGGGGTGGTGGCGTGGTTCGGCGCGCTCTCATCCGTCATCTTCATCCGCGCCTCCTCGATCTCGATGTCGAGGAGGTTGCCCGAGGCGGCGGCGGGATTGGCACGCCGCCACGGCTCAGCCGCCACCCATCGCCGGCGGCCTCATGTCCGGCGGGCGGGGGTACCCCCGGTGGAGGAGGTGCCCTCCCACGCGTGGAGCGAGCGGCGGGGAAGCCGTTGTTGGCTGCGCCGTCGTCGTCGAGAATGCCATCTTCGGAGAGTGGGGGAGAGTGGACGGAGACTAGAGGGAGACGGAGGGAGAGTGGATCACGGGGTACCCTCGCGGCGAGCGGAGCGGCGTATATAGGTGCGGGCGGCACGGGGATTAATGCGGCGTGGAGTGCGACGCGTCGCGGCGAGCGACCGGCAGCCTTTGACCGCGTGGAGTGCGCGCGGAAGACGATGCGTGCGCGGAAGACGACGACATTAACTCGCCGCGTGGACGGCGAATGCACCGGCGAGCTTTTACAGCGCGGAAGACGATGCGATGAGGACGACGATCGGTTTCTCTCGCCGACAAGTTGGGGCCACCGACGCGCGGGAAGTTTCTCCCGCGCTTTCGTTTCGTCCGGAGTCCCCGAGCGCTCCGGGGCCGGGGATGGCGTGGGATCGCCGGATGAAACTAGGCCCACCGGACGAAAACGAGGAACCGGGGCGCGACGGGCGATTTACGCCGTCCGGATGTAAAAAACGCTCGCCGGGGCCTGTTCGGGGGACGAGTGGAGATGCTCTTAGCAAGGGAAAAAAGATACTCACTCAATAAAAAAAATTACTGAAGATGAAACCATTGTATAGACTGTAGGCTATAAAACATTTTTCGACTAACATTTGTACTGAAAGCAAATAGAGCACAAACATAATCTGGTGACTGCATATTAAAAGGAAACCAGACACAGAAGGGCACATGTTATGCAGGCGTTTTGTAATTTCGCGACTCTGTGAAAATGCACCTTGGCTATCGAACACAAGCACGTGAACCAACAGTAACTAATACCTTGGCAGATTGCGTATCACAAAATTAAAAGTGCATGGCACAGTAGAGGATGCACAAGATATTACAGTAATTAGTAAAATCTTGCACATTAAAACCGTATTATTATAGATCTACTAAGATAAGAACAGCAACACGTGAAACAACACAGAAGTTGAGGCTGGTTAGGCTGAGACAGCGTCAGGATGAACACATAGAAAAGAACAGCCAACAGTATTGTGCCAGAATCAGACTGTTAGACTAGTGTAATCACTTTCCGAAAGAGCCACCAACCAACACACGAAAGCGCATCATGAGAAAGGTGCTGCTAGTTAAAATTAAAAGCCTTAAAAGAGTTCTCACCTAGAGATGTAAACGGATCGGATCGGATCGGATATTTCTATTACCATATCCTTTACCATATATTTATGACGGATTCGGATCGGAGCGGATAATGGTCGGATGCGGATTCGGATGTGGATTATATCGGATTACGGATATGGAGCGGATTCGGACCGAACTCGGATCGGAAACGGATTATTAAGCAAATATACACATAAAAAATAGAAGTATGTTTTTTTATGTATAATATGTTTGTAATTATAGGCTATAGCTAAATGTACACACATGTTTGTACAACAAAGCAAATTGCATGCTAATAGCATACATATTTTAGCTGATGAACTAACTATATTGTCTAAATATTTAAGGTTGGGCTAATTTTCTCGGATTATCCTCATTCAGGACCTCGGATAATCCGCAAAAAATGGCGGATAATCCGTATCCATCGGATAGTATCAATACCATATCCTCTACCGTATCCGCCAGATATCCGCTTGAGCACTATCCGCATCCGCATCCATATCCGGCGGATTTCTAAAAATGCATACCATATCCTCAAAAACGGATACGGATACGGATTCGGAGCGGAAATTATCCGTACCATTTACAATCCTATTCTCACCTCCCTCCCCGGGTGGAAGGGGATGACGGGCCCACCGGACACCTCCACGGCGACAACTCCCGCAAGCTACACGCAGACAAAAAAAAAATGAAATCAGCAACCACGCCCATTCGACCAGATCTAATAAACGGAACCCGCGTGCAAAAGAAAAAAAACCTGGTAGAGGTCGGCGTAGGAGATGGCGGGGATCTCCTCCTTGATGGGCTCGAGCATGCGCACGGCGATGTCGAGCCCGGCGTTGGCGGCGTGCGCCTGCTCGGCGGGCTTCTTCATGGTCCCGAACGGGCCGCCCGTCTTGGATGACACGTCGAAGGTGCCCGCGGAGTGCCACCTGCGCCACGGCCACGGCAGATCAGGCCACGAAAGGGAAAAAAAAAACAAGACCCCTGCGCGAAACAGTCGGAGGAGCTGGGCGGAGGCTTACGCGAGTCGGAGCATGAGCGGGGCGCAGTTCTTCTCGGCGATGAGCGCGCGGAGCTTCTGCCTGGCCTTCTCGACGGCCTCCTGGTACTCCGCGCTCACCACCGGGTAGCTCTTCGCCATGGCTGCGGCCGCGAGATTCTCTCTGATCAGACTGAAGAAGACGGGCGAGGCGTCTGGGGCGAATGGAAGCCACGGTCCGCCCGCCGGGGGTTTATAGCGGGGGCAAGGAAGGTTCTACGAGGGCGCGTCCCAGCCGTTGATGGGCGATCGTGCGGTCAGAACCGTGGCACATTTGGCCGCGCGTGGTAGGCACGCTAGTCACGGCCAAGTGGTGGGCGGAATGGAATCGGCTGCGTGGGGAAGTTACGATTTTGCCCGCGCTTTACGAGGGGAAGGGGGAAGGTGGCGCGGGCGTTTTGGTCATTTCGCTGGGACGCGGCCCCTCGCTGCTCGTCTGCGACTGCAGCAGCGGCGACGGTTCACGGCTTCACGGGGTTGTGGGACACGTGGCGTGTAGTGGGTGGTGGGGGTGATGAAATGGGCCCGCAGAGTAACGCCGGCCCGCTATTCCCGGCCTCTTTCTTGGGCAGTGTGCCTGGCCTCATCCTTCCACGTCGGCCCTCCATTGGTTAACCTCTTGAGCTGTGGCGACGGTGAAGTTTTTTTTTTCAGTCGTGCACGTGCACGGACTGGTGGGTCGTGGTTCTGGGTTGAAACGAGCGGCTAGCAGTGGGTACACCGGACCACTGAGACAGATGCGTTTCGTATGCACGAGCACAAGCGGTTTATTTCTCGGCAGCCATGCAGCAGATGCTTCTCCGTGGATCCGTTTCTCGTTCTGAGCTGTTTGGTAAGACGAGTCGGTGCGCAAACTCGCGTGCGCGCGGCAGCGATCACCAACAGTCCGAGAGAAGAAACTCCTTATAAGATGCAGTTAGCGTGCGCAGCAGCTAAACACTTCGACGTACTGTACAAAAAGACGTTCTTCATCACAGAAAGATTCGAGATTAGAGCACCACTGCATAAATAAATCAACAAATGACAACGACCTTGACAGAAAAACGAAGAACCGTGTCAAATTGGCGTCCTTTTCGGCTCAAAAATACGATTAAAAATACTAAAGCAGGGAATCATCAGATAGAAGAAAGCACTAAAGCTGGGGTATCAGAGAAAGGCGTTTGACTGTGGCAGCGGTCCACGGGACCTTGTCCGACCCGGCGGCGGCGAAGCGTGCCTTGTCGGTGTGGGAGCATCTTCACCAACCGCGCAGACGCGACAAGTACCAATGGCCGCGCGGCGGAGCATCATGGGAACCTGACGCGGACGCGTCCAATATTCTATCGCGCCATGCCGGCGATGCGGCGGTGCCTCTCGCGGTCGCACACCCGCATGCACTCCCTGACGCAGTTCGCGGCGCACCCGCCCGCCGGCGGCAAAATAATTTTATGCTTCTCCGCCTCTCTACATACTTTAATCGACCGCATCATCACAAAACACATACGTGTATACTATGTGAATAGTCTTAGAGCAAGTACAATAAATCCTAATTAGTTGGCGATGAGGATTAAAATAATACATTTGTATCTAGTTTGAACGGAAGAACAAAAGAAAAAATGTAAGTGGGCTCTTATGCAAGCACGTGCTCCTAAGGAAGTTGTGTGAATGAAATGTGGGTCATCCGTTGACAAAAAAAATAGTACATTTCTATAGCTAACTATTGTACTTGTTGGCTACATGTTAACTATTGATGATATAACATTTTGCTTATAGCCAACAACCGGCTATACTATTGGAGTTACTATTAGGGCATCTCCACCAGCGATGCAAGATAGAGGCTAGCAAGTGTGTCCATAGTGGTTTATAGGGTTGTCGTGAGTCCATCGTGCGCGCTCCATAGTGTTGGCCCCAACAATATTAATTTTCTTTTGGAAAAGTTTTGTTACCAACCGGTTGTTGCTACAGCTGGTTCTTCCTTTCCAAGACCCGAGGCTCGCGCGGTCACGATGCTCGCCACTGTTGTCCCGTCGCGTTGTTGTTGCGGTCGCTGCTCTCCCCGCGCGTCACCGTCACTTGTCAGCCCTGCTCTTTCTGCGCGCATTCACCGTCGCCGCCCATCGTTGCTGCTGCAGCTCTTTGCGTGTGCGGTTGTCGCTGCTCATGTAGCTCTTTGAAGCATGCTGGCCCAGACGCCGCTCCTCTGACCGAGTTCTCCATGCCCGCTCAGCGCGCTATCCCTCCGGTTGGAGGCCGTCATGGACATGGCAGTGGCTAGATCTTGCCGTCGGACTCAGAGAAGACAATCTCGTCAATTCATCTCCGGCGAGTTCGGGAAGCCCCTTCTACGTCACCTCCGGGCCTCCTCGCCAGCGCCTGCAAGCACCGAGCTCAGATCGGTCATGGCGATGCTGCCATGGCATTGGGGAAGGGTAACTTTGGTGGATTTTTTTGTCTAAGTTACACACGATGTTGCGATTTGTTACATAAGTGCATCATTTTTCGTTGTATAAGTATGAGCAAAGTGTTACAATTAATTCCCTTCCTATGACACAAAGAAATTGCACCAATGGTACATATGCATCGTGTAATGTTGGATAAGTGAGAAAAAATTGGATATATTGCAGTGAAATGTTACAACATGATGTAATTTTTTTTAGAAAATGGCTCGCACAAGGAAAAAAATGTTACATTCATAAAAAATGTACCATTGACGATTTTTGTTATACCATAACCGACTGTAGCTACATCTGGCCGATCCCTAGCGTTTGCTTTTTTTCATCAAACTATAACATTTTGCATAGTTTTAAACAATATTACAATATTTATACACATAAATAATTGCACACGGATAGTTTAAATATACAAATTAAATTATTCATACAAGAACTCAAATAAATTGCAACGCAAAACATGTTCAAGAATCATGCGGTATTTCTGTCTTCGCACCCAAAAATGCTCAACTAGATCATTCTAAAGTTGAGTATAAAGGCCTGCATCTCGAATTTCTTGATGCATGTGGAGGAAAGCAGTAAACTAGGTCGATACCTGCTCAATGCCTCAACCACATCAGTAGATTTCTGGAAATCAAATGGATGGTCATCATTTGTTGGTACATCGCGCTTAATCTTAATAATTATGCTGTGCAAGTTCGTTTAGGTCGCTCCGCTGAAAATGCCTTGAAGTGATCCACACATTGACACACATGTACGGATATTATTACCCAGCTACAGGTTCCTTCTTCACTCTTTCCGTTCGAATTGCATGTGCTTTTTTGTACTCAAGAAATCGAATTGCTGGGCCTAACAGTTAGAAATTGGAGAACATGCTAGAAATTCTCTGGATCTTCATTCAGGCCGAGCTTATGGCTTCTGGACCACCATATATGCCCACTAATCCTTTTGTTTTTTTCAAAGACATGCGATGCCCAATAGTAATTTTTTGGACAGAATCTGGCCCATTAGGACACTAGCCAGGCCCTATATTTAGGCAGCACGTGAATGTAAAGAAAGCCAGGCCCGGGGTGTAGTGAAGTACCGGGCTACTGGCAAGCTATCACAAAAATAGTACTCCCTTAAGAACAAAAAGGACAGAAAAAGCATTCAGATTTCGTACCCTATCTAGGGTTTCTCTCCTCGGCGGCGATTCCATCGCCGATCGCGAGTTATCCCTCTCCGACTCCGATCGGATCTCTTCCGTCAAGGATTCTTATACGCCCATCGTGGGTGTTCGTGTCCCCAGAGTCCCCACAGCCCAATACGATCGATGTCGTCGTCTGCGGGAAGTTCTAACCCTAAGGGGGCCAAGGTCATGGATGTGGACACCCTTCTTCGTGATCTGAGGATTAGGGAGGAGGAGTTTGACGATCTGATCATCGGGGAAGAAGTATGCATCGATGAAGAACCAGATCTGTTAGCGGTGGCGAGAGTCCTCACGGACAAAAGCTTCAATGCGGCGGCTTTCGAAGATACGATGCGCTTTGCCTGGAGCCTGGCTAAGAAGGCTGTTTTTCGCGATGTGGGTAACAGTACGTTCATCATACAGTTTACCTGCCTGGGGGATTGGAAGAAGGTAGTGGAGGAAGGGCCATGGCTGTTCCGCAATTGGGGAATAGTGATCAAAGCTTACGATGGGTACTCGAAACCATCATCTCTGGTACTGGATAGGTTGCCAATTTGGGTGCAAATCCATGATGTGCCAGAAGCTTATGTGAAGCAGACAGAGATCATCAAGAGTCTGTCATCACGGGTAGGAAAATTTGTGAAAGTGGACACAGAGGGTGCAACTGGAGGCAATTTCGTCCGGGTCAGGGTTGAGCTAGATGTCAACAAACCTTTGGCAAGGTTCACGTCTGTGATCCGTAAAGGCGAGAGGGAGGTTTACCTGGTAAAATTCGAAAAGATCCCGAAGTTTTGTGAAGTCTGCGGTATTATGGGCCATGAATACCTGGAGTGCGGCACTGGTTACCATGCACCGGAAGCTAGGGTTTATGGAGAGTGGATGATAGCTGAGCCAGTGCGACGCGGTCGCGGCCGCGCAAATAATTTCCCTCCACGGGGAGGTGGAAGATATGGCCAAGGTAGAGGGAGAGGTGCACACACACAGTGGAAGGCAAACTCCACGTCAGAGGATACTGAGGAGGAGGATCCTCTGAAGACAGAGAAGGAAAAATTAACAAGGAGACGCTTAGAACTCCTGGAAGATCCTCAGGGTGCCAACCACACAGCGGTTCCAGGGCACAATCGGGGAGCACTAGTCATCCATGAGAAGGCAGACACAGAGATGTTGGAAGGAGCAGGTAATTTGGAATCACCTATCAAAACCCAAGATAAGAAGAGGATGAAGAAAGGAGAAGAACAGGAGGATGCAGCAAACACCAATATATCGGCAGGCCCTCTAGAAGGGTACTGCCGGGAGCAATGAAAATCTGTGGATGGAACTGCCGTGCGGCGTATTCACACACGGCAGTTCGTTCGCTCTCGGATCTCCGTGAGCATATGAAACCGGACATTCTCTTTTTATCTGAATCCCATTTGAATAAAGATAGTGCGGAGAGTCTCCGCCGTAAGTTAGGTTTTGACTTTTTCCTTTGTCATGAGAGTGATGGCCGTTCTAGAGGTCTTACTCTTTTTTGGAATGAAGATAATAAACTAGTTTCGGAGTATATGTGTGCCAATTGCATTGATGTTGTCTTTGAATCCATAAATAGTGAGATATGGAGATTCACAGGCTTCTATGGGGAACCAGCGTGGGAAGACAAGCCGTTGTCATGGAGCTGCATGCGAGATCTTTCCACTAGATTATCGCTGTCGTGGCTCGTGATAGGAGATTTCAACGAGATCTTATATTCTGAGGAAAAGGAGGGGGGGAATCCCCGACCACCTCGCTTGATGCAAGAATTCCGAGATTGTCTTTCTGCTTGTGAACTGCATGACATGGGTTACTCGGGAGATAAGTTTACATGGCGTCGAGCGGAGGTACGCGAGAGGCTCGACCGGGCTGTATGCAATTCTGAATGGAAGTTGATGTTCCCCCTAGTGGCAGTAAGCAATGAGCCGCATTTTAGATCGGATCACCGCCCAGTCTTGGTAGATACTGAGTTCCATGATGCCAATATTATCCGAGCTAGATCTGGGGGAAGGAAATTTGAAGCTAGATGGCTGGCTGAGGAATCGGTGCATGAAATAGTTAAAACGGCTTGGGAAAAAGCAAAATTGCAGGGTATTGCTCCTTCCCTGGCAACACGTACAAAGGCTGTTCACCTAAGTCTGCATGACTGGGAAAGAAAGACACTCAAGGGCCCGAAGAAACGTATTGATACCTTCAAAAAGGAGTTGGAAAATCTGAGAAAAGGGGCAGTGTCCCCTGAATCATTGGGGAGACAAAAGGAAATTCAGGTTCTAATCGAGAACCTCCTGGAACAAGAGGAAATATACTGGCTGCAGAGAGGAAGAGCCAACTGGCTCATGCACGGTGATCGGAACACCTCTTTTTTCCACAACGCAGCTACCTCTCGTAAGAAACGAAACCAACTCAGGAGATTACTTGATGATACGGGAGTCTGGAAAGAAGGTGAATTGCTAAAGTCCCATGTGGTGGATTATTTTACTCACCTTTTTACATCCGAAGACACAGGGAATAACCAAGGGGTTCTCAATGCAGTACACCCAAGGGTCACTGTAGAGATGAATAATATGTTGACGGCACCTTTTTCAGCGGAGGATGTCAAGAAGGCTCTATTCGATATTGGCGACTTGAAAGCACCCGGGCCGGATGGGCTGCATGCAATCTTTTACAAAAGGTTCTGGCATCTGTTGGGTGATGATCTAGTACATGAGGTGCTAGAGGCCGTTAATACAGGGAGAATCCCAGAGGGATGGAATGATACTACTATAGTCCTTATACCAAAAATAAAAGTTCTAGAAAAAGTTACACAACTGAGGCCCATCAGCTTATGCAATGTGGTTTACAAAGTGATTTCAAAAATGCTAGCAGCAAGGTTGAAAGGCATTTTACCAGAGATCATAAGTCCTACCCAAAGTGCTTTTGTCCCGGGACGTCTTATCACTGACAATATCTTGGTTGCTTATGAGTGCTTCCATTATATTAAGAAGAGGAGACAGGGCAAGAAGGGTTTCTGCGCGGTCAAGCTTGATATGCACAAGGCTTATGACCGGGTGGAATGGAATTTTCTCGAGAAGATCATGCTCAGACTAGGTTTTGATCATAGTTGGGTGAAGATGGTTATGACCTGTGTGAACTCTGTTAGGTATAGAGTTCGAGTAAATTCTGAAGAGAGTGAGATTTTCTCACCCTCAAGGGGGTTGCGACAGGGTGATCCACTATCACCGTACCTCTTCCTTCTTTGTTCGGAAGGACTGGCGGGGCTAATTGCTCAAGCTGAGGCTCGTGATGAATTAATTGGCGTTAAGGTATGCAGGGATGCACTGGCAGTCTCTAATCTCCTTTTCGCTGATGACTCTCTCATACTTATGCAAGCAGATGGAGAGAACGTGGCATGCCTAAAACGCATCTTGGATGATTACTGCCAAGCTTCGGGCCAACTGGTGAGTACAACCAAGTCCAGCGTGTTTTTCAGTCCAAATACCAGGGTAGAAGAGAGGGCTGCTATCTGCACATGTCTTGATATTATGACAGAGGCCCTTACGGACAAGTATCTCGGCCTACCGGCGATGGTAGGAGCGGATCGGACGGATTCTTTCCAGTTTCTAGTAGATCGTGTATGCCAAAGAATCAGTGGGTGGAAGGAGAAATTGTTATCTTCCGGGGGAAAGGAAGTGTTAATCAAAGCAATTGCACAAGCAATACCAGTCTATGCTATGTCGGTTTTCAAAATTCCAAAACAAGTATGTAAAGGAATTATATCGGCAATGTCAAATTTCTGGTGGGGTGATGGTGCAAATTGCAAGAGGATGCACTGGCTAGCCTGGTGGAAACTTTGTGTCCCAAAAAATCAAGGTGGCATGGGCTTTAAGGACATACAATGTTTTAATCTTGCCTTGTTGGCAAAACAGGTATGGAGAATCCTAGAGGAACCTGAGTCACTCTGTGCTAGAATTCTCAGAGCCAAGTATTTTCCCAATGGTGATATACTGAGTGCACCTTTGAAGAAAGGGAGCTCTTTCACTTGGCAAAGCATATGGTCTGGTATTCAGACTTTTAAAAAAGGACATATATGGCGAGTAGGCAATGGAAGTAATATTAACATCTGGGAACATGAATGGATCCCACATCACCACTCAAGGAAGATCATGACACCCAAGGGTATGAACATTCTGACTAGAGTATCACATCTGATCGACCCGGCCACTAATTCATGGGATGAAGATCTAATTGAGCAAACCTTCTGGGAAGTGGATAGATCAAAAATCTTAGCCATACCTCTACCCACACATGATATGGATGATTTTGTGGGATGGAACCTAACTAAAACAGGCACTTTCTCAGTGCGATCTGCTTATGCAGTCGAGTGGGAAAGCCAGTCAGGGACCAATCTTCGTCGAGGTGCTGCGGCTGAATCAATTAACCCACATCCGATGTGGAACACAATATGGAGCCTGAAGTGTCCATCAAAAGTCAAAATTTATCTGTGGCGACTTATGCAAGAAACTATCCCATGCAGAGCAGTTTTGGCAAACAGACATATTCGGGTAAGTGCACAATGTCCACTATGCGAAATTGGTGTCGAGGATACAAAGCACATGCTTTTTCAATGTTCCAGAGCCAGAGCAGTTTGGAGAAGTCTGGGTTTAGAGGATTTGATAGTCAGGGCTTCGGATGTTGATTGGTCAGGACAGGCTGTGCTTGAATATCTTCTATGTAACCAACATATGCTAACACCAATTCTAGGGCAATCAAAGTTGCCGGAGCTGATAGGCATTACTTGTTGGTACTTATGGTGGGAGAGAAGGCAAGCCACTCGTGGCGAGAATGTGAAGGAGCCAGCACAAACTGCAACAGCCATTGGGGTCCTGTACTCCAATTTCACTGCTGCTTGCTCACCAAAACCGAAAATGAGACAGGGAGGCTGGATAAAACCCCCTCATGACTTTGTGAAGCTCAATGTGGATGCGTCTTTCGATGCTGATGATTTGCGAGGAACTTCGGGGGCAGTGCTACGGGATTGCCACGGCTCTTTCTTGGCGGCAGGCAGCAGAAAACTCGACTTCGTTTTTGATGTTTTCTCTGCAGAGATACTGGCTATGAAACATGGCTTGGAGCTAGCTCAAAGCGTGGGATGCAACAGGGTGATCTGCTGCTCAGATAGTACGGATGTGATCAATGCACTGCAAGAAGGGGGCTACTCTAACGGAGCTGCAGCAGCAACTCTTGATGATTGCTACCATCTGGCTAGAGAATTTCCAAAAATCCAGTTCGAGCACAATTTCCGTGAAGCAAACTCGGTGGCGCATGAAATAGCAAGATACACGAAAAGCAATGAGCAACAAGTGTGGTTAGATGAACCACCAAATTTTATTATACCCTTCTTAGTGAACGATGTAAAGCTTATTATGAATGAATAAAGGGAAGGTTCAGTGTCAAAAAAAAAAAGGACAGAAAAAGCGATCATGCTGGAAAAAGATCGGTCCGTGATGACTCATGAGCCATCGCATCGTACTCTATGGTTCAGTTGGGTCAACCAGTCCAGCGGAAAATGAAAACTGAACAACAGAAGCGAACAAAACTGAGATGTTTCCACTGTCTTTGGAAATGTGTTTGTGTGGGAGTGTGCCATGATGATATTGTAACTTGTCGACATACGTAGTATGTGCATGCATGTGCCATGGAAGGAACTTATTCTACTGGTAACTTACCAACATATACTGACCGGAAAAGTTATTTTTGATATTTCGGAAATACTGGCCAAATAATAGTCGAGATTTGTCAAAATTTATTAATTTTCTCTTTTTAATTTGAGCAAATTTTGGAGTACCAAAAAAATTTGTTTGGTATTATTTTTTCTCGGTTGTAACCGATAAAATCGGTTTCCGCCAAAATACTGAAAATACCGGCCGAGAAAAAAACCCTAGGTTTGTAGATATTCTATTGGTAACTTATCTAGAAGCCTGAACTTTGTACCGAGAGGTCTGTAAAATATGATTGAGTGGTTGATTATAGCCCTCGTGAAGTTTTCCACACGTGGCTCGGTGGCTCCCATTCGGTGTGACAACATCGATCTCACAAGCGTCCTTGCGGGCTTCCCCGCCATGCTCACCCAGTTCCCCATCAAGTACCTCGGTCTTCCACTCTCGCTTAAGCGCCTTCGCCGGGTGGACCTCCAGGCATACATTGACAAAGCGGCTTCACGCCTGAACCCTTGGAAAGCCAAGTTCCTCAACCGTGCAGGCTGTGCAACTCTGGTGAAGTCGGTTCTGACTGCACTGCCAATATTTCTACTAACTGCTATCAAGGTTGACAAGGCCACCCTCAAGGCTTTCGACAAAATCAGGCGAGGTATGCTTTGGGATTGCAAAGCCTCCTCAGTCAGTGGTGGGAAGTGCAAGGTTTGTTGGACGAAAGTCTGTCGCCCTAAGGAGCTTGGAGGTCTGGGCATCCTCGACCTCGACAAATTTGCCCGCGCGCTTCGGCTACGCTGGCTTTGGCTTGAATGGGTTGCCCCGGAGAAGGCTTGGGTCGGCCTGGAAACACCGAATGATGAAGTTGATAGGTCTCTCTTCAACGCCGCAACCAAGGTTACTGTCGGTGACGGCAACAAAGCTTCTTTCTGGTCCAGCTCCTGGCTAAATGGCGCTACCCCTCAATCCATCGCTCCTAGGATTTTTGAGGTCTCCAAAAGAAAGAAAAGATGTGTCCAGGACGCTCTTGTCAATGACAAGTGGATTGCAGACATAAACGTCGACAACTTCACTGTGGAGCACATGTATCAGTTTGTCAACCTTTGGGGGTTGCTGCAGGGCATTGTCCTCACCCCAGGAACCGAGGACTCCATCTCCTGGACCCTCACTCACAGCGGCACCTACACCACTGTTTCAGCCTACAAGGCCCAGTTCATGGGATCAGTTCCTTGCTCCTTCAAGAACATTGTTTGGAAAGCGTGGGCCCCTCCAAAATGCCGCTTCTTCGCCTGGCTGGCCGTCCAGAATAGGCTTTGGACCTCTGACCGCCTTGCAATCCGTGGTTGGCCTCACCAACCAACCTGCCAACTCTGCAAGAGTTAGCCCGAAACTGCTAGGCACATTCTTTTTGAGTGTCGCTACTCCAAGCGCGTTTGGCAGCAAGCCGCCAGCTGGCTTTCCTGCCCATCATTGCTGAATGATCTGGGGTCGGGCCGCGAGACCGTCCTGCATTACTGGCATGCTATCACAGGGTCGCCGACTGCCCACCCACAGGGGCTAAAAACTGCGGTTACCCTCATAACTTGGGAGCTATGGAAGGAAAGAAATGACATGATTTTCAACAACAAGGCCTCCATGCCCATGGCCGTCGTGGAAAAGATCAAGGAAGAGAGCAAGATTTGGATTTTGGCGGGTGCTAAACATCTAGCGGATATAATTTCTTAATTAGTTGTTTTTCTTTTTTCGGATGGCCTAGGCCCCTGTATTTGCTCCTTCTATATTAATATAAAAGGCAAAGCTTTTGCCTAGCTTAAAAAAAAAAAGTTTTCCACACGTGCGAGCTGGTGGGTGGACATGTACATGTGGACGTGTTGTCAAGTGGCCAAGGCGTCCATATAAAATTCCAGACGGGGACTCGCGCAGAAAAAGGATCAAAAACAAAAGGGAAGCTGATTGTTTCAGATAAGATCGCCCGAGAGCGAACATGCCCCGTGGATCTAGCGACTCTCCTATGATAGCTGACAAACTTAAACAATGTCTAACGTCAATGGTTACGTGCACATTAACTTGATGAACAGTTGGTCCAGTCGTCCAGATATATTTTTTGCAAGAACTATCTGTTCATCACCGTCAAAAAATGGATCGAGAAAAAAGAGAGCAGTCTGTGAATAGAACAGCGGCCTGGATCGGAATACATATGCATGCGATGCGTTGCCTGATGCCCTAATCGTAATCCACAACAAAGTAAGTACGCCTCATGATGCAGCAGTAACAAGAACAAGCACAGACAAGATTAAGCTTGTTCGATGAACAAAGAAGCCTTAAATCCATCCGCTGATGATAGGTCCAATCATGTTGTATTTGTACGCATATGTTTGGCCGGGGCATGATACTCCACGACTGCATAATCGAAGTAATTATATATAGTACAACACAATTAAGCTACACAACGAGGGGATTCGATTGCTTACAGTACTGCCAGGCGTACCCACAACGACCCTAAGTCCCTAACGTAGAATGAGAAACATTATTCAGCGGTATTAAGCATACGCTACCATTACCATCTCCATCGCTAGGGCTAGGCCAGTACGCACCATGCTCGATCACTAGTAGTAGGAGCCGCCGCCGTTGCTGTTGCCGTCCTTCCCGCCGTCACAGCCGGGACTTGTGGTGGTGCCGGGGCTCTTCTTGCTGTCCCCGCCGCCGCCGGTCAAGTCGGTGATGATCGCCTTGATGATGCTGCCCCGCTTGGGGGGCGGGTTCTCCTTCCTCTCGCCGTTGTCCATGGCGTCGCGGCCGGGGGCGCTACTCCCCCAGATAAAAAACGCAGGCAAGAGGCCGAGAGTGTTTCGTATGTGCGTGTGTGAGCTGCCTACGGGTCGTGGGAGTTGTCTTATAGGCTTATAGCGGTAAATGGCATTTTTGTATGGAGTTAAAGTCTTTTGCTTTGGTTTTCCGGGCATGGATTATTGCTGCAACGAGACCAACGACCACTTCTGCTCCGGTGCTCCTCCCCTGGCAAAATTCTAGGCGCGTTAAACATAACAACGGTGGAGATCTTCCCATATTTGTTCATAAACGGGGCACGATCGTAATTTCAGTGTACAACCATATATAGATCCGTATGGCTCGCGTTGTGTTGCACCTCGTTTTTATACGTATCTACGATCACATGTGTGTGCCGAAATAGAAAGGTCCTATAAAGATTTTGCTCGCGTGACCATTTTTTTTTACATGACGTACACTTACCGTATCAACATAGACGGGTATACATGGATTGGATATTGGTTTCGGGGGATTCAACACAGGAAAAAAAAATTCAACTATAACCCTTTAACTTGTTTAGGGGGGAGCACCGGAGCAGGCCTCACCAACGACTAGTCGACGACGATGACACGGGAAGTTTTGCAGCAGCCGAGCGTTGGGTAGCAGGGCTCACCTCCTGAAGGGCCATTATCTATTTATCTTTGTCGGCTAGTTGAGCTTATTTGTGCGAGTTCGCTTAGCGTGCACTTGCGTGCGTCACTGCGGTACAGCTTAGGGCATCTCCAACCGGGCGACCCAAACGGACGCGCTGGGCCGTCCGTTTTGGGCGTTTGCATGGCCGAGCGGACGCGCGGACGTCGTCCGTGCGTCCGCGCGTCCGTTTGGGTCGCGCGCTGCGCCCAACGCGGGATTTGGGTCGGCGTTGCCCTATGGTATGTTTTTCTTGTAAATTCACTAGAAAAACGCAAAAACGTATTATATAAAATATATAAAATAGTTCAAATGCTCAAAATGTATTACACATTACATAGTCCATGTAATCAAGGATAAAGTATTATTCAAATAAAATGAAAAAACGATACAAATGCTCTAGGCTTCAGTTTCCTTCATCATTGTTGTTTGCAGCATTGCTGCCTACATGCTGCCACATGTGCTCGACCAAATCAGCCTGAAGCTGGTTGTGTACAGCCAGATCTCTAATTTCATGGTGCGCATGAAGAATGTCCTGGAATGATGCCGGACCACCTTGAGGAGTAACCAACTCTCCTTGGCCTTCCCAGTCATTATCAAAGAGTGAATCATCCCGCTCTACCTCAACAATCATGTTATGCATGATTACACAAGCGGTCATCACCTCCCACAGAGTTTGCACATCCCAGGCTCTGGGTGTCTGACGATAGCCCAACGAACTTGGAGGATGCCAAACGCCCGCTCCACATCTTTCCGGGCTGCCTCCTGCTCTTTGGCAAACCTTGCCTCCTGCTCTAAGGTGGGGTTTCGGATTGTCTTCACGAGTGTAGCCCAAGGTGGATAGATACCATCAGCAAGGTAGTACCCCTTTGTGTAGTGGTGGCCATTGATCTCAAAATCCACATCGGGGACTGACCGTATGCTAGCCTATCAAACACCGGAGAGCGCTGCAGCACATTGATGTCATTGTGCGAGCCAGCCATTCCGAAGAATGAGTGCCAAATCCATGTGTCATGGGAAGCAACAGCTTCAAGAATGACTGTGTACCCCTCGAATGGATGCCCCGCCAACCAAAGGGGCAGTTCTTCCACTCCCAGTGCATGCAGTCTATGCTGCCAAGCATCCTAGGAAACCCCCTGGCAGCGTTGATCGACAACAGACGAGCTGTGTCCTCTGCGTTAGGTTGCCGGAGGTATTGTTCTCCGAACGAACCGATCACTGCTCTGCAGAACCTGTACATCGATTCCGGGGCGGTTGACTCACTCATGCGCGTGTACTCATCTACGAAATCAACGCCATATGCGAGCATCCTAATCGCTGCCGTGCATTTCTGGTACGAAGAGAGGCCTACCTTGCCAAGTGCATCCACTTTCGCACGGAAGTAGTCGTCGTAGATCTTCACGCCATCCATTATCCGGCGGAACAGCGGCCTGGTCATCCGAAACGACGCGAAACAATGGCGGCACGAAAATTGCCTTCGGTTGGAAGTAGTCTCTGTAGAGCTGGTCGTGGCCGCGTTCTCTTTCGCGGTCCAAGGCGGCGCGGCCCGACAAGGACCCCCGGTGCACGGGAATCTGCGAGACAATGTGCTCGTGGATGAGCAGCGCAGCATCCGTGAAAAAATCGTCGTCGGACTCCTCTTCGACGACGTGTCGATGAAGTTCTTGAAGTAGTATTCGTCGTCGCTGTCCACCATGATCTGAAAAGGGACACATTTGAGTTCGAGCATTTCAACGAACACCTCGCAAGCGGAGGCGATCGAAATGCTTCCGTAGGGACCTGCAGGCATGGCCGTCTCAGCCGACTTGCGGTCTGGAAACACGAGCAGGAGAGCTCACCTCCGGCGGAAACGGCGCAGCTGCGAACGGCGGGAGGTGTCGCGGCGGTTGAGAGGACAACAGCGCCGGCGGCGGCGTCCTCCGACTGGCTACGACGCGGCGAAAGCAGCGCGGGGCCTCGACCTCTGCTTCCGCCCCGCTTGCCGGCGTCTCGACGACGATGGCCGGCGTCGCGCGCTCCCAAATCGCCGGTCCGTGGGTGGCGGCGGAGCGGTGGGGAGATGTGTGCGACGGGCTTGTGTTTTGGGAGGCGACAGCGGGCCGGGCGGACAAGGGAGGACGCGAGCGACCAGCCTTTCGTGTCCGCGGCCACGCAAACCCGTCCAAATTTGGGCGGGTTGCGTCGATCCGACGCCGCGCCGTCCGTTTTAGGGATGGGTCCGCGCTGGGCCGGGTTTTGTCCGTTTGGACCCATCCGGACGCGCGAGATGGGTCGCCCGTTGGAGATGCCCTTACGTCCCAAAACACAGCCACGTGCTCTCTCACACATATATGTATTGGGGGTGTGTGCAACAACTGTATGTGTAGATCGATAGACCCTAGCTCCGCGTTTGTGATGAACAGCAAAAACTGAACTCGATCAGTAGGTATGTGTGTGTGTGTGCCGGGCTATGCGTGATCGCTTTCTTAGTTTCTTCCAATGGATTGAATGATCTTAATCTAGATATCTACTCCAACATTTCTTAGTGGTCACTTATCTGTGTCACTGTCGCGGCTGGACATTCGGACATGAATGGCTTTCTTGGTCCACGGCGCCGGCTGTAGATATGGACTCACGGGCACGAAAAATTTGTGGATCCAAATGTGTCTCTCACAGTAGCACCTGATTTTTATCTGTAGCCACAATCATTTCTTGTGAACCGATCGAGTGCCGCAAGGTCTAGCCTAAAGGGCTCGTTCAATGAGCATGTGCCAGTTGACATGTTGAGACATAAGAGCATCTTCAGTCGCGGCCATCAAAACAGCCCCAAAGTGCGTTGGATTTAGCATTTGGAGATGCTGCTTCGTGCCTCGTTTAGGGCGCGTCGCTCCCCAGTCAAATTTATTTAAATTTGTTATATAATACATGGATTTGAATAAAATTCAATGAAATTTAAACCTAAAACTAAACTAGTAGTACTTGCGATGTCGTCGACGATATCCTGTTTGCCGCGCTCGTCGATGGGCTCGTCCTTCACCGCGCCGCTGGCGTCCTTGTCGACGTGCTCATCCTTCACCGCGTCGCTGGTCCAGCTTCGCCATCGTGGGTGAGGTCGACAAGCGGCATGCCGACGTCACGGATGGACATGGCGATTACCTCGTCGATGTCGCCCCTCCAGGCGTCTGTGTCATTCAGAGACGCATGAACACCGCGATGTCCCCGGAGAGTCCTCGGGATCGTCGCTGCTGGCGATGAGGTGTTGCCGATGGAGGTACTCCGCCACCTTCGCGGCCTCCTCGTTGTCCTCCTCCTCCTTACCTCCGGCTTCGGGACCACTAATGTCGCGAGGCCATTAACGTCGCTTGACCAGAGGTAGGCGACGGGTTTTAGCCTTCCGTGTCAATGAAGCCCCGGCTCCGCCACTCGCGACGAGTTTCCGCGCTCTGTCCGGCATGCCCGCAACGTCCCCTGTGGAGCGAGGATGGCCTCATGGCGTCGGACACCGTATTGGGCCACGCCAGGCGAAAAGGGACTTTGGGGCGCGAGAATGGGCCAGTTAAATGCCCGACGAGATTGAAGATGCTCTATGACCATGCCACAGTGCGGTCATTTGGACTTTGGACGGGGTGAAGTGAAGAATATGGCAGATGGCAGCTGGGGGTACTTCACCACTTGGGATAAGAGGTTTTTTGTGAGGAAATAAAACCAACCTAATGCTAATAAATCATACTATGGTCAATGAGAGTGACAACAGATATATTTTCCAAATTGGTCGTCGGCATAGGTGGCCACCGTCGGCACAAAATATGGTGTCGGCATAGACCCATTTTCCATCGGCATAGAACTAACGAACCGTTTAAAAATTCTTGCTCAAATTTTTTCAAAAGAAAACATATTTTTTCATTTTTTCTTAATCTCTCACATGGAATTATTTTAATCCTAACTAAACTTAATATTAAGTCAAATTATACTAATGATCTAACTTCTCAATTGGTAACCCATTCTCACACTACTCCAACCCTAGCACGTTTAACTTCTACATTCCTTTTGGTTGAGCTTGCAAGAAAGAAATGACACCTTGTTGGTAATATTACCATATCAATCCTATTAATCTTACACCATGATATCACAACTCTTTATAATTTCGAATTTTAAACAATGATTTAAATTAAATAAATGATTAAGTAATAATAATCTTTGTGTAGGATGAAATTATTAATTTATTTTTAAAAAAATCCTGAATTCCTCGCAAAAACAAAAACGTTCATGCTTTCATATTTCTATTCGGAATTTTGAGAATCAAAAAAATGCCGATTGGGTATTTCCAGGTGAATTCGGATGCAACTTTTTCCCATGATCATTTTGATATATTATATATTTTTCCCCGACTTCGCATGCAACCAAAAAAGCCGTTTTACCAATACATAACGCAAATTTGCAAATAAGGTCGAAATCCATTTTTGTAAAATTCTCTTGCAACTAGATGACATAACAAATGGACATCTCGAAGAATTTTATTTTTGAACCTTTAATCATTTTCTGTCATCCAGTTGAAACTTAAAAAGACGATCCATGGGGGGTGCTTGGAGGGAAAAAATCTAGGCTTATGCCGACGGCCAATGCTAGAGGGAAAAAATTAACATCGTCGCCTCGCCGTCACGGGGGAGACCCCTGTGCCGACGGCCTTTTTCTGTGCCGATGGTGGCCGTCGGCACAAAGTTTTCTATGCCAACGACCTTCTTCGCAGCCTGTCTTGTTCGGAACCTATGTCGACGGCCCCGATAAAAAACCGTCGGCACAACATTTGGCTGTCGGCACCTTGACTTGTTCCGGTAGTGTGGGAAGGAGCCAAGAATAGAGAGTTTTTTTTTTGACATGGAACACTCGTATTCCATTAAGACACGGCTAGATCGCCGGTCACCAAACGGGTTACAGACATCGGGAGTTCAGTTGTCCAAATGACATGTTCCGTAAGACCGCCCCGAACACTCTAAGCGGCTAACTCATGAGCCGGCTTATTACATGATCTAGGAGCATACACAACTCTAGCAGCAATAAAATTTAACAGAAGTCTAATCTTCATATCCTCGAGCATAACACCAATTGGCGCCAATTCATAATCCGTGGTAGCCATTGCATGCTTCACCAAGAATAGAGAGTTTGTGAAAGTACGTGTTGGCCAAGCAGATTAATTAACCGGCACAGGGTACGTCAATGACGTGGACAATGACAATGGGAAATGTAATTATACAGTGCAACTGTGCAAGCTATCTACTAGCGTGTATCATTTCACCAAGTTTCAATGTGTGTGTCAGTTAGTGCAGTTTTTTCTTTGTAGTTCTAAAAAATGTGATTAAACTTTGTGAAACAACATAATGGAAATCTCGCAGCACCAATTCAACCGGTGAAACATCTCGTGCATGGTAGAACCGCAGCGTTGCGATCATAAAAGATTCACAGCTCTCAAGTCTCAAGGTGCTGATCAAGCTACCTTCCAATTGGCCCACAAGCAATATGAACGAATGGCCGGCCAGGCGGAGCCTCCTTTGAATCGCGACGCTCGCTCATGGAGAAACACGGTCTTTCTATCGTACTAAAAAGGAACCAATGGGAGCTCTAGTCCCGCAGATCAAGTGTATCCGACTGTACTAGCATTCAATTCGTTGTCTTTAATTCGTCCCAATTGGCACCGGAATTTTGGTAAGTAGTTGAGGGCATTATAGATGACTTTCTTGTTTGTAAAAAATAAAATTAGAAGTCCATGAAAATAGTGCTCATTTGCATATACCATTATGAAGTTTAAGCATATAGCCATTTACTTGGCTTTGGTTGCTCTCTTATTTAAATGTTGATTGTAAGCCGGATATCTCTTTTTGAGAACATACTTGAAGAGATTTTTTTAAGTTCTTATGATTTGCAGTTGTAAATTGTGGAGTACCATCATATCTTGAATTATTCATCTTTCTTTCATTGTTTTCCACTTCAACTTCAGTGCTGAAGAACAATAAGTTCAAAAATAAGTAATAAACAAATATTACGGAGTGCGACATCTACCTAGCCACCTAAATACACATTGTATCAAGAAAAGCATATTCTAAAGGGCAGTAACATTCATAGTAGCAAGAATTTAAGATGAGCATAATCCAATGGAAACTGTGTTTTTCACACATAACAATGAAGGAACCGGGAGTATCGGGAGGGTCCGTAGTGTGAAGACCTGGAGAGCTTGCTAATAAAAGATCATCGCATATATGGAGAGGATAGGGATAAGAGCGTGATCGTCCAGCTCGTCGTGCCTATACATGGGTCAATGGGTGGTTGCTCTCATCGTACTGCCCTTCGGGAATCCTTATGTGTCCTGGAGCCCGACTCTTACAATACCTGCAAAGCATGTGATACATTAGACAAACTGACAGACACTTACTTTGTGGGAGTGCAAGGCGAATCAACTAAATATGCATAATATGGTGGAAGCATTTTCTAGAGACTTCTAATTTCTGTCGACTTGTATTGGAGATTATATTTGTGGAATTGGAATATCAAGAGATGGCGGATATGGGAAGCGTTACAGGTGTGCTGCATCTTCGTGCACGAGGACAAGAAAAGCGAGCATACCCTCGGCTCGGGTGGGCGGGCCAGATGGGCCAAGGGTTGGTGCAGTGTCGCGCGCCAGGAGACGAATGCCACGGTGAAGACTTGGCCAACTAATGACCCTATATTTGAAATCCAATGGACACAAATAATTGGGATGATGTGGTTGCATGAGGTTTGAGCTTGCAAACATTAAATGCACTTTAGTAGGGATGAACTTTATAGATATTATATATATGCACCATCTCCCTCGGGTAGAGATTATAAGGCTCAAGGGCCAATTTACTAAGATCAAGAAAGCCCATTACTTGTCTCATTAATTAGTGCATGGATCAATAGTTTTACATGCATGAAAGAAGAGAGAGAAAAATGTGGACATGCATTGGATGAGAAAGGCTAATAAATGAGATAGGCCTTATAATTTCTAACATTTTGAAAAGCTCTCGGGCTTTATAATCCCGAAGTACTCCTCATCCTGAGTTTGGAACCGGCCCGAAAAATGTGTATCCTAACTTTCAGAATATTCTGAGATAAATCATGCACATACATATAACGTTGATACTTATACAGTTGAGCTCTAAGCGTGCATGATTCAGTGATTGGTTGAACATACACAAGTGGATCGTCTAGTGTCCGGCTAGATGTCTTATGGCGGTAAATGGCATAATTTTGTTGTGTTAAATTCTTTTGGCCAGTCTCTCCCACCGGGCATGAAAAGCTGACGAGGATGACGGGAGGTGTTGCTTGCTTGGATCAGTTGATCGAGCACTAGCGAACCGTCTAGTGTCGAACTAGCATTCTCGCTCTTGTTGGAGAAAATATATCAGAAAGAAAACCAGGTCGTTCTAATCTCATCTCCACTCTCATGTGCTCTTAATTTGTCAGCTACTAGAGCTTTGGATGAACACGCGGTAGCGTGAACATGCATATGTGCGTCATTTGGGTGACGTGGTGTCGCTTAATTACGTCCCAAAGGCCAAAACATAGACACGCCTCACGTTCTCGTACATATAGTACATAGATAGTCTCATCAACATGTGTGATGAACATCCAAAGTACTCAACCGAAATAGATGCGCTTCGGACTCTTCTAACCATATTAGTTATGGCAGATATCTATGTACACAATGTGTCTAAACACATCTAAATTAGTGATGGGTCGCCCTAACATTAAACCGAGGGAGTATGAAGCATCTATGTTTCAAAAAGTAGGAGAAATCGACGCAGCGATTCTACAATGGTGTGGGCGTCCCGGGCTTATCTTTACTGTCCATCCTTTGTTTGAGACTTGTGTTGTCCATTTTACACCCACCCCCTATATGTACCAAGTTGTACAGTACACATCTCTTCTCCCTATAGGCATCCAAACTGTACCGGGACACTTCGTTCTTGTACTAGCCTCCCACCTCTCCTCTCTCCTCCGCATGTTAAATTGGTCCAGGTTCAATTACCGTAATGTCCATTCCTAATTTGTGTGCTAAATTCCTAAATCCAATTAAATTATGTGTTCATTATTATATACAGTTAATATGACAGAACAAAACTAATCTAAAATATTTCTGTATATGTTCTATGACATGTAAAGCCTAAGGGGTATAATTCTATTGATTATTGAATCGGTAAAGGTGCGTGACATTTTTAAGGACTTGCTGATTAATTAAAAATCAATATAAAGCAGGGTGTTGTGAAATGTATCAAACTGCATGCACGAATCTCAAAGCTGGACTGGGCGTTCAAGATAAGCCCGTGACCCCCACATATATGTAGAGAGTGATTTCCGTAGGAGAAACATAATTAGGAAGTAGGCACCCAATGCAGCAACCATATGAGATATATAGCGTGACGTGATGTGTGGATTACTTCTCCATGAAGGTAGCCGTGTGACATGATTGTTTTCTTCCTAATAAAACGTGTGTGGCCATGCGTGATCGCTTTTTTCTGATCAATTTAGCTCTCCTCGGATGATCCTAATCTGATGGTGGGGCTTCACAGATTCTGTATCTAGAAACATTTGTTGGTGGTCACTACTGTTAGCGACTTTCTTGTCCAGGCGCGCTCCGGCTGTAGTGGACTGGATCTGGACCTTGCGCCGGCCGGACGGCCACGCATCATATCTGGGTCCAAACGTGTCGCGCCGTGATTTTTATCTGTGGCCACCATTATCTTTTGTGTCCTTTTTCTTTTAGTGTTTAAGACGGCTTTATTCATCGAAAATTATAGTGTGAAGTACATAATATGGGGGATTTATAAGCCACAAACGGCGCCCAATATCATCAGAAACTGCACTTCTAGCTAGCACATGCTCCTCCGTGTTATTCTTCGTCCTCTCATGACAGAGTTGTGCCTCCTCAAAAGCTGCTTCTCTTGCCTGAATCTTTAACAATCATGCCATACCTTGCATTGCAACAAGTTTTAACACTTTGCACCACTTCTAGGCAATCAGTAGCCAAGCGTTCGCATGACATTGCCTCTAAAATAGTTGGGTCATTCACTCCCTCTATTACTCTAGTTGCTGCTCCCATAAAAACGCCTTGATCATTACGACAAGTAGTTGCCATACTGATCCTCTTACTCCAACACGTGATTTTTTTTCGATAAAGGATGCTTTATTACTTTGATAAGCAATTACATCCAGCCTCTGCATAATCAGGATGCACACAACCGTTTATAGGTCCAAGAGAATAATCTGATAAAACAAATCTAGGCGAAATACATATCGGGACGATAAAATATAAAACGCCTATGGTGTGGATGGAGTTTCAATTCATAGACTATGCTGCCACCCATGTTGGGAAAAAGTATCCCTCGCCGTAGCCTCCAACCGTGTATAGACATCCGTAAACAGGTCGCGGTTCTCCACTCGCTGAAGAGGTAACCACGAACGAAGAATAGCCGTGCATCTGTATATAACCTGCAAAAGGGAACAATTTTTGTCATTAAAAATCTTGTCATTTCTACTTAGTCATAGCGCCCAGATGCCTGCTAGCGCCCTCACCCTAAGAAGCAACTTGAACCTTGGATAGACACCATGTAGCCAATTGCCGAAGACATTGGCCACACTAGTCGGGGGAAACAGGGTAGACCCTACTTGGATGACTAACCATATAGATTTCGCAAATTGGCACTTGAAGAAAAGGTATTTAATCGGTTCGTCCTGTTGACAGAAAACACACCGTGTACTTCCATGCCAGTTTCGCTTAACAAGATTGTCTTTGGTGAGGATAGCTCCTCGACGAACGTACCATCCAATTTTTTTTATTTTTAGTGGTACCTTCATCTTCTAAATTTTCTTATTATTATCAACTGATATATCGGAATGAAGAATCGCATTGTATAATGATTTTACGTGAAAGAGCCATCTGCATTGAGATTCCACCTGAATTCATCCGGTTCAGGTGATAGTTGTATATCACCTAGCCAGTGGGTCAGGGTATTCCATGCTAACAGCCTTTGCCCAAGTAAAACTCTTCTGAACGTCACATTCGGCGGTGAGGTAGCCATCACCGTAGCAATGGTATCACTTTTGCGACGCAATATTATACAAAGCAGGATACTGTTCACTTAAGGGTGCATTGTCTAACCAAGTGTCCTCCCAGAACCGTATCTGTGCCCCATTCTTAATCAAGAAAGTACCATGGCGGAAGAAGACATTCTTTGCCGCCATGAGTCCAGCTCAGAAGTGTGAATCCCCTGGTTTCCAAACCACTTGGGATAATGTCTTCGAGTCCAAATATTTTCTCGTAAGAATAGTTTGCCATATCCCATTCTCGGTAAGAAGCTTAAACAGCAATTGACCTAGAAGCGCTGAATTCTTGACTTCCAGGTCATGAACTCCAAGCCCTCCTTGCTCTTTGGGACTACAAACTATACTCCATTTAACCAATCGATATTTCTTTTTCCCGCGTGATACCGCAGCATCGGCACACCTTTACAAAGGATGGTGGTGGTCGAATCATTCTGGACGAACCTACAGGGTGATTAGGCAGCCCTCCACCTTGGCTTTTAACGGGTAACATATGAAGATCTTTGAGATATTTTTTTCGAGATCACACCAAAGTGTGCCTTATCTTTATAGAAGACAGAATTTTGAATACAAGATGACTGCAACTCGCTGCGGACAACGAGCGCAGACAGACTCCACTCCGGCTAGTCCAAAGACAGCCACCACAAACACCACGAATACAAAGCAAAAACACTCCGGCTAGTCCAAAGATCTTTGAGATATTGATTGGATAAAACCGAAAGTAGTCAAAGGACTGTGAAAAATATCCTCATGAATCGCATTTCGCCTTGATGCCCAGATCGCCCACAGGCTTACTACCACTGCTGTGAAATCTTCTTGTTTTAGACTGTCATTTAGCATAAATAACTACTGTTTAGCATCAGGAATTCCATTCATTGCGAGGTGTTCTATCAGATCTTCGTCCATCAGGACCCATACACTTCTAGCCATTGTACAGCTCAACAGAGAATGTCGCCATGAGTCAATATTTTCTTAGCAGATCTCACAACCCGCTGATGCGGATATATTGCGGTGGTGTGATACATCAGCCGTTGGAATAGAATGTTTGGCAAGCCTCCACACAAAAACCTTAATTTTAGAAGGTACCTTGAGCTGCCATAGTTTGGTCCAGGCCCCTTCCTCATCTTCTCTAGAGGAGAGCCGATCGAGTACCACAAAGTCTGGCTATCATAAAGGGCTCGCTCAATAGAATGTGCCAAGTCGTGCCACACTGCGTTCGTTCGAACTTTAAACGGGGAGAACCGAAGAATATGGTACTTGGCAGCTGTGATATATAGTAGTCTCCTACCTCCAGAAGTACTCCATTTGTTTATAATTACTTCGCATCTTGTTTTCAAACTTCAAAGTCAAACTTCCACGACATGACCGATGACGTTGAGAAATGTCTTTCTACACACCCTATCTGCAGGTTTTAAAATTATGACGGAACTTGGGGAAATCTGTGAGCACCACATCAACGGTGAAGCAGCGTGGGTGGTAAAATCGCTGTGTTTCCATGACGATATATATATCGGGCCAAGCAGTTCACTGAATGTGAAAACCGGACAACAACAGCGAACAAAATTAAGATGTGTCCACTGTCTTGAGAGTGTGTCGACGATATTCTAACTTGCGTAGTCGGTGTGCGCCACACAAGTAATTTTTTCTAAGTAACTCCATCTGTTCATAAATATAAGGTTTTCTTAATAGAAAAATAACTTATAATTTTAACTATGATTTGCTTATAATATGTTCACAAGATTTTTTTTCTTCAAACGGACTACCCCTTCCATTACTACGACATAACGGAAACACAAGAGTTCAACTAAACACACCCACACAGCAAAAGGGGACGGGAAAGAGGCCACCCTCGCACCATCAGGAAACCGCTGACAGATGCTCGAAATCAAGCATCTATTACGGGTCAGAAACCTGACAGCGCTACAGCAACATCTATCAAGAAGTTCAGGAAAACACACCCACAAAATTCAGTTATTACAAGTTCAAACAGCGGATCCAAACACCATCTATGGAACTAATGAGCAACAACATTAAGGGGCTTGAATCATCAGAACAATGGTCCATCCTGAGATGCAACAAGATTACTTGCCTTGATGCATTGGCAACATTACTTGCCTTGATGTTCTAGGTCAAATGCGCCACATTGTCCATCAGCAGCTTTGCCCCCACCTTGATCTTCCCATCACCAGCTTCATCATACAAACCTACCCAGTAAATTAAAAAAGAGCACACCGTGTATATTATTGCAACAGGATTCTCATGCACATAACCCTCAAAAGTTATCTTGTTTCTGGTAATCCAAATGGACCAAAAGATAGCAGCCATAAGCAGGGTAAAAAAATTCATATCCCTGAGAAAATAAGCACATAGCGAGGCCAGAGCTTGCGACCTATTCGAATGCTAGCTATTAGCCCCCACACATGCACTAACACAACCCCAAGTAGTTCTTGCAATAGCACAGGAGGGAAAAAGATGATCTACATTCTCACAGTTGTCACAAAAGGAACAAATAGGAGATGCAGTCCATTTTCTCTTCTTAAGGTTGTCTCTGATTAGAATAACATCATAACCAATTATTTTTTAATTTTCATAGGTATCTTGGCTTTCCAAATCCATTTATTGTTACGCCCAGTAAAATTCTGTTCAAGCAACTTATACATAGATACAATAGAAAAGCATTTGTTACTAGACAACTTCCATCTAATCTCATCAAAATTAGTAGATCTAGGTAACTGGAGAATAGAAAACTTTATCTCATTCCACTGATTGAGCAGGTCAACAGAAAGCCTTCTTCTAAAGGGTACATTAAAATTTGTAGAAACCACATAATAGAAAGTAACCTCCTTGGGTAAACTAATATGAAACTGATGAGGATATTTTTCAGATAGACTCTCACCATTTAACCAAGGATCTAACCAGAATCTAACAAGATCACCTTTTTTCAACACCACCTCTCTCCCCTGAAGATAGTGCTCTCTTACTTTCAACAAAGCTTTCCAACAAGGGGAATCACTAAAGCTAGGTTTTACAGATGTCACTGTTTTATTTCTTAGATACTTTTACCTTACAATTCTTTGCCATAAACCATCTTGGGTTTCTAGCTTCTACCATCATTTGGTAAGAAGGCTAATGTTCTGTTTCCTAAGATCTTTCACCCCCAGCCCCCCTTTTTTCTGATTTACAAACCTTTTCCATTTGACCATACATCATGCTCTCTTCTTCTTCCTACCATCCCAATAAAACTTCTCCTATGTTTGTCCAACTTTTCAATGAAGGTTTTGTTCAACAAAAACATTGGCATATAGTAAGAAGGGATGCCAAAAAGGCAAGCATCTAATAAAGTAAGCCTTGCACCAGATGATGCAGAATCAGAAATCCAGGATTCCAACTTTTTGATTATTTTTGCACCATGGAAATCCCAATCAATGTTTTTCAAATTGGAGAAGGTTAAAGGAACCCCTAAGTATTTCATGGGTAGCTTGTCAATTTGACAGTTAAACATACCAGAATATGTTTCCATGGTATTAAGATCACCACCAATCACCACAATCTCACTCTCCAGGTAGTTATTCTTTAACGGTGATGATATCTTTGATCCAGATTATGGAATGTCGTATGATAAACTTTTTCCCTAGAAGACGTAGGTTTAATCGAACCTTAGGAAGCACTGCTAAAGTGGTGTAAAGGAAACCTCTACAAGATTTGCTAGTTGATTTTATTTTATGTTTATGGAAACTATCTAGTTTACTCTTAATTTGGTTGTGTTCGAAATAAGCTAGGGTTAAGGATTCTCCTACAGTTATGCATACATATAGAAATGAAGTGCAAATGTGTAGTAAATAAAATAGAGATAAGATATTTGTGAGCAACACATCTATAAATACTCTTGCCCCTAAAGCCAGAGGTGATAAGAGCCGCGAGTAGCAACAGTTATTAAGTAAATGAATACATACCAAAGCATTAAGCTAGATGATTGTGTTGTTGATCCCGAGTGAATCACTAAACATGTACCGTTTGACGTGGGCATTACCCTTCGGGTAACTGGTATTGTCCTATCCCGTGTAGCCCAGCTGGAGGCCCATGAAGATAATGATGCGCGTAGATGTACACGTCCGTTGGGAATCCCAAGTGGAAGGTATGATGCGCACAGCAGCAAGTTTCCCTATGAAACCAAGGTTATCGAACCGTAGGAGCCAAGAAGCACGTGAAGGTTGTTGGTGGCGAAATGTGATGCAGCGCAACACCAGGGATTCGGCGCCAACGTGGAACCTGCACAACATAACCAAAGTACTTTGCCCCAACGAAACAGTGAGGTTGTCAATCTCACCGGCTTGCTGTAACAAAGGATTAACCGTATTGTGTGGAAGATGATTGTTTGCGAAGAAAACAATAAAGAACAATTGCAGTAGATTGTATGCGATGTAAAGAATAGGACCGGGGTCCACAGTTCACTAGAGGTGTCTCTCCCATAAGATTAAAGCATGTTGGGTGAACAAATTACAGTCGGGCAATTGACAAATAGAAAGGGCATAACAATGCACATACATGATATGATAAATATAGTGAGATTTAATCGGGCATTACGACAAAGTACATAGACCGCTATCCAACATGCATCTATGCCTAAAGTCCACCTTCAGGTTATCATCCGAACCCCTTCCAGTATTAAGTTGCAAGCAAAGACAATTGCATTAAGTATGGTGCGTAATGTAATCAACAACTACATCCTTAGACATAGCATCAATGTTTTATCCCTAGTGGCAACAACACATCCACAACCTTAGAACTTTGTCACCACATTTAATGGAGGCATGAACCCACTATCGAGCATAAATACTCCCTCTTGGAGTTAAGAGCAAAAACTTGGCCAGAGCCTCTACTAATAACGGAGAGCATGCAAGATCATAAACAACACATAGGTAATAGATTGATAATCACCATAACATAGTATTCTCTATCCATCGGATCCCGACAAACACAACATATAGTATTACAGATAGATGATCTTGATCATGTTAGGCAGCTCACAAGATCCAACAATGAAGCACAATTAGGAGAAGACGACCATCTAGCTACTGCTATGGACCCATAGTCCAGGGGTGAACTACTCACTCATCACTCCGGAGCGATCATGGCGATGAAGAGTCCTCCGGAGATGATTCCCTCTCGGCAGGGTGCGGGAGGCGATCTCCTGAATCCCCGAGATGGGATTGGCGGCGGCGGCATCTCTGGAAGGTTTCCGTATCGTGGCTCTCGTTACGGAGGGTTTCGCGACGAAGACTTTAAGTAGGCGGAAGGGCAACGCGGGGGCCACACGAGGCCCCACACGCTAGGGCCGCGCGGCCGGGGCAGGGGCCGCGCCGCCCTAGTGTGGCGGCGCCTCGTGGCCCCACTCCCTTCCCGGAAGCTTCGTGCAAAAATAGGACCCGGGCGTTGATTTCGTCCAATTCCGAGAATATTTCCTTACTAGGATTTCTGAAACCAAAAGCAGCAAGCGGCTCTTCGGCATCTTGTTAATAGGTTAGTGCCGGAAAATGCGTAAATACGACATATAATGTGTATAAAACATGTAGATATCATCAATAATGTAGCATGGAACATAAGAAATTATCGATACGTCGGAGACGTATCAGCATCCCCAAGCTTAGTTCTCGTCCCGAGCAGGTAAACGATAACAAGGATAATTTCTGGAGTGACATGCCATCATAACCTTGATCATACTATTGTAAGCATATGTAATGAATGCAGCGATCAGAACAATGGTAATGACATGAGTAAACAAATGAATCATAAAGCAAAGACTTTGCATGAATAGTACTTCAAGACAAGCATCAATAAGTCTTGCATAAGAGTTAACTCATAAAGCAATAAATCAAAGTAAAGGTATTGAAGCAACACAAAGGAAGATTAAGTTTCAGCGGTTGCTTTCAACTTATAACATGTATATCTCATGGATAGTGTCAATGTAAAGTAATATAACAAGTGCAATATGCAAGTATGTAGGAATCAATGCACAGTTCACACAAGTGTTTGTTTCTTGAGGTGGAGAGAGATAGGTAAACTGACTCAACAATAAAAGTAAAAGAAAGGTCCTTCAAAGAGGAAAGCATCGATTGCTATATTTGTGCTAGAGCTTTTATTTTGAAAACATGAAACAATTTTGTCAACGGTAGTAATAAAGCATATGAGTTATGTAAATTATATCTTACAAGTTGCAAGCCTCATGCATAGTATACTAATAGTGCCCGCACCTTGTCCTAATCAGCTTGGATTACCGGATCATCGAAATACACATGTTTTAACCAAGTGTCACAATGGGGTACCTCCATGCTGTACAAAGGTCTAAGGAGAAAGCTCGCATTTTGGATTTCTCGCTTTTGATTATTCTCAACTTAGACATCCATATCGGGACAACATGGACAACAGATAATAGACTCCTCTTTAATGGATAAGCATGTGGCAACAGTTAATATTCTCATATGAGATTGAGGATATATGTCCAAAATGAAACTTCCACCATGATTCATGGCTTTAGTTAGCGGCCCAATGTTCTTCTCTAACAATATGCATGCTCCAACCATTAAGGTGGTAGATCTCTCTTACTTCAGACAAGACGGACATGCATAGCAACTCACATGATATTCAACAAAGAGTTGATGGCGTCCCCAGAAGCATGGTTATCGCACAACAAGCAACTTAATAGAGATAAAATGCATAAGTACATATTCAATACCACAATAGTTTTTAAGGCTATTTTGTCCCATGAGCTATATATTGCAAAGGCGAATGATGGAATTTTAAAGGTAGCACTCAAGCAATTTACTTTGGAATGGAGGAGAAATACCATGTAGTAGGTAGGTATGGTGGACACGAATGGCATAGTGGTTGATTCAAGGATTTTGGATGCATGAGAAGTATTCCCTCTCGATACAAGGTTTAGGCTAGCAAGGTTATTTGAAGCAAACGCAAGGATGAACCGGTGCAGCAAAACTCACATAAAAGACATATTGTAAACATTATAAGACTCTACACCGTCTTACTTGTTGTTCAAAACTCAATACTAGAAATTATCTAGACCTTAGAGAGACCAAATATGCAAACCAAATTTTAGCAAGCTCTATGTATTTCTTCATTAATGGGTGCAAAGTATATGATGCAAGAGCTTAAACATGAGCACAACAATTGCCAAGTATCACATTATCCAAGACATTTTAGAATTACTACATGTAGCATTTCCCGATTCCAACCATATAACAATTTAACGAAGAAATTTCAACCTTCGCCTTGAACATTATGAGTAAAGCCTAAGGACATATTTGTCCATATGCAACAGCGGAGCGTGTCTCTCTCCCATACGGTGAATGCTAGGATCCATTTTATTCAAACAAAAACAAAAAAAAACCGACGCTCCAAGCAAAGTACATAAGATGTGATGAATAAAAATATAGTTCCAGGGGAGGAACCTGATGATGTTGTCGATAAAGAAGGGGATGCCTTGGGCATCCCCAAGCTTAGACGCTTGAGTCTTCTTAAAATATGCAGGGATGAACCACGGGGCATCCCCAAGCTTAGAGCTTTCACTCCTCTTGATCATAGTATATCATACTCCTCTCTTGACCCTTGAAAACTTCCTTCACACCAAACTTCAAGCAAACTCATTAGAGGGTTAGTGCATAATTAAAAATTCACATATTCAGAGGTGACACAATCATTCTTAACACTTCTGGACATTGCACAAAGCTACTGGACATTAATGGCTCAAAGGAATTCATCCAATATAGCAAATACGGCAATGCGAAATAAAAGGCAGAATCTGTCAAAAACAGAACAGTCCGTAAAGATGAACCTGAAAGGGGCACTAGACTTGCTCAAATGGAAAAACTCAAAACTACTTAAAGTTGCGTACATATCTGAGGATCACCCTCGTAAATTTACAGATTTTTTCGAATTTTTTACAGAGACTTATGCCATAATTCGTGACAGACAGCAATGCTGTTTCTGCGCAGCGATCCCAAATATAACATCAACTTTAACATAGAAACTTTACTTGGCACAAAAACATGATAAGGAGAGGTTTCTACAGTAGTAAAAAACTTCCAAGACTCAACAAAACAAAAATTTCTGTAGTAAAATAAACACATGGGTTATCTCCCAAGAAGTGCTTTTCTTTAACGCCTTTCAGCTAGGCGCAGAAAGTGCAAATCAAGTAACATCAAGAGTAGAAGCATCAACATTATTTTTCTTGCAAATACAACTTGTTGAAGAGGGTACTTTAGGCGCTCCATTATCTAAATTTTCTATGGTGGTGCTAGAGGTTTTAGCAATTTTAAGCCTATAATAATTCTTTTGTTTAGGCACTTTAGAGGCATACATGAATTTTTTGCTCTTTACCCACATAAGCTTTCTCATTATACTTGAGAGAAGAAAAGGTTGAACCCAAGGTTCCCATAGCTTTTTCAAGTTCATCAATCCTGTTGGTTTGATTATCATGGACAACACAAGTTCCTAGGACATTAATTCTTTCATCAACTCCTCCTAGGGATTTATCAAGTTCATCAGTTTTATCCAATAACATTTCCAATTTAGTTTCAATACTTGGAAAATTTTTCTCTATGGTTTCCAATTTTTTCATAACATCCTCAAGAGAGATTTCAATTTTAACTTCATTAACAGGTGGTATTCCAACTAGACTCTCAATGATGCAACTAGCTTCTAAAGCGGGAGTACCTAGGAAATTACCTCCCGAAAGAGTATCAAGAACATACCTATTCCAACTAGATAAACCAACATAAAAGTTCCTAAGAAGGATAGTGGTGGAGTGTT
Source organism: Lolium multiflorum (assembly GCA_030979885.1). Classification (NCBI taxonomy): domain Eukaryota; kingdom Viridiplantae; phylum Streptophyta; class Magnoliopsida; order Poales; family Poaceae; genus Lolium; species Lolium multiflorum. Next base: position 330,284,798 of record CM061750.1, read on the forward strand.
TCTTAATGCACCTATGATGAGCATTACTAATTCTGTACCAAGCATCTTTAAAACTTTCTCCCCCTTGCTGCTTAAAAGAACGAACTTCAACTTCAGGATTACTCATTATAAAAGTAATTAGACAAATAAAGTAAAGACAAGTAACTAATTTTTTTGTGTTTTTGATATAGAGAGCAAGACAGTAAATAAAGTAAAACTAGCAACTAATTTTTTGTGTTTTGTTTAGGTGCAGCAAACAAAGTAGTAAATAAAATAAAGCAAGACAAAAACAAAGTAAAGAGATTGGGAAGTGGAGACTCCCCTTGCAGCGTGTCTTGATCTCCCACAACAGAAATTTAGCTTGATGCGCGTAGATGTACACGTCCGTTGGAAACCCCAAGTAGAAGGTATGATGCGCACAACAGCAAGTTTCCCTCTGTATGAAACCAAGGTTATCGAACCAGTAGGAGCCAAGAAGCACGTGAAGGTTGTTGGTGGCGAAATGTGATGCGACGCAACATCAGGGATTCCGGCGCCAACGTGGAACCTGCACAACACAACCAAAGTACTTTGCCCCAACGAAACAGTGAGGTTGTCAATCTCACCGGTTTTCTGTAACAAAGGATTAACCGTATTGTGTGGAAGATGATTGTTTGCGAAGAAAACAGTAAAGAACAATTGCAAGATTGTATGCGATGTAAAGAATAGGATCGGGGTCCACAGTTCACTAGAGGTGTCTCTCCCATAAGATTAAAGCATGTTGGGTGAACAAATTACAGTCGGGCAATTGACAAATAGAAAGGGCATAACAATGCACATACATGATATGATAAATATAGTGAGATTTAATCAGGGCATTACGACAAAGTACATAGACCGCTATCCAGCATGCATCTATGCCTAAAAGTCCACCTTCAGGTTATCATCCGAACCCCTTGCAAGCAACAGACAATTGCATTAAGTATGGTGCGTAATGTAATCAACAACTACATCCTTAGACATAGCATCAATGTTTTATCCCTAGTGGCAACACACATCCACAACCTTAGAACTTTCTGTCACTGTCCCAGATTTAATGGAGGCATGAACCCACTATCGAGCATAAATACTCCCTCTTGGAGTTAAGAGCAAAATCTTGGACAGAGCCTCTACTAATAACGGAGAGCATGCAAGATCATAAACAACACATAGGTAATAGATTGATAATCACCATAACATAGTATTCTCTATCCATCGGATCCCGACAAACACAACATATAGTATTACAGATAGATGATCTTGATCATGTTAGGCAGCTCACAAGATCCAACAATGAAGCACAATTAGGAGAAGACGACCATCTAGCTACTGCTATGGACCCATAGTCCAGGGGTGAACTACTCACTCATCACTCCGGAGGCGATCATGGCGATGAAGAGTCCTCCGGAGATGATTCCCCTCTCCGAGGTGCCGGAGGCGATCTCCGAATCCCCGAGATGGGATTGGCGGCGGCGGCGTCTCGGAAGGTTTTCCGTATCATGGCTCTCGTTACAGAGGGTTTCGCGATGAAGACTTTAAGTAGGCGGAAGGGCAATGCGGGGGCCACACGAGGCCCCACACGCTAGGGCCGCGCGGCCAGTGGGCCGCGCCGCCCTAGTGTGGCGGCGCTCGTGGCCCCACTTCCTTTCCCCTCGGTCTTCTGGAAGCTTCGTGCAAAAATAGGATCCTGGGCGTTGATTTCGTCCAATTCCGAGAATATTTCCTTACTAGGATTTCGAAACCAAAAACAGCAGAAAACAACAACGGCTCTTCGGCATCTTGTTAATAGGTTAGTGCCAGAAAATGCGTAAATACGACATATAATGTGTATAAAACATGTAGATATCATCAATAATGTAGCATGGAACATAAGAAATTATCGATACGTCGGAGACGTATCAGATAACCGAAGGCAATTTGGGCCACTAGGACGGTGCCGAAGGAGATTCCTTGAAGACCAAGGCGAAGATCGATCAAACAAGGAAAGTTTAGAGCTAGGTATCTTGTAAACCTAGTCGTACTCGTGTAGACCTCTTGAGACCTGACCCCCTTTATAAGGACCAGGAGAGGGGCTGCCGAGGGACACAATCAATCTTAGCAACCTTAGCCACCGTAAGTCCAGAGCTAGGTCACCGTAGCACTTAGCCTCTCGACGAGAACGCAGCCGAAACCTTCGGCACCCCATTGTAACCCGATATTATCATAATCAAGATCAGACAGGCAGGACCGTTACTTTCCCCTTTATGTTACTGAGGTTTCGCGGTAGCACGCCGATCTCCACTCATCCCGCCTCTTCCCTTGATCGATCCGATAAACATGGGTACCTGCAGATCATCGAATCGAGGCAAAGAGACAAGGATACAAGATTGCAAAACTCCTACTTAATACTTACACATATTATAAGATTAGATGCATATAAACGCCGCGAGGATTCACCCCAACCCGCAGCCCGTGAGGACTACCCACACATAATATCAAAATCAATATCAAAGAAAGAAATCATTGTGGCAAATACTTGGATTGAAATCACAATATTCTTACAATGGTCGCCAATTCTCAAGGAGATCTCTATTACAATGGTGATGGCTATGGATATGGAGAAGATGGGATATGGAATGGATGAACTATGGTGGTAGATCTCCTTCGGTGTGGTGTAGATAGATTTGATAGATGGCGGCTCTATTTGGCGACGAATGACTCTCTTTTCTGCGTCGGGTCCTTCAAAGAACGTATAGGGTTTGACCCCAGGAACGATGCGATGGCCAGTACGGGTGGATGGTACGGGCAGGGCTTGCCCGTACCGGTGTCCTCTAAAGCTTCTGGCACCAAGTTTTGACGTCTAGTCAACTTTGGTGCACTTGTGACACGATGTCCTTCAGTTATTGCAGGTCCATCTGTCATTATGACGTGATTTCCTGCACACCATTCAAAGATAGAAGAGATTGCACATCTTTGCAATAATTATTCATTAATAACACATTGAGAGGAAAACTTAGTCAATTTCTTGACTTAGCTAAAGGTTTAAACGCGAGAAAAAGTAGCGTATTTCACAGCCATCACCTGACATCAACTCAAACATGTAATGCATCAATTTTAGGTTTACAGCCTGCTCTACATCATGCTAGATACAGAAAATTGTATCATCAAGATATTGTAAAACTTCCACCCCTTTATAAATAATATCACTAGCAAACCTAGTTATGCGGTTATTTTCCTAGGCTATAAGGACCATCTTTGTAAGGCATTCAACATCCATATTAAACAGAGTTGGTGAGAAAGGATCTCCTTGCCTCACCCCCTTAGCACTTTGGAAATAGGGTCCAACCACATTATTCAACTTAACACTCACAATTTCATTGTGCAAAATATTTCTAGACCATATGCACCACTGACTAGAAAAGCATGTTGCCCTATGACAATAAATTAAGAAATCCTAATTCACCTTGACATAATATTAATCAAAATTGAAAACGACGCCCACTTGTTTTTTACCATGAGTATGATGCATGAACTCATGTAAAGAAAGGACCCCGTCCATAATATTTCTCCCTTTAATCAAATCATTCTGATGAATACTAAATAGTTTATCAGCATAAGGATCCTATCTCAGAGAGAGCATTTTAGTAATCAATTTATATATAAATCTCAACAAGCATATAGGTCTAAACTTTTGAATTTATTTGGACTCAGAGGTTTTAGGTAACAAAGTGATTATCCTATAATTCAATCTTCGAATATCCAAGGTATTAGCATGAAAGGTAGCAAACAAAGACTTGATATTATGTTTAATAAACTTCCAACAAAACTGATAAAATTCAATAGGAATATTATCAGAGCCAGGGTCTTTGTTTTTCTCCATTGAGAAAAGAGCATCTTTTACCTTTTGCTCACAAAAAGGTCTAACCAAATCCCTATTATGATCATCATTTAACTTCTCTTTTTCTTCCCATAAATTTTGATCAATCTTAAACAGGTTGCTAGGAGGAGGACCACAAAGCTCTTTATAGTATTCAGTAGCATGTTTCACTAAATTATAAGTTCGCTCTATCAGCACTCCATCATTATCGAGAGAAATAACATCATTATTTCCTTTTCTTCCGTTAGCAATTGATGACGTTGGGACTCCAAGTGTAGAGTGTTGTGTCAACATAGTATTTTCCCCACAAGGGTGACTCGAGGGTTTATATCAAACTCTCGGGAAATTGGACAAAGAGTATTCTCTTATGTCTTCTTCTAGCAATCCTGCAAGTATTTTTGGATTAAAATAGTGCAGCAAATAGAAAACAAGATAAGAACAAGATAACAATGTTTCTTATGATAAAAAGTGGACCGGGGTTCTTGGGTTCACTTGACTATTCTCTCTTTTAAGTTGTAGTGGACAAATAACAATTTATTAATGATATATGAGGATGCAAAATAATAACATATAAAAGATACACATTCATATGAGCATCATGTACTAACATAGAGATGATGCAACACATCTCTCTTATACTCCACAAGAAAAGGAAAACTCCATGCAATCTTGTATTAAGATTTGACAGAGCATAGCCATATAAGTACTTTGACATGATGATTGAATATCAAATATGCTACCTTGAACAAACAAGATCATCACTTTTGTCACGTGACAAACATAGCACATGCGGCATTCATTTTATCCCTAGTGAGGTAGCAAAAGAAAAGGCAAAACCATAATAGATCATGAATTTGTTGCACTATCAAATCACTAAAACCATGCTACTCCATCTAATACACACATCACCCCACACACACTCTTGCATATAAGTTGGATCAGAACAGATACTTAAGAACGGAGTACATAATATGCATCTATCAATACATCTTGCACATAATATGATCAGATCTCATAGCACAATATCATAGAATAAGGATCTGCCACATAGGTATTATAAATATGTCCATAATCAGTGAGGGCAGCTCATATGGCAGTAAGAACTATGAAGAACATGAGAGAAATAGATCAAGCTACTCTTCGAGGCCATATATATAGTGATTTTTAGGTCAAAATACGTCGGTGCGCAAAAGAATTAGGTGAATTGGGCGATCAACCGGCTGAAAGAGGTTGGGTGGCGCGCCCAACATGTTTGGGTGCGCCACCTGCCCTCTTTTTGGCCTCAGGCCCATCCAGGCCTCCTCCAAAGTTTCAGGGTGCTTCTCCCGATGAAAAGGTGACACTCCAAAAATCTTAGGTCAATTTGACTCCGTATAGGTCTCTGGAAGTGAAAAATACGTGAAACAAGGTTTTCCTATTATGCAGAGTTATAAACCAAATAAATGAGACCATTGGTAAATCCCCATAAATCAACGTAAAACATGTTATTATCATCATATATGTTGCAAATATGTCGAAATTCAATATGATAAAGGACAAAGTTCATGTATGCATTTTACATGCATCAGCAATTCTATGGAAATAGGTAGTATTTAAATCCCATTGAAGTAACCATTTGCCATGATCACTCTTTGATGCCAATAACTTTCCTCCTCCTCATACATTTTAAACAGCTCACCATGTATCTTGACTCTATAAGCTAGCTCATCAGAAGACAAGTCACCACTTTCTTCCAGGATCACCAAAACCATGAGTTCTTTTTTCAATCTCCTATTTTTTTATTGTTAACAAACACGTTAGCCCCCCAACCCTTACAATGATTTTTGAATCTTTTTAACTTGACATCCAGAACATCAATAGGATCCAAACTATTAACAGGTTTCTCCCAGATTTTTTGAACCAGAGGAAGGAAATAAAGGTTCTTAAACCAGGATAGATCAAATTTAAACTCTCTATTCTTATTCTCAACCTTGGATTCGCCAAAATCTAAAAGCAACATGTTATGGTCAGACTGATCCTTAACTATCTTAGTGATCTTGACCAAAGAAAACATCTCCTCCTATGTTTTAGACATCAAAACCCTATCCAACTTATCAAGGTTAGGTTTCCTCTGATTATTACACCAAGTATACACCCCCTTTGTTATGAACTCCCCTCAAAGCCATAGAGTGAATGATAGCATTAAAAACCTCAGAGGAATGAGGTAAAATAGTAGGTTTATTTTTTTCCAGCACATGTCTTAAGATATTAAAGTCACCACCAAAAATGTAAGGGCATGCACAATGGTGATATCTTAGCAATGTCACGTAGGATAATTGATGATGTGGATGAAAGAGAAAGTTAAAAAAATACTTTGCCTTCCCTTAGCAAAGAGATGATCTCTTAGCACAATCTCTCTCACCACATATTTAGGATATCTAGTTACTAAGGATATGGCTAAAAATAACCTATTGTATATCATGTTTTACTGTCATATCTAGATCACATGTCAAAGTTAAGATAAGACTGTCTTATCAACCATTACACATGCCCTAAGAAACATCCACACTATTGCAAAAACTAGACAACTCAACCAAAAAGTTAAATTTGAACTCCTCATGTGCAGGTCCATACACAACTATCAAATACCATCTACACTATTTTTAACATCCCACATATTCAGGAGAACCGCATGATCACCAATCTTAACAGATTGAACCTCAAGGGAACCATTGTTAACTCCACATAGGATACCACCATACTTTCCAACGGAGGGTACCCATTTCCAAAAGAAATTATTACCATGGTCAATTTTCCTGAAAAAACAATCATCATATTTCTCCTTCATTGTTTCTTGTACTACAACAAAACCCCTCCTACAGCAACGCAATTATCTGTATCTAAATGTTATTTTAGGCGTTGCTAGGGCATATACCAACGGATAAAAATGCGTTGCGTTTTTGGGTGTTGCAAGGGTATAAGGCAACGCATATAGGTCCGTTGGTAACCAATGAGACAAGCGTTGCAAAGTAGCTACGGTGTACGAACAACAGTTATACGCGTTGCTAGAGACATCTCACACATATGCGAATTTTGGTATATTGAAAATATTATTTCCTGGCTTAGATAGTTTGATCACTCTGAACGGCGGTAGGTTTCTTTTTTTTTTCTTGCAAGGGAACACAACTTACATAGGACACAGAAAACACATGAAGGTATTGCATGCCAAAGAATGAAATATTTATTATTGGAACCACCATCTCATACATAGAATTTTCCTGAAAACTAGAAACTTTACAATCTTGCATCAAAATATGACATTCTACCAAGTCCATTATATTGTTTCTAATATTTTCCAAGAATATTAAGAGCTGATGTCCAAATATAGCAAGTCTTCCTGACATATGGGACCTTGTATGGCACCTGGACCTGCACGTGCAAATACAAATTTTCGTTTTCAGTATAAAAAAGCCGCAAAAACAGTGTTATGTGTAGTAAATTCTACTAAGTAGTTGCTTAAATAAATTTAGGTAAACTCGCCTTGGATGGATGACAAAGTTAAGTCAGCATGCAAGATCGTTTTTGCTACCTTTTGCAACTGAAATAGCTCCAGACACGCACGTCATAGTGGCTACCACATAGATGGAAATACATGATGAAATCTGGTTAAGAAATAACAACTATGGTATCTAAATGAGCCCATCTAACAAAAAAACAAAATATATTTTGAACTGATCGACAGAGCATACATAATTTGGTATCTCGCAAGAAAGTCCTACCTTTTTTTCTGTGCAGTATTTGGGGTAAACATACAGGCATCTTTGCATGGCCACAGGCCCCTCACAGATAACCTTAGTATCTTTGCCTCCTTCCTGTAAGAAAAGGGAGTACTTGGGAATTAACTAAATCTATTAAAACAATGAATTTAAAAACATGTTTTCAATTTGGTGATAATTTATATCCATCGTAGACTGCAGAGACTTTGAACAACAAGGACAGGCAGGTTATCGCCTAACTTATCAAGGTTAGGTTTCCTCTGATTATTACACCAAGTATACACCCCCTTTGTTATGAACTCCCCTCAAAGCCATAGAGTGAATGATAGCATTAAAAACCTCAGAGGAATGAGGTAAAATAGTAGGTTTATTTTTTTCCAGCACATGTCTTAAGATATTAAAGTCACCACCAAAAATGTAAGGGCATGCACAATGGTGATATCTTAGCAATGTCACGTAGGATAATTGATGATGTGGATGAAAGAGAAAGTTAAAAAAATACTTTGCCTTCCCTTAGCAAAGAGATGATCTCTTAGCACAATCTCTCTCACCACATATTTAGGATATCTAGTTACTAAGGATATGGCTAAAAATAACCTATTGTATATCATGTTTTACTGTCATATCTAGATCACATGTCAAAGTTAAGATAAGACTGTCTTATCAACCATTACACATGCCCTAAGAAACATCCACACTATTGCAAAAACTAGACAACTCAACCAAAAAGTTAAATTTGAACTCCTCATGTGCAGGTCCATACACAACTATCAAATACCATCTACACTATTTTTAACATCCCACATATTCAGGAGAACCGCATGATCACCAATCTTAACAGATTGAACCTCAAGGGAACCATTGTTAACTCCACATAGGATACCACCATACTTTCCAACGGAGGGTACCCATTTCCAAAAGAAATTATTACCATGGTCAATTTTCCTGAAAAAACAATCATCATATTTCTCCTTCATTGTTTCTTGTACTACAACAAAACCCCTCCTACAGCAACGCAATTATCTGTATCTAAATGTTATTTTAGGCGTTGCTAGGGCATATACCAACGGATAAAAATGCGTTGCGTTTTTGGGTGTTGCAAGGGTATAAGGCAACGCATATAGGTCCGTTGGTAACCAATGAGACAAGCGTTGCAAAGTAGCTACGGTGTACGAACAACAGTTATACGCGTTGCTAGAGACATCTCACACATATGCGAATTTTGGTATATTGAAAATATTATTTCCTGGCTTAGATAGTTTGATCACTCTGAACGGCGGTAGGTTTCTTTTTTTTTTCTTGCAAGGGAACACAACTTACATAGGACACAGAAAACACATGAAGGTATTGCATGCCAAAGAATGAAATATTTATTATTGGAACCACCATCTCATACATAGAATTTTCCTGAAAACTAGAAACTTTACAATCTTGCATCAAAATATGACATTCTACCAAGTCCATTATATTGTTTCTAATATTTTCCAAGAATATTAAGAGCTGATGTCCAAATATAGCAAGTCTTCCTGACATATGGGACCTTGTATGGCACCTGGACCTGCACGTGCAAATACAAATTTTCGTTTTCAGTATAAAAAAGCCGCAAAAACAGTGTTATGTGTAGTAAATTCTACTAAGTAGTTGCTTAAATAAATTTAGGTAAACTCGCCTTGGATGGATGACAAAGTTAAGTCAGCATGCAAGATCGTTTTTGCTACCTTTTGCAACTGAAATAGCTCCAGACACGCACGTCATAGTGGCTACCACATAGATGGAAATACATGATGAAATCTGGTTAAGAAATAACAACTATGGTATCTAAATGAGCCCATCTAACAAAAAAACAAAATATATTTTGAACTGATCGACAGAGCATACATAATTTGGTATCTCGCAAGAAAGTCCTACCTTTTTTTCTGTGCAGTATTTGGGGTAAACATACAGGCATCTTTGCATGGCCACAGGCCCCTCACAGATAACCTTAGTATCTTTGCCTCCTTCCTGTAAGAAAAGGGAGTACTTGGGAATTAACTAAATCTATTAAAACAATGAATTTAAAAACATGTTTTCAATTTGGTGATAATTTATATCCATCGTAGACTGCAGAGACTTTGAACAACAAGGACAGGCAGGTTATCGCCTAAATCAGGCCTTAAACTGACAGCCGTAGCTCCTACTGCTACTGTATAATATTACCTTAACCATCAGAACACACTGCTTATTGAATGATCTCACGTTGCAAGGCATGACGTGTGGCCTGCAATACTTGTTTGGTTCGCCGTTGACAGCATGAGACATAACATAAGGATATCGCTGCGGCAACAATAACGATTACAACCTGAAATTTTTCACCCAAGACAAATTCTTGGCACTAAAATCAGAGACCCTCCCAGCTCTCACGTGAATGAGTAACTCACCTGCAGTAACGGGAATAGAAGTCCTGAACCACTTCACCTCCACGTCGTCCCCATAACCAGCTGCCACCATCGCGGAATTGTGTGCATCGACATTCATCCCCATCACGGAATTGTCCTGCTGAGATTAATCCACACGAGAGACTGATCTGGGCGATTGCGTCCCCATCCCGTGGAGAGCCCGCACGCCGCCACCGCGCCAATAGGAGACCGGACAAGGTTCTCCGCCAACAGGACTTCCATGCTGCAATCTGGCTACCACGGATCACCGGCATGGGAGGCATCGTCAATGGCCGTGAGGTGCCCAAGAGAATTAGAGGGAGGCGGCTAGGTTTTGGGAGGCGTGGAGGAAACTGCAAGGTTGCGGTCATGCGTTAATCCTGGGTTCGTGGCCGGTGGGTTAGAGAACTTATTGATCGTGCTAAGTGGGCTGGGCTTTTAGGTTTTCTTTTCCACAGTTGCAATCCCTAAGGAGCACAACAAATGTGGAATGCAACACATACATCTGTATCTACGATAGAATTTTACAACGAATATTTGAAGGGTTGCCAAGTATGCGTTGCTTTAGAGGGGTTATTCTTGTAGGTTACAAATCACATCATTCAAACGGGCTGTCATGCATTTCTTTCCCACACTTCTACAACTGCAGATCCTGATAACATTTAAATTTTATAGGGGTGTTTCTTCTCCTACCACTTTTGCCAGGAGCCAAGGCAGAATTGGGGATAGGCCCTTGACTTCTAGTCAAAGTTGTAGAGACATTAGTCTTTTTTTTTTTACCACCTTTTCTCTTAACCTTCATAGGTTTATCGATTCTATCAACAAGAATTATATAAAAAAAATCGATAAAGGGAATATATTAATATCAAAAGATATCAATTACAGCCAGCCTCAGCAACAACATAACAACCTATTGGCAGTACGGATGCACACACCCAAAAAAGAGAAAATAAAACTAAGAAATAAAAGTCTCGCCACAGTATCTCAGGTCTAGCAACAAATACATCCACCACCAAGACAACACCTGAAATACAGACTCTCCAAAAGCGACGCCTTCAAGAAGGGACAGTGCACCATCGTCGTCGTTGCCCGATCAAAGATCTTAGGTTTTCACCGAAGATAGTCTCCGCTCTCAAAATAATGCCTCCAACAAGGTCATTGCAGACACAACCAGTTAAGGCCAGACCTTGGGTTTCACCCTGAAAGGTAGGACTCGAACTTCATTTGTGCTGCCGCCCCAACTTTCACACCACTGCTGCGAATCCCGGAACACCAAGCAAGTACCTCAACATCGCGAAGACTTGGACCTTCTTTAGCTAATCCCCTAATCCCACCTTCATGATATTCTCTGCTTCTGACTTCACCATGGATCAAAAGTCACTTGATGTCAACTCAGAGCAGAGCTTCACGCCGCTCCCTCCGAAACCAAACGGTCGGAATAAAAGCATGGGTGCGCATGACCGAATAGCACCCGAACCTGTGAACTTCAGACAAAAGATGCACTGTTCCATTCGCTATCAGAGCCTTCCGAAACTCATCACTCCGGCTAGATGAAGAAAGATTGGCATCCGGAATATCTTCATCTTCGCAAAAGAAAAACACTAGGACCACCACCATTAAAGCCGGAACGAACGGTCCCCGCAAGAATTACATAGATTTACAGAAATAAAAGATATCTGCAAGACAAACAAAACGATACCATTTATACGTAGTGGTTGTTGTATAAAATTGTACTACTACTCACGGAACGGAGGAAGTTGAGTAGTAATGTTTGACTCTCACGGAATCAACAGGTAACCTAGCACCACATATATACTCCATGCCTGTGCCAATAGATATTGTACTAGTAGTAACTTACTTAGCTAGAAGCCTAAACTTTGTACTGACAGACGCGTAAAATATGATCGAGTTGCTGATTATGATGTTCGAACGAAGCCGCCCACACGTGGGTGGGCGCGCACGTACATTTGGACGTGTCGTCAAGTGGCCAAGCCATTCATAAACAATTTCATATATTCTTTTCGAAGAGGTTACACAATTTCAGATGGGGACTCACACAGAAAAAATAACGAACAAAATAAAGAGAAGCCAATTGTTCGTGTGAAAAGAAAAAGGGAAGCCGATTGTTTCAGATAAGATCACCTGAAAGCGAGCATGCCCCCGTGGATCTAGCTACTACGTAATTCTCCATTCGATAGATGCCAAAATTAAACAACGTCTAGAGCCAATTGTTACATGCACATGAGCCGGATAAAGCAATGTCTGATCTATTTCTTCATTCATTGTTGAAATTAAGGAACAACATGGATAAAAAAGAATGATTAGAACGTTGATCGGCCCGATCCAGTGTCACATAGATACTTTTTCCGATGCCTAAATCCTAATCCGTAGCAAGAGCTGCAACCACACGTACGGGCCAACAGTAATAGGAACAAGAACAGGAACAGACGGAGAATAAGATCACCCGGTGAAGAAAAGAGGGCTAAAGATCCATTCCTAGACCCGACCATTTTCTACTTACATGCCTGGCCGGGACGAGCGCTAGTTACTCCATGGCCGCATAATCAAGAACTTTATATACAACACAATCAAGCTACACAGTAAGACGACCAGGCACAGCACATCGAGGCCGGATCTTCACATGTTTACACTGCCAGAGGCGCACCCCCAACTTCCCTACCAACGAGACACATTATTTCAGCAGCAGTGCTAAGCATAAGCAGAAACTAACCATAACGAGCTCCATCACACGCACGCGACTAGTCCGCACCGTGCTCCGCACCGTGCTCAGTCGCTAGTAGTAGGAGCCGCCGCCGCCGCCGCCGTTACCGCCGTTGTCCTTTGCACCGCCGCCGCCGCCGGGACTTGTGGTGGTGCCGGGGCTCTTCTTGCTGTCCTCGCCACTGCCGGCGCCGGTCAAGTCGGTGATGATCATCTTGAAGATGCTGCCCCTCTTGGGGTGCGGATTCCCATGGGGCTTCTTCCTCTGGCCTCCATCCTGCCCATCCATGGTGTTGCGCGTGCGCACGTAGTACCCTCCACCTCGGGAGAACTGAGGCTAAGCTAGATGGGCTAGAGTCCGGTCAGTGGTGCGATGCGAGCTATGCGCCTATGGGGCAAATGTCTTTATAGAGGTAATTGGAATTGTGCTAATATTTCTGCAATCTTTTGCTTTGGCTCTCCGGGCATGAACTATTTCTGCAACCAGGCCCACGACTAGTCGACGACGATGATGAGAGGTTTCTCACCAGGTGATGAGCACCATGCAGGGCTCAGCTACGGGCAAGTGATGACACCTTCCTTTATGATACAGTAGTTTGATTGTGGCACAATGCAGGGGTTTATTGGCAAGAGTGTGAGACGAGCTCTCGTGCATGATTGGATAAACGGGGCCAAGTGGATTGTGCTAGCTTTGCATGAATCCACGGAGCGATCTTTAATTGGAAAACAATTCAGAGAGAATAGATAGGCGAAAGAAGCCAATTTTCCGGCGTGTTCTTTGTTGGCTAGCTGAGCCTGAGCTTTGCGCGAATTCGCTTCCCGTGCACGTGCATGAGTCATCGTGTGACGTGGTGCCGCTTACGTCCCCAGACACAGTCACGTGCTCGTGCTCGATCGTGCGTATAAGGGGATGTGTAACAGTGCTATCTTCAAAGAGCTCTAAGCTCCCAGTGTTGCCGGAGCCTGTGGTCGTCCGGCAGGTCACTGTCGTGGGCCCTCTCATTCCACTGTGTGCGCATGTGCTGCTTTTCGAGAAACCGACTTGACCTGAACCGACTTCGTCCCCATCATCGATAATTCCTCCCCGCCGCCCAGTTCAGCAGGTTGCCTGGCGCCGCCTCCTCTGCTCGCGGGGATGCCGCCTTCGTTCCCCTTCGATGCTTTGCCTGGCGACAATCCTGCTAGCAGGAGCAGGAGGAGCATGCCGATTCGGGGTGGATGACCACGTCGACTGCCACCGCGCTCGACCTCCACCCTGCAGGAATCGACGCCTCCTTCCCCAATTCCGGGGCGCTTCTCCGCCTCCGACCTCTGTCCACGGTGAGCCCCAGCCCAATTTCTCGCAATTGCACGAGCTCCGTGATGCCCTCTATGTTTACCATCCACCAATTCGATCTTCTGCCAACGGTGGCCTCGCTGCTAGCATTCGACATCGTGCTGCCGTACATCCGTACCCTTGCAGTATACCAGTATGTGTATCCCTCCAACCTCCATGCGGACCATGCCGTCCTCCGGTTCAGTGTTCCATCCACACTAGATTTGAGTATAATCCAATCTTGCCTGTACGGCTGTACGGGTCTCCCTAATCCTGTTTGTCTCAAAATTAGAACCTCAAGTTCTGGCCGAGATGAAATCCAGCATATATTTTTAGTCTTGTAGATGAAAGGTCGGTTGGATGGTCCAACCCCTTCCCCGCCATTGCTTGAGCACCACCAAGCTTATATAGGATTAAGGCGTAAAGAATTAGAGTTATTACGGGATTGCAATGTTCTCTCTTACCTTTCTTAACAAAAATTCTGAATGAGTAGCATAACCGGAAACTACTACCGAAATTGCAAAGGTTCGTACTATTAATCCCCCCTCCTAGCAGATTTAATGTCTGTCAATAACTAAGCATGCTCGATAATTTTACTACTTTGGTATACATTCAGTTATTGTTCCATGATCGGTTGAGTGGAGTTCGAGAAAAAATTGAAAGATATACTATAGTAGGCTTACACAGTGTAAACTTTTATTCAAATTGTTATCAAGTTTTGATTGATCAGTTACGTGGATCTGAAGATCATCCCATGACATCTGAACTCGGTGTTGGTTGAAACATTGTTTTTCCTGTTGCACTCATGTGCATGCCAGTATTGACTGAAGTTTTTTCCAGCTTTGGATTTATTGTTGATTTAACTAGGTAACATTTTTGTAACTGTTTTGCTTCGTGTATTGTTTTTTTATAATAGGAGAGACCATATTTTGAGGTTTGTACCCATACCGATACAGAAAGATTGAGGCATCTGCATATAACTGGTCAGGTAGCCGTTTAGTTAGGCCCACTCTTACCTGCTAGTGCTTCTGTTGTAATCCTTCTATAATTTATTTTCATTTGTTGGAATCCTTCCCAAGATCAATTTGGCAAATTATCTGCGGGAGATGGCCCGGTTCTCTCTAAATGGGATGATAATTTGGAAATGTAGCAGCTTTTGGTGTCACAGGTTCTGCTATTTCAGATTGTTCTAGAGTAAGAATTTTTTTGTCTACTAATTGCGAACTGTCGGTTGAACACTAATGCTCCTTGCTCTTCTAATTAGTACTTCACTTCAAGATAATTAGCCTAGGATAGTGATGATTGGTACACACTGATGCTCCTTGTTCTTCTAATTAGTACTCCACTTCAAGATAATTAGCCTAGGATAGTGATGATTGGTAAACACTGTTGGTTCATGTTCTTCTAATTAGTACTTCACTTCATGATGACTAACAACAGTTCATATTTATTAGCAAACTCCAATACTGATGTAAAGATTTTAAATAGTATTGCTGCAAATATGAAGAACTCATGGACCATGCAAGTTTATCATTGCCATTAGAACTTGAATCTGGACATGCATATATAACACCAGATGTCGTACCAGAGGTAGTACCCCCTGATTTAACCACTTTCCAGTGCCTTGTTTGCTAGAACACATACTGTGTGTTCTCATGGCCCACAGTTCCATGCTAGCCCACCAACAGGGCAAATGTTTTTCCGTAGTGTAGCTTCAGACTTCAGTAATTAAATTGAATAGTATATGAAATCAAATCCAGTTAGTTATGTGAGCCGATAGGAGACACTAAGAGCAGTTCTTTTGCGTAAACATACTTCGTTCTGTTATTGTAGTTGTGGATTGTGCCTTGCAGCCAATTTCTAGAAGCCTAAATCGTACTGCAAAAACATCATGTGCAGTGTTCCAAATAAGGTGTAGCATGTACTCATCGTATTACATGTACTAGGTTAATACATGCCAGCCAGGAAGTGGTATTGAAAAATGAAAAACATGGAAATAGTTAACATAGTTTATTCTGTTTCATGCATGTAAATTTATATTTGTTTCTGACATCTGTTGAACAGAGTAAGGTGGAACCCTTCAAGGCCAACATTCAATATATGCAATAGGGCCGAGAGATATTTTAGCGGCAATTAAAATTAATTGATCCAGATCAGGGCAATGAATTCTCATTTGAACTGCTACAATGAAAATACTCTTACTAAACTCTGT
The DNA here is from genome assembly GCA_030979885.1 of Lolium multiflorum. Taxonomy (NCBI): domain Eukaryota; kingdom Viridiplantae; phylum Streptophyta; class Magnoliopsida; order Poales; family Poaceae; genus Lolium; species Lolium multiflorum. The sequence continues at coordinate 330,301,068 of CM061750.1, forward strand.
TTACGATATTTCACTAAGATGTCAGGAATGTTGTTAACCGAAAGGTGCTGCCTTACTCTTCTCAACTCATGTACTTGAAGTCCAAGAACTTATCTTCTGTATATAATATGTGATAATAATGTTCGAGAAATAATCGTGAGATGTGGAAATAATATTTTTTGTTTGGTACACCTATGTCAGCTTCTTCTCTCTACATTACTATCCGGCTGTCTTGAATTATTGTCTAATATCTTTTCCCTCAGATATGTATGTACAAGCCAATCCTCCCCCTCTTAAATCCATGTTGTAGCACACAGTGGAGTAGTGTGCTTTCCTAAATTTCATTGTACAATCCCAGTTTTAGTTCTATGCACTGCTTTCGTGTTCAGTAGGCTACATACTGAATAATGTAGTTATATATATATTTTTTCTCTCATACCTAAAAAGTTCAAACGAGGCATACAAAAGGATATTTTTTGTATTCTGGAGCGCCCCAAACAAAGATTAGTTTCAAGATATAGGTACATGACCGTCCACTCCATCTTCTCCTTCTCAAGACCCACGTTTTCATCTATTTAACCTCCAACTTCATCTTTTCAATTCACTTCACACAGTCTGTTCGGCATAGTTAACCAAACACTGCTACATGCTTTTAGAAAAAAATAATTTAAGAGATATTCCCATGATTCTTTGCTATAGTTCTAATTCTAATTTATTCACATAGTATCTGTATTTTTTCTGTTAATGTTTACTAGGTTCTGAAAAATTGCTAGCGGTTGTAGTAAAGCAAACTGACAAGCATCTTCAGAACAGAGAGATGTGGCCTTTTTGAATGATGTGAGCTTGTGCACTTGGGAGAGACATAATCTTCTATGACGCTCGTGAGCTCTTCATACTTAAATTGGATCGTGCAAGCTATTACTGTGGGCTTTCTTTTCTACATACATTTATAGTCACATCAAACTCTGGATGGAAACAGATTTCATGGTTGAATTCACCACAGCATTTTTTTAGTTAATGCTTCCTACCCCGCTGGTCTTGTTTCAATTAAAGTCTTCAGTTGAAGCCGGGGGGTCTTATTCAAGTTAGTGACAGATGGTGTTGAACTGGCAGTGATCTCCCGGGCTCAGCAGAGCATGCATAGCATCAAATCCCCCCAAAATCATATGACATGTCGTCATTTATAATTTCCCCAACTTTGAGTTTTTCTAGATGAGGTAAGCTTCATACTTGAGATGGATATGTAATCAGATAGTTTTGTACTGAACATAGAATGGAAATATTCATCAGACTTTTGGTGTTTCTTCTCAAGATGGTATTGACTTCAACCTGACTACGAGTGTTGATGGAGTGTTACTGCAATGAGTCTAGTGACATAAACTGAGAAATAACAGAAGTGTTAGTGTCGTTGTCCAAGATGTTTTGCATCACTGTGTTTGTTTCCCTCTGCCTGTTGTTTATGCTTTCGATCTGTAAACCTTTTTATTCATGTGCTTGCCGTAATAGGTAGATGGCTTTTCTATGTTCTTGGGTTTGGTTGAGTTGCCTCGCTTCTTGGATATGATTTTCCTGGATTTTCTATGTGCGATTTTGTGTCTGCTGGCTTGGCAGGCATTTTCTTTCCATGTTTTCTTTATCTAAGTTGCCATTTGAACTGTGGTTATAGGTGCTCTTGTCTATGTCTTTTTTTCCAGGTTGACTAGAGATGGCCGTGTCGGCCTATTAGCTGCTAAAATAGGCCCATTGGGGTGAGGAGAACTGGCTTATTAGTGCTAGAGTGGCACGTCTATGGGAGTAGTGTGATGAGAACAAAAAAAGATGAGCTTTTTGGCTCCATATGGTGTTGATGAACGAAAAGGTAGATGAACCTGTTTTTTATGTCTATTGTTTCCTGTCTTTGTTGCTTGCTTCGTTGTGTTGACGAGATTGTTTGTTGTGGTTGCAGGGCAACTGCATACATACCTATGTCCTCAAGCCGCATATACCAAAGTTTAGCAGCTTTGAGAGAAGGGCAGGTGTACTATTTCACTTTCAAAATAGCACGGTCATAAGGCCATACCACCCTACGTTCCACAGGTGTGAGCTTTTTTTTTCAAAATGGGGATTAAAACCCCGGCTTCTGCATCATGATGATGCACACGACCTTTTATTAAAAAGTTACGAGTACAAAGTTTTTAGAACATCTCAAGCATCGCCCAGAATTGATACAAGAATCAACCAGGTGTGAGCTGACAATCACGTTCTGGACGAGGGTAGCTGAAATTGGGCCTGTGCATGATGACTTTCCAAATCATGCCTTCAGGCTGAGAAATTATCCAACGATATCAATGACAAGACATATCTTGCAGGTGAGGCGGTGTGTCTGTGCAGCAGATCCAATTGTTGTCTTTAGCGAATTGAAAACGCATTCAGTTTGCCTTCCATGGCATGTTGCCGTATTTCCTTTGCGATGCCAAGTGCTTGTTGCTGATTTTATCTGCACCTGTTGTGCTCAGTGACAAGGATCTCTATGAAAGGAAGATTTTTAATGCGACTATTTGCATTAGCCAAGTATGCATATAGGTATGTTTCATTTTACTTTTGCTAATGGCTTTTTGTTACTTCAATTTTACTATGCATAAATGTTGCCGGGCTCATAACCGGTGTATCTTATGTTGCAACATTTGATGTCCGTGGCAGTCCAAAGGCAAAGAGGAGTTTGCAACTAACAAAACGAAGGTCTATTCTTTTTCAGCTTATTTGTGTGTCGGGTTCGTTTAGGAAGCGTTTGTTTGTCATGGACTATTCGGGTTGCTGGTTGTTTAATGGCATTTGATTTATTTTTTGTAGGCTCAACGCTGTTATGGTTCTATGGGGAGCTCAGCTTGCTATGAACTTTGATGCATCTAAGCTCATTCGCAGTAGTCACACGTAGCCTCTCATATTGTTGACCATGGGTGCACCTTCAAGATGCAGGGATAGTATGCGATGTAAGTTCCAGTAATATCTCATTTGTTTTTTTGGGGCTGTTTACTGGATGATGGTTGCTCGGGGTCACTTTATGCGTTCTGGGTCAGTTTTATTGCTACTGACTCTTTTTTGTCGTTGTGCGAAACCATGCTTTCTCTGGCCCCTAGCTAAGGCCTTCGTTTGGGTTCTTTGTATGGTTGTTAGCTGTGTCATTATGCATGTGTGTGATGCTGTGACATGATATGCTTTATGTTCAAAGGATTATTGGGGTTGACTACTCGATCAAACACCTTGCGGAGAAATGTCGTCGCCTTGTTGTGTGCCCATCGAGAACACCTTTGTGGACTATCATGCATCTCTCATTCCAAATGAGGCCATGTTAGGCACTGTTTTCTCTAATTATCTTGCCGACACATTTTGGATAAATCATTTTCTCACAAGATATATGCAACAAAGTGAATAATAGGATGTTCATGTGCAGGATCAAGATACAAGCCATTGCAGCTAATCAGAACTGGTGGTTCCGCTCGTGTGATCGGTGTAGCTGTGGTCCTGTGGAGCTGTTGAAAATGACGATGCATTTCGTTGCACAAGCAAAGAGTGCGTTAACCCGAGTGCCAGCCCTAGGTATTGATCTGTGTATGCCGGCAGGCCTCTCATTTGATGCATATGCTTCTTTTTTCCTCATGGTTGGTTGTACACTTTAAAGATACACGCTTGATGTAAAAGCATAGGATGGTGCAGCTGTGTAAAAAAGTCAATATATATATGATTGCGCAAAACCTAAACGCTATTAGTAGAGAATGGCGCGGCAGAGCGCGCTGGGTCCATCTAGTATCTCGATAGAGCCTGAAGGTATCTCGATAGAGCCTGAACAGCAGCAAAAAAAAAAACTCAAAGCATGAAGTGCTTCAGAAAGTATGAAGTACTCCAAGGGTAGCCCATTCTGCCTTTCTTTCTCCTTTTTTAAAAACTTCAAAACTTTTGATTTCAAAGCTTTAACTTTTTTTGACAAAATGTAGACAATGTTCTATTCTATCGGTGTGCACATTTTCGGGAAAAAATGTTGTATTTAATCCTTAGTAAAAATAAAAACATCAAGTACTTCATTACTATATCATACACTACAGGAACGGACGTGTACGCCGACGGCCGGCCGCCCTCGGCGTAGCCACGCCTGGCCCTCGGCGTAGGCTACGCCGACGGTAGCCCTCGGCGTATCGCCTCGGCGTCCAGGTCCCTCGGCACATGGCACCGTGCCGTCGGCGTAGGCCCGGCCGTCGGCGTACGCCTCCTATGCCGACGGTGCTCGTTCGCCCTCGGCGTCGCGGCCTTCGGCGTCTCGTGGCAGGGCGCCGTCGCCGTTAACGGACGCCAGCATACGCCGACGGCACTGCCCTCGGCATAGGGCAGGTGGCCTGCGCGGGTAGAGGCGACGTGGCCGTCTGCGGTGCTGCCAGCCCAGCCTCTACGCCGACGGTATGCCCCTCGGCATATGCATGATCATATGACGCCGGGCTGGGACACGTGGCGCGCGGACAGCACACGGTCTACGCCGAGGGCAACCCCCTCGGCATAGACCTGACCATATGGTCTATGCCAGGGTCTATGCCGAGGGCAACCCCCTCGGCGTAGGCCTGCCATTTTTTTTGCTGTTTTTTTGCTGTTTCAGCCAAATCCTGTTCCAATTCAATTGCAATGCAGTTCAACAGGTCCAATTCATCCAAATTAATCCAAAATCGACCAAATTCGCCATAATTCACCAAAATAGCATATAATTCACATAGTAGCATACATGGTGCACATAGTAGCATACAAGAGGAGAGCGGAGAGTGCCATGTCATCCAAATACATAGTAGTAGCAAGCAAACCCTAGTTCTAAGCTGACTAGCGGAGGAAGGACCCGGGCGGGGTGTGTCCGCCCACATCGTTGGCGAAACGAGCAGCCCGGGGTTGCGCTCCGGTAGAAGCTGCAGAAGAACCACCTGGAGAAGGACCGGTGAGGAGAAGGAGAGAGCACCGGGAGTAGTCCCGGAGTAGTCGACGGAGAGGCACCAGCAGAACGCCCAGGAGACCGACCACCTTCATGAACCGGTGTGACCTCGCGCCCACCCGGCGATGCCTGGTTCCCGGACCATCCCGTTCCCTACGTGTTCCCTACATGTTAGCAACTTGCGAGGCAAAGGAAAGTGGTAACTACCGGTTTGGCAAAGAACTTACCTCCGGTGTGGATCCGTAGTAAGTCGCAGCGAAAGCTGCCTTCGATGGCATGATAGGCATGTCCCCCGCCACGGTAACTCGAGCCGGTGGCGGTGTACCAGTAGACATAGAGATCATCATTTCCTGCAAGATAGGTTACAACTTAGGCTTTTTGCAGAAATAAAGCATCAAACTGAGACTTGTCATCTACTTGCGAGAAGAAAGATTCAGACTTACTCCTATGTACGCTATGTAGGCCGTATTCTGCCTATTCCACTGCGCAGCGGCCTGCTGATACGCTTCATTGCAGGCTTCGAAGGCCGCCTCGAACTCAGGCTACAATTTCAGAAACAATGAATCTCGTAAACACTTAGCCATGTAGGAAGGAAAACCGGAAAGAGGATGAAAATGAGGAAAACTTACATCGTAGGCGGGTGGACGAGCAGGCCGTGGACGAGGCTGGGGGCTGTCGGCGGTGAGGGTATGCTTGAGACGCGTGTAGCTCGTGGCTGGGGTAGGCTTGACCGCCTTATTCAGAAAGGGGTAACGGCCATGCGGACGCCCGCGCCCCGACAGGACCAACGACTCCTCGTCGACCGGAATGCTCAAGGGGTCATCCACCTCGGGGTGACGAGACTTGACCATGTCGCAGTAGTCCTCCTTGGCGGCCTTGGCATTGCCGTAGTACTGTGGCTGAGGCAATGCGGGATTGGGCTTCTTCTTCGTCCGCATCATGTCATATATCTGGGCATCATGAAGCACCACCCCAGGTGCTGCCTCGGCCACCTGCATCGCGAAAAGAAAAGTTATGCGTACCACAAATGTAACATGACGGAAATGAAAGAAGGTCGTTCCATTTATATACATACCATTTTCCCCTTGTAGCGGGTGTAGTCGCGGTTTCCCGCGCAGTGTGTGCCACCGGTGCCTCGGTTCTCCATGTTCCGCCTCGACACGGCTGCAAACTCCTCATCCTCCCTGAGCCACCTCGCCCTAATCAGCTCCTCCCATGCCTCCCTATGCTGCTCGGCCCACTCGGGACAAACCTGAAAACGCAATACTCAACTCAAGATAATCCAATGAAAACTTAGCAGCAATGTAGAATCTCATTGACATTTTACTCACCGACATGTACTCCTCAATGGTCATTGCCCATTCATCCGTAGGCTGGTTACCAACATAGTACTCCTTCTTGACCCTCTTACCCTTGTTAGCCCAGAAGGCACTAGCGCTGGTGAACTTTTGGTTGTACCACTGCTGCGGTGTCAACCTCTCGCAAGCGCCACGCAAAGTGAGACGCGCCTGCGTGTCATGCTCCGGGTCCACACGATAGAAGCACTTCAATCATGCATAAATGAGTTGTGAAAGTCATGAGTTAGCACATTAGGGTCATTAACTATGAACGGTGCTCGAGAAATATATGCCTTACCCAGAACTTGGTGGTCACAGCCTCAGCAGCTGTCGCGAAGCCTACGGCAGGGGCATCCTCATAGTCCGCCCAAGTAGTGGCTAGCTTCGTCGCGCCACCGGGGACCGTGCTAAGGGGAGTGTATGCCGGGCCAGAACTTCTTAATCGAGCCCCAAGCAAGCTGTTAGGCATGCGGGGGCTTGGCATCCCATGTCCAGTTGCTGCAAATAAATCACACATTAGTACACATGCCAAATTGTTTATTATGCCCAAGATGAAAATACATGTTCGAAATTTCTGAAGTAGTACACTTACTCATCGCTCGAAGGAATGATAAGGGCCTTGTCATCATGGGTCTTCGGCTCCTTCCTCGCATCGGGGACTCTAGCTTCTCCACGAAGCTTCAAGGGCTTCGGCGCACCCCCATCCTCCATCACCTCCAACTCAGCCCTAGAGTCCGACTCGTGTGTAGACTCTGCCTCCATCTCCACCTCCCCACTAGACGGACCCTCTAGGAACAACTCAGGAGCCACGTCGCCAGAAGCGGAGGGTGGCTCGTCAAAGTCCATGTGTACCCCGGCGCCACCTCGTCCTCCACCTCGTCCTCCTCGTCCTCCTCGTCCTCCACCTCGTCCTCCTCGTCCTCCTCGTCCTCGTCCTCCATCGGTACCATCGTCGTAACGCGGATTGCGCACCGGGGCTCGATCACTCCGTCTAGTGGGTGGTCTAGGAATATTCCTCTTCACCTGCGAGAGCGTCTTAAGCAAGCTCTCGGAGTCTGCCTTGCCGCTGCTCATATTGTTCAGTCACCTGCATTGAGAAGAATAAAACAGTTAAGCACAAAGACATATTATATGAAGATACTAAGAATAAAAGGCACAATGCAATTAAGAAGCAGGTTGACATAATAAAATGTAGATACTAAGAATAAAAGGCACAATGCAATTAAGAAGCATGTTGACAAATAAATACTAAGAATAAAAGGCACAATGCAATTAAGAAGCATGTTGACAAATAAATACTAAAAATAAAAGACCCTCACCAGCCATCATCGCTCTCACGCTCACTCTCATACTCCGTCTCTTTCTCTTTCTCTGGATCACTATCACTATCACTATCTTGTGAGTACAAAGTTGAAGGGTCGACGGGTGGAGGCTCATCATAATTGTCATTCGCCTCAAGTAACTTCTCCAGCATAGATATGTCCTTTAGATCCACCACTGACTCACCACGAGTTTCTGCATCGTTCCCGAGGTCCTCTTGAACAAACGGTTCTAAAATATATTCCCCGAAGTCCTGTTCCTCTTGATAGAAAATCCCCTCGTATGTCACGGGGTCAATGTTGTTGTAATCATCCTCAGAGGGAATCGGTAGGTTACCATGTGGCGATACCTGGAAGACGACTTCCCAACCCTTGAGTTCCGCTTTCTGGCATGGGTAGGGCAAATAATAAACTTGCTTGGCTTGGTGAGCCACAATAAAGACATCGGCTCCGCTATAGGTGGTTGAAGGCTTAACTTCAACTAACCCAATGGACTTATCACTTCTCTGTCCACCTATTGGGTCGAACCAATGACACTTGAACACGACGATATTGAGTTGCACGTTCGTACGATTGAATGTCAACTCGTATACACTTTGTAACCTTCCGTAGTAATCAAAGTTGTTGGCTCCTTTGGTGAAGACCCCAGTATTTATCGTTTTGGGATTCGCCCGGTTCGTCTCTGTGTGGAAGCGAAACCCATTCACATCATACTTCTCATACTTGGTCACCTCACGGCTACAACCTTGGGAAACACATTTCAACTCATCTATCATATCAACGTTTCTCTCACGGCCCTACAAGAACATTTCAAATTTGTTGTGTGCATTAGTTACGTGTAATAAGAGGGACAAGTCACATGTTGCAATGTAAGAGGAAAGGTTAGAAATTACTTTTTCCATGAACCATGTCACAAAGTTTTTATTAATTCCGGGAGCACCCTCTTTCAGTAGAGTGTCCATCTCCGAGGGTACGGGCAATTCATCATACGGCCACATTTCATCCGTGAATTTGCTGAAAGGAGTAAATAAGCATTAGACCGAGACGAGGTTACTAGCTGCAAAGTAATTTGTTCACCATTTTACCTTACGAATGGGATCACTTCCTCCATGTTCATAAGCACATATAGCATTATACAATCCTTCTCTTCGTTCTCCAATTTATATTTTGTTCCTTTACCAGCCTTGCCACCGGGGAATTGGAATAGTTTTAGCTTGGGGTCATTCTCGGGCACGTCGACATTGTAACGAGTGACCGGGTTATGCTGAGTGGGAACACCATCTCCCGAAGGCATATTGCCTCAGCTATGCATGCTTCAATCTTGGCCTTGTTTCCAGTTATCTTTCGAATATACTTAAACTCTCTCTCAATACAGAAACTGCACCGGACCACCCAAGAGTGCCTCGTTGGCGAGGTGCACAATGAGATGTGCCATCGGAGTAAAGAAGCCTGGCGGAAATATCATCTCCAAATTGCATAGCAACTCCGGCACTGTATGTTGTAGCTTTGCAATAACCTCGGGACATATCTGCTTAGCACAGAGCGTGCGGAAGAAATGGCTCAACTGCGCAAGCACTCGCCAGACTTTCTCGGGATATACCCTCGAAGCATCACCGGCATGAGCCGCTGAATCCATATATGATAGTCGTGACTCTTGAGCCCGGTGACTTTTCCCGTCGAAAGATTAACTCCCTTACTCATATTCGAGCAATAACCATCCGGGAACATCACGACGTATTTGAGCCACCTGAATGCCTCCTTCTTTTGGATGGAATCAAGGCAGAAGTTGGCATGCGGCTTGAACCAATTCTTTTGACGGCCAATAGGACGCTTCATGTGTAATTTTTCCCTATCACAGAGGATCTCAATATCGACTCTAGCCTTGACATTATCCTTTGACTTCCCGGGAATGTTCAGACATGTGTGAAAGACGGACTCCGCGACATTCTTTACGGTGTGCATCACATCGATGTTATGGGGAAGTTCGAGGTCCTTGTAATACTCGAGCTTCGTTAAAGCCGCCTCGTGAGTCCAGTTGTGCGTTACACCATATCCCTCAAATTGATGGCCAGTTGGCGTCGCTGCCGGCACGAGAGCACGTAGCTCGGCTTCAACAAGTGTACCATCAAACTTCGGCACATCTTTTTTTCATGCACAACTTTGCCCTTCTTGAAATTCTTTTTGTCTTCTCTAAACGGATGCCTCCTTTTGAGGAACCGTCGATTCGTGTCAAACGCAACATACTTGCGACCCTTCTGTAGCCAAAGGAACTCAAGCCGATGCCTGCACACGGGCATGGCCACTTACCAGCTGTACACCATCCACATGTTAGGGCGTACCCGGGCATGTCATGCATGGTATACTGCAACCAAACTCATGCAGAAGTTTGTCTTCGATGCTCGGTCGTCAATGTCCCGTGGTGCCAAGAGTGGTTCAAATCTTCCACAATCGGTGCATGTAGACACTCAAATTCTTCCCGGGTAATGAGGGCCTGGAATGATCAGCGACAGAAACATGGTCTTCCTCGTCATTAGGACTCCGGGAGGGAGATTGAGCGGAATAACAAACACGGGCCAGCAACTGTAATTGGCAGTCGACATACCATATGGATTGAAACCATCTGTTGCTATCGCAATTCTGACATTCCGAGCCTCGGCTGCCTTAAGCGGGTGTTTTGTATCGAAGTTCTTCCATGCCGTACCATCGGATGGATGTCCCATCTTCAACTTCTTGTTTTCGTCCACGAATCTCTTCCCATACTTGTGCCACGTCATCTGTTTGGCTGTCTCCTCGTGCATGTAAAGCCGCTGAATTCTTTTTATGAATGGGAGATATCGAAGAATCGACTTTGCGGTGCTTGACTGCCTCACCTGACCATCCTTTCCCGTTACCTCTTCATACCTAGACTGCTTAGATGGGACAGTACTTGTCCTCCGCATACTGTCTCCAAAATAGAACGCAGCCTTTCGGACAACAGTCTATCCTTTGATAATCCATGTTGAGGTCCTTCATCATTCTCCTCGTCGCGTGCAGGCTTTGAGGCAGACAATGATCTTTGGGCAACATGTTACCGGTTGTTTTCAGACTTGCTTCAAAGCCCTCACGGGTGGTGTTGTACCGGGTCTTGTCGGCTAGACATTGGGAGATGGCATCGAGCTGAGAAATCGCGGCGCCCTCGTACAGAGGCCTCTTAGCCGCGGCAATCATATCATAGAAGGCCTTCGCGGTTGGCTCTGGTTCCTCCGGTTCGCGGCGCCTCCGGTTCGCGGCGCCTCCGGTTGGAGGCCGGGACATCGGCATGGACGAGATCATCTAGAAAGTCTCTAATTCCATCGTACTCATTGCCATTGAGCCGCTGCCGCATCACCTCACCTCTGTCACGTTCGCGCTCATCAAAGTCGATTTCCGTGACGTACCCATGCATATACCCATATTGCAGAAGGTGTCTATACATTTCATCCTTCCCACGACGTTGACGCTTCACGCAGCGAACACAGGGGCAAAGTGCCCGAGCCAGCCCCTTTGTACCACGCGCTAACTCATTCACTAGAAAATGGGTCTTCCTTGTCCACTCATCTGTTTTCTCAGTCGCACTAACACGCTCATTGTACATCCATCCATTATCAGCCATCCTCTGCTTTATTGGGAGCCAAACCACAGACATAGCATTTATATCAAATAGGAAATTAAATGCATCATATTTTTATTTATTTTACCGGCGAAACGCATGCATCAACCTACATCTCTACTAGGTGGGCTCCTAGCAGCCGCCGGATCCGTAGTTGGCTACGTTCTCCATGCTCTACCCGGTCCAAGTCAGAATTTCGGCAGCACCTCCCTGCTCTCCCGATACACGTCTCGGCAAAAAGCCGAGAGGATGTGCATCCGGAGAACAACGGGGCGCGCCAAATCTGACTCGGACCAGTAGAACATGGAAAACGTAGACAACTACGCATCCGCCTGTCCCGCCGCAAAGCGTTACGGTTCAAAATATGCGGACCACTAATGCATATTTATCCGCGTAACGCTCGCGGACGGGAAGTGACACCTAGGTTACGCAACTGGACTTGGAAAATGAATCTAGTGACATAAGAAAATGCGGAGAAGGGGAGGCGACGTTTTAGCTCACCCTAGGTGGTAGAGGCCGTAGTCGACGAGGCGGTCACGACGGTGTGGACACGACGGTCACGACGGCGTGGACATGACGACACGGCGGTCACGACGGCGAACACGATGACGCGGACACGATAGGGCAGTCACGAGGTCGGCGGTCACGACGGCGCCTATTTCCATTGAATAAAACATCAAATTATTAAACCATTTCACATTTCCATGTTTATTTACATTTTCAATTTCATTCCTATGAACAAATTCTAATATTTATATTTGTATTTCTACATACTCTACATTAATAGAAATAAAAGTTAAAAAACATGGAAATTACCGGAGAGGCAGGGGGCGCGCAGATGGGGAGGCTGCTGCAGGGGCCAACCGGCGGCGGCGGGTCGGGGGAGGCTGCTGCGGGGGGCGGAGGAGGCTGCTGCGGGGAGGCAGGGCGGCGCGGGTGGGGGGAGGAGGCGCGGGTGGGGGGAGGAGGCGCAGTGGAGGCCGGGCGGCGCGCGCGAGGAGGGGCGGCGCGGCAGGGAGGGGGGCGGCGCGAGGCAAGGCGGCGCGTGGGGGGAGGGCAGGCGGGAGGCGGCGGCGGGCAGACGGCGGCGGGCAGGCGGGAGGCGGCGGCGCGTGGGCTGGGGAGGGCGCGTGGGCTGGGAGGCGCGTGGTTAGGGTTTGGTGCTGGTCTGCTCGACCAGCACAAAACCAACCCGGCCGACCGTGCCGCCCTATGCCGAGGGCCAGGCATACGCCGAGGCAGCCCTCGGCATAGCCCGTTTTTTTATTTTATTTTTATTTAAATTTTATTAATGTCAATTATATTTTTAAAATTATATATTTATTTTCTGTTTTAATCTTCTACATTCTTAAGCCCTCGGCATAGCCCCGTTTTTTCAATTTTTTTGTATTTAAATTTTATTAATGTCATTATATTTTTTAAATTATATATGTCCATGCAAATTATATATTTATTTTCTGTTTTAATCTTCTACATTCTTAAGCCCTCGGCATAGCCCCGTTTTTTCAATTTTTTTTGTATTTAAATTTTATTAATGTCAATTATATTTTTTAAATTATATATGTCCATGCAAATTTTATATTTATTTTCTGTTTTAATCTTCTACATTCTTAAGCCCTCGGCATAGCCCCTTTTTTCAAATTTTTTTGTATTTAAATTTTATTAATGTCAATTATATTTATTAAATTATATATGTCCATGCAAATTATATATTTATTTTCTGTTTTAATCTTCTACATTCTTAAGCTATGCGCATAAATAATTTTACCATATCTTAACTTAATATTCCTCCCGGTAGACGAAACCCTAATCCGGGAGCCCCGCAGATCTACCCCTTTGACCGGCCTCCGATAACAGTTGAACTATGGACTCTTCTCTTACTTTGTGTTGTGTTAGGTCATCGGAACATGTAGTACCAATAATTACCCTATCTTACATCACTATTCCCTCCGGTAGACGAAACCCTAATCCGGTAGCCCCGCAGATCTACCCCTTTGACCAACCTCCGATGACAGCTGACCCATGGACTTTTCTCTTCCTTTGTATTGTGTTAGGTCATCGGAACATGTAGTATAAATAATTACCCTATCTTACATCAATATTCCCTCCAGTAGAAAAAACCCTAGTTCTGTTGACCGCGCGGTCTACCCCTTTATCCCATCGGGGTCCCTGGGCATATGCCTCCATTTGAGCTTGGTTAGGTCATAGGTACATGTGAAAACAAAAATCATCCCATATGATATCAAGTTTCTCTCCGGTTCACGTACGAGGGAGTTCCCCCTATACATGCAGAATCCCAAGTGTAGGAACCCCCGTCCTGAAGCCGGACACACGGGGGTAGCCTTGGATATAAAACCATCTCAAATCACTTTTGTGCATGCCATGTGGACACACACAAGTTTTGGGGCCATTCCCTAGATCGATGCTCGATTTCGATGAAACCCTAGTTCTGTTGACCGCGTGGTCTACCCCTTTGACTGCATCCCATCGGGGGTCCCCGGTGGGCATATGCCTCCATTTGAGCTTGGTTAGGTCATAGGTACATGTGGAAACAAAAATCATCCCATATGATATCAAGTTTCTCTCCGGTTCACGTACGAGGGAGTTCCCCTATACATGCAGACCGCCAAGTGTAGGAACCCCTGTCCGAGAAGCCGGACACACTGGGGGGTAGCCTTGGATATAGAACCATCTCAAATCACTTTTGTGCATGCCATGTGGACACACACAAGTTTTGGGGCCATTCCCTAGATCCGACGCTCGATTTCCGACGAAACCTAGTTCTTGACCGCGCGGTCTACCCCTTTGGCATCCCATCGGGGTCCCCGGTGGGCATATGCCTCCATTTGAGCTTGGTTAGGTCATAGGTACATGTGGAAACAAAATCATCCCATATGATATCAAGTTTCTCTCCGGTTCACGTACGAGGGAGTTCCCCCTATACATGCAGAACGCCTAAGTGTAGGAACCCCGTCCGAGAAGCCGGACACACTGGGGTAGCCTTGGATATAGAACCATCTCAAATCACTTTTGTGCATGCCATGTGGACACACACAAGTTTTGGGGCCATTCCCTAGATCCGACGCTCGATTTCGACGAAACCCTAGTTCGTTGACCGCGGTCTACCCCTTTGATTGCTTCCCATCGGGGTCCCCCGGTGGGCATATGCCTCCATTTGAGCTTGGTTAGGTCATAGGTACATGTGGAAACAAAAATCATCCCATATGATATCAAGTTTCTCTCCGGTTCACGTACGAGGGAGTTCCCCTATACATGCAGATCTGCCCAAGTGTAGTAACCCCCTGTCCGAGAAGCCGGACACACCTGGGGGTAGCCTTGGATATAGAACCATCTCAAATCACTTTTGTGCATTCCATGTGGACACACACAAGTTCTGGGGCCATTCCCTAGATCCGATGCTCGATTTCCGACGAAACCCTAGTTCTGTGACCGCGCGGTCTACCCCTTTGACTGCATCCCATCGGGGTCCCCGGTGGGCATATGCCTCCATTTGAGCTTGGTTAGGTCATAGGTACATGTGGAAACAAAAATCATCCCATATGATATCAAGTTTCTCTCCGGTTCACGTACGAGGAGTTCCCCCTATACATGCAGAATAAAGTGTAGGAACCCCCGTCCGAGAAGCCGGACACACGGGGGTAGCCTTGGATATAGAACCATCTCAAATCACTTTTGTGCATGCCATGTGGACACACACAAGTTTTGGGGCCATTCCCTAGATCCGACGCTCGATTTCGAAGAAACCCTAGTTCTTGACCGCGCGGTCTACCCCTTTGACTGCATCCCATCGGGGGTCCCTGGGCATATGCCTCCATTTGAGCTTGGTTAGGTCATAGGTACATGTGGAAACAAAAATCATCCCATATGATATCAAGTTTCTCTCGGGTTCACGTACGAGGGTTCCCCCATACATGCGGAATCGCCCAAGTGTAGTAACCCCCTGTCCGAGAAGCCACACACTGGGGGTAGCCTTGGATATAGAACCATCTCAAATCACTTTTGTGCATTCCATGTGGACACACACAAGTTCTGGGCCATTCCCTAGATCCGATGCTCGATTTCGACGAAACCCTAGTTCCGTTGACCGCGCGGTCTACCCCTTTGATGCATCCCATCGGGGGTCCCTGGGCATATGCCTCCATTTGAGCTTGGTTAGGTCATAGGTACATGTGGAAACAAAAAATCATCCCATATGATATCAAGTTTCTCTCCGGTTCACGTACGAGGGAGTTCCCCCTATACATGCAGAATCTGCCCAAGTGTAGGAACCCCTGTCCGAGAAGCCGGACACACCTGGGGTAGCCTTGGATATAGAACCATCTCAAATCACTTTTGTGCATGCCATGTGGACACACACAAGTTTTGGGGCCATTCCCTAGATCCGACGCTCGATTTCGACGAAACCCTAGTTCTGTTGACCGCGCGGTCTACCCCTTTGATGCATCCCATCGGGGTCCCCCGGTGGGCATATGCCTCCATTTGAGCTTGGTTAGGTCGTAGGTACATGTGGAAACAAAAATCATCCCATATGATATCAAGTTTCTCTCCGGTTCACGTACGAGGGAGTTCCCCCTATACATGCAGAAGCCTGTAGGAACCCCCGTCCGAGAAGCCGGACACACCTGGGGTAGCCTTGGATATAGAACCATCTCAAATCACTTTTGTGCATGCCATGTGGACACACACAAGTTTTGGGGCCATTCCCTAGATCCGACGCTCGATTTCGACGAAACCCTAGTTCTGTTGACCGCGCGGTCTACCCCTTTGACGCATCCCATCGGGGGTCCCCCGGTGGGCATATGCCTCCATTTGAGCTTGGTTAGGTCATAGGTACATGTGAAAACAAAAATCATCCCATATGATATCAAGTTTCTCTCCGGTTCACGTACGAGGGAGTTCCCCCTATACATGCAGAATCGCCTAAGTGTAGGAACCCCGTCCGAGAAGCCGGACACACCTGGGGGTAGCCTTGGATATAAAACCATCTCAAATCACTTTTGTGCATGCCATGTGGACACACACAAGTTTTGGGGCCATTCCCTTGATCCGATGCTCGATTTCCGATGAAACCCTAGTTCTGTTGACCGCGCGGTCTACCCCTTTGACTGCATCCCATCGGGGTCCCCCGGTGGGCATATGCCTCCATTTGAGCTTGGTTAGGTCATAGGTACATGTGCAAACAAAAATCATCCCATATGATATCAAGTTTCTCTCCGGTTCACGTACGAGGGTTCCCCCCAGAATGCCCAAGTGTAGGAACCCCTGTCCGAGAAGCCGGACACACTGGGGGTAGCCTTGGATATAAAACCATCTCAAATCACTTTTGTGCATTCCATGTGGACACACAAGTTTTGGGGCCATTCCCTTGATCCAATGCTCGATTTCCGATGAAACCCTAGTTCTGTTGACCGCGCGTCTACCCCTTTGCATCCATCGGGTCCCCGGTGGGCATATGCCTCCATTTGAGCTTGGTTAGGTCATAGGTACATGTGGAAACAAAATCATCCCATATGATATCAAGTTTCTCTCGGTTCACGTACGAGGGAGTTCCCCTATACATGCAGAATCGCCCAAGTGTAGTAACCCCCTGTCCTAGAAGCCGGACACACCTGGGGGTAGCCTTGGATATAGAACCATCTCAAATCACTTTTGTGCATTCCATGTGGACACACACAAGTTTTGGGGCCATTCCCTAGATCGATGCTCGATTTCCGATGAAACCCTAGTTGGACCGCGCGGTCTACTTTGACGCATCCCATCGGGGTCCCCGGTGGGCATATGCCTCCATTTGAGCTTGGTTAGGTCATAGGTACATGTGGAAACAAAAATCATCCCATATGATATCAAGTTTCTCTCCGGTTCACGTACGAGGGAGTTCCCCCACATGCGAATGCCCAAGTGTAGGAACCCCTGTCAGAAGCCGGACACACCGGGGTAGCCTTGGATATAGAACCATCTCAAATCACTTTTGTGCATGCCATGTGGACACACACAAGTTTTGGGGCCATTCCCTAGATCCGACGCTCGATTTCGACGAAACCCTAGTTCCGTTGACCGCGCGGTCTACCCCTTTGATGCATCCCATCGGGGTCCCCGGTGGGCATATGCCTCCATTTGAGCTTGGTTAGGTCATAGGTACATGTGGAAACAAAAATCATCCCATATGATATCAAGTTTCTCTCCGGTTCACGTACGAGGGAGTTCCCCATGCGAATCGCCCAAGTGTAGTAACCCCTGTCCGAGAAGCCGGACACACCGGGGGGTAGCCTTGGATATAGAACCATCTCAAATCACTTTTGTGCATTCCATGTGGACACACACAAGTTGGGGCCATTCCCTAGATCCGATGCTCGATTTCGACGAAACCCTAGTTCTGTGACCGCGCGGTCTACCCCTTTGACTGCATCCCATCGGGGGTCCCCGGTGGGCATATGCCTCCATTTGAGCTTGGTTAGGTCATAGGTACATGTGGAAACAAAAAATCATCCCATATGATATCAAGTTTCTCTCCGGTTCACGTACGAGGGAGTTCCCCTATACATGCCTCCCCCAAGTGTAGGAACCCCGTCCGAGAAGCCGGACACACTGGGGTAGCCTTGGATATAGAACCATCTCAAATCACTTTTGTGCATTCCATGTGGACACACACAAGTTTTGGGGCCATTCCCTAGATCCGACGCTCGATTTCCGAAGAAACCCTAGTTTTGTTGACCGCGCGGTCTACCCTTTGACTGCATCCCATCGGGGGTCCCCGGTGGGCATATGCCTCCATTTGAGCTTGGTTAGGTCATAGGTACATGTGGAAACAAAATCATCCCATATGATATCAAGTTTCTCTCCGGTTCACGTACGAGGGAGTTCCCCCTATACAGAATCGCCAAGTGTAGGAACCCCTGTCCAGAAGGGACACACCGGGGGTAGCCTTGGATATAAAACCATCTCAAATCACTTTTGTGCATGCCATGTGGACACACACAAGTTTTGGGGCCATTCCCTTGATCCGATGCTCGATTTCCGATGAAACCCTAGTTCTGTTGACCGCGCGGTCTACCCCTTTGATCGCATCCCATCGGGGTCCCCGGTGGGCATATGCCTCCATTTGAGCTTGGTTAGGTCATAGGTACATGTGCAAACATTTAGGATCATCACATATGATCCCAAGTTTCTCTCCGGTTCAACTCCGAGGGAGTTCCCCCCTATATATGTGGAAACATTTAGGGACATATGTACATGGAAACCATAGGTTGGGCATACTTTACCATAAAATAGGCTCCGTTTGAGCCGTGCCGGGAGTTTGCACATACAGATCCTGGATTTTACCAAGTGCTAGCCCATGTATGTGGAAATCGTCAACGCCGGGCACATGCAAGGTTAGCCAAACCCTAGGGAGGGGACCCCGCAGATCTACCCCTAGGGTTAGGGTTAGGGATAGGATCCGGGTGAGGTTTAGGGTTACCAAAATGTTCGCAAAATAGAAAGTTGGCTCGCAGAAGCGGGAAACCCTAGGGCGGGAATGGCCTCGGTTAAGGTTAGGGTTGGAGTTAGGGTTAGCAATGGAATTTTTCATAAATGTTTAAGGACATATGTACATCGATAGCAGAAGTTGGGCCTAGTGGCTCCGGTTGACCCGTATGCGAAGAGCGTCACCCGTGGGACCTACATATATACCATCTACGAATTCTTAAAAAATAGAACCTTTTTTTACATAATTCATACTAGTAAATAAATAATAGAAACATAATATAAAGTAATATGAGAGAGAGAAAAAAGAAAAAAAATAAAAAAATCTATATGCCGAGGGTGGCCGTCGGCATAGGGGGACCATGCCCTATGCCGAGGGTAGCCCTCGGCGTCTGTGTGACGCCGTGAGCGGGAAGTGACGGCGCGGGCGCGAGGGCAGGCGACGCCGGTGCTACGCCGAGGGCCAGGTTGACGCCGACGGCTGCCCTCGGCTTAGCCACCTCTACGCCGACGGCAAGTACACGCCGACGGTCATCTTCCGGCGGTGCCCTGGCGAGGAGGTACGCCGACGGCCCCGATAAAAAACCGTCGGCGTAGTGTCTGGCCGTCGGCGTCTACCTCCATTCCTGTAGTGATAATCTAGATTTTTCGTTTCATTAAGCCTAAAATACAACATATGTTGTTCTGAAAATTTACACACTTTTAGATTACAAAATTTTTCTACATCCTGATGTATTTTTTCGTTTTTTTTTTGAAATGTTTAAATTCGAAGGTTCAGAGGTTCTAAAAAACATCCTCCATGTAGCCCGAGCAAAAAAAAGAGTCCATTAACTCCATTATCACATTAGCCGTATGAACATAGCGTGACAAGATTATTTCTTTGGACATAAACTCTGCAGGCACCGTGACCGACTGACCGTGATCTGTTTCCTACTCCTAGTAAAATCCGAGTGGGCAACCGACCTGATCGCTTTCCCCGTCCCTTTCGATCGATATAGCAGTTCGAGTGATCATATTCTGGCGGCTTTTAGTAGAAATTCTATCTAGAACTACTACCGCACGTGTCTGCGTGATCGGCGATACAGTGTAGTGTGTCGCGTGTCACCGTCGTATGTCGCGTCGGTTGGAGTTGGAAATCCGCTAGTGGCCATGCACGACTTTCTTGTCCGGCTGCAGTGGATTGGATCGATCTGAATATACGGGGGATCTTGTGCCGATGCGCATGCGCCGGCCGGATTTGGCGCGCCAGGATTTTTATCCGTGGCCAGAGGTGTTTTTTGTGGAGCAGAGCGGAGCACCAGAAAGCCTAGCATAAAGGGTTTGTTCAATGAACATGTGCGAGTTGACAGATTGGATAAGAATGTGCTGCAAACAGAGCTTGGCTCTGGTGGTTAGGTCCCTTGTGGTGAAACCAGCCCACCCAGATTCAAGTCCTATACTTGACATGTGTGTTTGCATTTACCTGGATTTATTCCAGGATTTAACCGGCGCTATGCTTTCAGTGGTAGGTGACGTCCCCGTCAATAGCGAGGCGTCAGTACCGTCAACCTCAATATGCGGCTCATCCCTCGGAGGTGCTCATAGGGGTAGGGTGTGCGTGTGCGTTCATAGGGGTGTTTGTACGTGTGTGTTTGTGAGCGTCTGCGTTGTACTGTGTTCTCAAAAAAAAATAAGAATGTGCTGCACTGCATTCGACCGAATGCTGGATGGTGAAGAGGAGGTATACCCTCACTAACTTGGCACGAAATATTAAACCACGACAAAAAAAAAGAGAGAGAAACGGATAGAGTAGTAGTAATTATTTACTTCCTCCTGAGTTGTCCGAAATTTATC
Organism: Lolium multiflorum; assembly: GCA_030979885.1. Lineage (NCBI taxonomy): Eukaryota > Viridiplantae > Streptophyta > Magnoliopsida > Poales > Poaceae > Lolium > Lolium multiflorum. Next base: position 330,321,588 of record CM061750.1, read on the forward strand.
TGTCTTCGGATGTACCTAGATAAAATAGTGTCTAGATATATATAATTTTTAACAAATCTCAAACAGGTTTCATGAGACGGATTGAGCAATGCGGACCGAATGATATTGGAGAAAACATTTTTCCGGTAATCCAAAGTTGCACCCATATGGGCATTTGATACAGGGGATGAAACAAATATTGATATTACCACAACTTTTTTGGGAAAAAATACACATGTTCATGTGCACACATGTACATTTTTCGTTAAGGACTACCATATATGTTTGGTAGCTGTGCCAGAAAATAGATATCATGGTTTTGAATTTGCTTTTTAGACACATGGTTTCTTTTTTCTTCCGGAAATCATTTCCGGAACTATGCAGGAACAAGAAAAATAAAAACCATATATGTTGTAAAACAGGTTATACTCCATATTTTTAACATTTTTTAACACTTTTAATGCTGGTCTAGAAGCGGATGCACTCGATGCATGTGTTCCTTCTTCATTTATCTAGGGAATTTCTCCATTCTTTTCGATTGAACGAATTGTATTTGATTCCGCAATGGTAAATTGGGCTGAGACGCCGACGGTGGCCTAGTTCTCTCTGCCGATGTGACAATAGAAGAAGATGCCAGGACTGCGGCCTCGAGAGTGCGTGTTGGCTGACCTCGCTGATCTTTCACTTTGTAGTGGTCGTGGCAGCGTGCTATGGTTCACGATACATGTACATTGAAGTCCAGATTTCGGGGTTGGTGTGATAGTTCCCATATCAGTGTGAGGAACCAAGGTAGTTTTCTAGAAACAATGGTGTTTGCTGGCAGCGATGGTTCATGTCGGGTTCATGGTTGCTGTTACTTGGGCGATGGCGGTTTGTGGAGGTCCAGTGGGCTTTTTTTTAACAAGAACACGCACGAGCATCACGTGTCTTCATTCATTAAGGAAGAGAATGGTTTTTTGATTTACAGCCGACCATGAGATCACAAGCGACCTGTGGAGGTCGACTGAGCTGGCTAGAGTGATGATGGGTTTGGTGAGCTTGAGGTGCAAGACTTGCACTTAATTTTTTTGATGTCAGCAACAACGACTTCCTCATACGTCATTTTGCCCGGAGCAGGCGACAACATCTCCCTCGACACTTCCCCCTTGGATGCGTCATCTCGGAGGTCTGTTCATCAAGCGGCAATTTTATTTGATGCTAGGCGTTCTTGACGCCATCTTAGGGCAGCGCAACCTAGATGCTAGTATGAAAGGCGGAGTGGCGGCTACAGATTTTGGATTCTTGGTGCCGGCTTTGCTCGATTGGGAGGCAAACTTGTTGGTTCGCTTGGTGCTCAACCCTGATGCCGGTGTGGAAGCAGAAGCGGTGGCACCGGGAATGTTGCAAGGTGATGTCCTTTATTGCTCTGGTGCTAGCGTCGAGTGTGATGCAAATGTATCAATTTTCGATTAGTATTTCGATAAGTTGCTCATTTCTTTTCTTTTTAATGAAAAAACAGGGGCCAATAACCCAATATTTTAGGCACCACATGAAATGTAAAGAAAGCCGACCCTGGGTCGTGTGTTGCAATTCCGGCAAGAACCGGAACGTGATGCCTCACATGGTTCACCTTGGTCAAGGATCGGCCGAAAAAAGCGAAAACCGGACAACAACAGCGAACAAAGTTGTGACGTGTCCGCTGCATAGTCACAACACACGTGATCCGTGCGTGTGCTGATGAATATTCAACAGGTAACTTGTGTAGAATCCTGAACTTTGAACCGAATATGATATGATGATTCCCTTGTCGATTATGTTTGATTATCATAAGCATGTGTGAGGTGAGATTATTGTGAGGCGCACTCGTACTCCTTTAGGGCGTCCAAATCCAAGTGGAGCCTCCCACACGTGCGAGCGGGCACTTACATCTGGGCGTGTCATCAACTGGATCGACAAGCCATCCAATTACATATGGGCTGGACAGAAACAAGAAAACAAAAACAAAAGCAAAGGGAAGCCGACTATCTCAGATAATTAAGATCGCCCGAAAGCAAGCATATATGCCCCTGTGGAGCGCCAATTATTTCATGCATGCCGACGAGCTGGATGAACAGCTGAGATTAGGGATGCAAGAGGCATCCTAATCAATCGAAATTAGTACAAGCCTAGTCAAAAAATCTGCCCGCACCCTGCGCGCCGCTTGACACCCTAGTTGAGTAGATAGATAGATATATATATATATCTTCGCAAGATCACTATTCATTCTTTCATTTGTTCAGAGAAATAAAATGTAAGAGGGGGCCTCGATCGGATGTTTCCTATACACACATGTGTTTGCCAATGCCTAAACCCTTAATAATTGTGTAGAAGTCGAACAACGATCAAATCCATCATAAGTACTCCGTACGCGTCAACAACAACCGCAGGTCAGCAGTAACAAGAACAAGAACAGACGATCCCTCAAAAGGAACAAGAACAGACGAACATAAGCTCATTCAGTATGAACAAAGGGTGCTAAGATCCACCTATAGATCCAAACTTTTTATATTCATAATCCCGGCGGAGACTTGTTACTCCATGACTGCACAATACGAGTAACCAAGAACAAGGGAGCACAATTAAGTTACACAACCAGACACAACGCCTCGATCCTCATATGTTTATACACCGCCGGCCAGTCGTACTTACCCACAACGTCCCTAATGTACAACGAGAAGCATTATTTCAGCAGTCCACAGGGTAGCACAACCACAAACTAACCATCTCCGTCGTACGTACGTACGCAGCTACGCACCATGCTCGATCGCTAGTAGTAGGAGCCGCCGCCGTTGCCGGTGTTGTCCTTTGCGCCACCGCCGGGGCTTGTGGCGGTGCCGGGGCTCTTCTTGCTGTCCCCGCCGCCGCCGGTCAGGTCCGTGATGATGGTCTTGATGATGTTGCCCCTCTTGGGGTGCGGGTTCCCATGGGCCTTCTTCCTCTGGCCGTCATCCTGCCCATCCATGGCGTCGCAGGCGCACAGCACCCACCGGAATAGAAACGCAGGCGAGTGTCTGGTAGGTGCCTGTGAGGGTGGTGTGTGTGAGCTATTCGCCTATGGGGGGATCTGGCTTTATAGAGGTAAATTGCATTATTCTGTGGCCTTTACAATCTTTTGATCTGGCTCTACGGGCATGAAAATATTTCTGCAACCGGACCGGCGACTAGTCGACGAAGATGACAGCAGGTTTAAGAGAACCTTTTGAAGGGCCACTGGCAAGTGCTACGTTCATTAGTTTTATTGTTGTATAAGGCAGGGTTTTATTGGCAAAGAGTAGTGAGCTGAGCTCGCATAAAAGAAGATAAGGCAAGTAGATCTCTCGGGCTCCCCGTCTCACTTTGCATCTACTGAGAGCTCTTTTATTTATTTTTAAATAGATAGAAAAATTTGCTACGTTTAAAACATTTTCCCATTCTTTTTGTTGGCTAGCGGAGCACTTGAGCATAGCGTGCGCATGCAATGCGTCATTTGGTGATGTGTCCCGCTTACGACACAAAACAGTGACAAAGCGGTGTAGGCCATAGAGCCTCGAGGTATTGAGGGCATCTCGGAGGGCATCTCCAGTAGACCGATCTATTTTGGACCCTCAAAATATCCGCGCGCGTTCGTTTGCGTCAGCCGCGGGCGTGAAATGGTCATGCGTCTGTTTGTGTCGGGATGTCTCCAGCGGCCAGCGGCCCAACACATTTCGGGTGCGCGCCATTTATTTTTCAGAAATATCCGAAAACAGCAAAAACAATCGAATTACCCGAAAATTCGGAAATCTGAATGATTTCCGAATTTTCAAACAGATTTCTAATTTTGAAAGATTTCCTAATTTTCATCAAATTTAAAAAAATTAAAGGTTTTCGTATTTTCAAAAAAAAATGGAAATCGTTCATCAGAACAATCTATATACGTAAAATTTTGAACAAATTTTAAAAACAGAAAAATGTTAGTTTTTTTAAGTAGAACTCTAAAAAAACATGCATTTACGTGACGGGCCGTGGCCCAGCCGCTAGGTCGGACTTCGGAGGGGTGCGGCACCCCGTCCATATCGACCCGGTCTTGGCCAAGTGCCGTCCAATCACATGACCTTGACACCCCAAGCCCAAGTTTTTTTTTATCAAAAGGACTAATATTGGGTCGGGCCTTCAAAGAAACTAGGCTAAATATGAAGCGTGAACTCGACCCAATAATTGTCGGGCTCAAAATCTTGGCACGGGCTCGCCCAGCCCAAGCCTGATATTTTTGTCTGCGATTGAGCATGACACGAAGAGGCAAAAAAGTCTAATTCCAGGCTAGATCGAGCCTCCACATAAACTTTTTTTTGCAAGGAAAGAGGTTTCATTAATTAAACATGGGGAATACAATCAGCCTTGATCGCGTCAGCGATTTCAGGCGGGTAGTTCTGTAGCCAAACACCAGATCGTTCATGTACTCTCCCTAACAAGGCGAGGCCATGGCTTGCACCATTGGCATCCCGACTTATCTTTTGTAAACTTACCTCTCTTTTCCTAATTCTATCACGAACCAATTTAATTCTCATAGCATGGTGTGACAAGTTCGGGGTTCCTTCCTTCGCGAGCATTAGTGCGTCCGCGCTGTCAGACTCAAGGATGAAAGGACCTGGTTCCAAGGCCAGGCCTAGTGGCCCTTCTTCCATAGCTGCTATCTCCGCTTCAAGGGCGTCAGCACACCCATTCAGCTCACACCCATTCAGCTGCTTGCAAGCTGCAAAGACCACAGAGCCGTCACTCCTCCTCATAATCATGCCCGTCCCTGCACGCCCATCCATCGAGAACGCCCCATCGACATTTAACTTGGCAACTCCCTCATCAGGTGGCCTCCACTTATCCTTTACATGAGAACTCCCTCATCAGGTGGCCTCCACTTATCCTTTACATGAGCCTCCACATAAACTTAATCAAATCTGAAGCATGTGCTTGTCCAAGAGCCTTGGCATGGTCAAATTCCTTGACCGAGACAGATCGATAGCCTGACCTAGCCTTTCCCAAGATGAGATTCGGGAAACGGGCGGGCTTCCCGTGGCTAGGGCAAGACTCATGCATCACGTACTTTATGTTTCTCACTCATTCATTTAAGCAAAATTAGGAATAAGTACCGTGATTCACTTGTGGCAAACAGTTTTATGCTATTGGGAAAACGCAAACATGGAGTAGTGTGCAAGAATTTACTATACTAAATGGAAAATAAGAGTGTGACTAGGTTAAGGTTTGTTTAGTACTAGGTTTTTTTTATTACGTGTGACATAACAATATGGGTTGCGGTTGCTCTAAGGGCAGCACGCACAGTGCTCACAATTCCATATAAGTCAATACTTGTGCTCAAGCCTCATTTTATATTTACTTTCTTTGGGAAGCTCAATGCACAATTTTTGCTTCTAGGAGCAAGTTCCAAGATTTCGAACGACTTAGAGCAAGTACAATAGAGCCTACTCAGCAGGCTATAAGCAAATCCACATCAGCAAAATCCTAGTTGGAAGTGAGAGAAAGGAGGAGAGAGAGGAGAGCGGGCGCTCCATCTATCGCCGGCTGCAACACAAGAAACAAGATAGGTACAGCCCGCATGCAGCTAGTGCATGGCCCTAAGCAGGCTGCAACCATTCAATGCATGTCTCTTGTATCTTGCATGCAAGTATATCAATCCAAAAAAGAAATAGTTTAATATTCAGTAAAGCTATCTTATAGCTAGCTTACTGTATAAGTGCCTACTTTTTGAAGGCTCTAATTGACATGGCAGATTACATATAGCCAGCGGTCGACTGTATTGTTGTTCTTGCTCTTATGAAGTACCTCCGGAGTCCAGACCATTACCATAAGATTTTCAAATTTCTACTCCACGCATTCGAGTAGCTCACAATTCTGTAGAAATCCAAACACAAGGTTAATCTTCATTTCATTTTAACCTTTGTCTATCTGCAGGCGTGGAGACATGTTAAAGAATATCAGACCTTTTCTATTTCTCATGTTTCAGAAATCAAAAGTCCCGATCACTAATTTTTCTGCACCATCCCCTCCCATTAACTACTTCATTTTCATGTAATAGAAATCTATGTCTTACCGAGACAGAATTTAGAACTTGCTATCCTCTTGCCTAATAGGCACAAATTTACCTCTGTAGAAAGACTGATTCATTCGGATCAGATCGATATGAGGACCCAACTCCCTTGCATTGCCAGAATCCATGTTCGATATTTGAAGCAACAGGATTAAATGCCAATACATACAAATCCTTTTGTTTCAAGACCCCGTAATATTGTGAAGATCTCATTCTTCAACCTACAAAGTAGGTGTGTTTGCTCTCTTGTCTTTAGAACCTCAGTTACACCGCTTAAAAATGTGGCTATTTCACAGTTTTGCAAGTGAACTGCTAGCATACGTATCACTTTTTATTCCAGCAGTTCACATTTTATATGAAGAAAACACATTTCGTGTGTAAATATCTATCAAAATTCTCCAACAAGGAACAAATGAAAGAAGTTATTTTTTCAATTTCCTTAATGCTAGAACAAACCAAACACTGGGGACCAACATATCAGTGTTCATCAAGCACATAAACATACCTAAATTTTGTATTGATTCAGCAAGACAACAACGACTGGTGTGCTGGAACTGAAGTGTTAGGAACATACTAAAGCTTCAGTGTTATTTGATGCAAGAACACTTCCATGCTGTAATGCAAGCTAAGTAAACACACTGGGCCATATGAGAAGTTACTGATCCAAAACCAGATAAAATCAAATGCTCAGGCCAATATTATGAAAACATACTGCTGCATTTCATACCGATAGATCTGTGGCATAAGCCAAATGAGTTCAGCACAATAGATATCAAACGACTGACAGCGTACAGGGGATGGCCACGGGCCAGCAAACTTTATTACAGAGATGATTACTTAGCAGTCTGCTAGTTCACGCTGAGCCTAGTGTAGAAGCAGAACAGGTCACCCCGATCGCCCGTTGTAGCAGCAGTTGTAGACACCTCTTAAGCTTCGGCATACCTATAATCACAGTTGACAAGGGCTACTGATTAGGTACAGTCGATATGATGAATAATACTAGGTACTATAAATCAAATGCTCAAGAGTACATGGCCTCCACTCACCCCAGTTCAGATAGCCTGAGGTGTGCCTCCTTGTAGTCCTCAAAGAAAGCCTTCTCATCCTGCAGGAAGGAATATAAAGTTATCAGTATAGTGGTGCTCTTGCATATCTCTCAACAAGCCAGTGAACTAGACGCTAGATGGTGACAGGAGAGGAGACATACCGCAGTATATTTCTCCACGAGGGGGCGGAAGACAGGGTCAGTCAGCAGGGTTTTGTCACTAGGAAGCTGAAGCAGACCCTCCTTGTCACCACTCAGAAGCTCCCTGTGGAAACAAGTGTAATATAGAGATTTACTATTTAGTAAGGAAAACTATGTCCTGCCAAGAAACGAAAATCAAACTACTAGAAAGCAGCATATCTACATAACTATGTTTCAGAAGAACAAAATTATGTAAAAGACATAAGCTCGCCACACTTACGTGAAGTAAGTGTTATCAAACTTCAAAGGGTTCTTTGTCCAGGGTCCTTCAAAACCAGACCTCTCCTTGTGGCACCTTCCCTATATATGGAATAACCAAAGCAAACTATGTTAATGGCTTGCATACAGAGGCTCACATACAGAGATCGAGGTACAATACCAAAATGGATTGAATAGATAAGAAAACTAACCAAAGTGTGACCACCAGAGAGGGCAACAATATCCTGATCACTCAAGCCCATCTGCTTGCCGAAGACTTGCCTTAGGTGGTCAGAACCTGGTAGAACAGTAAGAAAAAGTCATCAGAAGTGAAGCAAACAAAACAACAGAGCATTCTCGCAACTTGAGCCAACACACTGACCAAGATTCAAGACCATAACATTTCATAAGTTCTTCATCAGTTGACATCATATAGCCAAACAGTATAAGGAAAAGTTACATGCAAAATATACATCATATCACAATTCCAGAAAGGGGCAAACCGGCAGACTATACAGTACAGATGCTATGCATGGAAGAATCAATATTTGATATCCATGTGAAGCAAAAGTTGTGTCAACCATGTTGTTTAACAGATGATGAACACGAGAGGGTTTTTGGTGAACCAAACAACGAACGCAAGAATTTTATTTAATGGCATTTTACAACAGCAATTACAAATATTTGTCTGAATAGTAAGTATTTCATTTTCAGTTGCAAGAAAATATAGTGAGGGTAAGAGTGGTACCCTTGGTTGCATCGGGAAGGCGACCCTCAGGTGGGGGCTGAGGCTTGTCCTGTAAATGGCATAGGTTAGGTTACAAATGTAATCAGCTAGACAGTAATAATGAAGAAATAAGACGCATCTCTGAACTTGAATCTAGAGTACTATATATGCACATTATCGCAGATACAGAAAGTGTTTAAACTGCTAGTCGCAAAAATAGTATTAATACTTCACAGCTCTCCAATATGCATGGCCAAAAAATGTAAATAGAATAAAATGTGACTACTTTTGCTAATTTGGCCATCTATTTTATTGAAATCACAGCCTTAAATATATACCCCGCTATCAAGTTCGAGGGTAACATGCACAATTCCTTTGTGGGACGGGATCCTCTAACGTTGAGGTTTAAAGTCAGGTAAGCTACAGTAGCCTGACTTCTCTTCTTCTAAATTACATGATTAAGCCCAAAACAACATAATTATTCTACACAATACAAATTTATGTTATGCAATCAGAGTAATTACATATAGACAAAATTATGGTGTAGTAAAATTTAGTTAATTGTTTTAATATCTACAGTAATTGTCTACAGTAATTAATTACATCACATAACTATGGTACTAATGCTACTTTGCCCTGACTTCACTTCATTCTTTTCCCTAACTTTGCTCTTCAACGTTAGAGGAGTTGTGCAATGGCATTCCCATCAGGAATATAGTAATCATATCTACCTACAGTTATTGCTGGCAGGAAGCTCTAACAATTGAGTTCTTCCTGATTTTGTTAAATGTTTTGTTTTATCAGATGCTAAAGATCTACAGTAGTAGAACAATTAGAGCATCCCCACTCGTTGGCGCTCCCCACGCCCAAATCCGGCGAATTTTTCGTCCGGATTGGAGGAAGATTTGGCGTGGGGAGTAGTAGTTTCCCAGCCGCGTGCCCAGGCGAAGTCGACGAGGCGAATTTGAAAAACTGAAACTTGACAAACTACGGCTAAAAACGGGTGAATATAGACTAAATTTAATGATATTTATCATATAACGGGCGGAGTTCATACATAGAGGCCGAATTCGACTATATTTCGAATTCGGCTAGGGGAATTCAAATGCTAATTCTAAAACACGGCGATCTACATGCCTAAATGGCGGTAGAACACCGTGTAGTCGCCGTCGTCGTCGTGGAGCCGTCGTCCTTCGGCTGCGCGGCCGGCTGCTGCTGCCCGCCGCGTCTCCCACCACCCCGGGGATGGCTTGTACATGTCGTCGTCGGAGGACTCGAGGTCGACGACGGGGACAGCGACGCCGGAAGGAGGTGTCGCGGGACGGCGGAAGCGCGCGGCATCGTCGTCGGCGGTTGTGGCGCCGCGGGCGGCGCGTTGGTGTGCGGCGGCCAGGTCCAGCAGCCGCCGCTGCTGCTCCGCCTCCTGCCGCTCCCAGTCGCGCTTGGCCCATTCCAGTCCGGCGTCGTCCTCGCGCTTCTCCTCCTCCAAGTCCTTCAGCGACCTGGCGATCGCCGCGCGGCCTCCTCCACGCGCTTCGCCTCCTCCTCGGCGAGCTGGAGTGCGGCGGCCTCTTTCTTCGTCCTCTTCCGGCGCTCTGCGGCGCGGAAGGCTGGTCGCGGATGACGAGGGCGCCGCTGCTGCGCCCTCGGTCGGCGGCGGAGACGCCGCTCCATCTTCACGCGCGCCGGCGTCGAAGGCGACGTCGCCTCCTCTCTTCACCGGCGCCAAGGATGACCTCGCGCCGATCCGAAGACGAGGCGGCAGCCATGCGCCGTGGCTGCCGGACGTTTCCCGGCGGCGGCTCGCCGATGCCCTCGATGGAGCGGGCATCGTCGGCACCGGGAAGTTGCCGCCCGGATGTGCTCGATGACGGCCTCGAGGCTCGGCCCGGCGCGCTCCACCAACGTTTGCGGCTCGCCAAGTTGTTGCGCGAGGCGGAGGCGGCGGGCCGTCGTGCGCGGCGAGCTCCCGCTCCCAGGCGCAGGAAGTATGAGTTCCACGCCGTGTAGTTGTCGGGGTGGTGGCGTGGTTCGGCGCGCTCCTCATCCGTCATCTTCATCCGCGCCTCCTCGATCTCGATGTCGAGGAGGTTGCCCCGAGGCGGCGGCGGGATTGGCACGCCGCCACGGCTCAGCCGCCACCCATCCGGCGGGCAGGGGTACCCCGCCTGGTGGAGGAGGTGCCCCTCCCACGCGTGGAGCGAGCGGCGGGGGAAGCCGTTGTTGGCTGCGCCGTCGTCGTCGGAGAATGCCATCTTCGGAGAGTGGGGGAGAGTGGACGGAGACTAGAGGGAGACTGGAGGGAGAGTGGATCACGGGGTACCCCGGCGGCGAGGCGGCGTATATAGGTGCGGCTGGCACGGGGATTAATGCGGCGTGGAGTGCGACGCGTCCGCGGCGAGCTGACCGGCGGCAGCCTTTGACCGCGTGGTGCGCGCGGAAGACGATGCGTGCGCGGAAGACGACGACATTAACTCGCCGCGTGGACGGCGCGCACCGGCGGCAGGCTTTTACAGCGCGGAAGACGATGCGATGAGGACGACGATCGGTTTCTCGCCGACAAGTTGGGGCCACCAGACGCGCGGGAAGTTTCCTCGGTATTTCCGCGCTTTCGTTTCGTCCGAGTCCCCGAGCGCTCGGCGGGGATGGCGTGGATCGCCGGATGAAACTAGGCCCAATTCGGGACAACGAGGAACCGGGGCGCGGCGGGCCGATTTACGCCGTCCGGATGTAAAAAACGCTCGCCGGGGGCCTGTTCGGGGGGACGAGTGGAGATGCTCTTAGCAAGGGAAAAAAGATACTCACTCAATAAAAAAAATTACTGAAGATGAAACCATTGTATAGACTGTAGGCTATAAAACATTTTTCGACTAACATTTGTACTGAAAGCAAATAGAGCACAAACATAATCTGGTGACTGCATATTAAAAGGAAACCAGACACAGAAGGGCACATGTTATGCAGGCGTTTTGTAATTTCGCGACTCTGTGAAAATGCACCTTGGCTATCGAACACAAGCACGTGAACCAACAGTAACTAATACCTTGGCAGATTGCGTATCACAAAATTAAAAGTGCATGGCACAGTAGAGGATGCACAAGATATTACAGTAATTAGTAAAATCTTGCACATTAAAACCGTATTATTATAGATCTACTAAGATAAGAACAGCAACACGTGAAACAACACAGAAGTTGAGGCTGGTTAGGCTGAGACAGCGTCAGGATGAACACATAGAAAAGAACAGCCAACAGTATTGTGCCAGAATCAGACTGTTAGACTAGTGTAATCACTTTCCGAAAGAGCCACCAACCAACACACGAAAGCGCATCATGAGAAAGGTGCTGCTAGTTAAAATTAAAAGCCTTAAAAGAGTTCTCACCTAGAGATGTAAACGGATCGGATCGGATCGGATATTTCTATTACCATATCCTTTACCATATATTTATGACGGATTCGGATCGGAGCGGATAATGGTCGGATGCGGATTCGGATGTGGATTATATCGGATTACGGATATGGAGCGGATTCGGACCGAACTCGGATCGGAAACGGATTATTAAGCAAATATACACATAAAAAATAGAAGTATGTTTTTTTATGTATAATATGTTTGTAATTATAGGCTATAGCTAAATGTACACACATGTTTGTACAACAAAGCAAATTGCATGCTAATAGCATACATATTTTAGCTGATGAACTAACTATATTGTCTAAATATTTAAGGTTGGGCTAATTTTCTCGGATTATCCTCATTCAGGACCTCGGATAATCCGCAAAAAATGGCGGATAATCCGTATCCGTCGGATAGTATCAATACCATATCCTCTACCGTATCCGCCAGATATCCGCTTGAGCACTATCCGCATCCGCATCCATATCCGGCGGATTTCTAAAAATGCATACCATATCCTCAAAAACGGATACGGATACGGATTCGGAGCGGAAATTATCCGTACCATTTACAATCCTATTCTCACCTCCCTCCCCGGGTGGAAGGGGATGACGGGCCCACCGGACACCTCCACGGCGACAACTCCCGCAAGCTACACGCAGACAAAAAAAAAATGAAATCAGCAACCACGCCCATTCGACCAGATCTAATAAACGGAACCCGCGTGCAAAAGAAAAAAAACCTGGTAGAGGTCGGCGTAGGAGATGGCGGGGATCTCCTCCTTGATGGGCTCGAGCATGCGCACGGCGATGTCGAGCCCGGCGTTGGCGGCGTGCGCCTGCTCGGCGGGCTTCTTCATGGTCCCGAACGGGCCGCCCGTCTTGGATGACACGTCGAAGGTGCCCGCGGAGTGCCACCTGCGCCACGGCCACGGCAGATCAGGCCACGAAAGGGAAAAAAAAAACAAGACCCCTGCGCGAAACAGTCGGAGGAGCTGGGCGGAGGCTTACGCGAGTCGGAACATGAGCGGGGCGCAGTTCTTCTCGGCGATGAGCGCGCGGAGCTTCTGCCTGGCCTTCTCGACGGCCTCCTGGTACTCCGCGCTCACCACCGGGTAGCTCTTCGCCATGGCTGCGGCCGCGAGATTCTCTCTGATCAGACTGAAGAAGACGGGCGAGGCGTCTGGGGCGAATGGAAGCCACGGTCCGCCCGCCGGGGGTTTATAGCGGGGGCAAGGAAGGTTCTACGAGGGCGCGTCCCAGCCGTTGATGGGCGATCGTGCGGTCAGAACCGTGGCACATTTGGCCGCGCGTGGTAGGCACGCTAGTCACGGCCAAGTGGTGGGCGGAATGGAATCGGCTGCGTGGGGAAGTTACGATTTTGCCCGCGCTTTACGAGGGGAAGGGGGAAGGTGGCGCGGGCGTTTTGGTCATTTCGCTGGGACGCGGCCCCTCGCTGCTCGTCTGCGACTGCAGCAGCGGCGACGGTTCACGGCTTCACGGGGTTGTGGGACACGTGGCGTGTAGTGGGTGGTGGGGGTGATGAAATGGGCCCGCAGAGTAACGCCGGCCCGCTATTCCCGGCCTCTTTCTTGGGCAGTGTGCCTGGCCTCATCCTTCCACGTCGGCCCTCCATTGGTTAACCTCTTGAGCTGTGGCGACGGTGAAGTTTTTTTTTTCAGTCGTGCACGTGCACGGACTGGTGGGTCGTGGTTCTGGGTTGAAACGAGCGGCTAGCAGTGGGTACACCGGACCACTGAGACAGATGCGTTTCGTATGCACGAGCACAAGCGGTTTATTTCTCGGCAGCCATGCAGCAGATGCTTCTCCGTGGATCCGTTTCTCGTTCTGAGCTGTTTGGTAAGACGAGTCGGTGCGCAAACTCGCGTGCGCGCGGCAGCGATCACCAACAGTCCGAGAGAAGAAACTCCTTATAAGATGCAGTTAGCGTGCGCAGCAGCTAAACACTTCGACGTACTGTACAAAAAGACGTTCTTCATCACAGAAAGATTCGAGATTAGAGCACCACTGCATAAATAAATCAACAAATGACAACGACCTTGACAGAAAAACGAAGAACCGTGTCAAATTGGCGTCCTTTTCGGCTCAAAAATACGATTAAAAATACTAAAGCAGGGAATCATCAGATAGAAGAAAGCACTAAAGCTGGGGTATCAGAGAAAGGCGTTTGACTGTGGCAGCGGTCCACGGGACCTTGTCCGACCCGGCGGCGGCGAAGCGTGCCTTGTCGGTGTGGGAGCATCTTCACCAACCGCGCAGACGCGACAAGTACCAATGGCCGCGCGGCGGAGCATCATGGGAACCTGACGCGGACGCGTCCAATATTCTATCGCGCCATGCCGGCGATGCGGCGGTGCCTCTCGCGGTCGCACACCCGCATGCACTCCCTGACGCAGTTCGCGGCGCACCCGCCCGCCGGCGGCAAAATAATTTTATGCTTCTCCGCCTCTCTACATACTTTAATCGACCGCATCATCACAAAACACATACGTGTATACTATGTGAATAGTCTTAGAGCAAGTACAATAAATCCTAATTAGTTGGCGATGAGGATTAAAATAATACATTTGTATCTAGTTTGAACGGAAGAACAAAAGAAAAAATGTAAGTGGGCTCTTATGCAAGCACGTGCTCCTAAGGAAGTTGTGTGAATGAAATGTGGGTCATCCGTTGACAAAAAAAATAGTACATTTCTATAGCTAACTATTGTACTTGTTGGCTACATGTTAACTATTGATGATATAACATTTTGCTTATAGCCAACAACCGGCTATACTATTGGAGTTACTATTAGGGCATCTCCACCAGCGATGCAAGATAGAGGCTAGCAAGTGTGTCCATAGTGGTTTATAGGGTTGTCGTGAGTCCATCGTGCGCGCTCCATAGTGTTGGCCCCAACAATATTAATTTTCTTTTGGAAAAGTTTTGTTACCAACCGGTTGTTGCTACAGCTGGTTCTTCCTTTCCAAGACCCGAGGCTCGCGCGGTCACGATGCTCGCCACTGTTGTCCCGTCGCGTTGTTGTTGCGGTCGCTGCTCTCCCCGCGCGTCACCGTCACTTGTCAGCCCTGCTCTTTCTGCGCGCATTCACCGTCGCCGCCCATCGTTGCTGCTGCAGCTCTTTGCGTGTGCGGTTGTCGCTGCTCATGTAGCTCTTTGAAGCATGCTGGCCCAGACGCCGCTCCTCTGACCGAGTTCTCCATGCCCGCTCAGCGCGCTATCCCTCCGGTTGGAGGCCGTCATGGACATGGCAGTGGCTAGATCTTGCCGTCGGACTCAGAGAAGACAATCTCGTCAATTCATCTCCGGCGAGTTCGGGAAGCCCCTTCTACGTCACCTCCGGGCCTCCTCGCCAGCGCCTGCAAGCACCGAGCTCAGATCGGTCATGGCGATGCTGCCATGGCATTGGGGAAGGGTAACTTTGGTGGATTTTTTTGTCTAAGTTACACACGATGTTGCGATTTGTTACATAAGTGCATCATTTTTCGTTGTATAAGTATGAGCAAAGTGTTACAATTAATTCCCTTCCTATGACACAAAGAAATTGCACCAATGGTACATATGCATCGTGTAATGTTGGATAAGTGAGAAAAAATTGGATATATTGCAGTGAAATGTTACAACATGATGTAATTTTTTTTAGAAAATGGCTCGCACAAGGAAAAAAATGTTACATTCATAAAAAATGTACCATTGACGATTTTTGTTATACCATAACCGACTGTAGCTACATCTGGCCGATCCCTAGCGTTTGCTTTTTTTCATCAAACTATAACATTTTGCATAGTTTTAAACAATATTACAATATTTATACACATAAATAATTGCACACGGATAGTTTAAATATACAAATTAAATTATTCATACAAGAACTCAAATAAATTGCAACGCAAAACATGTTCAAGAATCATGCGGTATTTCTGTCTTCGCACCCAAAAATGCTCAACTAGATCATTCTAAAGTTGAGTATAAAGGCCTGCATCTCGAATTTCTTGATGCATGTGGAGGAAAGCAGTAAACTAGGTCGATACCTGCTCAATGCCTCAACCACATCAGTAGATTTCTGGAAATCAAATGGATGGTCATCATTTGTTGGTACATCGCGCTTAATCTTAATAATTATGCTGTGCAAGTTCGTTTAGGTCGCTCCGCTGAAAATGCCTTGAAGTGATCCACACATTGACACACATGTACGGATATTATTACCCAGCTACAGGTTCCTTCTTCACTCTTTCCGTTCGAATTGCATGTGCTTTTTTGTACTCAAGAAATCGAATTGCTGGGCCTAACAGTTAGAAATTGGAGAACATGCTAGAAATTCTCTGGATCTTCATTCAGGCCGAGCTTATGGCTTCTGGACCACCATATATGCCCACTAATCCTTTTGTTTTTTTCAAAGACATGCGATGCCCAATAGTAATTTTTTGGACAGAATCTGGCCCATTAGGACACTAGCCAGGCCCTATATTTAGGCAGCACGTGAATGTAAAGAAAGCCAGGCCCGGGGTGTAGTGAAGTACCGGGCTACTGGCAAGCTATCACAAAAATAGTACTCCCTTAAGAACAAAAAGGACAGAAAAAGCATTCAGATTTCGTACCCTATCTAGGGTTTCTCTCCTCGGCGGCGATTCCATCGCCGATCGCGAGTTATCCCTCTCCGACTCCGATCGGATCTCTTCCGTCAAGGATTCTTATACGCCCATCGTGGGTGTTCGTGTCCCCAGAGTCCCCACAGCCCAATACGATCGATGTCGTCGTCTGCGGGAAGTTCTAACCCTAAGGGGGCCAAGGTCATGGATGTGGACACCCTTCTTCGTGATCTGAGGATTAGGGAGGAGGAGTTTGACGATCTGATCATCGGGGAAGAAGTATGCATCGATGAAGAACCAGATCTGTTAGCGGTGGCGAGAGTCCTCACGGACAAAAGCTTCAATGCGGCGGCTTTCGAAGATACGATGCGCTTTGCCTGGAGCCTGGCTAAGAAGGCTGTTTTTCGCGATGTGGGTAACAGTACGTTCATCATACAGTTTACCTGCCTGGGGGATTGGAAGAAGGTAGTGGAGGAAGGGCCATGGCTGTTCCGCAATTGGGGAATAGTGATCAAAGCTTACGATGGGTACTCGAAACCATCATCTCTGGTACTGGATAGGTTGCCAATTTGGGTGCAAATCCATGATGTGCCAGAAGCTTATGTGAAGCAGACAGAGATCATCAAGAGTCTGTCATCACGGGTAGGAAAATTTGTGAAAGTGGACACAGAGGGTGCAACTGGAGGCAATTTCGTCCGGGTCAGGGTTGAGCTAGATGTCAACAAACCTTTGGCAAGGTTCACGTCTGTGATCCGTAAAGGCGAGAGGGAGGTTTACCTGGTAAAATTCGAAAAGATCCCGAAGTTTTGTGAAGTCTGCGGTATTATGGGCCATGAATACCTGGAGTGCGGCACTGGTTACCATGCACCGGAAGCTAGGGTTTATGGAGAGTGGATGATAGCTGAGCCAGTGCGACGCGGTCGCGGCCGCGCAAATAATTTCCCTCCACGGGGAGGTGGAAGATATGGCCAAGGTAGAGGGAGAGGTGCACACACACAGTGGAAGGCAAACTCCACGTCAGAGGATACTGAGGAGGAGGATCCTCTGAAGACAGAGAAGGAAAAATTAACAAGGAGACACTTAGAACTCCTGGAAGATCCTCAGGGTGCCAACCACACAGCGGTTCCAGGGCACAATCGGGGAGCACTAGTCATCCATGAGAAGGCAGACACAGAGATGTTGGAAGGAGCAGGTAATTTGGAATCACCTATCAAAACCCAAGATAAGAAGAGGATGAAGAAAGGAGAAGAACAGGAGGATGCAGCAAACACCAATATATCGGCAGGCCCTCTAGAAGGGTACTGCCGGGAGCAATGAAAATCTGTGGATGGAACTGCCGTGCGGCGTATTCACACACGGCAGTTCGTTCGCTCTCGGATCTCCGTGAGCATATGAAACCGGACATTCTCTTTTTATCTGAATCCCATTTGAATAAAGATAGTGCGGAGAGTCTCCGCCGTAAGTTAGGTTTTGACTTTTTCCTTTGTCATGAGAGTGATGGCCGTTCTAGAGGTCTTACTCTTTTTTGGAATGAAGATAATAAACTAGTTTCGGAGTATATGTGTGCCAATTGCATTGATGTTGTCTTTGAATCCATAAATAGTGAGATATGGAGATTCACAGGCTTCTATGGGGAACCAGCGTGGGAAGACAAGCCGTTGTCATGGAGCTGCATGCGAGATCTTTCCACTAGATTATCGCTGTCGTGGCTCGTGATAGGAGATTTCAACGAGATCTTATATTCTGAGGAAAAGGAGGGGGGGAATCCCCGACCACCTCGCTTGATGCAAGAATTCCGAGATTGTCTTTCTGCTTGTGAACTGCATGACATGGGTTACTCGGGAGATAAGTTTACATGGCGTCGAGCGGAGGTACGCGAGAGGCTCGACCGGGCTGTATGCAATTCTGAATGGAAGTTGATGTTCCCCCTAGTGGCAGTAAGCAATGAGCCGCATTTTAGATCGGATCACCGCCCAGTCTTGGTAGATACTGAGTTCCATGATGCCAATATTATCCGAGCTAGATCTGGGGGAAGGAAATTTGAAGCTAGATGGCTGGCTGAGGAATCGGTGCATGAAATAGTTAAAACGGCTTGGGAAAAAGCAAAATTGCAGGGTATTGCTCCTTCCCTGGCAACACGTACAAAGGCTGTTCACCTAAGTCTGCATGACTGGGAAAGAAAGACACTCAAGGGCCCGAAGAAACGTATTGATACCTTCAAAAAGGAGTTGGAAAATCTGAGAAAAGGGGCAGTGTCCCCTGAATCATTGGGGAGACAAAAGGAAATTCAGGTTCTAATCGAGAACCTCCTGGAACAAGAGGAAATATACTGGCTGCAGAGAGGAAGAGCCAACTGGCTCATGCACGGTGATCGGAACACCTCTTTTTTCCACAACGCAGCTACCTCTCGTAAGAAACGAAACCAACTCAGGAGATTACTTGATGATACGGGAGTCTGGAAAGAAGGTGAATTGCTAAAGTCCCATGTGGTGGATTATTTTACTCACCTTTTTACATCCGAAGACACAGGGAATAACCAAGGGGTTCTCAATGCAGTACACCCAAGGGTCACTGTAGAGATGAATAATATGTTGACGGCACCTTTTTCAGCGGAGGATGTCAAGAAGGCTCTATTCGATATTGGCGACTTGAAAGCACCCGGGCCGGATGGGCTGCATGCAATCTTTTACAAAAGGTTCTGGCATCTGTTGGGTGATGATCTAGTACATGAGGTGCTAGAGGCCGTTAATACAGGGAGAATCCCAGAGGGATGGAATGATACTACTATAGTCCTTATACCAAAAATAAAAGTTCTAGAAAAAGTTACACAACTGAGGCCCATCAGCTTATGCAATGTGGTTTACAAAGTGATTTCAAAAATGCTAGCAGCAAGGTTGA
The DNA here is from genome assembly GCA_030979885.1 of Lolium multiflorum. Taxonomy (NCBI): domain Eukaryota; kingdom Viridiplantae; phylum Streptophyta; class Magnoliopsida; order Poales; family Poaceae; genus Lolium; species Lolium multiflorum. The sequence continues at coordinate 330,340,718 of CM061750.1, forward strand.
AAGGCATTTTACCAGAGATCATAAGTCCTACCCAAAGTGCTTTTGTCCCGGGACGTCTTATCACTGACAATATCTTGGTTGCTTATGAGTGCTTCCATTATATTAAGAAGAGGAGACAGGGCAAGAAGGGTTTCTGCGCGGTCAAGCTTGATATGCACAAGGCTTATGACCGGGTGGAATGGAATTTTCTCGAGAAGATCATGCTCAGACTAGGTTTTGATCATAGTTGGGTGAAGATGGTTATGACCTGTGTGAACTCTGTTAGGTATAGAGTTCGAGTAAATTCTGAAGAGAGTGAGATTTTCTCACCCTCAAGGGGGTTGCGACAGGGTGATCCACTATCACCGTACCTCTTCCTTCTTTGTTCGGAAGGACTGGCGGGGCTAATTGCTCAAGCTGAGGCTCGTGATGAATTAATTGGCGTTAAGGTATGCAGGGATGCACTGGCAGTCTCTAATCTCCTTTTCGCTGATGACTCTCTCATACTTATGCAAGCAGATGGAGAGAACGTGGCATGCCTAAAACGCATCTTGGATGATTACTGCCAAGCTTCGGGCCAACTGGTGAGTACAACCAAGTCCAGCGTGTTTTTCAGTCCAAATACCAGGGTAGAAGAGAGGGCTGCTATCTGCACATGTCTTGATATTATGACAGAGGCCCTTACGGACAAGTATCTCGGCCTACCGGCGATGGTAGGAGCGGATCGGACGGATTCTTTCCAGTTTCTAGTAGATCGTGTATGCCAAAGAATCAGTGGGTGGAAGGAGAAATTGTTATCTTCCGGGGGAAAGGAAGTGTTAATCAAAGCAATTGCACAAGCAATACCAGTCTATGCTATGTCGGTTTTCAAAATTCCAAAACAAGTATGTAAAGGAATTATATCGGCAATGTCAAATTTCTGGTGGGGTGATGGTGCAAATTGCAAGAGGATGCACTGGCTAGCCTGGTGGAAACTTTGTGTCCCAAAAAATCAAGGTGGCATGGGCTTTAAGGACATACAATGTTTTAATCTTGCCTTGTTGGCAAAACAGGTATGGAGAATCCTAGAGGAACCTGAGTCACTCTGTGCTAGAATTCTCAGAGCCAAGTATTTTCCCAATGGTGATATACTGAGTGCACCTTTGAAGAAAGGGAGCTCTTTCACTTGGCAAAGCATATGGTCTGGTATTCAGACTTTTAAAAAAGGACATATATGGCGAGTAGGCAATGGAAGTAATATTAACATCTGGGAACATGAATGGATCCCACATCACCACTCAAGGAAGATCATGACACCCAAGGGTATGAACATTCTGACTAGAGTATCACATCTGATCGACCCGGCCACTAATTCATGGGATGAAGATCTAATTGAGCAAACCTTCTGGGAAGTGGATAGATCAAAAATCTTAGCCATACCTCTACCCACACATGATATGGATGATTTTGTGGGATGGAACCTAACTAAAACAGGCACTTTCTCAGTGCGATCTGCTTATGCAGTCGAGTGGGAAAGCCAGTCAGGGACCAATCTTCGTCGAGGTGCTGCGGCTGAATCAATTAACCCACATCCGATGTGGAACACAATATGGAGCCTGAAGTGTCCATCAAAAGTCAAAATTTATCTGTGGCGACTTATGCAAGAAACTATCCCATGCAGAGCAGTTTTGGCAAACAGACATATTCGGGTAAGTGCACAATGTCCACTATGCGAAATTGGTGTCGAGGATACAAAGCACATGCTTTTTCAATGTTCCAGAGCCAGAGCAGTTTGGAGAAGTCTGGGTTTAGAGGATTTGATAGTCAGGGCTTCGGATGTTGATTGGTCAGGACAGGCTGTGCTTGAATATCTTCTATGTAACCAACATATGCTAACACCAATTCTAGGGCAATCAAAGTTGCCGGAGCTGATAGGCATTACTTGTTGGTACTTATGGTGGGAGAGAAGGCAAGCCACTCGTGGCGAGAATGTGAAGGAGCCAGCACAAACTGCAACAGCCATTGGGGTCCTGTACTCCAATTTCACTGCTGCTTGCTCACCAAAACCGAAAATGAGACAGGGAGGCTGGATAAAACCCCCTCATGACTTTGTGAAGCTCAATGTGGATGCGTCTTTCGATGCTGATGATTTGCGAGGAACTTCGGGGGCAGTGCTACGGGATTGCCACGGCTCTTTCTTGGCGGCAGGCAGCAGAAAACTCGACTTCGTTTTTGATGTTTTCTCTGCAGAGATACTGGCTATGAAACATGGCTTGGAGCTAGCTCAAAGCGTGGGATGCAACAGGGTGATCTGCTGCTCAGATAGTACGGATGTGATCAATGCACTGCAAGAAGGGGGCTACTCTAACGGAGCTGCAGCAGCAACTCTTGATGATTGCTACCATCTGGCTAGAGAATTTCCAAAAATCCAGTTCGAGCACAATTTCCGTGAAGCAAACTCGGTGGCGCATGAAATAGCAAGATACACGAAAAGCAATGAGCAACAAGTGTGGTTAGATGAACCACCAAATTTTATTATACCCTTCTTAGTGAACGATGTAAAGCTTATTATGAATGAATAAAGGGAAGGTTCAGTGTCAAAAAAAAAAAGGACAGAAAAAGCGATCATGCTGGAAAAAGATCGGTCCGTGATGACTCATGAGCCATCGCATCGTACTCTATGGTTCAGTTGGGTCAACCAGTCCAGCGGAAAATGAAAACTGAACAACAGAAGCGAACAAAACTGAGATGTTTCCACTGTCTTTGGAAATGTGTTTGTGTGGGAGTGTGCCATGATGATATTGTAACTTGTCGACATACGTAGTATGTGCATGCATGTGCCATGGAAGGAACTTATTCTACTGGTAACTTACCAACATATACTGACCGGAAAAGTTATTTTTGATATTTCGGAAATACTGGCCAAATAATAGTCGAGATTTGTCAAAATTTATTAATTTTCTCTTTTTAATTTGAGCAAATTTTGGAGTACCAAAAAAATTTGTTTGGTATTATTTTTTCTCGGTTGTAACCGATAAAATCGGTTTCCGCCAAAATACTGAAAATACCGGCCGAGAAAAAAACCCTAGGTTTGTAGATATTCTATTGGTAACTTATCTAGAAGCCTGAACTTTGTACCGAGAGGTCTGTAAAATATGATTGAGTGGTTGATTATAGCCCTCGTGAAGTTTTCCACACGTGGCTCGGTGGCTCCCATTCGGTGTGACAACATCGATCTCACAAGCGTCCTTGCGGGCTTCCCCGCCATGCTCACCCAGTTCCCCATCAAGTACCTCGGTCTTCCACTCTCGCTTAAGCGCCTTCGCCGGGTGGACCTCCAGGCATACATTGACAAAGCGGCTTCACGCCTGAACCCTTGGAAAGCCAAGTTCCTCAACCGTGCAGGCTGTGCAACTCTGGTGAAGTCGGTTCTGACTGCACTGCCAATATTTCTACTAACTGCTATCAAGGTTGACAAGGCCACCCTCAAGGCTTTCGACAAAATCAGGCGAGGTATGCTTTGGGATTGCAAAGCCTCCTCAGTCAGTGGTGGGAAGTGCAAGGTTTGTTGGACGAAAGTCTGTCGCCCTAAGGAGCTTGGAGGTCTGGGCATCCTCGACCTCGACAAATTTGCCCGCGCGCTTCGGCTACGCTGGCTTTGGCTTGAATGGGTTGCCCCGGAGAAGGCTTGGGTCGGCCTGGAAACACCGAATGATGAAGTTGATAGGTCTCTCTTCAACGCCGCAACCAAGGTTACTGTCGGTGACGGCAACAAAGCTTCTTTCTGGTCCAGCTCCTGGCTAAATGGCGCTACCCCTCAATCCATCGCTCCTAGGATTTTTGAGGTCTCCAAAAGAAAGAAAAGATGTGTCCAGGACGCTCTTGTCAATGACAAGTGGATTGCAGACATAAACGTCGACAACTTCACTGTGGAGCACATGTATCAGTTTGTCAACCTTTGGGGGTTGCTGCAGGGCATTGTCCTCACCCCAGGAACCGAGGACTCCATCTCCTGGACCCTCACTCACAGCGGCACCTACACCACTGTTTCAGCCTACAAGGCCCAGTTCATGGGATCAGTTCCTTGCTCCTTCAAGAACATTGTTTGGAAAGCGTGGGCCCCTCCAAAATGCCGCTTCTTCGCCTGGCTGGCCGTCCAGAATAGGCTTTGGACCTCTGACCGCCTTGCAATCCGTGGTTGGCCTCACCAACCAACCTGCCAACTCTGCAAGAGTTAGCCCGAAACTGCTAGGCACATTCTTTTTGAGTGTCGCTACTCCAAGCGCGTTTGGCAGCAAGCCGCCAGCTGGCTTTCCTGCCCATCATTGCTGAATGATCTGGGGTCGGGCCGCGAGACCGTCCTGCATTACTGGCATGCTATCACAGGGTCGCCGACTGCCCACCCACAGGGGCTAAAAACTGCGGTTACCCTCATAACTTGGGAGCTATGGAAGGAAAGAAATGACATGATTTTCAACAACAAGGCCTCCATGCCCATGGCCGTCGTGGAAAAGATCAAGGAAGAGAGCAAGATTTGGATTTTGGCGGGTGCTAAACATCTAGCGGATATAATTTCTTAATTAGTTGTTTTTCTTTTTTCGGATGGCCTAGGCCCCTGTATTTGCTCCTTCTATATTAATATAAAAGGCAAAGCTTTTGCCTAGCTTAAAAAAAAAAAGTTTTCCACACGTGCGAGCTGGTGGGTGGACATGTACATGTGGACGTGTTGTCAAGTGGCCAAGGCGTCCATATAAAATTCCAGACGGGGACTCGCGCAGAAAAAGGATCAAAAACAAAAGGGAAGCTGATTGTTTCAGATAAGATCGCCCGAGAGCGAACATGCCCCGTGGATCTAGCGACTCTCCTATGATAGCTGACAAACTTAAACAATGTCTAACGTCAATGGTTACGTGCACATTAACTTGATGAACAGTTGGTCCAGTCGTCCAGATATATTTTTTGCAAGAACTATCTGTTCATCACCGTCAAAAAATGGATCGAGAAAAAAGAGAGCAGTCTGTGAATAGAACAGCGGCCTGGATCGGAATACATATGCATGCGATGCGTTGCCTGATGCCCTAATCGTAATCCACAACAAAGTAAGTACGCCTCATGATGCAGCAGTAACAAGAACAAGCACAGACAAGATTAAGCTTGTTCGATGAACAAAGAAGCCTTAAATCCATCCGCTGATGATAGGTCCAATCATGTTGTATTTGTACGCATATGTTTGGCCGGGGCATGATACTCCACGACTGCATAATCGAAGTAATTATATATAGTACAACACAATTAAGCTACACAACGAGGGGATTCGATTGCTTACAGTACTGCCAGGCGTACCCACAACGACCCTAAGTCCCTAACGTAGAATGAGAAACATTATTCAGCGGTATTAAGCATACGCTACCATTACCATCTCCATCGCTAGGGCTAGGCCAGTACGCACCATGCTCGATCACTAGTAGTAGGAGCCGCCGCCGTTGCTGTTGCCGTCCTTCCCGCCGTCACAGCCGGGACTTGTGGTGGTGCCGGGGCTCTTCTTGCTGTCCCCGCCGCCGCCGGTCAAGTCGGTGATGATCGCCTTGATGATGCTGCCCCGCTTGGGGGGCGGGTTCTCCTTCCTCTCGCCGTTGTCCATGGCGTCGCGGCCGGGGGCGCTACTCCCCCAGATAAAAAACGCAGGCAAGAGGCCGAGAGTGTTTCGTATGTGCGTGTGTGAGCTGCCTACGGGTCGTGGGAGTTGTCTTATAGGCTTATAGCGGTAAATGGCATTTTTGTATGGAGTTAAAGTCTTTTGCTTTGGTTTTCCGGGCATGGATTATTGCTGCAACGAGACCAACGACCACTTCTGCTCCGGTGCTCCTCCCCTGGCAAAATTCTAGGCGCGTTAAACATAACAACGGTGGAGATCTTCCCATATTTGTTCATAAACGGGGCACGATCGTAATTTCAGTGTACAACCATATATAGATCCGTATGGCTCGCGTTGTGTTGCACCTCGTTTTTATACGTATCTACGATCACATGTGTGTGCCGAAATAGAAAGGTCCTATAAAGATTTTGCTCGCGTGACCATTTTTTTTTACATGACGTACACTTACCGTATCAACATAGACGGGTATACATGGATTGGATATTGGTTTCGGGGGATTCAACACAGGAAAAAAAAATTCAACTATAACCCTTTAACTTGTTTAGGGGGGAGCACCGGAGCAGGCCTCACCAACGACTAGTCGACGACGATGACACGGGAAGTTTTGCAGCAGCCGAGCGTTGGGTAGCAGGGCTCACCTCCTGAAGGGCCATTATCTATTTATCTTTGTCGGCTAGTTGAGCTTATTTGTGCGAGTTCGCTTAGCGTGCACTTGCGTGCGTCACTGCGGTACAGCTTAGGGCATCTCCAACCGGGCGACCCAAACGGACGCGCTGGGCCGTCCGTTTTGGGCCGTTTGCATGGCCGAGCGGACGCGCGACGTCGCCCTGCGTCCGCGCGTCCGTTTGGGTCGCGCGCTGCGCCCAACGCGGGATTTGGGTCGGCGTTGCCCTATGGTATGTTTTTCTTGTAAATTCACTAGAAAAACGCAAAAACGTATTATATAAAATATATAAAATAGTTCAAATGCTCAAAATGTATTACACATTACATAGTCCATGTAATCAAGGATAAAGTATTATTCAAATAAAATGAAAAAACGATACAAATGCTCTAGGCTTCAGAATTTCCTTCATCATTGTTGTTTGCAGCATTGCTGCCTACATGCTGCCACATGTGCTCGACCAAATCAGCCTGAAGCTGGTTGTGTACAGCCAGATCTCTAATTTCATGGTGCGCATGAAGAATGTCCTGGAATGATGCCGGACCACCTTGAGGAGTAACCAACTCTCCTTGGCCTTCCCAGTCATTATCAAAGAGTGAATCATCCCGCTCTACCTCAACAATCATGTTATGCATGATTACACAAGCGGTCATCACCTCCCACAGAGTTTGCACATCCCAGGCTCTGGCAGGGTGTCTGACGATAGCCCAACGAACTTGGAGGATGCCAAACGCCCGCTCCACATCTTTCCGGGCTGCCTCCTGCTCTTTGGCAAACCTTGCCTCCTGCTCTAAGGTGGGGTTTCGGATTGTCTTCACGAGTGTAGCCCAAGGTGGATAGATACCATCAGCAAGGTAGTACCCCTTTGTGTAGTGGTGGCCATTGATCTCAAAATCCACATCGGGACTGACCGTATGCTAGCCTATCAAACACCGGAGCGCTGCTTTGATGTCATTGTGCGAGCCAGCCATTCCGAAGAATGAGTGCCAAATCCATGTGTCATGGGAAGCAACAGCTTCAAGAATGACTGTGTACCCCTCAGAACGTGTATGCCCTGCCAACCAAAGGGGCAGTTCTTCCACTCCCTGCATGCGGTCTATGCTGCCAAGCATCCTAGGAAACCCCCGCAGCGTTGATCGACAAAGACGAGCTGTGTCCTCTGCGTTAGGTTGCCGGAGGTATTGTTCTCCGAACGACCGATCACGCTCTGCAGAACCTACATCGATTCCGGGCGGTTGACTCACTCATGCGCGTGTACTCATCTACGAAATCACCGGCAACGCCATGCGAGCATCCTAATCGCTGCCGTGCATTTCTGTACGAAGAGAGGCCTACCTTGCCAAGTGCATCCACTTTCGCACGGAAGTAGTCGTCGTAGATCTTCACGCCATCCATTATCCGGCGGAACAGCGGCCTGGTCATCCGAAAACGACGGCGAAACAATGGCGGCACGAAAATTGCCTTCGGTTGGAAGTAGTCTCTGTAGAGCTGGTCGTGGCCGCGTTCTCTTTCGCGGTCCAAGGCGGCCGCGCGGCCGACAAGGACCCCCGGTGCACGGGAATCTGCGAGACAATGTGCTCGTGGATGAGCAGCGCAGCATCCGTGAAAAAATCGTCGTCGGACTCCTCTTCCGACGTGTCGATGAAGTTCTTGAAGTAGTATTCGTCGTCGCTGTCCACCATGATCTGAAAAGGGACACATTTGAGTTCGAGCATTTCAACGAACACCTCGCAAGCGGAGGCGATCGAAATGCTTCCGTAGGGACCTGCAGGCATGGCCGTCTCAGCCGACTTGCGGTCTGGAAACACGGGCAGGAGAGCTCACCTCCGGCGGAAACGGCGCAGCTGCGAACGGCGGGAGGTGTCGCGGCGGTTGAGAGGACAACGGCCGGCGGCGGCGTCCTCCGACTGCTACGACGCGGCGGCGCGGGGCCTCGACCTGTTCCGCCCGCTTGCGTCGGCGACGATGGCCGGCGTCGCGCGCTCCCAAATCGCCGGTCCGTGGGTGGCGGCGGGCGGTGGGGAGATGTGTGCGACGGGCTTGTGTTTTGGGAGGCAGACAGCGGGCCGGGGCGGACAAGGGAGGACGCGGCGACCAGCCTTTCGTGTCCGCACCACGCAAACCCGTCCAAGATTTGGGCCGGGTTTGCGTCGATCCGACGCCGCGGCCGTCCGTTTGGGATGGTCAACGGCTGGGCCGGGTTTTTGTCCGTTTGGACCCATCCGGACGCGCGGGCGCGAGATGGGTCGCCCGGTTGGAGATGCCCTTACGTCCCAAAACACAGCCACGTGCTCTCTCACACATATATGTATTGGGGGTGTGTGCAACAACTGTATGTGTAGATCGATAGACCCTAGCTCCGCGTTTGTGATGAACAGCAAAAACTGAACTCGATCAGTAGGTATGTGTGTGTGTGTGCCGGGCTATGCGTGATCGCTTTCTTAGTTTCTTCCAATGGATTGAATGATCTTAATCTAGATATCTACTCCAACATTTCTTAGTGGTCACTTATCTGTGTCACTGTCGCGGCTGGACATTCGGACATGAATGGCTTTCTTGGTCCACGGCGCCGGCTGTAGATATGGACTCACGGGCACGAAAAATTTGTGGATCCAAATGTGTCTCTCACAGTAGCACCTGATTTTTATCTGTAGCCACAATCATTTCTTGTGAACCGATCGAGTGCCGCAAGGTCTAGCCTAAAGGGCTCGTTCAATGAGCATGTGCCAGTTGACATGTTGGGACATAAGAGCATCTTCAGTCGCGGCCATCAAAACAGCCCCAAAGTGCGTTGGATTTAGCATTTGGAGATGCTGCTTCGTGCCTCGTTTAGGGCGCGTCGCTCCCCAGTCAAATTTATTTAAATTTGTTATATAATACATGGATTTGAATAAAATTCAATGAAATTTAAACCTAAAACTAAACTAGTAGTACTTGCGATGTCGTCGACGATATCCTGTTTGCCGCGCTCGTCGATGGGCTCGTCCTTCACCGCGCCGCTGGCGTCCTTGTCGACGTGCTCATCCTTCACCGCGTCGCTGGTCCAGCTTCGCCATCGTGGGTGAGGTCGACAAGCGGCATGCCGACGTCACGGATGGACATGGCGATTACCTCGTCGATGTCGCCCCTCCAGGCGTCTGTGTCATTCAGAGACGCATGAACACCGCGATGTCCCCGGAGAGTCCTCGGGATCGTCGCTGCTGGCGATGAGGTGTTGCCGATGGAGGTACTCCGCCACCTTCGCGGCCTCCTCGTTGTCCTCCTCCTCCTTACCTCCGGCTTCGGGACCACTAATGTCGCGAGGCCATTAACGTCGCTTGACCAGAGGTAGGCGACGGGTTTTAGCCTTCCGTGTCAATGAAGCCCCGGCTCCGCCACTCGCGACGAGTTTCCGCGCTCTGTCCGGCATGCCCGCAACGTCCCCTGTGGAGCGAGGATGGCCTCATGGCGTCGGACACCGTATTGGGCCACGCCAGGCGAAAAGGGACTTTGGGGCGCGAGAATGGGCCAGTTAAATGCCCGACGAGATTGAAGATGCTCTATGACCATGCCACAGTGCGGTCATTTGGACTTTGGACGGGGTGAAGTGAAGAATATGGCAGATGGCAGCTGGGGGTACTTCACCACTTGGGATAAGAGGTTTTTTGTGAGGAAATAAAACCAACCTAATGCTAATAAATCATACTATGGTCAATGAGAGTGACAACAGATATATTTTCCAAATTGGTCGTCGGCATAGGTGGCCACCGTCGGCACAAAATATGGTGTCGGCATAGACCCATTTTCCATCGGCATAGAACTAACGAACCGTTTAAAAATTCTTGCTCAAATTTTTTCAAAAGAAAACATATTTTTTCATTTTTTCTTAATCTCTCACATGGAATTATTTTAATCCTAACTAAACTTAATATTAAGTCAAATTATACTAATGATCTAACTTCTCAATTGGTAACCCATTCTCACACTACTCCAACCCTAGCACGTTTAACTTCTACATTCCTTTTGGTTGAGCTTGCAAGAAAGAAATGACACCTTGTTGGTAATATTACCATATCAATCCTATTAATCTTACACCATGATATCACAACTCTTTATAATTTCGAATTTTAAACAATGATTTAAATTAAATAAATGATTAAGTAATAATAATCTTTGTGTAGGATGAAATTATTAATTTATTTTTAAAAAAATCCTGAATTCCTCGCAAAAACAAAAACGTTCATGCTTTCATATTTCTATTCGGAATTTTGAGAATCAAAAAAATGCCGATTGGGTATTTCCAGGTGAATTCGGATGCAACTTTTTCCCATGATCATTTTGATATATTATATATTTTTCCCCGACTTCGCATGCAACCAAAAAAGCCGTTTTACCAATACATAACGCAAATTTGCAAATAAGGTCGAAATCCATTTTTGTAAAATTCTCTTGCAACTAGATGACATAACAAATGGACATCTCGAAGAATTTTATTTTTGAACCTTTAATCATTTTCTGTCATCCAGTTGAAACTTAAAAAGACGATCCATGGGGGGTGCTTGGAGGGAAAAAATCTAGGCTTATGCCGACGGCCAATGCTAGAGGGAAAAAATTAACATCGTCGCCTCGCCGTCACGGGGGAGACCCCTGTGCCGACGGCCTTTTTCTGTGCCGATGGTGGCCGTCGGCACAAAGTTTTCTATGCCAACGACCTTCTTCGCAGCCTGTCTTGTTCGGAACCTATGTCGACGGCCCCGATAAAAAACCGTCGGCACAACATTTGGCTGTCGGCACCTTGACTTGTTCCGGTAGTGTGGGAAGGAGCCAAGAATAGAGAGTTTTTTTTTTGACATGGAACACTCGTATTCCATTAAGACACGGCTAGATCGCCGGTCACCAAACGGGTTACAGACATCGGGAGTTCAGTTGTCCAAATGACATGTTCCGTAAGACCGCCCCGAACACTCTAAGCGGCTAACTCATGAGCCGGCTTATTACATGATCTAGGAGCATACACAACTCTAGCAGCAATAAAATTTAACAGAAGTCTAATCTTCATATCCTCGAGCATAACACCAATTGGCGCCAATTCATAATCCGTGGTAGCCATTGCATGCTTCACCAAGAATAGAGAGTTTGTGAAAGTACGTGTTGGCCAAGCAGATTAATTAACCGGCACAGGGTACGTCAATGACGTGGACAATGACAATGGGAAATGTAATTATACAGTGCAACTGTGCAAGCTATCTACTAGCGTGTATCATTTCACCAAGTTTCAATGTGTGTGTCAGTTAGTGCAGTTTTTTCTTTGTAGTTCTAAAAAATGTGATTAAACTTTGTGAAACAACATAATGGAAATCTCGCAGCACCAATTCAACCGGTGAAACATCTCGTGCATGGTAGAACCGCAGCGTTGCGATCATAAAAGATTCACAGCTCTCAAGTCTCAAGGTGCTGATCAAGCTACCTTCCAATTGGCCCACAAGCAATATGAACGAATGGCCGGCCAGGCGGAGCCTCCTTTGAATCGCGACGCTCGCTCATGGAGAAACACGGTCTTTCTATCGTACTAAAAAGGAACCAATGGGAGCTCTAGTCCCGCAGATCAAGTGTATCCGACTGTACTAGCATTCAATTCGTTGTCTTTAATTCGTCCCAATTGGCACCGGAATTTTGGTAAGTAGTTGAGGGCATTATAGATGACTTTCTTGTTTGTAAAAAATAAAATTAGAAGTCCATGAAAATAGTGCTCATTTGCATATACCATTATGAAGTTTAAGCATATAGCCATTTACTTGGCTTTGGTTGCTCTCTTATTTAAATGTTGATTGTAAGCCGGATATCTCTTTTTGAGAACATACTTGAAGAGATTTTTTTAAGTTCTTATGATTTGCAGTTGTAAATTGTGGAGTACCATCATATCTTGAATTATTCATCTTTCTTTCATTGTTTTCCACTTCAACTTCAGTGCTGAAGAACAATAAGTTCAAAAATAAGTAATAAACAAATATTACGGAGTGCGACATCTACCTAGCCACCTAAATACACATTGTATCAAGAAAAGCATATTCTAAAGGGCAGTAACATTCATAGTAGCAAGAATTTAAGATGAGCATAATCCAATGGAAACTGTGTTTTTCACACATAACAATGAAGGAACCGGGAGTATCGGGAGGGTCCGTAGTGTGAAGACCTGGAGAGCTTGCTAATAAAAGATCATCGCATATATGGAGAGGATAGGGATAAGAGCGTGATCGTCCAGCTCGTCGTGCCTATACATGGGTCAATGGGTGGTTGCTCTCATCGTACTGCCCTTCGGGAATCCTTATGTGTCCTGGAGCCCGACTCTTACAATACCTGCAAAGCATGTGATACATTAGACAAACTGACAGACACTTACTTTGTGGGAGTGCAAGGCGAATCAACTAAATATGCATAATATGGTGGAAGCATTTTCTAGAGACTTCTAATTTCTGTCGACTTGTATTGGAGATTATATTTGTGGAATTGGAATATCAAGAGATGGCGGATATGGGAAGCGTTACAGGTGTGCTGCATCTTCGTGCACGAGGACAAGAAAAGCGAGCATACCCTCGGCTCGGGTGGGCGGGCCAGATGGGCCAAGGGTTGGTGCAGTGTCGCGCGCCAGGAGACGAATGCCACGGTGAAGACTTGGCCAACTAATGACCCTATATTTGAAATCCAATGGACACAAATAATTGGGATGATGTGGTTGCATGAGGTTTGAGCTTGCAAACATTAAATGCACTTTAGTAGGGATGAACTTTATAGATATTATATATATGCACCATCTCCCTCGGGTAGAGATTATAAGGCTCAAGGGCCAATTTACTAAGATCAAGAAAGCCCATTACTTGTCTCATTAATTAGTGCATGGATCAATAGTTTTACATGCATGAAAGAAGAGAGAGAAAAATGTGGACATGCATTGGATGAGAAAGGCTAATAAATGAGATAGGCCTTATAATTTCTAACATTTTGAAAAGCTCTCGGGCTTTATAATCCCGAAGTACTCCTCATCCTGAGTTTGGAACCGGCCCGAAAAATGTGTATCCTAACTTTCAGAATATTCTGAGATAAATCATGCACATACATATAACGTTGATACTTATACAGTTGAGCTCTAAGCGTGCATGATTCAGTGATTGGTTGAACATACACAAGTGGATCGTCTAGTGTCCGGCTAGATGTCTTATGGCGGTAAATGGCATAATTTTGTTGTGTTAAAGTCTTTTGGCCAGTCTCTCCCACCGGGCATGAAAAGCTGACGAGGATGACGGGAGGTGTTGCTTGCTTGGATCAGTTGATCGAGCACTAGCGAACCGTCTAGTGTCGAACTAGCATTCTCGCTCTTGTTGGAGAAAATATATCAGAAAGAAAACCAGGTCGTTCTAATCTCATCTCCACTCTCATGTGCTCTTAATTTGTCAGCTACTAGAGCTTTGGATGAACACGCGGTAGCGTGAACATGCATATGTGCGTCATTTGGGTGACGTGGTGTCGCTTAATTACGTCCCAAAGGCCAAAACATAGACACGCCTCACGTTCTCGTACATATAGTACATAGATAGTCTCATCAACATGTGTGATGAACATCCAAAGTACTCAACCGAAATAGATGCGCTTCGGACTCTTCTAACCATATTAGTTATGGCAGATATCTATGTACACAATGTGTCTAAACACATCTAAATTAGTGATGGGTCGCCCTAACATTAAACCGAGGGAGTATGAAGCATCTATGTTTCAAAAAGTAGGAGAAATCGACGCAGCGATTCTACAATGGTGTGGGCGTCCCGGGCTTATCTTTACTGTCCATCCTTTGTTTGAGACTTGTGTTGTCCATTTTACACCCACCCCCTATATGTACCAAGTTGTACAGTACACATCTCTTCTCCCTATAGGCATCCAAACTGTACCGGGACACTTCGTTCTTGTACTAGCCTCCCACCTCTCCTCTCTCCTCCGCATGTTAAATTGGTCCAGGTTCAATTACCGTAATGTCCATTCCTAATTTGTGTGCTAAATTCCTAAATCCAATTAAATTATGTGTTCATTATTATATACAGTTAATATGACAGAACAAAACTAATCTAAAATATTTCTGTATATGTTCTATGACATGTAAAGCCTAAGGGGTATAATTCTATTGATTATTGAATCGGTAAAGGTGCGTGACATTTTTAAGGACTTGCTGATTAATTAAAAATCAATATAAAGCAGGGTGTTGTGAAATGTATCAAACTGCATGCACGAATCTCAAAGCTGGACTGGGCGTTCAAGATAAGCCCGTGACCCCCACATATATGTAGAGAGTGATTTCCGTAGGAGAAACATAATTAGGAAGTAGGCACCCAATGCAGCAACCATATGAGATATATAGCGTGACGTGATGTGTGGATTACTTCTCCATGAAGGTAGCCGTGTGACATGATTGTTTTCTTCCTAATAAAACGTGTGTGGCCATGCGTGATCGCTTTTTTCTGATCAATTTAGCTCTCCTCGGATGATCCTAATCTGATGGTGGGGCTTCACAGATTCTGTATCTAGAAACATTTGTTGGTGGTCACTACTGTTAGCGACTTTCTTGTCCAGGCGCGCTCCGGCTGTAGTGGACTGGATCTGGACCTTGCGCCGGCCGGACGGCCACGCATCATATCTGGGTCCAAACGTGTCGCGCCGTGATTTTTATCTGTGGCCACCATTATCTTTTGTGTCCTTTTTCTTTTAGTGTTTAAGACGGCTTTATTCATCGAAAATTATAGTGTGAAGTACATAATATGGGGGATTTATAAGCCACAAACGGCGCCCAATATCATCAGAAACTGCACTTCTAGCTAGCACATGCTCCTCCGTGTTATTCTTCGTCCTCTCATGACAGAGTTGTGCCTCCTCAAAAGCTGCTTCTCTTGCCTGAATCTTTAACAATCATGCCATACCTTGCATTGCAACAAGTTTTAACACTTTGCACCACTTCTAGGCAATCAGTAGCCAAGCGTTCGCATGACATTGCCTCTAAAATAGTTGGGTCATTCACTCCCTCTATTACTCTAGTTGCTGCTCCCATAAAAACGCCTTGATCATTACGACAAGTAGTTGCCATACTGATCCTCTTACTCCAACACGTGATTTTTTTTCGATAAAGGATGCTTTATTACTTTGATAAGCAATTACATCCAGCCTCTGCATAATCAGGATGCACACAACCGTTTATAGGTCCAAGAGAATAATCTGATAAAACAAATCTAGGCGAAATACATATCGGGACGATAAAATATAAAACGCCTATGGTGTGGATGGAGTTTCAATTCATAGACTATGCTGCCACCCATGTTGGGAAAAAGTATCCCTCGCCGTAGCCTCCAACCGTGTATAGACATCCGTAAACAGGTCGCGGTTCTCCACTCGCTGAAGAGGTAACCACGAACGAAGAATAGCCGTGCATCTGTATATAACCTGCAAAAGGGAACAATTTTTGTCATTAAAAATCTTGTCATTTCTACTTAGTCATAGCGCCCAGATGCCTGCTAGCGCCCTCACCCTAAGAAGCAACTTGAACCTTGGATAGACACCATGTAGCCAATTGCCGAAGACATTGGCCACACTAGTCGGGGGAAACAGGGTAGACCCTACTTGGATGACTAACCATATAGATTTCGCAAATTGGCACTTGAAGAAAAGGTATTTAATCGGTTCGTCCTGTTGACAGAAAACACACCGTGTACTTCCATGCCAGTTTCGCTTAACAAGATTGTCTTTGGTGAGGATAGCTCCTCGACGAACGTACCATCCAATTTTTTTTATTTTTAGTGGTACCTTCATCTTCTAAATTTTCTTATTATTATCAACTGATATATCGGAATGAAGAATCGCATTGTATAATGATTTTACGTGAAAGAGCCATCTGCATTGAGATTCCACCTGAATTCATCCGGTTCAGGTGATAGTTGTATATCACCTAGCCAGTGGGTCAGGGTATTCCATGCTAACAGCCTTTGCCCAAGTAAAACTCTTCTGAACGTCACATTCGGCGGTGAGGTAGCCATCACCGTAGCAATGGTATCACTTTTGCGACGCAATATTATACAAAGCAGGATACTGTTCACTTAAGGGTGCATTGTCTAACCAAGTGTCCTCCCAGAACCGTATCTGTGCCCCATTCTTAATCAAGAAAGTACCATGGCGGAAGAAGACATTCTTTGCCGCCATGAGTCCAGCTCAGAAGTGTGAATCCCCTGGTTTCCAAACCACTTGGGATAATGTCTTCGAGTCCAAATATTTTCTCGTAAGAATAGTTTGCCATATCCCATTCTCGGTAAGAAGCTTAAACAGCAATTGACCTAGAAGCGCTGAATTCTTGACTTCCAGGTCATGAACTCCAAGCCCTCCTTGCTCTTTGGGACTACAAACTATACTCCATTTAACCAATCGATATTTCTTTTTCCCGCGTGATACCGCAGCATCGGCACACCTTTACAAAGGATGGTGGTGGTCGAATCATTCTGGACGAACCTACAGGGTGATTAGGCAGCCCTCCACCTTGGCTTTTAACGGGTAACATATGAAGATCTTTGAGATATTTTTTTCGAGATCACACCAAAGTGTGCCTTATCTTTATAGAAGACAGAATTTTGAATACAAGATGACTGCAACTCGCTGCGGACAACGAGCGCAGACAGACTCCACTCCGGCTAGTCCAAAGACAGCCACCACAAACACCACGAATACAAAGCAAAAACACTCCGGCTAGTCCAAAGATCTTTGAGATATTGATTGGATGAAACCGAAAGTAGTCAAAGGACTGTGAAAAATATCCTCATGAATCGCATTTCGCCTTGATGCCCAGATCGCCCACAGGCTTACTACCACTGCTGTGAAATCTTCTTGTTTTAGACTGTCATTTAGCATAAATAACTACTGTTTAGCATCAGGAATTCCATTCATTGCGAGGTGTTCTATCAGATCTTCGTCCATCAGGACCCATACACTTCTAGCCATTGTACAGCTCAACAGAGAATGTCGCCATGAGTCAATATTTTCTTAGCAGATCTCACAACCCGCTGATGCGGATATATTGCGGTGGTGTGATACATCAGCCGTTGGAATAGAATGTTTGGCAAGCCTCCACACAAAAACCTTAATTTTAGAAGGTACCTTGAGCTGCCATAGTTTGGTCCAGGCCCCTTCCTCATCTTCTCTAGAGGAGAGCCGATCGAGTACCACAAAGTCTGGCTATCATAAAGGGCTCGCTCAATAGAATGTGCCAAGTCGTGCCACACTGCGTTCGTTCGAACTTTAAACGGGGAGAACCGAAGAATATGGTACTTGGCAGCTGTGATATATAGTAGTCTCCTACCTCCAGAAGTACTCCATTTGTTTATAATTACTTCGCATCTTGTTTTCAAACTTCAAAGTCAAACTTCCACGACATGACCGATGACGTTGAGAAATGTCTTTCTACACACCCTATCTGCAGGTTTTAAAATTATGACGGAACTTGGGGAAATCTGTGAGCACCACATCAACGGTGAAGCAGCGTGGGTGGTAAAATCGCTGTGTTTCCATGACGATATATATATCGGGCCAAGCAGTTCACTGAATGTGAAAACCGGACAACAACAGCGAACAAAATTAAGATGTGTCCACTGTCTTGAGAGTGTGTCGACGATATTCTAACTTGCGTAGTCGGTGTGCGCCACACAAGTAATTTTTTCTAAGTAACTCCATCTGTTCATAAATATAAGGTTTTCTTAATAGAAAAATAACTTATAATTTTAACTATGATTTGCTTATAATATGTTCACAAGATTTTTTTTCTTCAAACGGACTACCCCTTCCATTACTACGACATAACGGAAACACAAGAGTTCAACTAAACACACCCACACAGCAAAAGGGGACGGGAAAGAGGCCACCCTCGCACCATCAGGAAACCGCTGACAGATGCTCGAAATCAAGCATCTATTACGGGTCAGAAACCTGACAGCGCTACAGCAACATCTATCAAGAAGTTCAGGAAAACACACCCACAAAATTCAGTTATTACAAGTTCAAACAGCGGATCCAAACACCATCTATGGAACTAATGAGCAACAACATTAAGGGGCTTGAATCATCAGAACAATGGTCCATCCTGAGATGCAACAAGATTACTTGCCTTGATGCATTGGCAACATTACTTGCCTTGATGTTCTAGGTCAAATGCGCCACATTGTCCATCAGCAGCTTTGCCCCCACCTTGATCTTCCCATCACCAGCTTCATCATACAAACCTACCCAGTAAATTAAAAAAGAGCACACCGTGTATATTATTGCAACAGGATTCTCATGCACATAACCCTCAAAAGTTATCTTGTTTCTGGTAATCCAAATGGACCAAAAGATAGCAGCCATAAGCAGGGTAAAAAAATTCATATCCCTGAGAAAATAAGCACATAGCGAGGCCAGAGCTTGCGACCTATTCGAATGCTAGCTATTAGCCCCCACACATGCACTAACACAACCCCAAGTAGTTCTTGCAATAGCACAGGAGGGAAAAAGATGATCTACATTCTCACAGTTGTCACAAAAGGAACAAATAGGAGATGCAGTCCATTTTCTCTTCTTAAGGTTGTCTCTGATTAGAATAACATCATAACCAATTATTTTTTAATTTTCATAGGTATCTTGGCTTTCCAAATCCATTTATTGTTACGCCCAGTAAAATTCTGTTCAAGCAACTTATACATAGATACAATAGAAAAGCATTTGTTACTAGACAACTTCCATCTAATCTCATCAAAATTAGTAGATCTAGGTAACTGGAGAATAGAAAACTTTATCTCATTCCACTGATTGAGCAGGTCAACAGAAAGCCTTCTTCTAAAGGGTACATTAAAATTTGTAGAAACCACATAATAGAAAGTAACCTCCTTGGGTAAACTAATATGAAACTGATGAGGATATTTTTCAGATAGACTCTCACCATTTAACCAAGGATCTAACCAGAATCTAACAAGATCACCTTTTTTCAACACCACCTCTCTCCCCTGAAGATAGTGCTCTCTTACTTTCAACAAAGCTTTCCAACAAGGGGAATCACTAAAGCTAGGTTTTACAGATGTCACTGTTTTATTTCTTAGATACTTTTACCTTACAATTCTTTGCCATAAACCATCTTGGGTTTCTAGCTTCTACCATCATTTGGTAAGAAGGCTAATGTTCTGTTTCCTAAGATCTTTCACCCCCAGCCCCCCTTTTTTCTGATTTACAAACCTTTTCCATTTGACCATACATCATGCTCTCTTCTTCTTCCTACCATCCCAATAAAACTTCTCCTATGTTTGTCCAACTTTTCAATGAAGGTTTTGTTCAACAAAAACATTGGCATATAGTAAGAAGGGATGCCAAAAAGGCAAGCATCTAATAAAGTAAGCCTTGCACCAGATGATGCAGAATCAGAAATCCAGGATTCCAACTTTTTGATTATTTTTGCACCATGGAAATCCCAATCAATGTTTTTCAAATTGGAGAAGGTTAAAGGAACCCCTAAGTATTTCATGGGTAGCTTGTCAATTTGACAGTTAAACATACCAGAATATGTTTCCATGGTATTAAGATCACCACCAATCACCACAATCTCACTCTCCAGGTAGTTATTCTTTAACGGTGATGATATCTTTGATCCAGATTATGGAATGTCGTATGATAAACTTTTTCCCTAGAAGACGTAGGTTTAATCGAACCTTAGGAAGCACTGCTAAAGTGGTGTAAAGGAAACCTCTACAAGATTTGCTAGTTGATTTTATTTTATGTTTATGGAAACTATCTAGTTTACTCTTAATTTGGTTGTGTTCGAAATAAGCTAGGGTTAAGGATTCTCCTACAGTTATGCATACATATAGAAATGAAGTGCAAATGTGTAGTAAATAAAATAGAGATAAGATATTTGTGAGCAACACATCTATAAATACTCTTGCCCCTAAAGCCAGAGGTGATAAGAGCCGCGAGTAGCAACAGTTATTAAGTAAATGAATACATACCAAAGCATTAAGCTAGATGATTGTGTTGTTGATCCCGAGTGAATCACTAAACATGTACCGTTTGACGTGGGCATTACCCTTCGGGTAACTGGTATTGTCCTATCCCGTGTAGCCCAGCTGGAGGCCCATGAAGATAATGATGCGCGTAGATGTACACGTCCGTTGGGAATCCCAAGTGGAAGGTATGATGCGCACAGCAGCAAGTTTCCCTCAGTATGAAACCAAGGTTATCGAACCAGTAGGAGCCAAGAAGCACGTGAAGGTTGTTGGTGGCGAAATGTGATGCAGCGCAACACCAGGGATTCGGCGCCAACGTGGAACCTGCACAACATAACCAAAGTACCCCAGCAAACGGTGAGGTTGTCAATCTCACGCTGTAACAAAGGATTAACCGTATTGTGTGGAAGATGATTGTTTGCGAAGAAAACAATAAAGAACAATTGCAGTAGATTGTATGCGATGTAAAGAATAGGACCGGGGTCCACAGTTCACTAGAGGTGTCTCTCCCATAAGATTAAAGCATGTTGGGTGAACAAATTACAGTCGGGCAATTGACAAATAGAAAGGGCATAACAATGCACATACATGATATGATAAATATAGTGAGATTTAATCAGGGCATTACGACAAAGTACATAGACCGCTATCCAGCATGCATCTATGCCTAAAAAGTCCACCTTCAGGTTATCATCCGAACCCCTTCCAGTATTAAGTTGCAAGCAACAGACAATTGCATTAAGTATGGTGCGTAATGTAATCAACAACTACATCCTTAGACATAGCATCAATGTTTTATCCCTAGTGGCAACAACACATCCACAACCTTAGAACTTTCTGTCACTGTCCCAGATTTAATGGAGGCATGAACCCACTATCGAGCATAAATACTCCCTCTTGGCTAGAGCCTCTACTAATAACGGAGAGCATGCAAGATCATAAACAACACATAGGTAATAGATTGATAATCACCATAACATAGTATTCTCTATCCATCGGATCCCGACAAACACAACATATAGTATTACAGATAGATGATCTTGATCATGTTAGGCAGCTCACAAGATCCAACAATGAAGCACAATTAGGAGAAGACGACCATCTAGCTACGCTATGGACCCATAGTCCAGGTGAACTACTCACTCATCACTCCGGAGGCGATCATGGCGATGAAGAGTCCTCCGGGAGATGATTCCCCTCTCCGGCAGGGTGCGGAGGCGATCTCCTGAATCCCCGAGATGGGATTGGCGGCGGCGGCATCTGGAAGGTTTTCCGTATCGTGGCTCTCGTTACGAGAGGGTTTCGCGACGAAGACTTTAAGTAGGCGGAAGGGCAACGGGGGCCACACGAGGGCCCCACACGCTAGGGCGGCCGGGGCCGGGCCGCGCCGCCTAGTGTGGCGGCGCCTCGTGGCCCCACTCTTTCCCCTCGGTCTTCGGAAGCTTCGTGCAAAAATAGGACCCTGGCGTTGATTTCGTCCAATTCCGAGAATATTTCCTTACTAGGATTTCTGAAACCAAAAACAGCAGAACTGGCTCTTCGGCATCTTGTTAATAGGTTAGTGCCGGAAAATGCGTAAATACGACATATAATGTGTATAAAACATGTAGATATCATCAATAATGTAGCATGGAACATAAGAAATTATCGATACGTCGGAGACGTATCCCCAAGCTTAGTTCTGCTCGTCCCGAGCAGAAAACGATAACAAGGATAATTTCGGAGTGACATGCCATCATAACCTTGATCATACTATTGTAAGCATATGTAATGAATGCAGCGATCAAAACAATGGTAATGACATGAGTAAACAAATGAATCATAAAGCAAAGACTTTGCATGAATAGTACTTCAAGACAAGCATCAATAAGTCTTGCATAAGAGTTAACTCATAAAGCAATAAATCAAAGTAAAGGTATTGAAGCAACACAAAGGAAGATTAAGTTTCAGCGGTTGCTTTCAACTTATAACATGTATATCTCATGGATAGTGTCAATGTAAAGTAATATAACAAGTGCAATATGCAAGTATGTAGGAATCAATGCACATTCACACAAGTGTTTGCTTCTTGAGGTGGAGAGAGATAGGTAAACTGACTCAACAATAAAAGTAAAAGAAAGGTCCTTCAAAGAGGAAAGCATCGATTGCTATATTTGTGCTAGAGCTTTTATTTTGAAAACATGAAACAATTTTGTCAACGGTAGTAATAAAGCATATGAGTTATGTAAATTATATCTTACAAGTTGCAAGCCTCATGCATAGTATACTAATAGTGCCCGCACCTTGTCCTAATCAGCTTGGATTACCGGATCATCGAAATACACATGTTTTAACCAAGTGTCACAATGGGGTACCTCCATGCCGCCTGTACAAAGGTCTAAGGAGAAAGCTCGCATTTTGGATTTCTCGCTTTTGATTATTCTCAACTTAGACATCCATATCGGGACAACATGGACAACAGATAATAGACTCCTCTTTAATGGATAAGCATGTGGCAACAGTTAATATTCTCATATGAGATTGAGGATATATGTCCAAAACTGAAACTTCCACCATGATTCATGGCTTTAGTTAGCGGCCCAATGTTCTTCTCTAACAATATGCATGCTCCAACCATTAAGGTGGTAGATCTCTCTTACTTGAGACAAGACGGACATGCATAGCAACTCACATGATATTCAACAAAGAGTTGATGGCGTCCCCGAAGCATGGTTATCGCACAACAAGCAACTTAATAGAGATAAAATGCATAAGTACATATTCAATACCACAATAGTTTTTAAGGCTATTTTGTCCCATGAGCTATATATTGCAAAGGCGAATGATGGAATTTTAAAGGTAGCACTCAAGCAATTTACTTTGGAATGGAGGAGAAATACCATGTAGTAGGTAGGTATGGTGGACACGAATGGCATAGTGGTTGATTCAAGGATTTTGGATGCATGAGAAGTATTCCCTCTCGATACAAGGTTTAGGCTAGCAAGGTTATTTGAAGCAAACGCAAGGATGAACCGGTGCAGCAAAACTCACATAAAAGACATATTGTAAACATTATAAGACTCTACACCGTCTTACTTGTTGTTCAAAACTCAATACTAGAAATTATCTAGACCTTAGAGAGACCAAATATGCAAACCAAATTTTAGCAAGCTCTATGTATTTCTTCATTAATGGGTGCAAAGTATATGATGCAAGAGCTTAAACATGAGCACAACAATTGCCAAGTATCACATTATCCAAGACATTTTAGAATTACTACATGTAGCATTTCCCGATTCCAACCATATAACAATTTAACGAAGAAATTTCAACCTTCGCCTTGAACATTATGAGTAAAGCCTAAGGACATATTTGTCCATATGCAACAGCGGAACGTGTCTCTCTCCCATACAGTGAATGCTAGGATCCATTTTATTCAAACAAAAACAAAAAAAAAACCGACGCTCCAAGCAAAGTACATAAGATGTGACTGAATAAAAATATAGTTCCAGGGAGGAACCTGATGATGTTGTCGATAAAGAAGGGGATGCCTTGGGCATCCCCAAGCTTAGACGCTTGAGTCTTCTTAAAATATGCAGGGATGAACCACGGGGCATCCCCAAGCTTAGAGCTTTCACTCCTCTTGATCATAGTATATCATACTCCTCTCTTGACCCTTGAAAACTTCCTTCACACCAAACTTCAAGCAAACTCATTAGAGGGTTAGTGCATAATTAAAAATTCACATATTCAGAGGTGACACAATCATTCTTAACACTTCTGGACATTGCACAAAGCTACTGGACATTAATGGCTCAAAGGAATTCATCCAATATAGCAAATACGGCAATGCGAAATAAAAGGCAGAATCTGTCAAAAACAGAACAGTCCGTAAAGATGAACCTGAAAGGGGCACTAGACTTGCTCAAATGGAAAAACTCAAAACTACTTAAAGTTGCGTACATATCTGAGGATCACCTCGTAAATTTACAGATTTTTTCGAATTTTTTACAGAGACTTATGCCATAATTCGTGACAGACAATGCTGTTTCTGCGCACGATCCCAAATATAACATCAACTTTAACATAGAAACTTTACTTGGCACAAAAACATGATAAGGAGAGGTTTCTACAGTAGTAAAAACTTCCAAGACTCAACAAAACAAAAATTTCTGTAGTAAAATAAACACATGGGTTATCTCCCAAGAAGTGCTTTTCTTTAACGCCTTTCAGCTAGGCGAAAGTGCAAATCAAGTAACATCAAGAGTAGAAGCATCAACATTATTTTTCTTGCAAATACAACTTGTTGAAGAGGGTACTTTAGGCGCTCCATTATCTAAATTTTCTATGGTGGTGCTAGAGGTTTTAGCAATTTTAAGCCTATAATAATTCTTTTGTTTAGGCACTTTAGAGGCATACATGAATTTTTGCTCTTTACCCACATAAGCTTTCTCATTATACTTGAGAGAAGAAAAGGTTGAACCCAAGGTTCCCATAGCTTTTTCAAGTTCATCAATCCTGTTGGTTTGATTATCATGGACAACACAAGTTCCTAGGACATTAATTCTTTCATCAACTCCTCCTAGGGATTTATCAAGTTCATCAGTTTTATCCAATAACATTTCCAATTTAGTTTCAATACTTGGAAAATTTTTCTCTATGGTTTCCAATTTTTTCATAACATCCTCAAGAGAGATTTCAATTTTAACTTCATTAACAGGTGGTATTCCAACTAGACTCTCAATGATGCAACTAGCTTCTAAAGCGGGAGTACCTAGGAAATTACCTCCCGAAAGAGTATCAAGAACATACCTATTCCAACTAGATAAACCAACATAAAAGTTCCTAAGAAGGATAGTGGTGGAGTGTTTCTTAATGCACCTATGATGAGCATTACTAATTCTGTACCAAGCATCTTTAAAACTTTCTCCCCTGCTTAAAAGAACGAACTTCAACTTCAGGATTACTCATTATAAAAGTAATTAGACAAATAAAGTAAAGACAAGTAACTAATTTTTTTGTGTTTTTGATATAGAGAGCAAGACAGTAAATAAAGTAAAACTAGCAACTAATTTTTTTGTGTTTTGTTTAGGTGCAGCAAACAAAGTAGTAAATAAAATAAAGCAAGACAAAAACAAAGTAAAGAGATTGGGAAGTGGAGACTCCCCTTGCGGCGTGTCTTGATCTCCCGGCAACGGCGAAAATTTAGCTTGATGCGCGTAGATGTACACGTCCGTTGGAAACCCCAAGTAGAAGGTATGATGCGCACAACGGCAAGTTTCCTCGTATGAAACCAAGGTTATCGAACCGGTAGGAGCCAAGAAGCACGTGAAGGTTGTTGGTGGCGAAATGTGATGCGACGCAACATCAGGATTCCGCCAACGTGGAA
This sequence comes from Lolium multiflorum, assembly GCA_030979885.1. Classification (NCBI taxonomy): domain Eukaryota; kingdom Viridiplantae; phylum Streptophyta; class Magnoliopsida; order Poales; family Poaceae; genus Lolium; species Lolium multiflorum. The sequence continues at coordinate 330,366,382 of CM061750.1, forward strand.
CCTGCACAACACAACCAAAGTACTTTGCCCCAACGAAACAGTGAGGTTGTCAATCTCACCGGTTTTGCTGAACAAAGGATTAACCGTATTGTGTGGAAGATGATTGTTTGCGAAGAAAACAGTAAAGAACAATTGCGTAGATTGTATGCGATGTAAAGAATAGGATCGGGGTCCACAGTTCACTAGAGGTGTCTCTCCCATAAGATTAAAGCATGTTGGGTGAACAAATTACAGTCGGGCAATTGACAAATAGAAAGGGCATAACAATGCACATACATGATATGATAAATATAGTGAGATTTAATCAGGGCATTACGACAAAGTACATAGACCGCTATCCAGATGCATCTATGCCTAAAAAGTCCACCTTCAGGTTATCATCCGAACCCCTTCCAGTATTAAGTTGCAAACAACAGACAATTGCATTAAGTATGGTGCGTAATGTAATCAACAACTACATCCTTAGACATAGCATCAATGTTTTATCCCTAGTGGCAACAGCACATCCACAACCTTAGAACTTTCTGTCACTGTTCTTTATTGGAGGCATGAACCCACTATCGAGCATAAATACTCCCTCTTGGAGTTAAGAGCAAAATCTTGGACAGAGCCTCTACTAATAACGGAGAGCATGCAAGATCATAAACAACACATAGGTAATAGATTGATAATCACCATAACATAGTATTCTCTATCCATCGGATCCCGACAAACACAACATATAGTATTACAGATAGATGATCTTGATCATGTTAGGCAGCTCACAAGATCCAACAATGAAGCACAATTAGGAGAAGACGACCATCTAGCTACTGCTATGGACCCATAGTCCAGGGTGAACTACTCACTCATCACTCCGGAGGCGATCATGGCGATGAAGAGTCCTCCGGAGATGATTCCCCTCTCCAGGGTGCGGAGGCGATCTCCTGAATCCCCAGAGATGGGATTGGCGGCGGCGGCGTCTCGGAAGGTTTTCCGTATCATGGCTCTCGTTACGAGAGGGTTTCGCGATGAAGACTTTAAGTAGGCGGAAGGGCAATGCGGGGGCCACACGAGGCCCCACACGCTAGGGCCGCGCGGCCAGGGCGGGCCGCCGCCCTAGTGTGGCGGCGCCTCGTGGCCCCACTTCCTTTCCCCCTCGGTCTCTGGAAGCTTCGTGCAAAAATAGGATCCCGGCGTTGATTTCGTCCAATTCCGAGAATATTTCCTTACTAGGATTTCTGAAACCAAAAACAGCAGAAAACAACAACGGCTCTTCGGCATCTTGTTAATAGGTTAGTGCCGGAAAATGCGTAAATACGACATATAATGTGTATAAAACATGTAGATATCATCAATAATGTAGCATGGAACATAAGAAATTATCGATACGTCGGAGACGTATCAGCATAAGGCAATTTGGGCCACTAGGACGGTGCCGAAGGAGATTCCTTGAAGACCAAGGCGAAGATCGATCAAACAAGGAAAGTTTAGAGCTAGGTATCTTGTAAACCTAGTCGTACTCGTGTAGACCTCTTGAGACCTGACCCCCTTTATAAGGACCAGGAGAGGGGCTGCCGAGGGACACAATCAATCTTAGCAACCTTAGCCACCGTAAGTCCAGAGCTAGGTCACCGTAGCACTTAGCCTCTCGACGAGAACGCAGCCGAAACCTTCGGCACCCCATTGTAACCCGATATTATCATAATCAAGATCAGACAGGCAGGACCGTTACTTTCCCCTTTATGTTACTGAGGTTTCGCGGTAGCACGCCGATCTCCACTCATCCCGCCTCTTCCCTTGATCGATCCGATAAACATGGGTACCTGCAGATCATCGAATCGAGGCAAAGAGACAAGGATACAAGATTGCAAAACTCCTACTTAATACTTACACATATTATAAGATTAGATGCATATAAACGCCGCGAGGATTCACCCCAACCCGCAGCCCGTGAGGACTACCCACACATAATATCAAAATCAATATCAAAGAAAGAAATCATTGTGGCAAATACTTGGATTGAAATCACAATATTCTTACAATGGTCGCCAATTCTCAAGGAGATCTCTATTACAATGGTGATGGCTATGGATATGGAGAAGATGGGATATGGAATGGATGAACTATGGTGGTAGATCTCCTTCGGTGTGGTGTAGATAGATTTGATAGATGGCGGCTCTATTTGGCGACGAATGACTCTCTTTTCTGCGTCGGGTCCTTCAAAGAACGTATAGGGTTTGACCCCAGGAACGATGCGATGGCCAGTACGGGTGGATGGTACGGGCAGGGCTTGCCCGTACCGGTGTCCTCTAAAGCTTCTGGCACCAAGTTTTGACGTCTAGTCAACTTTGGTGCACTTGTGACACGATGTCCTTCAGTTATTGCAGGTCCATCTGTCATTATGACGTGATTTCCTGCACACCATTCAAAGATAGAAGAGATTGCACATCTTTGCAATAATTATTCATTAATAACACATTGAGAGGAAAACTTAGTCAATTTCTTGACTTAGCTAAAGGTTTAAACGCGAGAAAAAGTAGCGTATTTCACAGCCATCACCTGACATCAACTCAAACATGTAATGCATCAATTTTAGGTTTACAGCCTGCTCTACATCATGCTAGATACAGAAAATTGTATCATCAAGATATTGTAAAACTTCCACCCCTTTATAAATAATATCACTAGCAAACCTAGTTATGCGGTTATTTTCCTAGGCTATAAGGACCATCTTTGTAAGGCATTCAACATCCATATTAAACAGAGTTGGTGAGAAAGGATCTCCTTGCCTCACCCCCTTAGCACTTTGGAAATAGGGTCCAACCACATTATTCAACTTAACACTCACAATTTCATTGTGCAAAATATTTCTAGACCATATGCACCACTGACTAGAAAAGCATGTTGCCCTATGACAATAAATTAAGAAATCCTAATTCACCTTGACATAATATTAATCAAAATTGAAAACGACGCCCACTTGTTTTTTACCATGAGTATGATGCATGAACTCATGTAAAGAAAGGACCCCGTCCATAATATTTCTCCCTTTAATCAAATCATTCTGATGAATACTAAATAGTTTATCAGCATAAGGATCCTATCTCAGAGAGAGCATTTTAGTAATCAATTTATATATAAATCTCAACAAGCATATAGGTCTAAACTTTTGAATTTATTTGGACTCAGAGGTTTTAGGTAACAAAGTGATTATCCTATAATTCAATCTTCGAATATCCAAGGTATTAGCATGAAAGGTAGCAAACAAAGACTTGATATTATGTTTAATAAACTTCCAACAAAACTGATAAAATTCAATAGGAATATTATCAGAGCCAGGGTCTTTGTTTTTCTCCATTGAGAAAAGAGCATCTTTTACCTTTTGCTCACAAAAAGGTCTAACCAAATCCCTATTATGATCATCATTTAACTTCTCTTTTTCTTCCCATAAATTTTGATCAATCTTAAACAGGTTGCTAGGAGGAGGACCACAAAGCTCTTTATAGTATTCAGTAGCATGTTTCACTAAATTATAAGTTCGCTCTATCAGCACTCCATCATTATCGAGAGAAATAACATCATTATTTCCTTTTCTTCCGTTAGCAATTGATGACGTTGGGACTCCAAGTGTAGAGTGTTGTGTCAACATAGTATTTTCCCCACAAGGGTGACTCGAGGGTTTATATCAAACTCTCGGGAAATTGGACAAAGAGTATTCTCTTATGTCTTCTTCTAGCAATCCTGCAAGTATTTTTGGATTAAAATAGTGCAGCAAATAGAAAACAAGATAAGAACAAGATAACAATGTTTCTTATGATAAAAAGTGGACCGGGGTTCTTGGGTTCACTTGACTATTCTCTCTTTTAAGTTGTAGTGGACAAATAACAATTTATTAATGATATATGAGGATGCAAAATAATAACATATAAAAGATACACATTCATATGAGCATCATGTACTAACATAGAGATGATGCAACACATCTCTCTTATACTCCACAAGAAAAGGAAAACTCCATGCAATCTTGTATTAAGATTTGACAGAGCATAGCCATATAAGTACTTTGACATGATGATTGAATATCAAATATGCTACCTTGAACAAACAAGATCATCACTTTTGTCACGTGACAAACATAGCACATGCGGCATTCATTTTATCCCTAGTGAGGTAGCAAAAGAAAAGGCAAAACCATAATAGATCATGAATTTGTTGCACTATCAAATCACTAAAACCATGCTACTCCATCTAATACACACATCACCCCACACACACTCTTGCATATAAGTTGGATCAGAACAAATACTTAAGAACGGGGTACATAATATGCATCTATCAATACATCTTGCACATAATATGATCAGATCTCATAGCACAATATCATAGAATAAGGATCTGCCACATAGGTATTATAAATATGTCCATAATCAGTGAGGGCAGCTCATATGGCAGTAAGAACTATGAAGAACATGAGAGAAATAGATCAAGCTACTCTTCGAGGCCATATATATAGTGATTTTTAGGTCAAAATACGTCGGTGCGCAAAAGAATTAGGTGAATTGGGCGATCAACCGGCTGAAAGAGGTTGGGTGGCGCGCCCAACATGTTTGGGTGCGCCACCTGCCCTCTTTTTGGCCTCAGGCCCATCCAGGCCTCCTCCAAAGTTTCAGGGTGCTTCTCCCGATGAAAAGGTGACACTCCAAAAATCTTAGGTCAATTTGACTCCGTATAGGTCTCTGGAAGTGAAAAATACGTGAAACAAGGTTTTCCTATTATGCAGAGTTATAAACCAAATAAATGAGACCATTGGTAAATCCCCATAAATCAACGTAAAACATGTTATTATCATCATATATGTTGCAAATATGTCGAAATTCAATATGATAAAGGACAAAGTTCATGTATGCATTTTACATGCATCAGCAATTCTATGGAAATAGGTAGTATTTAAATCCCATTGAAGTAACCATTTGCCATGATCACTCTTTGATGCCAATAACTTTCCTCCTCCTCATACATTTTAAACAGCTCACCATGTATCTTGACTCTATAAGCTAGCTCATCAGAAGACAAGTCACCACTTTCTTCCAGGATCACCAAAACCATGAGTTCTTTTTTCAATCTCCTATTTTTTTATTGTTAACAAACACGTTAGCCCCCCAACCCTTACAATGATTTTTGAATCTTTTTAACTTGACATCCAGAACATCAATAGGATCCAAACTATTAACAGGTTTCTCCCAGATTTTTTGAACCAGAGGAAGGAAATAAAGGTTCTTAAACCAGGATAGATCAAATTTAAACTCTCTATTCTTATTCTCAACCTTGGATTCGCCAAAATCTAAAAGCAACATGTTATGGTCAGACTGATCCTTAACTATCTTAGTGATCTTGACCAAAGAAAACATCTCCTCCTATGTTTTAGACATCAAAACCCTATCCAACTTATCAAGGTTAGGTTTCCTCTGATTATTACACCAAGTATACACCCCCTTTGTTATGAACTCCCCTCAAAGCCATAGAGTGAATGATAGCATTAAAAACCTCAGAGGAATGAGGTAAAATAGTAGGTTTATTTTTTTCCAGCACATGTCTTAAGATATTAAAGTCACCACCAAAAATGTAAGGGCATGCACAATGGTGATATCTTAGCAATGTCACGTAGGATAATTGATGATGTGGATGAAAGAGAAAGTTAAAAAAATACTTTGCCTTCCCTTAGCAAAGAGATGATCTCTTAGCACAATCTCTCTCACCACATATTTAGGATATCTAGTTACTAAGGATATGGCTAAAAATAACCTATTGTATATCATGTTTTACTGTCATATCTAGATCACATGTCAAAGTTAAGATAAGACTGTCTTATCAACCATTACACATGCCCTAAGAAACATCCACACTATTGCAAAAACTAGACAACTCAACCAAAAAGTTAAATTTGAACTCCTCATGTGCAGGTCCATACACAACTATCAAATACCATCTACACTATTTTTAACATCCCACATATTCAGGAGAACCGCATGATCACCAATCTTAACAGATTGAACCTCAAGGGAACCATTGTTAACTCCACATAGGATACCACCATACTTTCCAACGGAGGGTACCCATTTCCAAAAGAAATTATTACCATGGTCAATTTTCCTGAAAAAACAATCATCATATTTCTCCTTCATTGTTTCTTGTACTACAACAAAACCCCTCCTACAGCAACGCAATTATCTGTATCTAAATGTTATTTTAGGCGTTGCTAGGGCATATACCAACGGATAAAAATGCGTTGCGTTTTTGGGTGTTGCAAGGGTATAAGGCAACGCATATAGGTCCGTTGGTAACCAATGAGACAAGCGTTGCAAAGTAGCTACGGTGTACGAACAACAGTTATACGCGTTGCTAGAGACATCTCACACATATGCGAATTTTGGTATATTGAAAATATTATTTCCTGGCTTAGATAGTTTGATCACTCTGAACGGCGGTAGGTTTCTTTTTTTTTTCTTGCAAGGGAACACAACTTACATAGGACACAGAAAACACATGAAGGTATTGCATGCCAAAGAATGAAATATTTATTATTGGAACCACCATCTCATACATAGAATTTTCCTGAAAACTAGAAACTTTACAATCTTGCATCAAAATATGACATTCTACCAAGTCCATTATATTGTTTCTAATATTTTCCAAGAATATTAAGAGCTGATGTCCAAATATAGCAAGTCTTCCTGACATATGGGACCTTGTATGGCACCTGGACCTGCACGTGCAAATACAAATTTTCGTTTTCAGTATAAAAAAGCCGCAAAAACAGTGTTATGTGTAGTAAATTCTACTAAGTAGTTGCTTAAATAAATTTAGGTAAACTCGCCTTGGATGGATGACAAAGTTAAGTCAGCATGCAAGATCGTTTTTGCTACCTTTTGCAACTGAAATAGCTCCAGACACGCACGTCATAGTGGCTACCACATAGATGGAAATACATGATGAAATCTGGTTAAGAAATAACAACTATGGTATCTAAATGAGCCCATCTAACAAAAAAACAAAATATATTTTGAACTGATCGACAGAGCATACATAATTTGGTATCTCGCAAGAAAGTCCTACCTTTTTTTCTGTGCAGTATTTGGGGTAAACATACAGGCATCTTTGCATGGCCACAGGCCCCTCACAGATAACCTTAGTATCTTTGCCTCCTTCCTGTAAGAAAAGGGAGTACTTGGGAATTAACTAAATCTATTAAAACAATGAATTTAAAAACATGTTTTCAATTTGGTGATAATTTATATCCATCGTAGACTGCAGAGACTTTGAACAACAAGGACAGGCAGGTTATCGCCTAACTTATCAAGGTTAGGTTTCCTCTGATTATTACACCAAGTATACACCCCCTTTGTTATGAACTCCCCTCAAAGCCATAGAGTGAATGATAGCATTAAAAACCTCAGAGGAATGAGGTAAAATAGTAGGTTTATTTTTTTCCAGCACATGTCTTAAGATATTAAAGTCACCACCAAAAATGTAAGGGCATGCACAATGGTGATATCTTAGCAATGTCACGTAGGATAATTGATGATGTGGATGAAAGAGAAAGTTAAAAAAATACTTTGCCTTCCCTTAGCAAAGAGATGATCTCTTAGCACAATCTCTCTCACCACATATTTAGGATATCTAGTTACTAAGGATATGGCTAAAAATAACCTATTGTATATCATGTTTTACTGTCATATCTAGATCACATGTCAAAGTTAAGATAAGACTGTCTTATCAACCATTACACATGCCCTAAGAAACATCCACACTATTGCAAAAACTAGACAACTCAACCAAAAAGTTAAATTTGAACTCCTCATGTGCAGGTCCATACACAACTATCAAATACCATCTACACTATTTTTAACATCCCACATATTCAGGAGAACCGCATGATCACCAATCTTAACAGATTGAACCTCAAGGGAACCATTGTTAACTCCACATAGGATACCACCATACTTTCCAACGGAGGGTACCCATTTCCAAAAGAAATTATTACCATGGTCAATTTTCCTGAAAAAACAATCATCATATTTCTCCTTCATTGTTTCTTGTACTACAACAAAACCCCTCCTACAGCAACGCAATTATCTGTATCTAAATGTTATTTTAGGCGTTGCTAGGGCATATACCAACGGATAAAAATGCGTTGCGTTTTTGGGTGTTGCAAGGGTATAAGGCAACGCATATAGGTCCGTTGGTAACCAATGAGACAAGCGTTGCAAAGTAGCTACGGTGTACGAACAACAGTTATACGCGTTGCTAGAGACATCTCACACATATGCGAATTTTGGTATATTGAAAATATTATTTCCTGGCTTAGATAGTTTGATCACTCTGAACGGCGGTAGGTTTCTTTTTTTTTTCTTGCAAGGGAACACAACTTACATAGGACACAGAAAACACATGAAGGTATTGCATGCCAAAGAATGAAATATTTATTATTGGAACCACCATCTCATACATAGAATTTTCCTGAAAACTAGAAACTTTACAATCTTGCATCAAAATATGACATTCTACCAAGTCCATTATATTGTTTCTAATATTTTCCAAGAATATTAAGAGCTGATGTCCAAATATAGCAAGTCTTCCTGACATATGGGACCTTGTATGGCACCTGGACCTGCACGTGCAAATACAAATTTTCGTTTTCAGTATAAAAAAGCCGCAAAAACAGTGTTATGTGTAGTAAATTCTACTAAGTAGTTGCTTAAATAAATTTAGGTAAACTCGCCTTGGATGGATGACAAAGTTAAGTCAGCATGCAAGATCGTTTTTGCTACCTTTTGCAACTGAAATAGCTCCAGACACGCACGTCATAGTGGCTACCACATAGATGGAAATACATGATGAAATCTGGTTAAGAAATAACAACTATGGTATCTAAATGAGCCCATCTAACAAAAAAACAAAATATATTTTGAACTGATCGACAGAGCATACATAATTTGGTATCTCGCAAGAAAGTCCTACCTTTTTTTCTGTGCAGTATTTGGGGTAAACATACAGGCATCTTTGCATGGCCACAGGCCCCTCACAGATAACCTTAGTATCTTTGCCTCCTTCCTGTAAGAAAAGGGAGTACTTGGGAATTAACTAAATCTATTAAAACAATGAATTTAAAAACATGTTTTCAATTTGGTGATAATTTATATCCATCGTAGACTGCAGAGACTTTGAACAACAAGGACAGGCAGGTTATCGCCTAAATCAGGCCTTAAACTGACAGCCGTAGCTCCTACTGCTACTGTATAATATTACCTTAACCATCAGAACACACTTATTGAATGATCTCACGTTGCAAGGCATGACGTGTGGCCTGCAATACTTGTTTGGTTCGCCGTTGACAGCATGAGACATAACATAAGGATATCGCTGCGGCAACAATAACGATTACAACCTGAAATTTTTCACCCAAGACAAATTCTTGGCACTAAAATCAGAGACCCTCCCAGCTCTCACGTGAATGAGTAACTCACCTGCAGTAACGGGAATAGAAGTCCTGAACCACTTCACCTCCACGTCGTCCCCATAACCAGCTGCCACCATCGCGGAATTGTGTGCATCGACATTCATCCCCATCACGGAATTGTCCTGCTGAGATTAATCCACACGAGAGACTGATCTGGGCGATTGCGTCCCCATCCCGTGGAGAGCCCGCACGCCGCCACCGCGCCAATAGGAGACCGGACAAGGTTCTCCGCCAACAGGACTTCCATGCTGCAATCTGGCTACCACGGATCACCGGCATGGGAGGCATCGTCAATGGCCGTGAGGTGCCCAAGAGAATTAGAGGGAGGCGGCTAGGTTTTGGGAGGCGTGGAGGAAACTGCAAGGTTGCGGTCATGCGTTAATCCTGGGTTCGTGGCCGGTGGGTTAGAGAACTTATTGATCGTGCTAAGTGGGCTGGGCTTTTAGGTTTTCTTTTCCACAGTTGCAATCCCTAAGGAGCACAACAAATGTGGAATGCAACACATACATCTGTATCTACGATAGAATTTTACAACGAATATTTGAAGGGTTGCCAAGTATGCGTTGCTTTAGAGGGGTTATTCTTGTAGGTTACAAATCACATCATTCAAACGGGCTGTCATGCATTTCTTTCCCACACTTCTACAACTGCAGATCCTGATAACATTTAAATTTTATAGGGGTGTTTCTTCTCCTACCACTTTTGCCAGGAGCCAAGGCAGAATTGGGGATAGGCCCTTGACTTCTAGTCAAAGTTGTAGAGACATTAGTCTCTTTTTTTTTACCACCTTTTCTCTTAACCTTCATAGGTTTATCGATTCTATCAACAAGAATTATATAAAAAAAATCGATAAAGGGAATATATTAATATCAAAAGATATCAATTACAGCCAGCCTCAGCAACAACATAACAACCTATTGGCAGTACGGATGCACACACCCAAAAAAGAGAAAATAAAACTAAGAAATAAAAGTCTCGCCACAGTATCTCAGGTCTAGCAACAGCAATACATCCACCACCAAGACAACACCTGAAATACAGACTCTCCAAAAACGACGCCTTCAAGAAGGGGACAGTGCACCATCGTCGTCGTTGTCCGATCAAAGATCTTAGGTTTTCACCCTGAAGATAGTCTCCGCTCTCAAAATAATGCCTCCAACAAGGTCATTGCCAGACACAACCAGTTAAGGCCAGACCTTGGGTTTTCACCCTGAAAGGTAGGACTCTGAACTTCATTTGTGCTGCCGCCCCAACTTTCACACCACTGCTGCGAATCCCGGAACACCAAGCAAGTACCTCAACATCGCGAAGACTTGGACCTTCTTTAGCTAATCCCCTAATCCCACCTTCATGATATTCTCTGCTTCTGACTTCACCATGGATCAAAAGTCACTTGATGTCAACTCAGAGCAGAGCTTCACGCCGCTCCCTCCGAAACCAAACGGTCGGAATAAAAGCATGGGTGCGCATGACCGAATAGCACCCGAACCTGTGAACTTCAGACAAAAGATGCACTGTTCCATTCGCTATCAGAGCCTTCCGAAACTCATCACTCCGGCTAGATGAAGAAAGATTGGCATCCGGAATATCTTCATCTTCGCAAAAGAAAAACACTAGGACCACCACCATTAAAGCCGGAACGAACGGTCCCCGCAAGAATTACATAGATTTACAGAAATAAAAGATATCTGCAAGACAAACAAAACGATACCATTTATACGTAGTGGTTGTTGTATAAAATTGTACTACTACTCACGGAACGGAGGAAGTTGAGTAGTAATGTTTGACTCTCACGGAATCAACAGGTAACCTAGCACCACATATATACTCCATGCCTGTGCCAATAGATATTGTACTAGTAGTAACTTACTTAGCTAGAAGCCTAAACTTTGTACTGACAGACGCGTAAAATATGATCGAGTTGCTGATTATGATGTTCGAACGAAGCCGCCCACACGTGGGTGGGCGCGCACGTACATTTGGACGTGTCGTCAAGTGGCCAAGCCATTCATAAACAATTTCATATATTCTTTTCGAAGAGGTTACACAATTTCAGATGGGGACTCACACAGAAAAAATAACGAACAAAATAAAGAGAAGCCAATTGTTCGTGTGAAAAGAAAAAGGGAAGCCGATTGTTTCAGATAAGATCACCTGAAAGCGAGCATGCCCCCGTGGATCTAGCTACTACGTAATTCTCCATTCACTACAGGAACGGGGTGCTACGCCGACGGCCGGCCGCCCTCGGCGTAGCCACGCCTGGCCCTCGGCGTAGGCTACGCCGACGGCCGCCCTCGGCATACCTCGTCGGCGTCGACGTCCCTCGGCATAGGCTGGTGCGCCGGCCGGGAAGCCCTCGGCATATACGGCGTACACCGACGGCCGGCGTGCCCCTCGGCGTACACGCCCTCGGCGTACCATCAACGGCGATCCGTCGCCGGTAACGGCGCGCAGCATACGCCGACGGCGTAGCCCTCGGCATAGAGGCGAGGTGGCGCGGCCTGGCGCGGCGACGTGTCGCGGCCTGGCGCGGCGACGTGGCGCGTCTACGCCGAGGGCAACCCCCTCGGCATAGAACAGCTCTTCCTGGCGACGAACTGGCCACGTGTCGCGCGCTGGTGCAGCGGCATACGCCGAGGGCAACCCCCTCGGCATAGCCTCGACCATATGGTCATGCCAGGGGCCTATGCCGAGGGCAACCCCCTCGGCATAGCCTCGACCATTTGGTTTTTCCATTTTTACTGGGTTCCAATTCATCTAAATTCAGTTCAGCAGGTCCAATACATCCAAATACATCCAAATACATCCAAATTCGTCCAAATTCATCATAATTCACATAAATAGCATGAAATCCACATAGTAGCATCCAAATACATCCAAAATCACCATAATTCACATAAATAGCATGAAATCCACATAGTAGCATACATGGTGCATGTAATAGCATACAAGAGGAGAGTGCCATGTCATCCAATACATAGTAGTAGGTAGCAAATGATGGCAAGCAAGAAGCCCGGTGCTGACTAGCGGAGGAAGGACCCGGGCGGGGTGTGTCCACCCACATCCTTGGCGAAACGAGCAGCCCGGGGTTTCGCTCCGGTAGAAGCTGCAGAAGAACCACCTGGAGAAGGACCGGTAGCACGCCCAGGAGAAGTCGACGGAGAGGCACCGGGAGTAGTCCCAGGAGTAGTCGACGGAGAGACACCAGCAGAACGCCCAGGAGACCGACCACCTTCATGAACCGGTGTGACCTCGCGCCCACCCGGCGATGCCTGGTTCCCGGACCATCCCGTTCCCTACGTGTTCCCTACATGTTAGCAACTTGCGAGGCAAAGGAAAGTGGTAACTACCGGTTTGGCAAAGAACTTACCTCCGGTGTGGATCCGTAGTAAGTCGCAGCGAAAGCTGCCCTCGATGGCATGATAGGCATGTCCCCCGCCACGGTAACTGGAGCCGGTGGCGGTGTACCAGTAGACATAGAAATCATCATTTCCTGCAAGATAGGTTACAAGTTAGGCTTTGCAGAAATAAAGCATCAAACTGAGACTTGTCATCTACTTGCGTGAAGAAAGATTCAGACTTACTCCTATATACGCCATGTAGGCCGTATTCTGCCTATTCCACTGGCAGCGGCCTGCGATACGCTTCATTGCAGGCTTCGAGGCCGCCTCGAACTCGGGCTACAATTTCAGAAACAATGAATCTCGTAAACACTTAGCCATGTAGGAAGGAAAACCGGAAAGAGGATGAAAATGAGGAAACTTACATCGTAGGCGGGTGGACGAGCAGGCCGTGGACGAGGCTGGGGCTGTCGGCGGTGAGGGTATGCTTGAGGCGCGTGTAGCTCGTGGAGTGGGTAGGCTTGACCACCTTATTCATCCAAGGGAAACGGCCATGCGGACGCCCGTGCCCCGACAGGACCAACGACTCCTCGTCGACCGGAATGCTCAAGGGGTCATCCACCTCGGGGTGACGAGACTTGACCATGTCGCATAGTCCTCCTTGGCGGCCTTGGCATTGCCGTAGTACTGTGGCTGAGGCAATGCGGGATTGGGCTTCGTCCGCATCATGTCATATATCTGGGCATCATGAAGCACCACCCCAGGTGGTGCCTCGGCCACCTGCATCGCGAAAAGAAAAGTTAAGCGTACCACAAATGAGACATGGCGGGAAATGAATGAAGGTCGTTCCATGTATATACATACCTTTTTCCCCTTGAAGCGGGTGTAGTCGCGGTTTCCCGCGCAGTGTGTGCCACCGGTGCCTCGGTTCTCCATGTTACGCCTCGACACGGCTGCAATCTCCTCGTCTCCCTGAGCCACCTCGCCCTAATCAGCTCCTCCCATGCCTCCCTATGCTGCTCGGCCCACTCGGGACAAACCTGAAAACGCAATACTCAGCTCAAGATAATTCAATGAAAACTTAGCAGCAATGTAGAATCTCATTGACATTTTACTCACCGACATGTACTCCTCAATGGTCATTGCCCATTCCTCCGTAGGCTCGTTACCAACATAGTACTCCTTCTTGACCCTCTTACCCTTGTTAGCCCAGAAGGCACTAGCGCTGGTGAACTTTTGGTTGTACCACTGCTGCGGTGTCAACCTCTCGCAAGCGCCACGCAAAGTGAGACGCGCCTGCGTGTCATGCTCCGGGTCCACACGATAGAAGCACTTCAATCATGCATAAATCAGTTGTGAAAGTCATGAGTTAGCACATTAGGGTCATCAACTATGAACGGTGCTCGAGAAATATATGCCTTACCCAGAACTTGGTGGTCACAGCCTCAGCAGCTGTCGCGAAGCCTACGGCAGGGGCATCCTCATAGTCCGCCCAAGTAGTGGCTAGCTTCGTCGGGCCACCGGGGACCGTGCTAAGGGGAGTGTATCTGCCGGGCCAGAACTTCTTAATCAGAGCCCCAAGCAAGCTGTTAGGCATGCGGGGGGGCTTGGCATCCCATGTCCAGTTGCTGCAAATAAATCACACATTAGTACACATGCCAAATTGTTTATTATGCCCAAGATGAAAATACATGTTCGAAATTTCTGAAGTAGTACACTTACTCATCGCTCGAAGGAATGATAAGGGCCTTGTCATCATGGGTCTTCGGCTCCTTCCTCGCATCGGGGACTCTAGCTTCTCCACGAAGCTTCAAGGGCTTCGGCGCACCCCCATCCTCCATCACCTCCAACTCAGCCCTAGAGTCCGACTCGTGTGTAGACTCCGTCTCCATCTCCACCTCCCCACTAGACGGACCCTCTAGGTACAACTCAGGAGCCACGTCACCCGGAGGGTGGCTCGTCAAAGTCCATGTGTACCCCGCCGCCACCTCGTCCTCCACCTCGTCCTCCTCGTCCTCGTCCTCGACCTCCACCTCGTCCTCCTCGTCCTCGTCCTCCATCGGTACCATCGGCGTAACGCGGATTGAGCACCGGGGCTCGATCACTCCGTCTAGTGGGTCTAGGAATATTCCTCTTCACCTGCGCCAGCGTCTTAAGCAAGCTCTCGGAGTCTGCCTTGCCGCTGCTCATATTGTCCAGTCACCTGCATTGAGAAGAATAAAACAGTTAAGCACAAAGACATATTATATGAAGATACTAAGAATAAAAGGCACAATGCAATTAAGAAGCATGTTGACATAATAAAATGAAGATACTAAGAATAAAAGGCACAATGCAATTAAGAAGCATGTTGACATAATAAAATGAAGATACTAAGAATAAAAGGCACAATGCAATTAAGAAGCATGTTGACATAATAAAATGAAGATACTAACAATAAAAGGCACAATGCAATTAAGAAGCATGTTGACATAATAAAATGAAGATACTAACAATAAAAGGCACAATGCAATTAAGAAGCATGTTGACATAATAAATACTAAGAATAAAAGACCCTCACCAGCCATCATCGCTCTCATGCTCACTCTCATACTCCATCTCTTTCTCTTTCTCTTTCTCTTTCTCTGGCCCACTATCACTATCACTATCTTGTGAGTACAAAGTTGAAGGGTCGACGGGTGGAGGCTCATCATAATTGTCATTCGCCTCAAGTAACTTCTCGAGCATAGATATGTCCTTTAGATCCACCACTGACTCACCACGAGTTTCTGCATCGTTCCCGAGGTCCTCTTGAACAAACGGTTCTAAAATATATTCCCCGAAGTCCTGTTCCTCTTGATAGAAAATCCCCTCGTATGTCACGGGGTCAATGTTGTTGTAATCATCCTCAGAGGGAATCGGTAGGTTACCATGTGGCGATACCTGGAAGACGACTTCCCAACCCTTGAGTTCCGCTTTCTGGCATGGGTAGGGCAAATAATAAACTTGCTTGGCTTGGTGAGCCACAATAAAGACATCGGCTCCGCTATAGGTGGTTGAAGGCTTAACTTCAACTAACCCAATGGACTTATCACTTCTCTGTCCACCTATTGGGTCGAACCAATGACACTTGAACACGACGATATTGAGTTGCACGTTCGTACGATTGAATGTCAACTCGTATACACTTTGTAACCTTCCGTAGTAATCAAAGTTGTTGGCTCCTTTGGTGAAGACCCCAGTATTTATCGTTTTGGGATTCGCCCGGCCCTTCTGGTGCGTCTCTGTGTGGAAGCGAAACCCATTCACATCATACTTCTCATACTTGGTCACCTCACGGCTACAACCTTGGGAAACACATTTCAACTCATCTATCATATCAACGTTTCTCTCACGGCCCTACAAGAACATTTCAAATTTGTTGTGTGCATTAGTTACGTGTAATAAGAGGGACAAGTCACGTGTTGCAATGTAAGAGGAAAGGTTAGAAATTACTTTTTCCATGAACCATGTCACAAAGTTTTTATTAATTCCGGGAGCACCGTCTTTCAGTAGAGTGTCCATCTCCGAGGTTTCGGGCAATTCATCATACGGCCACATTTCATCCGTGAATTCGCTGAAAGGAGAAAATAAGCATTAGACCGAGACGAGGTTACTAGCTGCAAAGTAATTTGTTCACCATTTTACCTTACGAATGGGATCACTTCCTCCATGTTCATAAGCACATATAGCATTATACAATCCTTCTCTTCGTTCTCCAATTTATATTTTGTTCCTTTACCAGCCTTGCCACCGGGGAATTGGAATAGTTTTAGCTTGGGGTCATTCTCGGGCACGTCGACATTGTAACGAGTGACCGGGTTATGCTGAGTGGGAACATCATCGGGATAGTACGTTGTCGCGGCATCTGCCATCTCCCGAAGGCATATTGCCTCAGCTATGCATGCTTCAATCTTGGCCTTGTTTCCAGTTATCTTTCGAATATACTTAAACTCTCTCTCAGAACTGCCAACGAAACTGCACCGGACCACCCAAGAGTGCCTCGTTGGCGAGGTGCACAATGAGATGTGCCATCGGAGTAAAGAAGCCTGGCGGAAATATCATCTCCAAATTGCATAGCAACTCCGGCACTGTATGTTGTAGCTTTGCAATAACCTCGGGACATATCTGCTTAGCACAGAGCGTGCGGAAGAAATGGCTCAACTGCGCAAGCACTCGCCAGACTTTCTCGGGGATATACCTCGAAGCATCACCGGCATGAGCCGCTGAATCCATATATGATAGTCGTGACTCTTGAGCCCGGTGACTTTTCCCGTCGAAAGATTAACTCCCTTACTCATATTCGAGCAATAACCATCCGGGAACATCACGACGTATTTGAGCCACGCGAATGCCTCCTTCTTTTGGATGGAATCAAGGCAGAAGTTGGCATGCGGCTTGAACCAATTCTTTTGACGGCCAATAGGACGCTTCATGTGTAATTTTTCCCTATCACAGAGGATCTCAATATCGACTCTAGCCTTGACATTATCCTTTGACTTCCCGGGAATGTTCAGGCATGTGTGAAAGACGGACTCCGCGACATTCTTTACAGTGTGCATCACATCGATGTTATGGGGAAGTTCGAGGTCCTTGTAATACTCGAGCTTCGTTAAAGCCGCCTCGTGAGTCCAGTTGTGCGTTACACCATATCCCTCAAATTGATGGCCAGTTGGCGTCGCTGCCGGCACGAGAGCACGTAGCTCGGCTTCAACAAGTGTACCATCAAACTTCGGCACATCTTTTTTTTCATGCACAACTTTGCCCTTCTTGAAGTTCTTTTTGTCTTCTCTAAACGGATGCCTCCTTTTGAGGAACTGTCGATTCGTGTCAAACGCAACATACTTGCGACCCTTCTGTAGCCAAAGGAACTCAAGCCGATGCCTGCACACTGGGCATGGCCACTTACCAGCTGTACACCATCCACATGTTAGGGCGTACCCGGGCATGTCATGCATGGTATACTGCAACCAAACTCTCATGCAGAAGTTTGTCTTCGATGCTCGGTCGTACGTCAATGTCCCGTGGTGCCAAGAGTGGTTCAAATCTTCCACAATCGGCTGCATGTAGACACTCAAATTCTTCCCCGGGTAATGAGGGCCTGGAATGATCAGCGACAGAAACATGGTCTTCCTCGTCATTAGGACTCCGGGAGGGAGATTGAGCGGAATAACAAACACGGGCCAGCAACTGTAATTGGCAGTGGACATACCATATGGATTGAAGCCATCTGTTGCTATCGCAATTCTGACATTCCGAGCCTCGGCTGCCTTAAGGCGGTGTTTTGTATCGAAGTTCTTCCATGCCGTACCATCGGATGGATGTCCCATCTTCAACTTCTTGTTTTCGTCCACGAATCTCTTCCCATACTTGTGCCACGTCATCTGTTTGGCTGTCTCCTCGTGCATGTAAAGCCGCTGGATTCTTTTTATGAATGGGAGATATCGAAGAATCGACTTTGCGGTGCTTGACTGCCTCACCTGACCATCCTTTCCCGTTACCTCTTCATACCTAGACTGCTTACAGATGGGACAGTACTTGTCCTCCGCATACTGTCTCCAAAATAGAACGCAGCCTTTCGGACAACAGTCTATCCTTTGATAATCCATGTTGAGGTCCTTCATAATTCTCCTCGTCGCGTGCAGGCTTTGAGGCAGACAATGATCTTTGGGCAACATGTTACCAGTTGTTTTCAGACTTGCTTCAAAGCCCTCACGGGTGGTGTTGTACCGGGTCTTGTCGGCTAGACATTGGGAGATGGCATCGAGCTGAGAAATCGCGGCGCCCTCGTACAGAGGCCTCTTAGCCGCGGCAATCATATCATAGAAGGCCTTCGCGGTTGGCTCTGGTTCCTCCGGTTCTGGCGGCGCCTCCGGTTCTGGCGGCGCCTCCGGTTCTGGCGGCGAATCCGGGACATCGGCATGGACGAGATCATCTAGAAAGTCTCTAACTCCATCGTACGCATTGCCATTGAGCCGTTGCCGCATCACCTCACCTCTGTCACGTTCGCGCTCATCAAAGTCGATTTCCGTGACGTACCCATGCATATACCCATATTGCAGAAGGTGTCTATACATTTCATCCTTCCCACGACGTTGACGCTTCACGCAGCGAACACAGGGGCAAAGTGCCCGAACCAGCCCCTTTGTACCACGCGCTAACTCATTCACTAGAAAATGGGTCTTCCTTGTCCACTCATCTGTTTTCTCAGTCGCACTAACACGCTCATTGTACATCCATCCATTATCAGCCATCCTCTGCTTTATTGGGAGCCAAACCACAGACATAGCATTTATATCAAATAGGAAATTAAATGCATCATATTTTTATTTATTTTAGGCGAAACGCATGCATCAACCTACATCTCTACTAGGTGGGCTCCTAGCAGCCGCCGGATCCGTAGTTGGCTACGTTCTCCATGCTCTACCCGGTCCAAGTCAGAATTTCGCAGCACCTCCCCGCTGCTCTCCCGATACACGTCTCGGCAAAAAGCCGAGAGGATGTGCATCCGGAGAACAACGGGGAGGCGCCGCCGAAATCCTGACTCGGACCGGAGTAGAACATGGAAAACGTAGACAACTACGCATCCGCCGACTGTCCCGTAAATGCCGCAAGCGTTACGGTTCAAAATATGCGGACCACTAATGCATATTTATCCGCGTAACGCTCGCGGACGGGAAGTGACACCTAGGTTACGCAACTGGACTTGGAAATTGAATCTAGTGACATAAGAAAATGCGGAGAAGAAGTTGGAAATTTAGCTCACCCTCGGCTGAAGAGGAAGTAGTCCAACAACGGAGTGTCGATGTCGGCGAACGTCGAGAAGCGCGTCAAAGATCCGGGATCGTCACGCCGGGGTGCTCATGACGAGGCGGTCACCACATGGCCTATTACAAATTCACATTATTAGAACAAATTCACATTTGCATTTCTATTTCCATTATTAAACAAATTCATTTCTATTTCTATTACACATTTCCATTTCATTTCTATTTCTTTCCAATTTTCAAATCAATTTCAATTTCTATTTCTATTTCTTTCAATTTCAATTTCAATTTCAATTACTATTTCTTTCTTTCTATTTCAAATCAATTACACATTTCAATTACTATTTTCTTACACATTTCAATTTCAACAACTAAAACCAATACACAAAAAAAAAAAATCTTACCGTGGGCGGGGCGAGAGGAGGGCGGAGCTCGGTGGCGGGGCGCGAGAGGAGGCGGGCCGGTGGCGGCGGGCGCGTGAGGAGGAGGCGGCGCAGGAGGAGGCGTGGGGCGGAGGAGGGCGGCGGCAGGCCGGGCCGGGGAGGAGGGCGGCAAGGGGAGATGGCGACGGGGAAGGAGGGCGGCGGAGGAGGGCGGCGAGGGCAGGAGTGAGGTGGAGGAGGGCGGCGGGCAGGCGGGAGGCGGCGGCGGAGGGCGGCGGGCAGGCGGGAGGGGCCTGCGGCGGCGGGAGGGACGGCACGGGGGAGGGCAGTGAGGTTTGGGGGCGGCTCGAACGGGTCCGGCTCGACCCGTTCAAGTCCTAACCCTAGGGGCTATGCCGACGGCCAGGGGTATGCCGAGGGTAGCCGTCGGCATAGCCTTTTTTTTTTATTTCCTATTTTTTCTTTTTCTTTTACAAATGCTTTTTCACAAATCCAATTTCGGCGAAGTTTATATCCAAATTGTTCAGAAAAACATGATCTACCCAAATATAAACTTTGTTTCAACTTTTGAACAAATAAATTTGACAATAATTCAATTTGGGAATTCAACATGCAAACTTGTTTAATTCATAACTCTTTATCTACAATTCCAAATTTAGCAAATTTTATATCTATTTGCATCAGAAAAGTGAGAGGAATTCAAATATCACATTGTCATGCATCTTTGGCATCATCTATGAGTTGTCCAAATTAAAACTTGCAAATTGAATTAAAACTATATGTGAGGGTGTTATCATTTCATGTGAATTGTGAGCACCCCACTTAATTTTTGCTTGCACCTACCATCTTGCCATGTCATCATGCATGATATTGCGTATTGCATTTACCTATATTAATTTGTGCTATTACTCTCCTTGTATGTGCTATTTGGTTCTTCCGAGTAGACACCGACGCAGAGCAGTTCGAGCAGGAGTACGAGCACCCCCTGGATATAAAACCATCTCAAATCACTTGTGTGCATTACATGTGAACACACACAAGTTTTGGGGCCATTCCCTAGATCCGATGCTTGATTTTTGACGAAACCCTAGTTCTGTTGACCGCGGTCTACCCCTTTGACTACATCCCATCGGGGGTCCCCTGGGCATATGCCTCCATTTGAGCTTGGTTAGGTCATAGGTACATGTGGAAACAAAAATCATCCCATATGATATCAAGTTTCTCTCCGGTTCAACTCCGAGGGAGTCCCCCCTATACATGCATAATCTGCCTAAGTGTAGGAACCCCCTGTCCGAGAAGCCGGACACACCTGGGGGTAGCCTTGGATATAGAACCATCTCAAATCACTTTTGTGCATTCCATGTGGACACACACAAGTTTTGGGGCCATTCCATAGATCCGATGCTCGATTTCCGATGAAACCCTAGTTCTTGACCGCGCGGTCTACCCCTTTGATGCATCCCATCGGGGGTCCCCCGGTGGGCATATGCCTCCATTTGAGCTTGGTTAGGTCATAGGTACATGTGGAAACAAGGATCATCACATATGATCTCAAGTTTCTCTCCGGTTCAACTCAGAGGTTCCCCTATACATGCATAATCTGCCTAAGTGTAGTAACCCCCTGTCCGAGAAGCCGGACACACCGGGGGTAGCCTTGGATATAGAACCATCTCAAATCACTTTTGTGCATTCCATGTGGACACACACAAGTTTTGGGGCCATTCCCTACATCCGATGCTCGATTTCCGACGAAACCCTAGACGGTCTACCCCTTTGCATCCCCCGGGGGTCCCCGGTGGGCATATGCCTCAATTTGAGCTTGGTTAGGTCATAGGTACATGTGGAAACAAGGATCATCACATATGATCTCAAGTTTCTCTCCGGTTCAACTCGAGGGAGTTCCCCCTATACATGCAGAATCTGCCAAGCCCCGTCCGAGAAGCCGGACACACCTGGGGGGTAGCCTTGGATATAAAACCATCTCAAATCACTTTTGTGCATTCCATGTGGACACACACAAGTTTTGGGGCCATTCCCTAGATCCGATGCTCGATTTCCGATGAAACCCTAGTTCTGTTGACCGCGCGGTCTACCCCTTTGACTGCATCCCATCGGGGGTCCCCGGTGGGCATATGCCTCCATTTGAGCTTGGTTAGGTCATAGGTACATGTGGAAACAAAAATCATCCCATATGATCCCAAGTTTCTCTCCGGTTCAACTCCGAGGGAGTTCCATATGCAGAATCGCCTAAGTGTAGTAACCCCCGTCCGAGAAGCCGGACACACTGGGGGTAGCCTTGGATATAAAACCATCTCAAATCACTTTTGTGCATTCCATGTGGACACACACAAGTTTTGGGGCCATTCCCTAGATCCGACGCTCGATTTCCACGAAACCCTAGTTCTGTTGACCGCGCGGTCTACCCCTTTGACTGCATCCCGGGGGTCCCCGGTGGGCATATGCCTCCATTTGAGCTTGGTTAGGTCATAGGTACATGTGGAAACAAAATCATCCCATATGATATCAAGTTTCTCTCCGGTTCAACTCCGAGGGAGTTCCCCTATACATGCATAATCTGCCTAAGTGTAGGAACCCCCGTCCGAGAAGCCGGACACACCTGGGGGGTAGCCTTGGATATAAAACCATCTCAAATCACTTTTGTGCATTCCATGTGGACACACACAAGTTTTGGGGCCATTCCCTAGATCCGACGCTCGATTTCGACGAAACCCTAGTTCGTTGACCGCGCGGTCTACCCCTTTGACGCATCCCATTCGGCATATGCCTCCATTTGAGCTTGGTTAGGTCATAGGTACATGTGGAAACAAAATCATCCCATATGATATCAAGTTTCTCTCCGGTTCACGTACGAGGGAGTTCCCCCTATACATGCAGAATCTGCCCAAGTGTAGGAACCCCCGTCCGAGAAGCCGGACACACTGGGGGGGTAGCCTTGGATATAGAACCATCTCAAATCACTTTTGTGCATTCCATGTGGACACACACAAGTTTTGGGGCCATTCCATAGATCCGATGCTCGATTTCGACGAAACCCTAGTTCTGTTGACCGCGCGGTCTACCCCTTTGATGCATCCCATCGGGGGTCCCCGGTGGGCATATGCCTCCATTTGAGCTTGGTTAGGTCATAGGTACATGTGGAAACAAGGATCATCCCATATGATATCAAGTTTCTCTCCGGTTCAACTCCGAGGGAGCTCCATGCATAATCTGCCTAAGTGTAGGAACCCCCGTCCGAGAAGCCGGACACACCTGGGGGTAGCCTTGGATATAGAACCATCTCAAATCACTTTTGTGCATTCCATGTGGACACACACAAGTTTTGGGGCCATTCCATAGATCCGATGCTCGATTTCCGATGAAACCCTAGTTCTGTTGACCGCGCGGTCTACCCCTTTGATTGCATCCCATCGGGGGTCCCCCGGTGGGCATATGCCTCCATTTGAGCTTGGTTAGGTCATAGGTACATGTGGAAACAAGGATCATCCCATATGATATCAAGTTTCTCTCCGGTTCACGTACGAGGGAGTTCCCCCTATACATGCAGAATCGCCTAAGTGTAGGAACCCCCTGTCCGAGAAGCCGGACACACCTGGGGGGTAGCCTTGGATATAAAACCATCTCAAATCACTTTTGTGCATTCCATGTGGACACACACAAGTTTTGGGGCCATTCCCTAGATCCGATGCTCGATTTCCGACGAAACCCTAGTTCTGTTGACCGCGCGGTCTACCCCTTTGATGCATCCCATCGGGTCCCCGGTGGCATATGCCTCCATTTGAGCTTGGTTAGGTCATAGGTACATGTGGAAACAAGGATCATCACATATGATCTCAAGTTTCTCTCCGGTTCAACTCCGAGGAGTTCCCCCTATACATGCATAATCTGCCTAAGTGTAGTAACCCCTGTCCGAGAAGCCGACACACCTGGGGGTAGCCTTGGATATAGAACCATCTCAAATCACTTTTGTGCATTCCATGTGGACACACACAAGTTTTGGGGCCATTCCCTACATCCGATGCGATTTCCGACGAAACCCAGTTGACCGGTCTACCTTTGACTGCATCCCATCGGGGGTCCCCCGGTGGGCATATGCCTCAATTTGAGCTTGGTTAGGTCATAGGTACATGTGGAAACAAGGATCATCACATATGATCTCAAGTTTCTCTCCGGTTCAACTCCGAGGAGTTCCCTATACATGCAGAATCCGCCAAGTGTAGGAACCCCCTGTCCGAGAAGCCGGACACACCTGGGGGGTAGCCTTGGATATAAAACCATCTCAAATCACTTTTGTGCATTCCATGTGGACACACACAAGTTTTCCACCGATTCCGACGCTCCGGTGGTCTGTAACTTGGAAAACCCTAGGCGGGGACCCCACACATCTACCCCTATAGCTTTCTCCGTGCGAGGGTTTACCAGTGGACTTTTTTATTTAGTTTGCTTTGTTTAGGACATATGTACATGGAAACGATAGGTTGGGCATACTTTACCATAAAATAGGCTCCGTTCGAGCCATGGCGGGGGTTTCCACATACAGATCCTGGATTTTACCAACTGGTAGCCCATTATGCGGAAATCGTCAACGTCGGGTACATCCAAGGTTAGCCAAACCTTACATCACACTTGTACATGTATGTTAGGGGCAGAAGCAAGTTTTCCAACAATTCTGACGCTCCGGTGATCTGTTTCTTGGGAAACCCTAGGGCGGGACCCCTAGGGTTAGGGTTTTACCAAGTGATCTGTTAGGGTTATAGTTAGGGTTAGCAATGTATGTGGAAACCCTAGGGTTAGGGTTAGAGTTAGGGTTAGGTTAGGGTTAGAGTTAGCAATGTATGTGGAAACCCTAGGGTTAGGGTTAGGGCTAGAGTTAGGGTTAGGGTTAGGGTTAGAGTTAGGGTTAGGGTTAGAGTTAGGGTTAGGGTTAGGGCTAGAGTTAGGGTTAGGGTTAGGGTTAGAGTTAGGGTTAGAGTTAGGGTTAGAGTTAGGGTTAGGGTTCGGGAAACCGTAGGGCGGGGACCCCGCGGATCTACCCATATGTACATCGATAGCAAATGTTGGGCCTAGTGGCTCCGGTTGACCCGTCTGCGAAGAGCGTCACCCATGCATGGGACCTACATATGCCATCTACGAATTCTTAAAAAATAGAACCATTTTTTACATAATTCATACTAGTAAATAAATAATAGAAACATATTATAAAGTAATATGAGAGAGGGAAAAAAAAAAAAAAAATCTATATGCCGAGGGTGGCCGTCGGCATAGGGTGGCCATGCCCTATGCCGAGGGTGGCCGTCGGCGTCTGACCGACGCCGTTAGCGGGCGTCGACGGTGCGGGTGCGAGGGGAGGTGATGGAGACCTCTACGCCGAGGGCCAGGTAGACGCCGACGGCGGCCCTCGGCGTAGGAGCCTAGACGCCGACGGTACCTAGACGCCGACGGTCGGCTTCGGGCGCTGCCCTGGCGAGGCCGTACGCCGACGGCCCCGATAAAATGCCCTCGGCGTAGGGTTTGGCCGTCGGCGTCTAGGCCCATTCCTGTAGTGATTCGATAGATGCCAAAATTAAACAACGTCTAGAGCCAATTGTTACATGCACATGAGCCGGATAAAGCAATGTCTGATCTATTTCTTCATTCATTGTTGAAATTAAGGAACAACATGGATAAAAAAGAATGATTAGAACGTTGATCGGCCCGATCCAGTGTCACATAGATACTTTTTCCGATGCCTAAATCCTAATCCGTAGCAAGAGCTGCAACCACACGTACGGGCCAACAGTAATAGGAACAAGAACAGGAACAGACGGAGAATAAGATCACCCGGTGAAGAAAAGAGGGCTAAAGATCCATTCCTAGACCCGACCATTTTCTACTTACATGCCTGGCCGGGACGAGCGCTAGTTACTCCATGGCCGCATAATCAAGAACTTTATATACAACACAATCAAGCTACACAGTAAGACGACCAGGCACAGCACATCGAGGCCGGATCTTCACATGTTTACACTGCCAGAGGCGCACCCCCAACTTCCCTACCAACGAGACACATTATTTCAGCAGCAGTGCTAAGCATAAGCAGAAACTAACCATAACGAGCTCCATCACACGCACGCGACTAGTCCGCACCGTGCTCCGCACCGTGCTCAGTCGCTAGTAGTAGGAGCCGCCGCCGCCGCCGCCGTTACCGCCGTTGTCCTTTGCACCGCCGCCGCCGCCGGGACTTGTGGTGGTGCCGGGGCTCTTCTTGCTGTCCTCGCCACTGCCGGCGCCGGTCAAGTCGGTGATGATCATCTTGAAGATGCTGCCCCTCTTGGGGTGCGGATTCCCATGGGGCTTCTTCCTCTGGCCTCCATCCTGCCCATCCATGGTGTTGCGCGTGCGCACGTAGTACCCTCCACCTCGGGAGAACTGAGGCTAAGCTAGATGGGCTAGAGTCCGGTCAGTGGTGCGATGCGAGCTATGCGCCTATGGGGCAAATGTCTTTATAGAGGTAATTGGAATTGTGCTAATATTTCTGCAATCTTTTGCTTTGGCTCTCCGGGCATGAACTATTTCTGCAACCAGGCCCACGACTAGTCGACGACGATGATGAGAGGTTTCTCACCAGGTGATGAGCACCATGCAGGGCTCAGCTACGGGCAAGTGATGACACCTTCCTTTATGATACAGTAGTTTGATTGTGGCACAATGCAGGGGTTTATTGGCAAGAGTGTGAGACGAGCTCTCGTGCATGATTGGATAAACGGGGCCAAGTGGATTGTGCTAGCTTTGCATGAATCCACGGAGCGATCTTTAATTGGAAAACAATTCAGAGAGAATAGATAGGCGAAAGAAGCCAATTTTCCGGCGTGTTCTTTGTTGGCTAGCTGAGCCTGAGCTTTGCGCGAATTCGCTTCCCGTGCACGTGCATGAGTCATCGTGTGACGTGGTGCCGCTTACGTCCCCAGACACAGTCACGTGCTCGTGCTCGATCGTGCGTATAAGGGGATGTGTAACAGTGCTATCTTCAAAGAGCTCTAAGCTCCCAGTGTTGCCGGAGCCTGTGGTCGTCCGGCAGGTCACTGTCGTGGGCCCTCTCATTCCACTGTGTGCGCATGTGCTGCTTTTCGAGAAACCGACTTGACCTGAACCGACTTCGTCCCCATCATCGATAATTCCTCCCCGCCGCCCAGTTCAGCAGGTTGCCTGGCGCCGCCTCCTCTGCTCGCGGGGATGCCGCCTTCGTTCCCCTTCGATGCTTTGCCTGGCGACAATCCTGCTAGCAGGAGCAGGAGGAGCATGCCGATTCGGGGTGGATGACCACGTCGACTGCCACCGCGCTCGACCTCCACCCTGCAGGAATCGACGCCTCCTTCCCCAATTCCGGGGCGCTTCTCCGCCTCCGACCTCTGTCCACGGTGAGCCCCAGCCCAATTTCTCGCAATTGCACGAGCTCCGTGATGCCCTCTATGTTTACCATCCACCAATTCGATCTTCTGCCAACGGTGGCCTCGCTGCTAGCATTCGACATCGTGCTGCCGTACATCCGTACCCTTGCAGTATACCAGTATGTGTATCCCTCCAACCTCCATGCGGACCATGCCGTCCTCCGGTTCAGTGTTCCATCCACACTAGATTTGAGTATAATCCAATCTTGCCTGTACGGCTGTACGGGTCTCCCTAATCCTGTTTGTCTCAAAATTAGAACCTCAAGTTCTGGCCGAGATGAAATCCAGCATATATTTTTAGTCTTGTAGATGAAAGGTCGGTTGGATGGTCCAACCCCTTCCCCGCCATTGCTTGAGCACCACCAAGCTTATATAGGATTAAGGCGTAAAGAATTAGAGTTATTACGGGATTGCAATGTTCTCTCTTACCTTTCTTAACAAAAATTCTGAATGAGTAGCATAACCGGAAACTACTACCGAAATTGCAAAGGTTCGTACTATTAATCCCCCCTCCTAGCAGATTTAATGTCTGTCAATAACTAAGCATGCTCGATAATTTTACTACTTTGGTATACATTCAGTTATTGTTCCATGATCGGTTGAGTGGAGTTCGAGAAAAAATTGAAAGATATACTATAGTAGGCTTACACAGTGTAAACTTTTATTCAAATTGTTATCAAGTTTTGATTGATCAGTTACGTGGATCTGAAGATCATCCCATGACATCTGAACTCGGTGTTGGTTGAAACATTGTTTTTCCTGTTGCACTCATGTGCATGCCAGTATTGACTGAAGTTTTTTCCAGCTTTGGATTTATTGTTGATTTAACTAGGTAACATTTTTGTAACTGTTTTGCTTCGTGTATTGTTTTTTTATAATAGGAGAGACCATATTTTGAGGTTTGTACCCATACCGATACAGAAAGATTGAGGCATCTGCATATAACTGGTCAGGTAGCCGTTTAGTTAGGCCCACTCTTACCTGCTAGTGCTTCTGTTGTAATCCTTCTATAATTTATTTTCATTTGTTGGAATCCTTCCCAAGATCAATTTGGCAAATTATCTGCGGGAGATGGCCCGGTTCTCTCTAAATGGGATGATAATTTGGAAATGTAGCAGCTTTTGGTGTCACAGGTTCTGCTATTTCAGATTGTTCTAGAGTAAGAATTTTTTTGTCTACTAATTGCGAACTGTCGGTTGAACACTAATGCTCCTTGCTCTTCTAATTAGTACTTCACTTCAAGATAATTAGCCTAGGATAGTGATGATTGGTACACACTGATGCTCCTTGTTCTTCTAATTAGTACTCCACTTCAAGATAATTAGCCTAGGATAGTGATGATTGGTAAACACTGTTGGTTCATGTTCTTCTAATTAGTACTTCACTTCATGATGACTAACAACAGTTCATATTTATTAGCAAACTCCAATACTGATGTAAAGATTTTAAATAGTATTGCTGCAAATATGAAGAACTCATGGACCATGCAAGTTTATCATTGCCATTAGAACTTGAATCTGGACATGCATATATAACACCAGATGTCGTACCAGAGGTAGTACCCCCTGATTTAACCACTTTCCAGTGCCTTGTTTGCTAGAACACATACTGTGTGTTCTCATGGCCCACAGTTCCATGCTAGCCCACCAACAGGGCAAATGTTTTTCCGTAGTGTAGCTTCAGACTTCAGTAATTAAATTGAATAGTATATGAAATCAAATCCAGTTAGTTATGTGAGCCGATAGGAGACACTAAGAGCAGTTCTTTTGCGTAAACATACTTCGTTCTGTTATTGTAGTTGTGGATTGTGCCTTGCAGCCAATTTCTAGAAGCCTAAATCGTACTGCAAAAACATCATGTGCAGTGTTCCAAATAAGGTGTAGCATGTACTCATCGTATTACATGTACTAGGTTAATACATGCCAGCCAGGAAGTGGTATTGAAAAATGAAAAACATGGAAATAGTTAACATAGTTTATTCTGTTTCATGCATGTAAATTTATATTTGTTTCTGACATCTGTTGAACAGAGTAAGGTGGAACCCTTCAAGGCCAACATTCAATATATGCAATAGGGCCGAGAGATATTTTAGCGGCAATTAAAATTAATTGATCCAGATCAGGGCAATGAATTCTCATTTGAACTGCTACAATGAAAATACTCTTACTAAACTCTGTTTACGATATTTCACTAAGATGTCAGGAATGTTGTTAACCGAAAGGTGCTGCCTTACTCTTCTCAACTCATGTACTTGAAGTCCAAGAACTTATCTTCTGTATATAATATGTGATAATAATGTTCGAGAAATAATCGTGAGATGTGGAAATAATATTTTTTGTTTGGTACACCTATGTCAGCTTCTTCTCTCTACATTACTATCCGGCTGTCTTGAATTATTGTCTAATATCTTTTCCCTCAGATATGTATGTACAAGCCAATCCTCCCCCTCTTAAATCCATGTTGTAGCACACAGTGGAGTAGTGTGCTTTCCTAAATTTCATTGTACAATCCCAGTTTTAGTTCTATGCACTGCTTTCGTGTTCAGTAGGCTACATACTGAATAATGTAGTTATATATATATTTTTTCTCTCATACCTAAAAAGTTCAAACGAGGCATACAAAAGGATATTTTTTGTATTCTGGAGCGCCCCAAACAAAGATTAGTTTCAAGATATAGGTACATGACCGTCCACTCCATCTTCTCCTTCTCAAGACCCACGTTTTCATCTATTTAACCTCCAACTTCATCTTTTCAATTCACTTCACACAGTCTGTTCGGCATAGTTAACCAAACACTGCTACATGCTTTTAGAAAAAAATAATTTAAGAGATATTCCCATGATTCTTTGCTATAGTTCTAATTCTAATTTATTCACATAGTATCTGTATTTTTTCTGTTAATGTTTACTAGGTTCTGAAAAATTGCTAGCGGTTGTAGTAAAGCAAACTGACAAGCATCTTCAGAACAGAGAGATGTGGCCTTTTTGAATGATGTGAGCTTGTGCACTTGGGAGAGACATAATCTTCTATGACGCTCGTGAGCTCTTCATACTTAAATTGGATCGTGCAAGCTATTACTGTGGGCTTTCTTTTCTACATACATTTATAGTCACATCAAACTCTGGATGGAAACAGATTTCATGGTTGAATTCACCACAGCATTTTTTTAGTTAATGCTTCCTACCCCGCTGGTCTTGTTTCAATTAAAGTCTTCAGTTGAAGCCGGGGGGTCTTATTCAAGTTAGTGACAGATGGTGTTGAACTGGCAGTGATCTCCCGGGCTCAGCAGAGCATGCATAGCATCAAATCCCCCCAAAATCATATGACATGTCGTCATTTATAATTTCCCCAACTTTGAGTTTTTCTAGATGAGGTAAGCTTCATACTTGAGATGGATATGTAATCAGATAGTTTTGTACTGAACATAGAATGGAAATATTCATCAGACTTTTGGTGTTTCTTCTCAAGATGGTATTGACTTCAACCTGACTACGAGTGTTGATGGAGTGTTACTGCAATGAGTCTAGTGACATAAACTGAGAAATAACAGAAGTGTTAGTGTCGTTGTCCAAGATGTTTTGCATCACTGTGTTTGTTTCCCTCTGCCTGTTGTTTATGCTTTCGATCTGTAAACCTTTTTATTCATGTGCTTGCCGTAATAGGTAGATGGCTTTTCTATGTTCTTGGGTTTGGTTGAGTTGCCTCGCTTCTTGGATATGATTTTCCTGGATTTTCTATGTGCGATTTTGTGTCTGCTGGCTTGGCAGGCATTTTCTTTCCATGTTTTCTTTATCTAAGTTGCCATTTGAACTGTGGTTATAGGTGCTCTTGTCTATGTCTTTTTTTCCAGGTTGACTAGAGATGGCCGTGTCGGCCTATTAGCTGCTAAAATAGGCCCATTGGGGTGAGGAGAACTGGCTTATTAGTGCTAGAGTGGCACGTCTATGGGAGTAGTGTGATGAGAACAAAAAAAGATGAGCTTTTTGGCTCCATATGGTGTTGATGAACGAAAAGGTAGATGAACCTGTTTTTTATGTCTATTGTTTCCTGTCTTTGTTGCTTGCTTCGTTGTGTTGACGAGATTGTTTGTTGTGGTTGCAGGGCAACTGCATACATACCTATGTCCTCAAGCCGCATATACCAAAGTTTAGCAGCTTTGAGAGAAGGGCAGGTGTACTATTTCACTTTCAAAATAGCACGGTCATAAGGCCATACCACCCTACGTTCCACAGGTGTGAGCTTTTTTTTTCAAAATGGGGATTAAAACCCCGGCTTCTGCATCATGATGATGCACACGACCTTTTATTAAAAAGTTACGAGTACAAAGTTTTTAGAACATCTCAAGCATCGCCCAGAATTGATACAAGAATCAACCAGGTGTGAGCTGACAATCACGTTCTGGACGAGGGTAGCTGAAATTGGGCCTGTGCATGATGACTTTCCAAATCATGCCTTCAGGCTGAGAAATTATCCAACGATATCAATGACAAGACATATCTTGCAGGTGAGGCGGTGTGTCTGTGCAGCAGATCCAATTGTTGTCTTTAGCGAATTGAAAACGCATTCAGTTTGCCTTCCATGGCATGTTGCCGTATTTCCTTTGCGATGCCAAGTGCTTGTTGCTGATTTTATCTGCACCTGTTGTGCTCAGTGACAAGGATCTCTATGAAAGGAAGATTTTTAATGCGACTATTTGCATTAGCCAAGTATGCATATAGGTATGTTTCATTTTACTTTTGCTAATGGCTTTTTGTTACTTCAATTTTACTATGCATAAATGTTGCCGGGCTCATAACCGGTGTATCTTATGTTGCAACATTTGATGTCCGTGGCAGTCCAAAGGCAAAGAGGAGTTTGCAACTAACAAAACGAAGGTCTATTCTTTTTCAGCTTATTTGTGTGTCGGGTTCGTTTAGGAAGCGTTTGTTTGTCATGGACTATTCGGGTTGCTGGTTGTTTAATGGCATTTGATTTATTTTTTGTAGGCTCAACGCTGTTATGGTTCTATGGGGAGCTCAGCTTGCTATGAACTTTGATGCATCTAAGCTCATTCGCAGTAGTCACACGTAGCCTCTCATATTGTTGACCATGGGTGCACCTTCAAGATGCAGGGATAGTATGCGATGTAAGTTCCAGTAATATCTCATTTGTTTTTTTGGGGCTGTTTACTGGATGATGGTTGCTCGGGGTCACTTTATGCGTTCTGGGTCAGTTTTATTGCTACTGACTCTTTTTTGTCGTTGTGCGAAACCATGCTTTCTCTGGCCCCTAGCTAAGGCCTTCGTTTGGGTTCTTTGTATGGTTGTTAGCTGTGTCATTATGCATGTGTGTGATGCTGTGACATGATATGCTTTATGTTCAAAGGATTATTGGGGTTGACTACTCGATCAAACACCTTGCGGAGAAATGTCGTCGCCTTGTTGTGTGCCCATCGAGAACACCTTTGTGGACTATCATGCATCTCTCATTCCAAATGAGGCCATGTTAGGCACTGTTTTCTCTAATTATCTTGCCGACACATTTTGGATAAATCATTTTCTCACAAGATATATGCAACAAAGTGAATAATAGGATGTTCATGTGCAGGATCAAGATACAAGCCATTGCAGCTAATCAGAACTGGTGGTTCCGCTCGTGTGATCGGTGTAGCTGTGGTCCTGTGGAGCTGTTGAAAATGACGATGCATTTCGTTGCACAAGCAAAGAGTGCGTTAACCCGAGTGCCAGCCCTAGGTATTGATCTGTGTATGCCGGCAGGCCTCTCATTTGATGCATATGCTTCTTTTTTCCTCATGGTTGGTTGTACACTTTAAAGATACACGCTTGATGTAAAAGCATAGGATGGTGCAGCTGTGTAAAAAAGTCAATATATATATGATTGCGCAAAACCTAAACGCTATTAGTAGAGAATGGCGCGGCAGAGCGCGCTGGGTCCATCTAGTATCTCGATAGAGCCTGAAGGTATCTCGATAGAGCCTGAACAGCAGCAAAAAAAAAAACTCAAAGCATGAAGTGCTTCAGAAAGTATGAAGTACTCCAAGGGTAGCCCATTCTGCCTTTCTTTCTCCTTTTTTAAAAACTTCAAAACTTTTGATTTCAAAGCTTTAACTTTTTTTGACAAAATGTAGACAATGTTCTATTCTATCGGTGTGCACATTTTCGGGAAAAAATGTTGTATTTAATCCTTAGTAAAAATAAAAACATCAAGTACTTCATTACTATATCATACACTACAGGAACGGACGTGTACGCCGACGGCCGGCCGCCCTCGGCGTAGCCACGCCGGCCCTCGGCGTAGGCTACGCCGACGGTAGCCCTCGGCGTCGCCTCGGCGTCCAGGTCCCTCGGCACATGGCACCGTGCCGTCGGCGTAGGCCCGGCCGTCGGCGTACGCCTCCTATGCCGACGGTGCTCGTTCGCCCTCGGCGTCGCGGCCTTCGGCGTCTCGTGGCAGGGCGCCGTCGCCGTTAACGGACGCCAGCATACGCCGACGGCACTGCCCTCGGCATAGGGCAGGTGGCCTGCGCGGGTAGAGGCGACGTGGCCGTCTGCGGTGCTGCCAGCCCAGCCTCTACGCCGACGGTATGCCCCTCGGCATATGCATGATCATATGACGCCGGGCTGGGACACGTGGCGCGCGGACAGCACACGGTCTACGCCGAGGGCAACCCCCTCGGCATAGACCTGACCATATGGTCTATGCCAGGGTCTATGCCGAGGGCAACCTGCCTTTTTTTTTTGCTGTTTTTTTGCTGTTTCAGCCAAATCCTGTTCCAATTCAATTGCAATGCAGTTCAACAGGTCCAATTCATCCAAATTAATCCAAAATCGACCAAATTCGCCATAATTCACCAAAATAGCATATAATTCACATAGTAGCATACATGGTGCACATAGTAGCATACAAGAGGAGAGCGGAGAGTGCCATGTCATCCAAATACATAGTAGTAGCAAGCAAACCCTAGTTCTAAGCTGACTAGCGGAGGAAGGACCCGGGCGGGGTGTGTCCGCCCACATCGTTGGCGAAACGAGCAGCCCGGGGTTGCGCTCCGGTAGAAGCTGCAGAAGAACCACCTGGAGAAGGACCGGTGCTACGCCCAGGAGAAGTCGACGGAGAGGCACCGGGAGTAGTCCCAGGAGTAGTCGACGGAGAGGCACCAGCAGAACGCCCAGGAGACCGACCACCTTCATGAACCGGTGTGACCTCGCGCCCACCCGGCGATGCCTGGTTCCCGGACCATCCCGTTCCCTACGTGTTCCCTACATGTTAGCAACTTGCGAGGCAAAGGAAAGTGGTAACTACCGGTTTGGCAAAGAACTTACCTCCGGTGTGGATCCGTAGTAAGTCGCAGCGAAAGCTGCCTTCGATGGCATGATAGGCATGTCCCCCGCCACGGTAACTCGAGCCGGTGGCGGTGTACCAGTAGACATAGAGATCATCATTTCCTGCAAGATAGGTTACAACTTAGGCTTTTTGCAGAAATAAAGCATCAAACTGAGACTTGTCATCTACTTGCGAGAAGAAAGATTCAGACTTACTCCTATGTACGCTATGTAGGCCGTATTCTGCCTATTCCACTGCGCAGCGGCCTGCTGATACGCTTCATTGCAGGCTTCGAAGGCCGCCTCGAACTCAGGCTACAATTTCAGAAACAATGAATCTCGTAAACACTTAGCCATGTAGGAAGGAAAACCGGAAAGAGGATGAAAATGAGGAAAACTTACATCGTAGGCGGGTGGACGAGCAGGCCGTGGACGAGGCTGGGGGCTGTCGGCGGTGAGGGTATGCTTGAGACGCGTGTAGCTCGTGGGGGTAGGCTTGACCGCCTTATTCAGAAAGGGGTAACGGCCATGCGGACGCCCGCGCCCCGACAGGACCAACGACTCCTCGTCGACCGGAATGCTCAAGGGGTCATCCACCTCGGGGTGACGAGACTTGACCATGTCGCAGTAGTCCTCCTTGGCGGCCTTGGCATTGCCGTAGTACTGTGGCTGAGGCAATGCGGGATTGGGCTTCTTCTTCGTCCGCATCATGTCATATATCTGGGCATCATGAAGCACCACCCCAGGTGCTGCCTCGGCCACCTGCATCGCGAAAAGAAAAGTTATGCGTACCACAAATGTAACATGACGGAAATGAAAGAAGGTCGTTCCATTTATATACATACCATTTTCCCCTTGTAGCGGGTGTAGTCGCGGTTTCCCGCGCAGTGTGTGCCACCGGTGCCTCGGTTCTCCATGTTCCGCCTCGACACGGCTGCAAACTCCTCATCCTCCCTGAGCCACCTCGCCCTAATCAGCTCCTCCCATGCCTCCCTATGCTGCTCGGCCCACTCGGGACAAACCTGAAAACGCAATACTCAACTCAAGATAATCCAATGAAAACTTAGCAGCAATGTAGAATCTCATTGACATTTTACTCACCGACATGTACTCCTCAATGGTCATTGCCCATTCATCCGTAGGCTGGTTACCAACATAGTACTCCTTCTTGACCCTCTTACCCTTGTTAGCCCAGAAGGCACTAGCGCTGGTGAACTTTTGGTTGTACCACTGCTGCGGTGTCAACCTCTCGCAAGCGCCACGCAAAGTGAGACGCGCCTGCGTGTCATGCTCCGGGTCCACACGATAGAAGCACTTCAATCATGCATAAATGAGTTGTGAAAGTCATGAGTTAGCACATTAGGGTCATTAACTATGAACGGTGCTCGAGAAATATATGCCTTACCCAGAACTTGGTGGTCACAGCCTCAGCAGCTGTCGCGAAGCCTACGGCAGGGGCATCCTCATAGTCCGCCCAAGTAGTGGCTAGCTTCGTCGCGCCACCGGGACCGTGCTAAGGGGAGTGTATCTGCCGGGCCAGAACTTCTTAATCAGAGCCCCAAGCAAGCCGTTAGGCATGCGGGGGGGCTTGGCATCCCATGTCCAGTTGCTGCAAATAAATCACACATTAGTACACATGCCAAATTGTTTATTATGCCCAAGATGAAAATACATGTTCGAAATTTCTGAAGTAGTACACTTACTCATCGCTCGAAGGAATGATAAGGGCCTTGTCATCATGGGTCTTCGGCTCCTTCCTCGCATCGGGGACTCTAGCTTCTCCACGAAGCTTCAAGGGCTTCGGCGCACCCCCATCCTCCATCACCTCCAACTCAGCCCTAGAGTCCGACTCGTGTGTAGACTCCGCCTCCATCTCCACCTCCCCACTAGACGGACCCTCTAGGAACAACTCAGGAGCCACGTCGCCAGAAGCGGAGGGTGGCTCGTCAAAGTCCATGTGTACCCCGGCGCCTCGTCCTCCACCTCGTCCTCCTCGTCCTCCTCGTCCTCCACCTCGTCCTCCTCGTCCTCCTCGTCCTCGTCCTCCATCGGTACCATCGTCGTAACGCGGATTGCGCACCGGGGCTCGATCACTCCGTCTAGTGGGTGGTCTAGGAATATTCCTC